>CM062624.1:7265000-7927100 GCA_025617555.3 Puccinia polysora | reverse complement strand
ATTCTCTCTCTCTCTCTCTCTCTCTCTCTCTCTCTCTCTCTCTCTCTCTCTCTCTTCTCCTCTCTCTCTCTCTCTCTCTCTCTCTCCTCTCTCTCTCTCTCTCTCTCTCTCTCTTCTCTCTCTCTCTCTCTCTCTCTCTCTCTCTCTCTCTCTCTCTCTCTGTTTACTGGTTGAAAAGAAGGCTCAACATATCAGAGTGCGAGATGAAAGGGAACAATAAATTCAAAATTTTGGGGAGAACTGAGGGATCACACTCCTCTTTCTTACAAAAAATTGATTTTTATGAGAGCCCTTTTATTTTTATTGATATGGTTTCATAAGGGTATGACTTTAGATGAATTTACAAGCACAATAAAAAATTAATAGGGAAAGCTGCTCATGAATCAGTGCCAACAGAAACCAATGCAACTTCGTTGATTGCCATTGTTAAAAATAAGAATTGTGGCTTGAACCATGTTTATTTTGGTATGTAAGTATTAATTTGTGACAAATAAAGCATTTCAGATTTCCTCCAATAACCAAGAATAGAATTTCTTCATACTTGATCCCAAATCAAAGAAATTTACCTTCAAGGTTTTCCAAAGATACAAATATTTCTATCCTTGGTTTTTTGGTATCCTCTTTATTATCCCCTCTTCACTTTCAAAAAGTTTACAAAGTAATTTTACTATTAGAGATCTATTCTCATCCCCTGTCCAAACTTCCAGTCAACTGTGAGTTGCTTTCTTGTATGAAAAATATATTTTGTAAAAATCATGCAATTGGAATTGTTCAAAGTTAACTCAAGCCTTGTAAAATTAATCTGTGTGTCAATAAACACACATGCAATTCATATCTAAAAAATTAATGCTTGATTGAAGTTACAGATAACCAAGTTACACATCAATGTACAGAGGCTTTTACAATGAGTCCATTGGACAATAATATTGATCTGGCTCATAGGCCAAGTGGTAATTTCAAATTTTCACAGTTTAAAAATGGCATGAATTATTAAAAGAAAAATATTGACACTTTTATGGGTAAAGGTTCTGTGCCAGTTTCAGCATCACAGGAAAAAAAAGTCAAATGGGTTTTTGTCTTCAAAAAAGAGCATACCAAAGGCAGGAAATTTTTTTTACAAAGATTTTTAGGTTCTATTCTTTTTGTGAGAGATTTTGGGTTTCCTGAAGTGCACCAACTTTTTCCAAACCAAAAACTGTTCAGGGCACCTCTACTTAAACATTTGATTCATATGGCTCTCATTCAGATAAAGTAAACCTTGATAAATAAAATTATTCTAAAATCCCTTGGAGACTCAATGAAAGACTTTGTGCTTTATCTAGTGATATCACCAATTTTTATGTTGAACATTGTTTCAGCTGGGATGCATTCAGATTTCAAATTGAATTTTCACAAGGGGAAAATTCTAGATAAAAATACTCAAGTATCAAACCACCTAAGTATGGATACTTTATTTGAATACCTGAATGTCAATCCCACCTTGAACAATGATCCTTACTTTCCAGAATTTTTCTTTCTTCATGAATTGGTGAAGGAAATCAAGGATGAACAAATATACTGTACTAGACATCTCAATCATGGAAAATGAATTACAGAATGTACAGAATTGATTGGGAAAATGAAGAAATCATCAAAAGAAAATCCAAAAATGATGGAAATTATTGAATCACAGTTTTCACCTAGGAAAATATTTTTGTACCAAAATTTTAAAAATGGCTACAATGTTTTTTGAAACACAATGGAATTGAAAAGGATCTTTCTTCTCATCTGGAAAGACCTCCAAGGGCTTTCATTAACAATTTTGGGATGGTTTTTTGTGGAAACAATTCAAAGAAATTGGTCAATCAGAATGCTTCCTTTCAAAAAAGAAAGATTTGGTGTTTAAAATTTATGTTTATTAGTTCAATTAATCAGGAAGATCAAGCAGTAATGTAATGTTGGCATCAATAGTCTTGGTTTTTCTCAATCTTCCACCTGAAAAAATTGAGAAAACAGGAAATTTCTATATTTCTGGAATCATATCTGGACCCTAGGAGCCAATTGGACCCCAGTTAAACTATCTGCTACAATCCCTTCTTGAAGAACTAGAATAAATTTGGAAGTTATTGTGAAAATTCCTCCCTGGAGATAGTGCCACTCTTTTTGCCATGGTTACTTGAAACAAATTGTTTGTGTTCAAATTTATACATCTAAACATTTAAATTCTTGTTAAAAATCCTTCCTTTAAATATTGGCCACAGCTGCAGTAAATTCTGGCCATGGTTACTTCTAAAAAATTTTTTGTGTTCAGATGCATACATCCAAAAATTAAAATCCTTGTGAATCATCCTTCCTTTAGCTGTTTGGAACAGCTGCAGTAAATTTTGGCCATGTTTACTTGCACCAAATTTCACATTTTTGGATGCATAAATCCAAGCACTGACATTCTTGTGAAACATCGTTCCTTGAGCTATTGAAAACACCTGCGGTAAATTGTTGTAATGGGTACTGGAACTAAATTTCCTGTGTTTGGATGCATACATCCAATCAATAAAATTCTTGTTAAACCTCCTTCCTTGAGCTATGTCAAACAGCTGCGGTAAATTCTTGCCATAGGTAATTGCGCCCAATTTTTTGTGTTTGGATGCATACATCCAAACAATGTGATTCCTGTGCAACATCCTCCCTTGAGCTAGTGCAACATCTCTTTCCAATATTAACTGCACAGAAATGTTTTGGTTTGGATGCATACATCAAAAAACTAACATTCCTGTCAAACATCCTTCCTTGAGCTATTACAAAAAGCTGCATTAAATTCTTTCCATGGGTACTTTCACCAAATTGATTGTGTTCAGATGCATACATCCAAAAAGTAAAATTCTTGTGCAAAATCCTTCCTTGAGCCATGGCAAACAGCTGTGGTAAATTATTTCCATGGGTACTTACACCGAATTGCTTGTGTTTCTATGCATACATCCAAACACTAAAATTCTTTTGGAAACTCCTCCCTTGAACTAGTCCAACTCATCTTTCAGTGGCTCTTTGCACCAAAAGGTTGGTGTAAATACGTATTAATCATCTATTCAAAAGGTTTTATGCACCCATCCTCCCATCCAAATATGGATCCCCTGTTGACTGCTGCATTTACCCCCGCTACTACCAAGCAGTGTTATTGATGCCGCAGTTGCCCAAGGAGAAATGAGCCAAATCTTCTGATTTTCATATCTTTCTGGAAGGTATGAATTGATAACCCTTTTTAAAACAGTCTACAATTACCATAATGGATTCAAATACTCTACTTCTGGGGAGTTTCAAAATATAATCTATACCATGTACAAAACAACTTCTATCTGGCGTATCCAGAGGTCTATGGGGGTTACCTTTAAAGAACAAGGTTTTATTCTCATGGAAATCCATGCAGGATCCTATTAAAAGTACAATTTTTCCCCTCATATCTGGCCATTCAAAGGTAAATTTTAATAGATTTTAAATTTTGAGGGAGCCTCAATGTCCCATCAGAACAGGATTTTGATCCAAAGAAATTATATAACATTGTAGGGAGATCGGGAAATAGATGGCAACTAGCCAAAGTAGGTGCAATAGTTTTGGAAAATTTAGACTGGGCCAATGAAAACTCATTATTGTTACATGACCAAGAACTTTCCCTGGATGAAGGAAAAATTTTGGCAGATGGTATAGAGTGGCATACGGGTTTAAAAGTGGGTGTTCCTAACAGACTGGAAGTAGAATCTGAATTTTTACTGAAGTGATAGATAATTGAATATATTACTTGTGCAAGGCCCTGTGCATCCAGAGCTACAAAAGCGTTTTTTGAACCAATGTTTTTCATGATTAAATTTATAAGAGAGGGATTTAGGGAATGGCTAGTATCAAGTATTTCAGGGAAAAAAACAAATATAATTGGAATAAAAGCCTGTAAATGATTCAAGAAAAGAAATCAGGAAAGTCATGATGAGTTTCTAAGCCACACTTTACTGATATGAATTGCTTTCAGCCAGTCTTAATTTATCAAAAACTGTGACATCAGCCATCTGAGGTCAAGAAAAACAAGGGTTCTAGCAATGGATTTTCAGGCCCTTGCTGCTAAAACTGGAAAAGAATTCTTTTACTTTTTGTTGGATTAATTCTTAATTATTCATTGCAGTCAATTTTTGAAGTAGTGTTTAGGTATGCAAACACACACTCTTATAAAAATAAGAATTCATTTTGGAAAAGAGATAGAATGTCTTTTAGTGGTCTGATGCGTAGGGGAGAAACTAGGGATGATGAATTAATGGTGGTCTGTACCTTTTGCGCAGGGCTCAATCACATGGAAAAGATTAATTCTTAATTATTGATTGCAGTCACTTTTTGAAGTAGTGTTGAGGTATGCAAAAATACGCTCTTATAGAAATAAGAATTCTTTTCTGAAAAGAAATAGAATGTCTATTAGTGGGCTAATGCATAGGGGAGAAAATAGGGGTGATTAAATAATGGTGGTCTGTAACTTTTGCGCAGGGCTCAATCACATGGAATGGAATAATTCTTAATTATTCATTGCAATAAATTTTTGAATTAGTGTTTAGGTATACAAACACACTCTTTTATAGAAATAAGAATTCTTTTTTGAAAAGAGATAGAATATCTGCTAGTGGGCTAATTCGTAGGGGGGAAAATAGGGGTGATGAACTAATGGTGGTCTGTAAACTTTACGCAGGGCTCAATCACGCAGAAAAATATCTACCTGGCAAAAAACTAGAAGGATGGAATGGAGACAGCAAAAAAAAGACCTTTGAAGTAAATAGGCATGAAATAGAAATTCTGGAAATAAAAATTGAGTGGGGATGACTTGGTCCAAAACGGGTGTTGTGGTGGATACTTCTGATTGATCTGTTCCTATGTCCTGCTGAATGTTGTGGTGGCATTTTATAGACACAGATTGGTAACTGGTTTCCGCCTGCGCGCAAGCAGGCTCAGAATTTGGGCAGAGCGCTCAGCAATGAGAAGAATCAGGCTCAGCATGTGGGAAGCGCTGGGGGCTCCACAGGATCTTCTGCGTGAGCAGTTGGCTCAGCATAAGGGACCAAAAAATTTCCACAAAAGGCATGTTGGGTGGTTACGGTAAGCAAGGGGTCTCCAAGTAGGGTGAGGAGGGCATCAGGAGAAGGAAAAACCGCGCGGATGGGGCGGAAAAAGACAAAAAAGGATTTGGGTGGCTATGGAAAGGCGTGGGGGCTCTGAATAGGGCGTGCAAAGCGCCAGGAGAAGGACAAACCTTATGGATGTAGAGGCGTGAGTATTTGGGTAGGAGGATAGGGTTGGGTTAGGTTTTCTGTTTCTGAGGGTTCTTTCTGTTTGTTGTTGGACTGTATTTGAGCTTTTACTTAGTTTAGGGTGTGGGGGAAGTGTAAAATACCTTTCTCCTCCACTGTGCTAGGGGAATGGTGGATAGCATACCACCACCAAAGGAAGGAAGGAAGGAAGGAATTCATCTCTTAAAAAATCTCAACTCTCTTCCTCCCTCCCCCCCCCTCTCTCTCTCTCTCTAGGGTGCGCTTCAAGCTTGAAAATTCTAGGGACCAATAACTTCCAAAAATAAGGAAAACTTTTGGGAGTGCTACTCTCTTGTTTCCAAATCTGGAGGTCTTGCCAGAAATTAACTTTTTTCTCTTTTCTTTCAAAGGTAACTGAAAGCAATGTCCTTTCAGCAACACCCAAAAATCACTCCTTTTCCTTTTCCTTCATTCTCTTAGGGGTTTATGAGCCCAAACCTATCTTCAAATCCTCTCCTTCATCCATCTGCTTGCCCCAGGAAAAGATTTTCTGTTCTGCCATCTGTCTTTGGGGATGGCAAAAATGCTCTGCCTGTCCATGGGATTACCCTCACATCCAACTCAGCACCAAAGATGTGGAGCAATTCATCTCACAATATGAAGGGATTGAAGAATCCAAAGGCTGTCAGCCTGCTGGATGCCAAGACCCTTTCTATCCTTTAGCTACCAGAGGTGATAGAATAAATAATAAATATATTATTCAATAAATGCAGCAAAAATCCATAAAATATTTGGACAAAGCTTATTGAAAGGTTAATTGGTTTGGGTATGGTTTATTGTTATGAATCAATATAAATAAATTGATTATTAAATATTTTTATAGAGAGGCCACAATTATATTGGGGATCTTTAACACCTCTCTTCAGGGAATTCAGTATGAAAACATGTAGGCCTGGTTACTTTGGGACCTTTAGTTGTAAGGATATTTTGCCTAAAGATATTATGTATATAAAATACACGGTGGAGTGGCAGGGCTTTGTAACCAAGCTTCCACGACAGAGAAAGGATAATAAGACTCACTGGTATATTATTAAATCCTTTGGCTACCTGTTTGTGACATGCACTGATGGGTTAAACCTGTATACTGGGGTTATAAGGTTGTTCAGCGGTTTAAATTGATAAAAAGGGTTGGGGACGGATATTATTAATCAGACTAGAGCCATAAATCGCGTAGTTATCTGTTATAAGTATTTGATTAACTTGAAACGGTGTCTGGATATATATATAACTGGGTCTCTGGGTATCAATATCCTCAAAAGAGCTCTTTATTTATAGATTTTTGAGTCCCAATATTGTCCTTCTGAGGGGTACAGGGTCTCAAAGGGACAGACACTGAGGCTAGCAGGTTGACCAGTGGTAGAATTTCACGTGTTCTTGGTTCTGTAACACAGGTAGCATCTAATTCCACAGCGTATGGGAATTATTCTACTTTATAACTGATGTTTGGACGTGTGAATAACAATAATCTGTCCTTTTTATTTATTATTTAATTAATTATCCTTAGTAAATGTTCCCAGTAAGTTAATGATTATTTTAATAGAAATTTTTACGGAAATTCTGATGTCAGGTTAGTTTTCATTATGTATTAAATAATTGGAGGAAAGTCATGATATTGATTTTACTCCTTATTTTCGAAATTCAGTTGATTTACTCAAATAATTTCTTAAAAATATAATTCATGGGGATTCATGTAATATTTTTACATCATCAGTTTTCTTAGTATTTCACAAAAATATTAATGTCTAGAAATTCCCATAATAGTATATTTAAATATCTTAATATTTTTTTAGAAGAAGTCATTATCTTATTTTCGACATTTTTGGTACTTTGAATTATTCTTGAAAAAAATACGTATAAAGGTTATTTAAGTATTTTAATATAATTTAATGTATTTTTAGACTATATACTATCCACAGGAACATTTATTAAATATGTAGAATGTTCCCGTGTAGGTTTTAGCATATTTATGCAGTACCTAGGTTTCTCAGGCCGCCTGTCACTTTGTCAACCCGTAGTCCCGCGGCTGCATACTTGCCAGTGGCCCGGGGCTGCATACACGGCTTTGACAGAGTGACAGAGCTGTAACTCAGCCGCGCGCGGGTGCATTGGCTGCCGTGGCTGCGTGCGGGAATTGTGACAGAACACATTTCCGTCTGTAACTCACACAACACCTCAATTCTGACTGAATTTTAGGTGTGAAAACTATACGTGAGAATACATGTGAAATGTTTAATTTGCAAAAAAGTTCAATAGTGGTTCCATGGTATTTTGGTCTTTCTATCCTGAATTCTTTAAAAATATAAGGATTTGAATTACAAGGGTGGATTCAGTGAGTGACCCTACCTAATTTTGGGTGGAGAATCCATTTTTGAAATAATATTTATGGTTTTCCTCCTCCTTCTCAGGTTAATTTTATTATTATTATTTTTATGTTATTTCTGTTACTTTTTCAGCTTTCTCTGCAATAGTAGCAAGCTGACAAAGGCGCATTGGATTTGGACAAGGCACATATCATCATCCTTTTCATCATAGACAAGGAGAAGCTTCAAGAAGTGGAATAGATGGAAGGCTAAAAAATATTTACTGGCCAAAGCTGAAGGGGGAGATGTTGGCAATGTGGGTAAAACCCAAATCCCGGTTACAGGAGAGAAACTTTGAGAGGGTGGCTTTGGAGGCAAGCATGCACAGCAGATTTTGGTCGCGAGTGGAATTGATGGATTACATGGCAGCATTTGACCAGATCTACCAATACCTTTCCAGGAATTAAGTGGTGGTGAACCAGACAGAGGTGATGAAGAACATGTTCTTAGGTGGTCTTGGCTCACAACTTTGGGATTGGGTGCAGCAGCACCTGTAAAACCACAACCTAGTCAAGAGGTTGCTGGATGGGGGCAATGTGGTCCTTTCAGACCTAGGGGTCATCCATTGTTCCACAGAGAACAAGATTGATGTATAAAATCTTGTGGAGTTGGCAAAGGACCTCAAGATCTGTATGAGCAAAATTTTGCCGCAATGGTGCAGCCTGCAACCTCAGGCAGAGGAGGGTTTTATGACGCCTAGAGCGCCTGTGCCCTGGGTGTGCACAAGTGGTGGAAATAATGGCTCTTGGTGGTTGGGATGTGGGAACCTGAAAAGGGATTCAAACGCAGGATTGGTTTGTCTGGCGGGAACAGGATATGCCTGCATGGCTGGCAAGTGCATTTTGAAAGAATTGGGTCAGCCTGCTGCCATGAAGAAAGGGAAAATGCAAGGACAGGAAGCAGAATTAATGGAGCAAACGTCCCTTGGCATTTTCATGGGCCTGGGCCACAAAAGGTGCAGGGGGAGACTGAGGTAAGGGTTTTGGTGGCAGAGGAAAGGGAAGGAGAGGTGGATAGGATGGAAGTGGATGTTGAGGAGCAACCGCCGCAAGCTTCTCCAAGACCTTTTGCACATGGTTTTGGAACTGATTGGCAGCAGACAAGTCTTGCAGAGAAGAAGGAAGTGGTGGATATTGCGCATGGTTTGGGAACTGATGGGCAGCAGATGGTTCTTGCAGAGGAGAAGAGTGCAGTGGGAGGAATGGTTCAGGTGTTGAAGGGTTGTGACCAAGATTGGGCCCCTTTGACAGCAAGGATTATGCATGCGGTGCAGAACAAAGCAGAGCGCAGGTATTGGGGAATGGATGGGTCAACAACAGACAGGTTGCCATAACAAATAGTGGAGGATTTGGGATTGGTGCAAAAGACACGCAGGGAGGGGCTTCAGGTTAAAAATGGGAAGGGATGGGGGTTGACGGTAGGGGTGGGGTTGATGGGCTTTTATGGTGGGAGAAACATTTGGGTGGTGGTTTGGAACAAATTTCTGAAAACATGCCCAGTGTGGGATTGGATGAGCCGGGGAAATCTCTTTCACCGTGGATCAGAAGGTTGCAAACTGCTGGGGAAAGAAGCTAGGTTGAGGGGGGGACAATGCAGATGGATGGTGTTTCAGGAAAGCAGGCACAGCGCCAGCTGGGTCTGTAAATGCAAGAGAAATCCCTTCAAGCGGAAGGCAGGATGAGGAGCGGTGTGATGGAATGCAAAAAAAAAAACTCTTCCCTTTTTCTTCTCTTTCTCTCTTTGGTCTGGGTCTGCTTCTTTTCCTTATCTGTTTCTTTTCTCTACGGAAAGGGGTAATGGCGCAATGGGTGTAGTGGGAGCGCAGTGCCAGTATAATCTTGTCTTGGTATGGGGGTATTCTAGCCGGTTCACAGCTGGAACAACTAGGCACCCCAGAATTATTTTTCTCTGCCGTCTCTCTCTTTCTCTGGTGTTGTGCTCATGCGCTGGCAGTGTGGTATTTGTTTTTTTTCTACAGGAAGGTATGGGGAACTGTGGAAGTTTGTCTGAGGAAGTCCAGTTACCTCTCCGGGAAGATTTGAATGATGGGCATAGTGGACTTAGGATGTTTCACTCAGCACTCATGGCCACACAAGTGTGCACAAAGCAGATAAATAACTGGAATTTTCCCAGATTCTCTTCTCAATCTCTCCCATAGCTTTGGGTTGCTCTCACGGGTTTACTCACTTAGGGTGCAAGACCGCTCTCATGGGTCACTCAACTCTTGAAGGAAAGTGCGCTCAAAAAATGTATTTATTGAATTTAAGGAAAGGCGCGGATACAAGGGATATGAGGAGAGAAAGAAATGGAAGGGAATAGGAGGGGAAAGGCGCCTACACCATCTTCCTCATTTCCACCATTTCCAAGTGCAATGCCCCCAGTAAGGCTTGGAAGGTGGCCATGAGCTTGTGCCAAGCTTCTGAAGACTGAGTGCCGGGATTGGCAAGAAAATCCAGGAGAAGAGTTTTTGACAGGGCCTCAAATCCATTAAAGTTTACCACAAGGAGGGCAATCTAAATTGGAATTTGAGGGAGATTGGGCAGGGCCTTAGTTGGGTCACGTGGGGAGGCAAGGGGGAAATGACCACCCTCTCCAGAGATGGTAGGTCTGGAGAGTGGTCCTCAGGCTCTGGCAAGGATCTTGGAGCCATTTATTGTGAGGGTGGAGGGGATAGACCTGGCGGAAAAGGATGTTGAGGGATGGAACCAGGGGCCAAAGCTTGGCCCCTGAAGGCTTCCTTGGCATGTAGGTTCACAGGTAGATGGTTGTCCCAGAATTGAAACACCGCCTTCCATTCTGTGGTTGTTGAAAAGTACTCCTTTTGCAGCAGGCCAGCACAAAAGAGGGGCAAGGCAGAGTCACAGCTCTTTCATGAGGTCAGAGGAGGCAGGATGATGGAGAACCAGACGGGTTCCAAGATTCCTCCAAGATATTGTTGGTTTTGGAAACCACAAACATGTCTTGGAGGGCCCTCTTGCATGGTCAAGGGAAATGACTGGGGTGGGTAGGATCCCAGGGCATCCCCTGGATGAGGGAGAAGCAAGAAATAAAGCGGCAGAAGGCGGGGCACACGCAATAGCCAGGGAACAGAGAACACCTGTACCCATTTCAAGCGCAGAAGGTACCTAGCGTCATTTTGGGAAGAGTGGAGATGGATGAGAGTTTAAGGTGGAAGCGCAAGGTGGTGGTGGTGGGTGAGGGCTTAGGGTATGACTGAGGTAAGGGTGGGAAGACCTTTGGGGACAGAACTCACCTTGGAGGGGATGTGGTGGCATTTTATAAACAAGGATCAGTAACTGATTGTGGCCTGCACGCAAGTAGGCCCAGGATTTTGGAAGCATGCTCAGAAATGAGAGAAAACAGGCTATGTTGCTGCGGGCTCCACATCAGCTGCTGCATAGGCAGTTGGCTCAGCATCAGGCAGCAAAACATGGACACAGAACGTATCTTGGGTGGTTATGGCAAGCAGGGAGGCTCTGATTAGGGCGTGGAGGGCCTCATGAGAAGGACAAACCGGGGGGACAGGGCGGCTAACTTGTTGCAGCCTGCGCGCAATCAGGCTCAGTATTTCCACAGCGCGCTCAGGAATGAGCCCAAGCAAGCTCAGCATGTGATCAGTGCTGGGGCTCCACAGCAGCTTCTGCATGCGCAGTTGGCACAGCACCAACATGGCCATGGAAGGCATTTCAGGTGGTTATGGTAAGTGTGGGGGATCTCATGAGAAGGAAAAACCGCGCAGAAGGGGTGGCAAAAGGCAACGGAGGATTTGGGTGGCTATGGACACGCACAGGTGGCTCCAAGGAGGGAGCAGCATTAAAAATGAGAAGGAAAGACCAAATGCACATAGTGGCACAAGTATTGGTGTAGGAGGATAGGGTTGGGTTAGGTTTTCTGTTTCTTAGGGTTCTTTCCATTTATTTTTGGACTTTATTTGTGCTTTTACTTATGTTAGGGTGTGGGGGAAGGGTACAATCCTTTCCCCCACCACCTTTCTAGTGGAGGGGGGGATAGCATACCACCACCAAAGGAAGGAAGGAAGGAAGGAATTCATCTCATAAAAACCCTCAAATCTCCCCCCCTCTCTCTAGGGCATGCTCAAACCCTAAAAATTCTAGGAAAAATAAATTCCAAACCTAAGGGAAACTTTTGGGAGTTCTACTCTCTTGTTTCCAAAATTTTTTTGAGAGTGATTTCTGGAGTGCTTGAGATAGAAGGCTTTTGGGCTTTTATCAGTGGGTGGGGGCAACAAGGTTGGTTTCTTTGAGGGAGAGAAAGATGAGGACTGGGGACAGGAGAGGGGGACACAGGCAAAGGAATTTAGGGGAAAGAAGGTGCGTGAGAAGGTTGGGACCAGGGGAGGAACAGATGGAGAAGGTGGGGACCCAGGTGACTCAGTTTGAGTAACAGGACACCAGATTGTCAAGAGCTGGGTTTGGGGAAATGCATCACAGTTGTGTGATTCTTTTTGCAGCTGTTGTATCAATCATACACTAACACTTTGATGGAACTTGGACTAAATTGAACACTCCATTGCCACTTTCTTTCTTTGCAAGCCTTTCTTTGGCAGTATCCCTATCTTTGAAAAGATGGGAATCCAATTTCTAGGACTCAAACCTGGGTTGGGCTAACTCTAGGTGCCTGCGTGACCACTAAGCTACAAAAATGGTGTGCTGGTTAGTAACTCTAAACCAAACCCCTAATATGTACAACATTGTTGCTTAGTATTGGGCTGGTGTGGCTTCCATGTTGACAGGACAGATCATGAACTCTACTGCTTTCAGTTTCAATCTGTGAGAAGATGGGAATGCCATTTCAATGACTCAAGCCTGGGTGGGGCTAAATCTAGGTGCCTGCTTGAAACCTACGCTACAAAAACAGTTTATAGGTTAGGAACTCCAACACTATCTTAATTCAAATCTGACTTATACATTTAAATCCCTTACCAAGCTTACATACTCATTGATATCTCTGGAGGCATGGATGGGTTGCTCTCCTATCAAGATTAAATTGAAGTTACAAGTTTGATGGAATTTGAATTTCCAGATGCAATCCACAGAAAATGGGGATCAATAAAATTCCAGTTCCAAATGTGCCACTTGCACCATCAGGATCCACCACTTCCATCCCTACTTTCTTTGAAATAATTCCCAAGCTACCTGTTGCAATGGAGGATGCTCCACTTGGACTCATGGGAACCAAGGATTTTCGGCTTGATGGTTTTCCTCTTCCAGCCTCTCATGATTTTTAGTCCATCCTTACGCAGCCTTTCCCCTTTTATATTACTTGAAATTTGCAAACAAGGGGCCCAGCCTGCCCAGTGGACATACACAAAAAATATTAATAAATTTAAAACAGATATATTTTTTCAAATCTTTCTGGAATCAATGAGCTCTGAAAACTTACAGCAGTCATTGATTATTTCATGATCAACAAATTCTTCTTCAAGTAAAGCACACACCTAGCCTCCATCAATAATTCTTCTTTGTGGCCAATGTTTTTGATCCAAAATTCAGCAATGAGCGCTGCTAGCATTTCTGCAGTCAAAAATGTGAATTCTTCCAGGATTTCAGGCTTGTTCTAAATTCACGCTGAATGCAGGCTCAAAAATACAAAAGAGTGATCAACACCCCCACAAGCTGGTTCCACTCCAAATTAAAGCCAGAAATATAAAAGCCTTGATCACATCCATTTTAATTGCCGCAATATTTCCCCCTGAAATATTTAAATTTGAAAATGAATGATCCATCTACTAAAATTTTGACAAAATTGAGTAACCTAGTCCTTCCATTGATAAATATATTACCTAGAAGGTGCTTCAACCAAAGCATCCCAGATATTGAATGCCTGGTGTGAAAACTTCCATTAAGGAAACCATGCAAAGTGAATTCTAATTAATGATGATATTTCATTGATTGTCCTGTGGAGGCACCATGCCTGAAAAATCAAAACCTTTGTTTTGACCCTTATTTTTCCTAATATCATCAATCCTGTTAAAATATTTCTCAATCATTCCCAAAAGTAATTTAAAAATACTTAATGATATTACTGTCTTTATTTGCAGAAAAAGTCTGTTTTATTCTCAAACACAGCTCTAAATCCAAGTGGATCCTTCATCAGAGTTTCCATATTTACTTTAATTGCTGATGTTGTAGCTATGAGTAAGCTAACTGGCTTCGCAAGTCATACAGGAACAAAGTTTTGAAATTTTTTCCATATTGAAAAAATCCATTGGATGCTTTTAAGCAATTCTCATCTCCAAATTGCAACTTGAAATACCACATGGAATGTTTAAAGAAATTTCTTGAGGAATCTTCATTTCATTTATGTGAGCAATCATTTTGAAAAATAGGTGGGAGACATTCAATCCTTGAAGAGTTTCCTTATTGGGATGAAACTAAGATGAAAAATTTTGATGTGATGCAAAACAAGGTCCTTGGAGCTTTGAAAGATAATAAAAAAAAAAAACTCTGCCTTCCAGAAGAAACATGGAAGAAGCACAATAGAAAAAATTCAATATTTTCCAGTAGTGACACACTCTCAAGAAGTGACAGTGAAAAAGAAGATTGAAAACTAAATATAGGAATTGACAAAAGAGAGGTCAGATCTCTGAGGAGGGAGGCAATTCCTGGTCTTCAGAACATACCCAAAACTCACCACACAAGTAATTTGAAAAATCCAAAAAATAAAACCACTCCTTATGGAGAAAGGATTTCTAATTTCATCTATTCCTGAGGAACCAGTTATCAATATAATGATGATTTAGACTTTGTTCCAATCTCAAGAACCACTAGATCTGATTTTGAGTCTGAAAAGGTTGATGGGAAAGTAATTCCAACATTTAAATTTTAATCAAAGAATCTGATATAAATCCAAGACTTGATTGAAAAGACACCCATTCCCTTCAATTGGCCTAGGGTTCCAAAGAATCTTGGTGTGGCTTCCCATGTAAGCTTGAAAGCTGAAGAATTTCTCTTGATATATAAAATTTATATTCCCCTTTTATTTATACCAAGAGACAAAGAGGGAAATAAAATTCCTGCAGAGATCTTTTAAAGAACTTTTCACCTTGTGAGTGGACTCAAAATAGCTACAAGCGGGTTTTTTACTCAAAATTCTGCTCCAGAATTTAACAAGCATTGAAAAAAAATACAGAAATAGTTTTCAGAAGGTTTTTAACTCATCAAAATGAAAACCAAACCATCACATTTCCACACATATACCTGAGCACCTCATGAAATGGGGTCCTGCTCCTTGTTCTGCTACATGGGAATATGTGTCATAACCTTAGTTCTGACACTCATTCAACTAAAAAAATTCAGCACTTCATCAGCTTCAAACACAGCTCAAGTCAAAATTCACTAACTCCTGTACCTTCAACTGGATAGTACACCTGTACATCTTTCAGTCCCCACCTTCTCCTACCAGGTTCAACCAATCCCCCTATGTTATAACCTCTAGGTCCATGTAAAACTTACTACTTTTTCATGTGATTCAGTCAACCTTGTTTGGAAATCTCCTTCTCATAGTGGCTTGATATATCCTCCATCTCTACTCAAACCAATTGGTATATGAGTTAGTACATATTGCACTTAGTATATAAATAGTACATGCTATCCACTGTTTGTTGAGCCAATACTCCCAGGATTCCAGATCAGTAAATGTCAAACCTTCCTGAATAGGCTGATCAACCAATCAGTCAACTACAGCCTCCAGCCCAATCAGTAAACATTTAATACCGTGTGAACCCCAACCTGCAACACCAGCCACTCATTTCTCAAGGCCTCCTTTTCAGCTCTCACATATACTGGCCTCTCATTCCCTCCTGGACTAATTCCCCCCAAGGAATTAATATACTAATTCATACAGGTTAGTCCCTCTGCCAGTAGATTTCATCTCAGCACAAGACAACCTTCACCCAGCCTGCTTCAGTGATATCAACTTTTCCCTTCCTGGTGTTACTCGTTGTGGAAACAAGAGAGGTGATACCCCCCAGAGTTGTCCTTGAGTTCCGGAAGTTATTGGTCTAAGCGTCTGTAAGGAGATTGGATGCAATGAGTTTAAGAATAGAGAGAGAGATGATAACATAAATTCCTTCCTTCCAATCCTTTCTATACCATTCCCTGGTGGTCCGGTGATATGATCTCTATATCTATCATCCAATGATGATCCCAACCCGGAGTTGAGAGTGAGGAGTTTTTGAGTCATCCCTCTCAACCCTTACCTAGGTAGAACAACAAGCAACAAGATAGATGAAATATGACCCCAAGTACAGAACCCTAGCTCCACCCTAACCCTACCCCGTACCACCCACCCCGTCCGAAACCCTCCCCTTTTATATCACGTATGTCCTGTTTGTCCTTCTCATGGCGCAGCCCTCCGCTGCGCCCTACTTGGAACCCCCCTGGTTTATCCGTCCGCGCGCTTCTGCGGATCCCGTGATCTGGGAGTTGGCCCGCGCTCATGCCCGCGCAAACCTCCACGGCGCGTATAACCCCTGATTGCCCCGCCCTTGCCTTCCCAACTAGCCACCCACAAGCTTGGTTGGGCCGGCTCCATCACATGGTCCCCATTCCCTGGGGGGGTTGCAGCCCTGCGCCCCCCCAGAGTAGGCCCAACCCGCACCTGGTGCCAAGCCCCGCAATCTCTGCCGCTGAGCCCTCATGCGCTGCTGCTGAGCGCGAAGCAGGCACTGCTGAGACGGGGCCCACCCCAAATGCTGAGCCCAACCTACCCAACTTCAAGGCCTGAAAATAATAATTTTTTTACTATATCCAGGACCTTTCAATTTTGGTGTTCTATCCCATGCCAAGGAATGTCATTTACCCCTATTTGAAATGAAAGAGGGGGGGAGGCTCTTCCAGAAGCCCTTGCACCAGGATAAACAGGGGCTTACTGTCAAATTTATGAATCCCCATGGTTGGCCCAGTGATTTTGACCTGGCTGGTGAAAATGCAGGCTGTGCTGTTTTATATTGGCAATTAAAGCTAAGATGGAATGACTTTTGGAACTTTTTAAGCATTGGGTGGGGTGGTGGCCATTGCCTGCACCATTTGTTTATTTATTTTACTATCTTACTATCTTACTTTTTTTCAATTTTTTATTTAAATGAGATTTCTGTTAAAGCCACTGGTGCATGGCAGGTTTATCCCTTTCCCATGGCTGGGTTGGGTGGTGAGAACTTCCACCACCATTACTATTATTTTTTGTTTTTTTCCATTCAAATATTTCTTTTTTTTGAATAATAGTTACATTGTTAATTTATTTAATTTTTGAAATTTTGGGTATTATGAGTTACATTTTTAATTTATTTAATTTTTGAAATTTTGGGTATTATCAAAGGCAGCATTGCCTGTAAGCCTTGATCAGATCCCCCCTTTACTATTTAATTAGTTATTTATAATTTTTGTGGACTCCTTTTGTTATCTTTTTTATTTTTATTTTTATTTTTATTTTATTTTTATTTTTATTTTTATTTTTATTTTTATTTTTATTTTTATTTTTATTTTTATTTTTATTTTTATTTTTATTTTTTATTTTTATTTTTATTTTTATTTTTATTTTTATTTTTATTTTTATTTTTATTTTTATTTTTATTTTTATTTTTATTTTTATTTTTATTTTTATTTTTATTTTTATTTTTATTTTTATTTTTATTTTTATTTTTATTTTTATTTTTACTTTCATTGTTATTGTTATTTTTACTTTCATTGTTATTGTTATTTTTATTTTTATTTTTATTTTTATTTTTATTTTTATTTTTATTTTTATTTTTATTTTTATTTTTATTTTTATTTTTATTTTTATTTTTATTTTTATTTTTATTTTTATTTTTATTTTTATTTTTATTTTTAATTTTAATTTTATTTTTAATTTTATTTTTATTTTTATTTTTATTTTTATTTTTATTTTTATTTTTATTTTTATTTTTATTTTTATTTTTATTTTTATTTTTATTTTTATTTTTATTTTTATTTTTATTTTTATTTTTATTTTTATTTTTATTTTTATTTTTATTTTTATTTTTATTTTTATTTTTATTTTTATTTTTATTTTTATTTTTATTTTTATTTTTATTTTTATTTTTATTTTTATTTTTATTTTTATTTTTATTTTTATTTTTATTTTTATTTTTATTTTTATTTTTATTTTTATTTTGATTTTTATTTTTATTTTTATTTTTATTTTTATTTTTATTTTTATTTTTATTTTTATTTTTATTTTTATTTTTATTTTTATTTTTATTTTTATTTTTATTTTTATTTTTATTTTTATTTTTATTTTTATTTTTATTTTTATTTTTATTTTTATTTTTATTTTTATATTTATATTTATATTTATTTTTATTTTTATTTTCATTTTTATTTTTATTTTTATTTTTATTTTTATTTTTATTTTTATTTTTATTTTTATTTTTATTTTTATTTTTATTTTTATTTTTATTTTTATTTTTATTTTTATTTTTATTTTTATTTTTATTTTTATTTTTATTTTTATTTTTATTTTTATTTTTATTTTTATTTTTATTTTTATTTTTATTTTTATTTTTATTTTTATTTTTATTTTAATTTTTATTTTTATTTTTATTTTTATTTTTATTTTTATTTTTATTTTTATTTTTATTTTTATTTTTATTTTTATTTTTATTTTTATTTTTATTTTTATTTTTATTTTTATTTTTATTTTTATTTTTATTTTTATTTTTATTTTTATTTTTATTTTTATTTTTATTTTTATTTTTATTTTTATTTTTATTTTTATTTTTATTTTTATTTTTATTTTTATTTTTATTTTTATTTTTATTTTTATTTTTATTTTTATTTTTATTTTTATTTTTATTTTTATTTTTATTTTTATTTTTATTTTTATTTTTATTTTTATTTTTATTTTTATTTTTATTTTTATTTTTATTTTTATTTTTATTTTTATTTTTATTTTTATTGTTATTGTTATTGTTATTTTTATCTTTATTGTTATTTTTATTTTGATTGTTATTGTTATTGTTATTTTTATTTTTGTTGTTATTTTTATTTTTATTTTTATTTTTAAGGATGGCACCTTCTAAAGTCAACAAAATCATCTCCTGGCCTACCCCAATAAATCCAACGGAAGTTAGAGGTTTCCTAGGTGTTGTAACTTATGTCAGGATCTTCATTCCCTCATTATCTGAAATCTGTATTCCCTTGCGTTGCTTAACCAGGAGGGATGCTGAATGACTTTGGACCCAAGCTTGCAAACAATCATTCCAGTTACTCAAAACAATTTTTGGGAACAACATTGTTTTGAAAAAGATTACTTATGGACCTGGAGCTGGCAAGATCAAGCTGGCAGTGGACTCTAGTTATCAATCTGTTGGGGCTGTCCTTACCCAGGAAGATGAAAATGGTTTGGATCGTCCTGCTCTGTATGAATCTCTTCTTTTCTCAAATGTGGAATCCAGGTACTCCCAGCCAAAACTGGAAATTTGCGGTGTGGCCCAAATGTTGAAGAAGCTCCAGACTGTCCTTTGGGGTCAAAATTTCAAATTGCAAGTTGATGCTTGATCCATTGTGGAAATGATCAATGCTCCCAGTCTTCCAAATGCTCCAATGACTTGTTTTGGTGGCTTTCATCCATTTTTTCTCTTTTGATATTGTTCACAGGCCCGGAAAATATTTCACAATGCCTGATGGTTTATCTCGACGCCCTCTTGGGGATGATGAATCAGATGTTGGAGTGGACTTTGATGAGGAGGAGCCTTTAATTTGTCCAGTCTTCACCTTTTCCTCCCAAGATTATTCTGGCTTCCAACAAGGTTCCTGGCTAAAATTAGAGCAGTCCTTTCAACTCTCCAAAGAGCCCCTGATCTATCTGCCAAATAATTTTGGTCCCTTAAAAGGAAGTCCTCCAACTTCTTTGTTCAAAGCACCAGGCTTATGAGAAGAGGGAATCCTTGTGCCCTTATTATGGTCACTATCCCTTCTAAGCAAGATTTGATCCTGGAAAGTCTCCATGAAGGCCTTGGTCATTGTGGGGAAACTGAAACTTATCAACGAATATCCAAACAATCTTGGTGGCCATCTCTGAAGAAATTTGTCTCTCAATGGTGCAGGAGTTGTGAAGTGTGCCAGAAACGTGATCTTAGGCTCCCGGCCAAAATTTGTTACCCCAATGGAGAGTCCACTGTCTTTGGGAGGATTGCTATGGATGTGGTTCACATTAAGGCTGGTGGGGCTAAGTACCTCATTGTGGCTAGAGATGACTTTTCTGGATGGTTTGAAGCAAAGTTTCTTAAGAACCTCAGCTCTGAATAAGTAGCAGCTTTCCTTTATGAGACTTTGACAATGCGTTATGGCTTGGCACAATCTTATTTGACTGATGGCGGCTCTGAGTTTGGTGGTAAACTGGCTGATATGATCCAATTACTTCCTGGTCAACATAAGGTGACAACTCCTTATTATCCTGAAGGCCAAGGCATGGTGGAAAGAGGCAATGCTCCTTTGAAGGCTGCTCTTGTCAAACTGGCTGGTGAGAGTGGCAAGAATTGTTGCAAATTCCTCCCCCTGGTCCTCTTCTCTGATTGAATTTCAACTAAACAAAACACTGGCTACTCACCTCACTAAATCATTTTTGGTAAAAGGGCTGTCCTTCCTCTGGATCTGGAAATGGATTCTTTCTTAGGTATTTCTTGGGAAAAGGTTTCTTCCACCACTGATCTATTAGTTGCCAGATCAAAGCAGCTGGAAAGGAGTGAAGATTTCCCTAATGAAGCTTATCAGAAGATGATGGAGTCTAGGGAAAAATAATTTCAGTATTGGGAAGACAAGCGTTTGAAACAAATCAGGGATCCCTTGAACCCTGGGGATCTAGTCTTAGCTTATAATTGTTCCTTGGAAACTCAGTGGGGAAAGCTTTTCTCTAACCGCTGGAATGGTCCTTACCAAGTGGTCCATCAAGTTAGAGGTAGATCATATTTTTTGGAGGAACTGGATGGTACTCAGATGGCCAGAAGGTTCTCTGCTGATCAGGTCAAGAAATTTCATTCTTGTGGAGGCAACTTCTCCCAGAAGTAAGTCCTCCCAATTTTGCACCATCAGGGTCATCTGCTGCTTTTTGTTGTGAAACTCTACTTCATTCCACGAATGTGAGAACCTGGGACGCCTTCTTCATTTTATCTCAGCCGCTTCTAGGATTTTTCTTTGGATGGATCAACATATTCTTTTTCAATCATTCTCAAGATCAAAATGGCCATTCCTTGGTTTCAATTGTGTTTCTTTAATTTCTCTTTTTATGGAATCAAACTTGAGTGCAGACTAGGGACAGTCTGTAAAATGGTGAGAGATGTGGTGCCCCATCCTGGACACCCTGGCCAGTGTGGAGATTTTAATTTTTTTATGATTTTTCCTTATCATCATTCATAAGGCATTGTTATCTAAAAAAAAAAAAATCATAAGAATCAAAAACAATACATAAATACTAGCAGTAATTCTCAAGTTAGAAATCCAAACAGATCTCAAATTAGATCATCTTCCCAGTAGATCATCATCATCCATTGTAGATCTTCTCAATCCAACTCACAAGGTCATCATCATCCCACAACCCGACTCCTTTCAACCTCAACTCAATCCAAATTTCATCATCATCATCATTGCAAACCAAGTTTAATAGACCTGATCAGATGGATGGCGTCAAAAAAATCTCCTCCGTTGGTACCAATGCTTCTTTGGGCAACCAAACAATCATTTTCAAATGTCCCCCTTATTTCTCTACGACCTCCACTTACGATCACCACCCCATAGGTTATATCTGCCCCTGTCATCACTCCCAGATCAAGTTTAATAGCAAGATTCGCTTGACTACCACCACCAACAATCCATCATCCTCTCTCACTCATCATCAACCTAGCTCTAGTCATTCTTGTAGTTCCTCCTTCTCAATCGGCTCCCTTTCTCAAAACTCCTCAGTTTATGGCGAAGATCATCATCTCAACTCCCACAATCCATTCGATCCATCTCACTTGACCTATCCCGCCATCACCGTCAAACCTCAACCGGTTATCTCAAGCGGCCGTCCATTGATCCTTTCCACCTCAAGCTCACCATTCTCCTGCGCCGCTTGTCCATTGCCCGCGCGGGTCTCTTCTTCTGCCAGTGCGCGTCAGACACCTGCCGGCGGTCATCTGCGGCCTTGGCAGTTGCCCGGGCCCATCAGGATACCCGCGGGTGTCCCACTAGCTATTTGCTTGCCTGTTCCCATCATTTGGCACGGACCAGGGTCTTGATTTGGCTCTTTGGTTTTTTTTTCTGAGTGCTTGTTTATTTCTTTTTTTCTTTTGTTTTCTCATGACAGTGATCCTTAAAAAAAAAAAAAGAAAGAAAGAAAAAAAGAAAAAAAAATCCACTCCCATTTGTAAATCTCTCTTGTAAATAGTATAGAGGCCTCTGGTCTATAAAAGCAAAAAGACATTGATGGCTTCATCACCGCTGTCAAGCAACACCTGAGTAAACTTAAAGAAGTTGGCATTGACCTTACGCCAGACATCCTTAGTTATCTCATACTTTTCAAACTACCCGACTCTCTCAAATCTATCCGTTCTCAAATCATGCACTTGGGATTCAACTTGACAGTAACCCTTGTCCTTAACCATCTGGTACAACATAGGAACAAAGTTCAATCCAAAAATCAGGACCCTACTGACATTTCATCTGCCCTCTACCATCAAAACTCAAGCACCGTCAGTTTGTTACTCTGTGAAAATGGCATACACAATCCATTGGTCAAAACTCACCCTCCTTCCTCCTGCTGGAGTGAATTCCCTCACCTTAGGCCAGACCATCTTCCAAGCAAAGCTAGACAAGGTTTTTAGAAGAAGGAGGAAGCTCAATTCTATTCCTTCTTCTGCGATCTAAAACTGAATTGCCAAATCAATCAGAATTGATTTATCCTTGACAGCGGCTGCTCCATCCACATGTTCAGGGACAAATCCCTCTTCTCCAAACTTTCTATCCAAACTGGCAAAGAGACAATCAAAACAGGAAAGGTTGGCAAAGGATTAACAATTCAAGGGTTGGGGACCGCAAATATCACCAGTCAAAACAAAACCTTAAAGTTCACAAACTCTGCCTGGGTTCCCAAAGCAACTGTCAACCTCATATTGATGGGAGCACGACTGAGGAAAGGATTCAGCCTAGTCGTTAATATCAAACCTGTCACTGCTACTTTTTCCATTCAACTTCAAGGCGGGACCATTCTGGAAGGCTATATCAAGAACAATCTCCTCTTCCTAGATCACATGCCCGTAAAACAAAGTCAAAGTTGTTACCTAAGCTTGACAGAACTTCAAAAAACTCACAAGAAACTCGGCCACGCCAGTATAGGCAGAATCAAGACTCAGATTGGATTCAAAATAGATGGCCAAGTCAAGAACAACTTGTAATGTTTAGACTGCAAGAAATCCAAAATTACCAAGTCATCCTTTAGCAATCAACAAACACCCGCTTCTCAAGTTTTGATCTTCTTCACATGGACCTAATGGGACCCTTGAATCCCACCAGCAAAGGAGGCATGAAATACTCACTCACCATAGTCAATAACAAGTCCGGATATCTTTTGAGTTTTCCTTTACCTGCTAAGGATGCTACTACTGCAACCATCATGTTCCTGATTGACAAAAAGGCCAAGGAACTAGGATACTATCCTGTTGAAGTCATTAAAAATGGCGGTGGAAAATTCTTCAATACCGCTTTATCCAATTACTTCAAAACAAAATCCATCAATCTCTTAATTAGTGAGCCAATCATCCTCAGCACAATGGAAAGGCCAAACAAGCTAACAGGACAATAATGGAGTCACTCCAAACAGCCTTCAGTGAATCAACCATTCCAAAAACTGTTTGGCATATTGTGATCCAAAGTTTTTGCTTTGGTTTCAATCAAATCCCTAAACAACAGGGGGAGGAAACCCTGTGGGAGCAAATGCACAGAAGCCAAATTCCTAATGACCACCTTAAACCCCTAGGCACAAGAGCAATATACCTCCTCCCAGATACTAAAATTAAATCAAAACTATCTGAAAAAGGAGCTGAAGGAAATCTGATTGGCTACAATCCTTGTCTTCTTTCCTATAAACTACTCTCCTCCAGTGGCAAAATCATTGACACTAAACACGTTGAATTCCTAAAGCCTCAAATTGAAAATCTTGATGTACCTATGAGTTCTGCGACCACATTGGACCCAAATTTGACTATCATCTGACCACCAAACTTTGATTTGTCCAATCAAATTGCAGACTCTCCACAAGATGAAGAAAAACCTACCATCTCTGATATCTCTAGATCTGTTCATTAGAATTTGAGTTTTCATACATTTGACTTTCACTGGAGTTAAGAGTGTAATTGATTGGATTGATGTGATCTTATTATTGTTATCTTAAAGTACTCAAACAACAGGTAAAATATAACTAGGCTGTGTTTTAACCAAGATAAATTATATCTGTTTTTTAATAGAGGATCTTGTGTTGTAGTATTGTGATTGTCAGACTGTCTAATCATAGCATTTCACTTACCATGTCACTTAAACTGCTTATGCTAATTTTACCTTATTCATTTTGTACTCAACCACTTTTCAGCCTATTGTGTATTTAGTCTATATCAACACCAGTGCTCTCAAGTGGAATTTATCATCTGTTCAGCCAATTACATCAACCAGAGTGTCCTTTTCCTCCTGATCTCAGGTCCGTTACGCTTGAAGTTACGAGCCCCTTTCACTCATTCTTTAATCCTTTCATCTCACTAGAGCTCAATCTCTTTTTATTCTTATACGGTTAAAAGCCTTTGCTCAACCTAAGCCAACTATACTTCATTCAAACTGTCCGCCTTCAACAGTCTCATCCTGATAGCCAATCTTCAACTCTTTTGGCAAGGGGGGGAGATGAGGATTTGCCTTGTCATTGACTATCAAGCTCATCCTATCCAACCACTTTGACAACAAACACTAGGACACCATTGAGTTGGAGGACAAGGAGGAAGGAGTCAACCAATACCAATACATCCATCCTCAATCACCTGATCCAAAACCCCAAACCTAAAGATCCTCCGAGTCACAGATGGATTCAACGTTCAATTTGATCCAAGATTGAGAGCGTAGGATCCAAGGATCATCATCATCAACCAACCAATCCAATTCAAATCCAAATCCATCAATCCCATCCATCAAATGGGATGATGATCATCATCAACCATCATCACAGTCAGAAGTGAAAAGCCCAAGAAGCTTGATACAACCAATAGTGTGATCCAGATCAATCGGTGATACCATTCAAGGATCCCTGCAAGTACTCCTGTTGAAATGGATTGGTTACTCAAGACGGTTCAGCCTAGGAAGATCAGCAAAAGTGATATTGTCACACGACCACCCCACGTACTATAGGGCAATTCTTAGATGATTGTGAGCGCAAAGGAATGTCAAGTGCAAGGGCAAGTGTGAATAGCAAGACTCAGTTGCAAAGTTTGAACTTGGTTATGCCACTCACAAACGGCAAGAGGAATGGAATGTGTTCCGGAGAAGGAAACTCAACCTGAGTCTGATGTGATAACAAGGTTGTAGAAAAATGCAAGAACGTATGAAATTAACTAACTGAGGAGAAAATCATCAGGCAAGGGGATAGCCCTTATAAGGTAATCCAAATTGACTAGATACAACCTGGTGATGAGCTAACTACAGTTGAAGCGGTGAGGCAATGAATGACAGGAACGGGATAGGAAATGAAGCAGCAGTACAGATCCAAGGTCATAGCGTAAGTGCAAGACAATAGAATCTGAGCGTAAAATTGTATGACAAATTGGGACAGGAGCGAGTGATGTTGAAGGTAATGCAAATGAGAAGTAATAGTGTATGCAGGGTAGGGACTAGTCCAATTGTGAACTATACAGTAGTGATGGATTAGTTAGACGTAGATGCGAACTAACAAACAATGCATGACCAAAGCTGGAAGTCCAAGGCTGTTGATTGGCCAGGGAAGGAGATTGGATCTCATAATGGATGGCCAACTGGTATGGAGTTAACCACGTTTGCAAGTATATACTGAGTTGGTCGCCAAGATTGGAAGGTCAGCGCAAGCCAGAGGAAATAGCGGATTGCACCATTGATGTTGTGCTTTTATTTGTGTCACGCTTTTAGACTGAGGTAGATGGTACTGAGGAGAGGAAATTTCAAAGTGATGAAGACAATAATCCCTAAGTGCAAAGCGTGACAGATAACTTTGATCAATTGGTGATACCATTCAAGGATCCCTGCAAGTACTCCCGTTGAAATGGATTGGTTACTCAAGACGGTTCAGCCTAGGAAGATCAGCAGAATTTATATCTTCTCAATTGTTCTGTAGAAGCTATCAGCCCAAGAGCACGTCAAACTGGCTACCTTTGTCGATTCCGTCACCCATCAAGCCTTTCAATCATCAGATCAATCTCAAGAACAATTGGTCATCTTGGCAATTGTCTATAATGTTAACTCAAACTTGAACATGTATGGCCCTAAGGCCACCTATCATCACTTTGCAGGTCGTGAAGCTAGTCGTGCCTTTGTCACTGGTTGTTTCAAAACCAGCCTGACTTACAACCTCAGAGGATTCAACAATTGTCAAAAGAAATCATTAGACTACTGGACCAACTTCTTTGAGAACTCACCCAGGTACCCTTGGGTTGGTAGATTGATCCTACCAAAGATTGACAATTGTACGCTGTGGTGCTCTTTTATGGGCGCGAGTCAGGAAAGGGCTTCAGGCGGCGCGCTCAGCAATGGGAAGGGCCTTGTCGCAGCTAGCCGCGCTGCGGGCTCAGCAGCAGTCAGGTAGGCCCAGCAGCGGTTGGGTTGGGCTCTGCACCTGGAGATGGGAGACGACGGATCGCGCGGACCAGAAAGCTTGCGCGGATCGGAAAGCTTGCGCGGATCGGAAGGCTTGCGCGGATCGGAAGGCTTGCGCGGATCAGAAGGCTTGCGCGGATTGGAAAGCTTGCGCGGATCAGAAGGCTTGCGTGGATTGGAAAGCTTGCTTGGGTCGGAAGGCTTGCGTGGATTGGAAAGCTTGCGCAGATTGGACGGCTCGCGCGGACCAGGCGGAACGCGTATTGCAAGACGCCCGGATTGGGTCAGGCGGGTACGCGGATACCTGGAACGGGTTGTTGGGCGGACGCCCGCGGGCAGGCAAGCTGGGCGTACGTTGATATTGAGGGGCATGGGTTATGGGGCAAGGGATGGAGGGGTAGGATCGGGCTAGGGTTCTGTGCTTAGGGGTTGTATTTCATCATTCTTGCTTACTTGTGGTTGTACTTAGGTTAGGGTTGAGAGGGAGGACTTAAATACTTTGCTCTCAACTCTGGGCGTAGGGGGGGGGAGGGGAAGAACTTCACTTCACGGACTGGACTGCACTCTAGGATATCACTTTTTATGGCATCAGATTGGATTGGATTGGAAAGGAAGGAATTCATCTTATTATTTCTCTCTCTCTCTCCCTCTCTCTCTCTTGAACGGCTGCATCCAATCTCCTTACAGACGCTTTGATCAATAACTTCCGGAACTTGAGGACGACTTCTGGGGTGTTGCGTACTAAAGTTTCCACAACGCCAATCCCACAGGATTGTGATTGAAAGAACGAATGTGGGGCAATCTAAGACCACCCAGGTTCACGTTTATATACATAAATTCCCCAAGCTTGTCAGGATCTTGAGCTCCCATCCTTGCTCTCACTCAATCCTTGTTTGTTTTATCCCTCACGATTTCAATTTCTAGCTATGACAAACTCCCAACGGCCTCACCAATCACATCACTGACTTCCAATACTATTCCGCATAATCCTGGGGCTAAGGCGCCTAATGATGATGAAAGAGAACACGCGGCCGCAGAAACAATCAATGCAACCTCAAGGCAAAAGTTGAGATTGTTCTTGATGGCAGTTTTAAAGGTTCAGGCCGTTGTCTCTCAAATTGGTCTATCACAATTACTCTGTATCAATCCGGTCAAAATTGAGCTACCCACTTCAAACTATCAATCAATCAATCAATCAATCAATCAATCAATCAATCAATGAATCAATCAATCAATCAATCAATCAATCAATCAATCAATCAATCAATCAATCAATCAATCAATCAATCAATCAATCAATCAATCAATCAATCAATCAATCAATCAATCAATCAATCAATCAATCAATCAATCAATCAATCAATCAATCAATCAATCAATCAATCAATCAATCAATCAATCAATCAATCAATCAATCAATCAATCAATCAATCAATCAATCAATCAATCAATCAATCAATCAATCAATCAATCAATCAATCAATCAATCAATCAATCAATCAATCAATCAATCAATCAATCAATCAATCAATCAATCAATCAATCAATCAATCAATCAATCAATCAATCAATCAATCAATCAATCAATCAATCAATCAATCAATCAATCAATCAATCAATCAATCAATCAATCAATCAATCAATCAATCAATCAATCAATCAATCAATCAATCAATCAATCAATCAATCAATCAATCAATCAATCAATCAATCAATCAATCAATCAATCAATCAATCAATCAATCAATCAATCAATCAATCAATCAATCAATCAATCAATCAATCAATCAATCAATCAATCAATCAATCAATCAATCAATCAATCAATCAATCAATCAATCAATCAATCAATCAATCAATCAATCAATCAATCAATCAATCAATCAATCAATCAATCAATCAATCAATCAATCAATCAATCAATCAATCAATCAATCAATCAATCAATCAATCAATCAATCAATCAATCAATCAATCAATCAATCAATCAATCAATCAATCAATCAATCAATCAATCAATCAATCAATCAATCAATCAATCAATCAATCAATCAATCAATCAATCAATCAATCAATCAATCAATCAATCAATCAATCAATCAATCAATCAATCAATCAATCAATCAATCAATCAATCAATCAATCAATCAATCAATCAATCAATCAATCAATCAATCAATCAATCAATCAATCAATCAATCAATCAATCAATCAATCAATCAATCAATCAATCAATCAATCAATCAATCAATCAATCAATCAATCAATCAATCAATCAATCAATCAATCAATCAATCAATCAATCAATCAATCAATCAATCAATCAATCAATCAATCAATCAATCAATCAATCAATCAATCAATCAATCAATCAATCAATCAATCAATCAATCAATCAATCAATCAATCAATCAATCAATCAATCAATCAATCAATCAATCAATCAATCAATCAATCAATCAATCAATCAATCAATCAATCAATCAATCAATCAATCAACCAATCAATAAACAACTCTATATCAACGGGCTTGATCAATCAATCACATTTGAACTGAAGAATTTTCCAGCAAATAGTAGATATCATACTTGAAGATAGCAGTTAAATTCAAATATGCCACAGGAAGTTTACTAGTCAATCAGCTCATCTTGTTATCAGTCACTAACCTGTATTTAGAATAATTCCAAAAGTTAGTAGAACATAAATTTAATTGAAGAAAAAGAGTTAGATTCTTTTCAGACAGTAACTTCCTCCAGTGCAAGTCAAGCGGGTGTGTTAGAATTTCAGTTTTCATATATTTGACTTTCACTGGAGTTTAGAGTGTAATTGATTGGATTGATGTGATCTTATTATTGTTATCTTAAAATACTCAAAAAACAGGTAAAATATAACTAGGCTGTGTTATAACCAAGATAAATTATATCTGTTATTTAATAGAGGATCTTGTGTTTTAGTATTGTGATTGTCAGACTGTCTAATCATAGCATTTCACTTACCATGTCACTTAAACTGCTTATGCTAATTTTCACTTATTCATTTTGTACTCAACCACTTGTCAGCCTATTGTGTATTTAGTCTATATCAACACCAGTGCTCTCAAGTGGAATTGATCATCTGTTCAGCCAATTACATCAACCAGAGTGTCCTTTTCCTCCTGATCTCAGGTCCGTTACGCTTGACGTTACAAGCCCCTTTCACTCATTCTTTAATCCTTTCATCTCACTAGAGCTCAAGCTCTTTTTATTCTTATAGTTATCTCCGAAACGGATACCATCACCTTGGAATCCAACAATTCAACTGAAAAAATTCAAGACTCTCTCCGACCTCGACTAAGGGATTTCAACTCTATTAAAGCTCCTGAAAGATACAGGTATTATCAATCAAATGAGGTTCCAAACAACATTCACCAAGCCTTAGAATGGCCATAATGGATACCATCCATCAAAAAGGAACTGGGTATGGCTGAAGACCTTGAAGTGTGGGAAGAAGCCAATGAAAGCAAAGTCACTAACCCTCTTGATACAACTTGGACCTTCAGACGCAAGCAAGATCTTTACACCAGAGAGATCACTCTCAAGTCCAAATTCTGCGTTCAAGGCTTCAATCAAAAATATGGTGTTGATTATCTTGAAACCTTTGCGCTGAACAGAAAAATTGCTTCACTTCGCGCACTCCTCACTTACGCCGTTGACAAAGAATTTCGGATTCTTCAGTTTGACGTCAAAGGAGCTTTCCTCCAAGCTCCCCTCGACAAGAAAGTCTACATCAAAACTCCTAGTGGATCAAAAAGAACCTGAAAATACCTCAAAATCAAAAAATCCTTGTACGGGTTGAAGCAGGCACCCCTCAACTGGTACAAAACTTTAATCAGCTGGATCAAAAGTAATGGGTTCCACAAAAGCGATTCCAACCCTTTTCTATATCTCCATGAAGACGCAAAAACCAGCTTATTCTTTCATGTAGACAATTTAGTCCTTGTTGGGAACGTCGACAAGTTCAAATCTGCCTTCCTTGACATACTCAAAGACTCTTCAGCTCACAACATTGACACTCTGCTTGGGATTAAGGATGACAGAATTAAGAACTCCATCAGTCTGTCTTTTCCCGATCACATTGAGAAAGTACTAGAGGAGATGAAACTCACTGAAGCCAAACCTGTTATAATTATGGCCAGCAATTAGCTTAGGCAAATGAGCAGTATTTAAAGCAAAAGAAATGCTGGACACTGTGTGTCAATAATGGCTAATGGGGCTCTCACAATGGGGCAATATGTTGGATGAATTCGATTGGATGATGAATGAATGATGGAAAACAGCAGGGAGAAGAGCTCCTTAAGTACAAAAGATTGGCCTCTTGTGAGCCCATGATACAACAAGCCAAAAGGCAAATTTTCCGCCCCAAAAGAGCTCTACAGGCTCTACAAGCCTTGTTACTTGGTTTGGACTACATCAGCCCACATGGCATCAGTCCCTGAACCCTTACGACCAGCCTATTCCGGTCCATTCTGGTGTTTCCACCGTTACGGGGCTGAACCAGCCCCTTTGCTGTTCAATCCCCTGGCTGGTTGTCTATTACAACCGGCCCTGATGGCCTTATTACCTCTGTTACGGGCTGGTTGCCTCATGCATCCAGCCCCTGGCCCCTCAAATGGGCCAGGTGGGACCCAGGGCTCACCTGGGTCCGGTTTCAACCTCACATGGGGGGGGGTGTAGCCGGCGGACATGCCGCCCCCCCCTCTTTCTCTCAATTCCCTGGTGGGGGCGGTCAAATCCCCTCACCAGGGGCCCTGGGGGTCGATACCCCCAGGGCGTCGTCAAGGTAAGGATGGCTGGGGGGTGGTCAGATCCCCCCTGGCCCGTCGCTCCTCCCCCTCGGTAAAGGGGGGGGGAGAGCGCCCCTCGTCACCTCTTCGCTACAAGGTGGGAGGGTGATCAAATCCCCCCCACCGTCCGGTCGCTACACTCGCGGCCGGCGCCGCCACCTCCCTGGGCAAGGGGGTGGTCAGGTCCCCCCTGCCCTGACCGACCGCGTCATCGCGGCCGGTCGCTGGCTGGTTCAACCCAGCCAGCCTGCCCCCTCCCCCTCGCGACGGCGAGCGAGGGGAGGGGGAGCGAGCCGGGGCCGCGAACCCCGGCTCCGCGGCGCTGGTCGCCGGTCGCGACCAGCCGGGCCCGCGCGGCATCGCACCGCGCGGGATCCCTCGGCCGCGCAACAGCCCCGCGCGGGCCGTCGGGCCCCGCGTGGGCCGTGCCGAGGAACACAGGCGGCCCCGAACGGGCCGCGGCGCGGGCAGCGGCCCCGGGTGGGCCGCGACACTGGCGGCGGCCCCAATGGGCCGCCCCAAGTCCGAAAACTGAGAAAAACATACTTTGGCGGGCCAGTCCGTCTGGCCAAGTATGTCCAAAATAAACGTTGGGCCCAATTATGCCCATACAAGCCCATCTGGCTGTATCTGCCCATATACCCCACCGGGCCCGTTAGGGCCCGTGTACCAATAGGCCTATTTCACGCATTTTGAGGCCAGTTTCCCCAAATCCGTGACATCCACATGGGCCCGTATGGTCCGTGTGTGTGTCCAATGGGCCTTAGAGGCCCATTTGTGCATCCCATTTGGATTACACTTATACGTAGCACCCGCGTAAGTGCGTACGTATTTTAACAAAACCCCTAAATAATCCCTGCACCCCCGGTCTGCATCTACTACGAGCTACTGAAGAAGAGATTGCTAAATTAAAGAACTCAACATCAACTATTGGGCTCCCATTGGAAAACTCAACTTCATAGCAAACCTAGCCAGGCCAGACATAAGCTTTGCTGTGTCTAGCCTGGCTCCATTCTTAGAATGTCCAGGAATCAAACACTGGCAGGAAGTACTGCGCGTGTGGCAATAACTGTTAAGCACAATTGACTTCCAACTGGTAATCAAAAGAAGAAGAAAAACCTGCCACCTAGAGATATATAGTGATGCAACCTGGGGCAATGAGGCAGACTCCAGACTTTCTCAGTCTGGTCTCCTGTGCCTATTCAAAGGGAGTCCTATCAATTGGACTAGCCTTTGTCAACTCAGTATTGCTCACTCCTCAACTGAAGCCAAATGCAACGCTCTGTCGACCGGTCACCTTGAAGGAAAATGGCTCTACCGCCTATTGTCCAAAATTTGGCGAGAACCTCTGCGTCCCCCAGTACACTACATAGACAACAAAGGTCTTGAGGACAAGATAAAGAAATTCGGCACAAAGTCTCACACGAAGCACATAGACATCAAATTGAAGAGATTACGCAACAATGTCAATAATGGCAAAATCATGGTAAAGCTTCTTGTATTGCAAGAAATGCTGGCAGATGCGTTAACAAAAGCCGCTAGCAATGCTGCTGTAAAACGACTGGCAGAGTATGTCAACTCCTAAGCTCTCTTGATGTAGAGTTGAGTGGGCGTGTTAGTTATCCAGTTGACTTACACTCCCTCCTCTTACTTTTTCTTTATTATCACCTCTGATACGCTCTCCCTTCTTTCAATCATCTCCGTCACTGTCACAATTCCCCACTGTCTGAACGCTCTGCCTACATCATACCCCAAACCAACAGGGGAACCCTACAGAACTCTCAACCTGTGGTACAGACAACTCCTACGAGCTGCTTACCACGCAAGCCATTGGATTGTTCCCTTCTTAATCTATCTTCTCATCATTTTATTTGTATTCCTGGTCTTCCGTATTCTCAACTTGACATTGACTTGATCACCTATCATCCAAAGAACCGTAAGTATCTATTTTCATTCAACTCTACATCAAGTCTTACTCAAGATTGTGATTTGTCATCACAGTCTACTCATTGGTAACGGTCGGATCAGTTGTCATTTTCCCAAGTTCATAAGTCAGAAACCAGTGAATATTGAATCCTTTTATTCATCTCCTTGCTATACAACAGAACTACCTTCTCACCTTCTTCCTTCTTAATTTTCAGATGTTGCTGCCCTTGTCCGGCTAAGTCTACCAATTGGTCATAACTTCACCTTAGACTTATCCTTTGAGTTGGTATTCTTTCCTCAGTTTCCTGACTCTTTCTTTCCTTCAGTCTCATTGTTTGTTTCCATTCTTATGCTTGTTGTCCATTTCATGCAAATCAGCCTGGTCTAGGTTTCTCAGATCTCCTTAACTTTTACACTCTTCCCCAGCTCCACCTGGTACAGCCACTACGGAAACCCTGGACATCCCTACCAGTCTGGAGCTAAGGGAGGCGCTCTTTGAGGACTTTGAGGCCAAGTCAGACAATCCCCTCCAGTGGTTCCTTTTGGATCTGGGCAATCATCAAGCCAAATCCTAATGCAAACTCTTTGCAGCCTTCTGAAGACTGGTGGATGCTGCGTGGTGAGAAATGGTGGAGGTTATATACCTGATTTGGGGGGATCACCCCCTCCCCTTTTCAACATCCCTTTTTTCTTTGTCTTCACCTGCACCATTCTGTACTTTCCAAAGAAATAGACTTTTTGCGCGCTATAGTTAGTTGAGTGAGCAGCCTTGGGCCTGAAGTGAGAGTGAGATTGAGTCAAAAATCTGTCCCCGCCCCTGTGTGAGCCCTGCAAGGAACCTTGAGTCTGAGTAAGAGTGAGAAAAACAACTAGCTCCGCATCTGCGCACAAGCCTGAGAGGAAAAGCCCCATGATTTGCCCCCCATATCTTCAAAATTTTTGGAAAGGAGCACCCCCAGAAAAACTACCACACAGTTCCCCGTACCCTTTGTACAAAAGATAAAAAGACAAGCTGCCAGTGCGCGCGCACAACCATCCAAGAAAGAGAGATATAATCAGGAAAACAAACATTCTGGGGTGCGTAGTTATTCTGGCTGTGAACAGGCTAGGACACCCCCTCACCAAGTCAAGCTTGTCCTGCAGTACCCCAATCATACTTCCAACCCATTACACCCATCCGCTGAAAAAAAAGAAACAGAGAAAAATACCCAGAGAACAAGAGGAAAAGTAAAAGGAAAGTAAAGAAAGAGTTTTTTTTTCAGTTCTCCTTGTCCCGCTTCCTTGTCCCGCTTTCTGCTCCACCTCAGGTTTCCTCAGAATGGCTTGTCCTTGCTTATATGGGCCTGGAATTGCACCGCACCCGCGTTCCTGCAATTTTACAAACCACAGCCAGTACCAATACAAGAACCAAATCAAATAAAATAAATAAGAAAACAAACATTCTGGGGTGTCTAGTTTTTCCCGCTTTGAACTGGCTAGAGCACCCCCTCACCAAATCAGGCTTCCCCTTCTTTCCTAGCGCCTGTCACAGCTTGGAAGCTGTCCCCAGAAGTTTTCAGCCGTCTACTCCTCCGGAGCGGCGCGTCAGGCGCTGTGGTGTTCTTTTATGGACGCGAGTTTGAATGGGCTGTGCGCTGCGCGCTCAGCAATTGGTGCACCTTTCCCCCAGCAAGCCGCGCTGCGGGCTCAGCATCTGGGGACGTGGGGTGGATCGGACTGGGTGGGATGGATCGCGCGCAGCTTGCGTCTTGCAAAGCAAGGATTGGATTGTGCGGATGTACCTTGGATATCTTGAATGGTGCGTTGAGCGGATGGGGACATGCGCGGGGGGCTCTGAGTTGGGCGCGGCGCAAGGGCTGCATCATGAGAAGGACAAACTGGGTGGACGTAATGGCAGGCGGGCAATATGGATGGATATGGGGTAAGGAATATGGGATATGGAACATGGGATGGGGTTGGAAGGATAGATTTGGGCTAGGGTTCTGTACTTGGGGGTTTTATTTCATGATTCTGGTTTGCTTGTGGTTGTACCTAGGTTAGGTTTAAGGGGAAGGTTACTTAAACCGCAACCTTAACCCCGGTGTGGAGGGATGAGGGCATTGGATCACATGATTGGATCTGATCTTATCACAGAGGATGGGGAAGGATTGAAGGAACAAGGAACAAGGAACTCATGTTATTATTCTTTCTCTCTCTCTCCCTCTCTCTTTAACTCATCACATCCAACCTCCTTACAGATTCTTGGACCATTAACTCTTGAAATTGAGGAAAACTAGGAGATTTTCACCCTCTTTGTTTCCACAGTGCGGGCTACTCAGAAGCTGAACAGTACAAGCCAAACAGGTCCTCCATTGCCTCCAAAGCCGCACTACCACTCCCTGAGTCTGCGTTGTCCCCCGCTGTCTCATGAGAAGAGTTTGAACTGCGCGCAAAAAAGCGCTTCACATGCAAAGCCACAACCTTTTGCGTAAGAGGCTCCCCATCCAACTCCTCAAGCTGATAACTTTGACCCATGAACTTAGATGCCACGCGGTAAGGGCCATTCCATTGGTTAGGAAAAATCTGCCCCCATTGATACTCCAGACTCTAATTTTACAGCAGAACCAGGTCCCCCTTTTGCAATGGCCCACGGAGGCAGTGGGAACAGCACTTGTCCCAATACTGCACTGATTCCGCTTGGGGTTTTCCAAAGCCTTTCTGCAGCCTTTGCCAACATTTCCTTGCGTCAAAGAAGCTCTTTGGCAAAGGCCTTGATAAGGTCTGCGGAGGTCTGTTCCTTCCACCAGTCAATGCCAAAAAACGTCTCCAGCTCAATATCCACCCAAAGGACGGGCCACTTCCCAAAGAGCAGCTTGTAGGGCAAATAACCCGTTGATTGCTTCACAGAGATCTGATCCGCAAAGAGAACCACTGGAAGTGCCTCCTTTCACTTCTTTCCATCCTCTCTGCACTTCTTTACCAGGGAATCCTTGATGGTTGGTGTCACCTCTCAATAATCCCCACGCCTTCCAGATAGTACTCTGTCAAGCAACTGAACTTTGCCATGCGACTCTGAGCCAACAACATCAAGAAACCTCAAAAATCCGCACCCCTGCCCACTGTAACCAGACGGAGGGATCCATAGCAGGTAAAGCAATCTTCCTCCAAGAACTGGGCAACCTTTTCTTCCAAAAAATTCACCAAGGGGCGCGCCTCCACCCATCCTGAAAGGTCAACCCCCCGCGAAAATCAAGTACGCAAAATTCCCAGCCTTTACGTGCACCATATCAAGAGAAACCCACCCAAACAACGCATCCTCCCTGATGGGGTGACCAACCTACTTGGTAAAACTCAAACTCCGCAGCTGGCAGGCTTCCCACGACTTTACCCAATCCCAGACCGCGCGCACAACTCCCGCCCACCAGACCAGCGCCTTCACTCTCCTCCATGTCTTGATTTTGCCCCAATGGCCATGGTTTTCATGCAAACACCTCAGGATCACTTCCTGATCCGTCCTAGGCGTTGCAACCACAAAAGGAAGGGGTCACTCTGCCGCCAAAATTTCCCACTTGACAAAAGAAAGTTGACCATCAACCCGCTTTCCACCACTGCCCATACCTTCCACCCCACTATTATCATTGCAACATAAGCAAGCGGAAGCAACACCAACCTTGATTGGTACAGTTTGTGACCCAACTCCTCCTCTTCCACAATCACACGCTGGAATGTTGTTGGAACCCGGCCTTGTCCGCACTCCCTCAATGCTTGTACCATCTCCTCAACAACCACTGGGGACAGCACCGCTAGTTCTTGCAGCGTTAGGGGTACTGGAGCCTCATTCCCCCTCACCCTCCACATGATCTCCCCTTCTTTCTTCTTCCCCAGGGTACTTGCCAACTCTCCATCTCTGGCGGGCACAGGTGCACTTGCCCTTGAAACTGGTGATTGCTTACTGACATCAACGTCCATCTTCTCTACTGAAATTTTCTTGTTTGTTTCCAGTGCCCTCACTTCAGCTTCCACCCTCTGAACTTCCCAGGTCTCAGGCGTGGTGAAGATCCCAAGCTTGACCTGGGAAGCATCTGGCTGTGCCTTCACCCCTTCCTGTATTTGTACCATTGGGGGGGGGGGGGGGGGTTGGCCCATCAGGGAATCCACTGGTTTGCCCATTGGAAATATGTATGTGAAGCCGGATGAGCACACCAATCCCTTGCCTGTGTCCTGCCTGAGATGGTTTCACAACAACTTCCAGTGCCCCTTCTCTCTGCAATACATGCACCCGCTAACCATGAAACCCCCAAAAGACCCCCTGGGAGGTTGGAAGCCTTCCTACATGTGAGGCAGCACAACTTGGGGTCAGACCAGGCCAGCCGGAGTTGTAGGGGCCATAGGGGCCTTGGTACGGTTAAGAAAGACTCCCAAATCCTGGAGGATCTCAGCCATCTCCCCCACTTTTGGATCCACAATCTGCTGAAGCCTTGGAGCGCAAGGAAATGTCAACAGCACTGGGGCTGGTGCTTTGGCCGGAGCCGGTACCAAGAGCATCACCTACTTCTTCAAAACTGTTGGGTATGTTTGCACTGTGTCCAAAATGAGCTCATCAAATTAAATTTTTCTTTCCGTGGCCTGCCAGATGACTTACAAGTCTTGAAGGATTGAAAGGCTCCTGTCCAGCAATCTCTTCACAAGGCCATGGTTGTACAGGTATTTCTGCACCCGCAAGCAGATTGAAGGTGCAAGTTTTCCCAAAAACGCCCGCTTCATTTCCCCCGTTAGCCCCAAAAAAACTTCATTCTTTGACAGGTAACCATAAATAGGCTCAAACTTCAACATGTATTCCACCAGTCCCATGCGCATCCAAACCCCTTGATTCTCAATTGCCTTGGCCACGGCTTGCTCAAAATTGCTTTTCCTGAAACAAGGCTTGTGATTTCCTCAAATTGCTAACATCTTTCTTTTCAGCCTTTCCCAGTCTTTCCTTTCATACCCAACCATTTCCTCCACATCCCAAAGCTTCTACTCCTCCATGATAAGCAGAACAATTGTTCAAGCCTTATCCTTGCCAAACGCACCTTTGGAATTGGCAATAGCCTCAAACCTGGGGAGGAACCGTTCCAAGTCCCCAGTGCTGAACCAAAGATAAAGAAAGTCCCTGGGCCTAAGCAACACCCGGCAAGGAACTTCAGCCACCATTCCCAATGACCCCCCCCCCTGATGGCGGGGCAAACCTGCTTGCCCTGTGGGCGGAAGCGGCCAGTGGCGGGGGCTCAGCTGGGGTGTAAGGTGTTGGTTGCAGAGGAAAAGCGGGTGGAAAAGTTGATCCAGGTGCGGTTGTTGGGAGCATCCTGCATACCTTTCAGAGACTTTTACAAAAGCGGTTTGCGGACAGACCCCCATATGTGGAAAGTAAGAGAGAACAACTCCCCTAGTTGTTGTTAAGTTTGGAAGCAAGGACAAACTGGCTGTAAGTGACTGTGGGCAGGCAGGGAGCGGATTGGGGTTAGGCTAGGGCTCTGGGCCTGGGGTTTCTTTTACATTTGTTGTTGGGCTTTCATTTCACTTGTAATTAGTTTAGGGTTGAGATTTTGGGCATAAAAGCCGCGCTCTCAACCCCAGCTCTTATCATCATCTTATCATTTGATCTTGGGAAAAGGAAAGGAGAAGGAAGGGATGGAATTTATCATCTTTTTTGAATCACACTCCCTTTCTTTCTCTCTCTCTCTTAACAAATAAAGGAGCATCCTTAACCATACAAACGCTGAGATAATCGCTTCTGAACTTAAGGACAACTAGGGGAGTAGTTCTCTCTATTTTCCACAGCGGTTGTGGGTGAGTGATGGAGACCAAGATTGCATGAGTGATCAGGGGTGGATTAGAGTGGGAGGGTTGATCAAGATGTTGCTAAAACTCCAATGGCTGCAAGCAAAATCTTGCTGTCTGTTGGATGAAAAGGTTGATAGATGTATGGCAGCTTGCAATTGACGCAAGCAAACACTTGCAGGCCCGTCATATGTCAACAAGGCAACAGGTGGCCGCAAGTGATTGGATGGAAACGATAGGGATAGGATGGTGTTTCAGAGCGGGAGAGGAGGATAATAGCACTTTGCCACAGCTCTGACAGCTAGAGGTGATGAGGGAAGATGGGCGGGTTGGAGGATTGGTCTTGCAATGGTTGCAAGAATGGTTGGGGGGTTTGATGGATGGGGGTAAGATTGGTTGGATTGAGCAAGAATGCTTGCACGGGTTCTTTGTCCAAAAATGGTTGAACAACTGCAAACTGTGAGAAAGGGGAGGAATTGAACACAGAGCCTATGGGACTCAAAACCCATGGGCCTGCCCTAGACTGCTAGGACAGGGAGTGGTTAGTAGGAATAAAAGAGGAAGAGTTCTCATAGCAACAGATTTTTTTTTGAATGATGGAAGATTATAGGTTAAAAAAAATTAAAATTTTGCCCCTTTACATGAGGTGTACCAAATTGGTAACCAAATTTCCCCAAAACTTCCAGACTTTCCCCTGTCTGAATTTTAAATTTGAAGATATTAGGAAAAGGAAAAATACAAAGAAATTGAGATGGAAGAATGGCCATTTCTTGATCTTGACAGTGATTGAGGAGTTGAAAAATATCTTGATCCATCCACAACAGCCCTAGAAATGGCTGAGATAAAACAAAGAAGATGTCACAGGTGCTCACATATGTGGCACCCAGTAGAGTTTCACAACAAAAACACAGCAAATGACCCTGGTGGTGCACACTTGGGAGGACTTACTTCTGAAATATGTTTCCTCCATAACAATGAAACTTCTTGACTTTATCAGCAGAGAAATTTCTGGCCAACTGAGTCCCATCCAGCTCCTCCAAAACAAAATATCCACCTCTAACTTGACAAACCACCCAATAAGGATCATTCCAGTGGTTTGAAAAAAACTTGCCCCACTGGGTTTCCAAAGATTGATTATAAGCTAAAACTAGGTCACCAGGATCCAAGGGATCCCTGATTTCATTAAAGTGCTTATCTTCCCAATACTGAACCAATTTTCCTCTTGATTCCATCATTTTCTGATAACCTTTATCACAAACATCTTCACTTTGTTCCAGTTCCTTGGATCTTGTCAGCTCTCTGATACCAGGAACCTTGCAGTCCTTTAGCTACAGAGATTGATAAAAATGCTGGAATAATAATAATTATTATTATTCCGATGATAAACACTTAGAAGCTCAATAAATGATATAATAAGAGCAGTTGCAAGTTTTAATTGGTTTGGTAATAAATGGTTTTCAATATAATATAAAAGAGGGGCCACAGTATTATACTGCTGGGGATCTTTACAGAATAGCAACCTCTCTTCAAGGGGCCTCCTTAGGCAGTTTAAGAACCTTGTAATGAATATGGGTGCCTTAGAAAGGACTTATTCCACTAATGGCCAGGATTAACAGCACAAATTGCCTAGACAGGAAGGGTAAAACTCACTCTGAGCACTTCACCACGAAAATCCTGGAATAATTGGAAGGGTTTCAGAGCAGATGGGGTATATTGCTTGACTAAAATTCAAGGGTTGATTGGTTAATAAGGGTAAATAATACTAATACAGACTAAGTCATAAATCAATTTCTTATCTTCATATAAGCACTTGAACAACAATGACACGGTGTCTGATTGACAATAAATCATTCCTGGTAACCATGCTTTAATAATGGATTCAAAGAGGTCTGTATAAATACCTTTTTGGGTGATTTTGAGCTTCTCAGGGCATGTAGAAGGGTTCTGCTCGTGGGCTGAGGCTGAAAGGCCAGTCAGGGTAATATTGGCACGTACACTTGGTGCTGTCAATCAGCTGTCCTTGGATCTTCTGGATTCATGTACTATTTTAGCCACAGGATCTGTTAATCTGTTATTGCATAAATTTGATCATTCTGTACTCATCCTTCATTGGTACTATTGATATTGCTTGAAATCTGGCAGATGTGGATGTTTCCTGCTTTTCCAACATCTGCTGATCATGTAGATAATTTTTTAATAATTTTTATGAATACTCCTTGTAGTGTTTTGTGGTCTTCAAAGATCAGGGTCAGTGATTTACGTGATAATCCTTGATCTTTGATTCATTATTAAAAAATGTTTTAAACTGAATTTTCATTAATTTTATTTAAGTTTTGATCTTTTTAGATCATTAGTAATGCATATGTCAGTTTTTTACATATACTAGGCAACCCTAACCAGGTTGTAGCTCTTCTGAGTGGTACCTGGCTGTCAGATTAGTCACGACTGATCCAGACGCGGGGATCAGTTAGTACAGATGCGTGCGGGGTAGGATCCTTTGCGTGCGTGGCAGAAAAAGCTGCGCCCGGGTCTCTAGTATGCGGGAATATGCTACTACTAGTATGTAGGGATATGTAATGATGCAGGGCTGCGCGCAGGAATTGTGACATAACACATTTCCGCATGTAACTCCTAAAATATAAAAAACACCTCAATTCTGAGTGGATTTTAGGCGTAAACACTATATGTGACAATACGTGTGAAATATTAGAATGGCCAAAAAGTGCCATACTGGTGTCACAATTTTTAGTACTTTTATTTTTAATTATTTTAAAAATATAAGGACTTGGAATTCAAGGGTCAGGTCAGTGATTTGGGTGAGGAATCCATTCCCGTAATAATATTTATGGATTTCTCACTCCTTATTTTGTTAATTTAGATATTCTTATTTTTTCATAGTTTTGTTTTGCTATTGACAGGTTGCTCTGTACACAGTAGTAAGCTGAAAGATCTAGCATCTAATAGATCAGTAGTCAAGGAAACCTCTTACCAAGGGATACCCAAGAAATATTCTATTCCCAGATCCAAAAGAAAAACTTATCTTTGAACAAACAGGATTTCATAAAGTGAGTTGACAGTAGCCCATGTGCTTGAAAATTTATCAGAGAAAAGAACAAGAGGAAGGAATTTGCCACAATTCTTGCCATTTTCACCAGTAATTTTAACAAGTGCAGCCTTCAACAGAGCATGTCCTTGTTGCACCATGCCTTGGCCTTCTGGATAAAAAGGAGTAGTGACTGTACGTTGCCCAGGGAGAGATTGCATCATTACAGCAATTTTCTGACAAAATTCAGAGCCTCCATGAGTAGAGTCAGATAAAGTCACCCATAACACATCTTCCAAGTCTCATAAAAGAAAAACTTCCACTGATGCAGAGCTAAGATTCTTGAGCAATTTTTCTTCAAACCATACAGAAAAATCATCTCTAGCCATAATGAGGTATTTAGAACCACCTGCCTCAATACAAACCACATGCATAGGAATCCTTCCATAGACAGTGGAATCCCCATTAGGATAACAAATTTGAGCTGGACACCTAAGATCTGGTTTTTAAAAAGCTTCACAACTCTTGCACCATTGAGAGCCAGTCAGATAAAGTCACCCATAACACATCTTCCAAGTCTCATAAAAGAAAAACTTCCACTGATGCAGAGCTAAGATTATTAAGCAATTTTTCTTCAAACCATACAGAAAAATCATCTCTAGCCATAATGAGGTATTTAGAACCACCTGCCTCAATACAAACCACATGCATAGGAATCCTTCCATAGACAGTGGAATCCCCATTAGGATAACAAATTTGAGCTGGAAACCTAAGATCTGGTTTTTAAAAAGCTTCACAACTCTTGCACCATTGAGAGCCAGATTTCTTCAGATCTGGCCACCAGAATTGTTTGGATAATTGTTTTTAAGTTTCAGTTTCCCCAAAATGAGCAAGACCTTCATGCATAATTTCAGGGATAGAATCTTTTTGCAAGGCATATTAAAAACAATATTAGCACTAGGATTCCCTCTTTTCATAATCAAAGATCCTTTGGAAAATCAATGAGATGAATTTCTTTGAAGAGATCCAAATTCTTTAGCAGAGAGATCAGGAGTTTTTTTAAGTTACTTCTCTAGTTTAAGCCAGAACCTTTTTTGAAAGCCAGAATAATCTTGGAAGGAGAGGGAGAAGACAGGACAGATTTAAGTTTCTTCTTCATTGAAATCCATTCCAACATCAGATTTTTCATCTCCAAGAGGACGTTGAGATCAACCATAAGGCATGTTGAAAGACTTTCCAGGCCTGTGAACAATATCAATAGAGAAAATATGGATAAAAGCTACCCAAGAAATCATAGGAGCATTGGAAAGGCTGGGAGCATTCATTGTTTCAATTATGGATTGAGAATTGGATTTTAATTTGAACTGTTGACCCAGAGGACTATCTGGAGTTTCTTCATCATTTTAGACACCCAAAAAGTTCCAGTTTGGGCTGAGAGTATCTGGAGTCGAAATCATAAAATAAAAAATATTCATCAAGAGCCGGACGGTCCCAACCATTTTCATCTTCTTGATTAAGGAAGGACCCAAACAATTGATAATTAGAATCAAAACCAAGGTTGATCTTGCCAGCTCCAGGTCCATAAGAGATCTTTTTCAAAACTATTTCCTTGCCTAAAATCATTTTGAGAAACTGAAAAGCCTGTTCACACTCTTGGGTCCAAATCTATTCATTATCTTCCCTGTTTAGGCAATGCAAGGTTGAACAGATTCTGGATTAATATGGGATAAAGATTCTAACATAAGTCACAACACCTAGAAAACCTCTAACTTCAGTAGGAGTGATTTGAGTGCGCCAAGAGATGATTTTGTTAAATTTGACTGGTGCCATCCTTCTTCCTTCCTTGCAGACCACATGACCTACAATTTCCAGAGAAGGGCCACAAGCAGCCAACATGGATCCAGAGACAGTAAGACCAGACTCCTTGATTTGAAACAGAATCCTTTCCAAAGTAGTAGCATATTCCCAGATAAAGCAATGAATTCCTGAGTGCCAAGGTAAGAGGATGATCTCATAGTCTTTAAGGTTAAGGATGCTCCTTTCTTTGTTAAGAGAGAGAGAGAGAAAGAGAGAGAGAGAGTAAAAAAATATTATAAATTCCTTTCCTTCCTTCTCCTTTCCTTGTCCCAAGATCCAATGATAAGATGATGATAAGAGATGGGGTTGGGAGCGCGTAATTTCTTCCCACACTCTCAACCCTAACCTAAGTACAAGTGCAATGACAGCCCAACAAAAAATATAAACCAAACCCTAGGCCCAGAAACCTAGCCTAACCCTAATACGCTCCCTGCCTGCTTACCATCACTTACAACCACTTTGTCCTTCCCATGATGAGGCCCTCTGCTGCGCCCTACTTGGAGCCCCCCGCTTGTCTGTATCCGCCTCCAGCGCCGTGTGACTTCCTGCCCTGGGGGTTGACCTTTGCTTGTGCGCGCCTGGCCCGCCCCTATAGCCCTGATTTCCCCCCCTTACCCCCCCCCCCCCAAACTAGCTTCCCGCAAACCCAGTTGGGCCAGCTCCATTTTGGGGTCAGTAATGTCCAAGCGCGCCAAAGCCAGCCACATCCAATCAAGCCCGACTCATTCCTGGTACGCCGGTCCCTGTGGAGCCTACTGCTGAGCCCTCTGAGGCTAATGCTGAGCCCGCTGCGGCCACTACTAAGACCGCGGGCATCAATTCTGACTGCACCAACCGCAGCGCAGTTCCCAATCTAAGGCTATATAACAACACCACACCACTGTAGCGGAAGTTCATCCTCCGCCTGCTTTTGCTCATCTGTTGACTTGTGGGTTTTCATCAGCTTCCCTCTACCATCAGTGAAACGGGCTGGTTTATCCTTTCATCTTGATTCACCTGTTCCGCATCATTTCAAAATCTGAAAAAAAAAATTGCTTTCATTTTTAGTCATCTCTTGTAATTAGTTTGAAGGCCTCCTGTATATAAAAGGAGGGGCTCTCCCCCAACTGTTTGGATATCATCATCTGCTTTCAACTAATAAACAATCCAATCATCATCTACTAATCAATCCTTTGGACCCTTCCCCTTGTCTGAGCATCCTTATCCTGGGTATATCTTTTGATTTCCCCTCAATCCTTTGAGCCTCCATACTCAATCCTTTGATCCATTTACTGTGATATGATCCTTATCACCAACCAATTGCTTTTCTGATTGAAGAAGAACTAATTGGGTTGAATTCTTGAGTGTGTTAAGAAAATCTGTTTATCCCTTTCCCCAACCACTTTGGTCCTGATCATTCATTTGATTTTCTTTCCAGAACCAGTCACCTTTGGCTGAAATATTTCTTGAAGTTTGAAACCTACATTGTTCAACCTCCCTTTATTCCCTCAAAGTTGAATTCTGAGATGCTATTCTTGAGTCCCTTGAGAAATTTTGGGTCATTCTTGTTCAAATTTTTTACTTCTTTGCTTCTAGAGCTTCATAGAAAAAATTGATTTGTTTTCACAGCCACCAACAGTTATCTGGTACCCTTCAAGCACTTGATTTCAGAGAGTTGGGCAGCTTCATTGAGAACCTGGATGTTGGTTGGGGTTGAGTTTATCTTTCCTAATCTTCTGCTGGTGACCAGATTTATTAGCTTTTGGATGTTGTTACTTTCAACTGCCTTGTTCTATTGAACTGTGAACAAACTTTAAACTTATTTTTCAAAGTCTTTTCCGCACAATCTTGCCTCAGATAGTGTTTTCTTTCATTGCTACTGAATACTTTCAAACTCATTCCTTCCATTGATTCCTCATTTATAGGGTTCTGGACATTGATTCTGGTTACATTTAAACATTTTTTTAACTCATAGGAGGGCAGCCTAAACAGCACCTTTCCCCTCCACAGAAATGCCACCAGTTTGGCACCCTTTTTAGTCTTACAGCAGAGAAGGTTTTTACCATTTTCATCTTCATCAAAGAGGAGGAGAAGCCTTGAGACATGTGAGGTATGTTCATGTAAAAAAGGCAGGATTTTGGAAGGTTAAAAGGTGAAATGTTGGCAATGTGCGGAAACAACAAGTCCCGGCTCCAGGAAAGCAGTTTTTAGTGCAGCGCGGCAGAATCTAGCACACACAGAGGGGTTTGGAAGCGCGTAGATCTGGTTGATTAACGGATCGACGGGTATCTGGCATATAAAAAGGCTGTTGGCAGGCAGACAGCAGCAACAAAGTGGGCTTTTTTGGGTGGGCTTGCCCCGCAACTTTTCTTGCCAGTGCATTAGCACCTATAGAACCATTGCCAAGTGAAAAGGTTGTGAGAAGGAATTGTTGCAATCCTCCTGGAACTCTTGGTCAACTTCCAGGCTGTGGAAAGAAAAATTGATCTGTTGGAGCTCATTGAGGATACAGCAATTTTGTACCCTGCAGTAAGAAGTTGGTAACATCCTCAGTTCCAGCCTCGTTTCCAGCACAAACCACCAAAATTCCAACATATTTTTTGCCGCAGCCCATCAGCAAGTGTCTGAACCATCACTGAGCAGAGTCACAGAAATCTTATGGGGCCTACAAGTCTTTCTCAACTGGGTGACAGCCCCAGCTCAGCCTTGCGCAACACCAGCTCATATGGCAGAGGGATTTCAGCCCCCTAGCATGCCCCTGGGTGCGTTCATGGTCCTTTGCTGTACTTACTGTGGGTAGAAGGAACCCTGCCAGTTGGGGTGCGCCAAACTCCCTAAGGAAATCAATGAGGGGTTTGTCCACATGTCCCGGCTGAAATACATATTCCCAACAGGGCAGCCGTTATATTTGGCAACCAGGCTGCCGCGTCCTTTTCAGAAAATAAGAGAGCAGGAAGGGTCCCAACGGACTCCGCTTGGGTATTTCTTGGGATTTTAACTGCGCGCAGAACTTGGGAATCTCTGGGGGTGAAGGCCAATTTCATGGTGTTAGCAGCAAAAAATTGGTCTGTGGTGAAAAGAATGAAGATTGATGTCAAGGAACAACAACCAGCTCAAAAAGAAGTCCCGCGCACTCTGACAGGGGACAGGCTTCCAGCAAACCCTGCGGTTAAAAACAGGGCTGCCAAAATTGTGCAAAGGGTAATGGGGAACAAGGAACCAATATTCCTGACCCTGCAGTAATTGGCAGCAGTTTTTGACAAAATTTTTCAGGTGCTGAAGGAGTGCTGGAAAGGCTGGGTTCTGATGATGGTTCAACAAGTGAAATTTGTGGTGAGCAATTTGGGACAACTCAGTAAAAGGGAATTTTGTTTGTTTAGTTGCTATGGCAAACTTCTTTTTTTCTATTTTCCAACCTTCCCCTGTCCTAGTGGTCTAGGAAAGACCCCTAGGCGCTTCAATTCCTCAGGCCCTGTGTTCAATTCTTCCTCTTCATGCTTGGCACCCATTTTTTTTTGGGAACAAAGCACGCACACATCATCCTACCATCTCTCCAACTCTTACCTCCTTGAGAGTGCTATTGAAACTCAGCCATTGGCCATTTCCCATCACCTGATCCCTTTATAAATGACTCTTTCTTGTGAGTTGTCTTGGATTGATGATTACTCCAAACAACAGCAACCACAACTGCCACCATAATCATTAAATCCAATCTTGCTCCAGTGCAATCCTTGACCTCAACACCTTGCTTGCTTTGCCCTCAGCAAGATGCCAAAAGGCAAAATTGTCCCAGGAAACCATTGGCCTTATCATTTCTTTCTCCGCATCATCCAAGACAACAGACAAGCAGGCAATCTTCACCATCCTCAATCATCTGCTTCATCCTGTCATCCTCCTCCAATTGATTGCCTCCTCCAACTGCCAAGGATCAGTGGTCTCCTCTAGCAAGAACAAGCAATCCTTCCCCCCTATTTTATCATCCAGAAGTTGGATTGCTTTCTGTTTCCCATCCATCCATCTTGCACTTGCTTCTGTTAAACCCTTGCTGTCAGATCCTCTGCTTGCACATGGCAACCGTTGTGCACCCGCCAGCTCAAGGCCATCACCTGTCTTAGCCCCTCATTTTCCTTCCTGCGGACAGACACAAGAAACAGACGGGGGTGAGATCTTCTGTTGAGATTATCATGATCTATTTTTATCTATTTTGTTTCATTCTTATGTTCCATTTCCATGTTCCATTTCTTCCGCTTACTCTGTCTGTCTCCGCCTCAGTACTTCTGTGAACTGAGGAAAATCCTGTGACATATCTGTACTAACCGGGACTCCCCGCTCGGCGAGTTGACCCAGGTGAACATCTCATGATCTCAGTGACCAATTCTTGAGTTCTATCTTCCATTCTCTTTTGCTATCTTCCTTCTCCTCCTATCTTCCATCCCTTCTTATCTGGTCTATGTCTTCTCGCCCAATGTCTCTCACCAACTCAAGATTCCTATTCTGGTCAGTCTCGTCAATCTTCCCTTGAACCTATGCCTGGTAAGAGCTTAATCCTCAAGACCACTCTCACTCGAGCTCTCTAACCACTCAGATTTCTCCTCATAGTCTTCCATCTATCTACGCCCTGTCTTTCATCTTTGTCGCCTCAATCTCCTCAACCTCCTCGACATCTACACCTTGGCCCATCTCATCTCCTTTCTAAGTGATAAGTCTCTATAAGCTGTTGGTATTCTTTTTCTTTCTTTCCTTTCGACTTGTCTAATCCTCCCAGGTTCTAATCTTTGTTTATAGTCTTCTGATTCTAGCTCTAAGAAATTCTATCCAAATCTCTTCACGGTTAAAAGCCGAAAGGACAATCATACGCTACCAAAAATGAACGAACCAGCGGGGGCAAATGATTACTTTCACCAAGTTGCTCTCAAGGCCTCCGTTGATGCAATTCCACCACTCAACAAGGATAATTACTCAATTTGGCGCGATACGATGATGATGTTATTCGACCTCAAAGACGTTAAAGATGTTATAACTACTAATGTTGGACAACTCTCGCTGAAACAAGACAGAGAAATTAGAGCAATCATCTTATCCAAGCTTGATGGCACTACGCATGCGAATGTGGTTAATGCCACCAATATTGCATCCTCTAAACTACTCTGGACCGAGATCACCCGTAGATTTGCTTCGTCAGAGGCCGCCAATCAAGCCCGAATTTTTAATCAATTTCTCCATGCCCCGTTTAACGAACACGCTATTGAAGGATTTATAACCAACATCCGGAAATCCCTTACTCGTATGGCGGATGTAGGAATAGATTTACCCAACAACATAATAGCGTACTTAATAATTTTCAAATTCCCTCCAACACTAGAGAATCTAAAACAACAAATTATGCATGGCGAGAAGCTGATAAATGTAGAAGTTGTATTCAATCATCTAAATCAATACAACAAAGAGCGTAAGGCTCAACTCAAGACTGGCAAATCCACCTTGGATGTCTCTCTCGTAACCATGAGGAACAAACCCAATAAAGAAGATAGAAAGGTGCGCATCAGGTGCAAAGAAGGGTTCCACGATCCAAATGCCCCCTCATCCCGAGTCCTCCTGTTTCCATCTTCACCCTCAAATCGCTCCTGGATGGTGGGTTGAACAGCAGAACGAGTGGAAGAATAGGACAAAGAAGACTCCCACTATCAATTATCATGCATTATTAACGCTATGGATCAATGCAGACAGTACACCCAATCTTCTCCTTGATTCCAGAGCCAACATACATATATTTAATGAATTAAAATACTTTACGTCTATTGATCTACGGGAAGATTCTGAAGAAATCAAAACAGGAAAATTGGAAGCGAATCTCAAGATACGAGGAACAGGCACGGTTCGACTCGAGTGGAATGACTCCGTTATTACGCTTGAAGAATGCATGTATGTGCCCAACATTGTCGTCAATCTGATTAGTCCAGGTGTCCTGGCGAAAAAAGGATCCAATCTCTCCCAGAATCAAGATCAATTTCACATTACCCAAGGCGACAAGATGGTCCTTAAAGGTTTCATTTGAGACAACCTATTTCTGATCGAGAAACCTTGAATGGCTGGGAACAACCTGTCTTTCAATTTCTCAAACCAACCGTCTACCAATCTCCCTACTCAAAATCAATCACTCTCTGATCTTCATAGAATGTATGGACATGCCTTGCTGTCCACGCTTAAACCTATCCTTAAAGACCAATACTCTAAAAAATAATTGGATAAATTTCAGTGCGATGGCTGTGTACAAAGTAAGATCACCAGGGCCTCATTCTTAGGCACCTTGTCACCGTCATCGAAACCAATTGAACGGATCCACCTCAACCTCATTGGACAAATCAGGCCTCAATCAAAAGCTGGTCATTGATATGTCCTGACTCTTGTGGACAATTTCACAGGTTATCTTGCTGCTTTTCCTCTTCAATCTAAAGAAGAAACCCCAGATGTAATCATTAATATTCTGGAAACAGAATACAAGCGCTTAAACTATTATCCAACCGAAATTTTCTCCGACAAAGGAACGGAATTCACCAATAATACCTTGAAAGAATTCGCTAAATCCAAGCACATCAAACTGCTAACATCAGAACCATATCATTCACAGCATAATGGTCGAGCCAAACGAGCCAATTGGACGATTATAGAATCAGCTTGTGCAACATTCTCATCATCAAGGTTGAACAAGTGTTATTGGCATGTCATTGTTTGAAGCTGCTGTTTTATGTTAAATCAAGTCCCTTGGGAAGGTAATGACCAATCCCCTTGGGAAATCATGTTTAACAAGAAGCTCCCTACTAATTATCTCAAGCCTGTAGGATCTCATGTCATATACCTCGCGAATCGACTACAAAAAGGCAGAAAATTCGATGAGAAAGGATTGGAAGGGATCTTAGTTGGGTTCAATCCCGTTTTTCACTCTTACTTGATTCTCAGCTCATCTGGTGCCATCGTTGAAACCAAAAATTTACAGTTTCTCAAAAATCCGCTACATAACTTTCCCCTCCTTGAATCACCGGGAATTGATCTCTTCACTTAAACCTATTCCGAACCGAGTGGACCAAACTTCTCATCTTTTGAAAAGCAATATGCCTTTCAAGAATCTCAAGACAACTGTTCTGAAGAATCAGACTCAGATTGAGATGACACTGCATCCGTAGTTTCTCCACCATCCGATCCTTCTCCTCTACCCTCGCCAGTCCCTGTCACTCCCATTCAAGAGACCTCTCAAAGACCAAGAAGGGAGGTAAGAAAACCTCAACAGTACGGCTTTCATCATTACTACGAGCCTCCTTCTTACAAAGCAGTGTAGAATAATTCACAATTCTATCCTCATGAATTATTATGTGTCCATGAATCATGTCCACAATCATCTCAGATCCTCTGTCACAAGTCTCTCTCACACCTCATCCGCGCGCCTTCTATCTATGTCACACTTTCTCTATCTATTTCACTTCCATGTCATTCTTGTCTTTCTTTTTCTTCTTGTAATAGAATCTAACCCCTGCGTGGGGAAACTGATCGTAACGAGCACACAACAACCTCAGACCAACCACTCCACCACTCCACCACTCGATCTTACTCATCAAGTTCTTAATCAACTCATCATCAAACATCAACCTCAACCACTCGACACTTACATCTCTCAACCTCAACTCTCTTCAATCTTATTTCCTTTCTATATTTTCTTAATTCTTCCTTTCTTCTTTTTCTTATCTCAATCCAAATCACCCATACTCAAATGACTACTCAATCTAATCAAACTCATCCAAAAACTTGTCTGGTAAGACTGACACGTATAACAACTATCTTTAAATTCCTGAATCTGATCTGAAATGTCTCTTTCGATCTAAGAATCTTTCTTTCCTTTTGGTTTCTTTCCTTTCTTTATTTTCAACTATTGACTCAAACTCAGTTCTCATCCTACAACATCTCTTGTCCTGTTGCTTGATGTTGGTTGATTCTTTCTTCTTTCATGTTTCCTTTCTTGATTCTTAACTAACCTCAAATTCGTCGTAGCCCTTTTTGTTCTTGATCAATCTATTTCTTCTTAAGAAATCCAACAAGCAGCACGAAAATGTCCTGAATGGCAGAAGTGGAAGAAGGCTTCTGAAGATGAGCTAAACTCCATAAAACTTCAAGACGTTTGGGAAGAGTACTACGGCACTCCAGATAATGTTTTGAATACAACGTGGGTTTTCAAGATAAAAGAAAATTGTCACGGTGATCCTGTTAAGTATAAAGCGCGACTCTGTGTTCAAGGATTTGATCAAGTATTAGGAGTTGATTACAACAAAACTTGGGCGCCAACGGCAAACTTGGATAACTACAAGTGGCTCTAGTCTATGGGTTAAAAATGAAAATGAAATTCACACAATTTGATGTCAAGGGCGCATTCCTTCATGCACCTATCGACGAAACGGTTATCATAAGAACTCCAGAAGGCTCAGACAGAAAATCTCCCTATCTAAAACTCAAGAAATCCCTCTACGGGTTGAAGCAATCCCCCAAGAATTGGTATGAAACCTTGACCTTGTGGATAAAGTCTCAAGGATTCCACGAGTCAGCAAGCGACCCATGCCTGTATCTCAACTCCAAAACTAGCGAAATACTCTATTTCCATGTAGATGATTTGATCCACGTGGGCAACTCCAATCTCTTCAAAACTAGTTTCCTCGAACGATTCAAAGATTCTTTTTGTCATCCTCCTAATACTATTCTCGGCATGTTTATGGAAATCAAGAACAATAGAATTTTGCTGAGTCAACCGACCCACATTGCCAGAGGACTAGAAGAGCTAGGTTTGACTTCCTGTAAAGATACCCCTATTCCACTAACGCAAAATTTAAAACTCAAACCTGCGTTGGAAGCCGATCATGCGGAATTTTGCCAACTTAACATTAACTATAGATTGGAGACCCGACTTCTAAATCATCTAGCTCAGTACTCGCGACCCAACATTTCATTTTCTGTGTCTAGCCTGGCTAGGTTTAATGCCAAACCGGGCATGACTCGCTGGAGAGAAGTCAAGAAAGTGTGGAAATATCTCAAAAAGACTAAAGATCTCAAACTCGTAGTCAAATATGATCCAAAGCAAGAAATCCTCTCAGGTTTCAGTGATGCCACCTGGGGGGACAACCCGACTTTCCGCAAATCTCAAACGGGATACGTGATCCTTCATTACGGCAGTCCTGTTATCTGGAATTCCACCCGACAAAGGAATATCACTTACTCTTCCACTGAGTCTGAATTAAATGCACTACTGGATTGTTATCTTGAAATCAAATGGATCAAGCACCTCATCAGCAAAATCTACCAAATGGCCTAACCCAAGCCTATTCTACATATTGATAATAAGGGCCTGGACGACAAAATTAAGAAATTTGGATCACATTCAAAGTCCAGACACATTGATATCAAAACCAAAGGTCTGCGTGAGGATTATTTGAACAAGGAGTTTACACTCAATTTGATTGAAAGTCCGTCCATGATGGCAGACTCTCTCACAAAAGCTTTGTTGGTGGCCTCCTTACAACTTCTTCAAAAATCCATCTTCAATACACGAGATCAGTGATCTTCTAGATTACTCTCTCACCAGTCACAGGGAGTGTTGAGATTATCATGATCTATTTTTATCTTTTTTGTTTCATTCTTATGTTCCATTTCCGTGTTCCATTTCTTCCGCTTACTCTGTCTGTCTCTGCCTCAGTACTTCTGTGAACTGAGGCAAATCCTGTGACATATCTGTACTAACCGGGACTCCCCGCTCGGCGAGTTGACCCGGGTGAACATCTCATGATCTCAGTGACCAATTCTTGAGTTCTATCTTCCATTCTCTTTTTCTATCTTCCTTCTCCTCCTATCTTCCATCCCTTCTTATCTGGTCTATGTCTTCTCGCCCAATGTCTCTCACCAACTCAAGATTCCTATTCTGGTCAGTCTTGTCAATCTTCCCTTGAACCTATGCCTGGTAAGAGCTTAATCCTCAAGACCACTCTCACTCGAGCTCTCTAACCACTCAGCTTTCTCCTCATAGTCTTCCATCTATCTACGCCCTGTCTTTCATCTTTGTCGCCTCAATCTCCTCAACCTCCTTGACATCTACACCTTGTGCCATCTCATCTCCTTTCTAAGTGATAAGTCTCTATAAGCTGTTGTTATTCTTTTTCTTTCTTTCCTTACGCCTTGTCTAATCCTCCCAGGTTCTAATCTTTGTTTATAGTCTGCTGGTTCTAGCTCTAAGAAATTCTATCCAAATCTCTTCATCTTCTCACCCCATTGCAGAAAGTTAGGAGGGAGAAACAGACTACCTTGATTGTCTGATTTGAAAAAAAATGGCAAAAGAAAAAAAAATTCCACTCTCATATGTGTAATCTCCTTGTAAATAGTATACACAGACTCTTGCTCATGAAAGGAGGGCTCTGCCCTACCCTTTTCACAATGATCATCACTGTATGCAAACAATAAATCTGTGGGGCCCTTCCCCTTTATCCAAGCCATTCATCATCCTTATCCTGGGTATATCTACAATTGCCCCTTGCTCTTTGAGCCTCCATACTCAATATTTGATCTGTCTCTCTTTGACCTTATCCGTTATCACAAACCAATAGCATTTCTTGTTGAGGAAGAATTCATTTGATTGAATTCTTGAGTGTGTTATACCAATCTTTGATCCCTTTTTTGACCATACTGTTCTTGATCATTCTTTGATTATCAATCCGGAAGCAGTCACATTTGACTGAGAGGTTTCTTGAAGCTTGAAAAATGGAGTTTTAAACCTCCCTTTATCTCCTGTAAGTTGTATTTTTCCATGCTACTCTTGAGTTCCTTGAGAATTGTTGGGTAATTCTTGTTCAAATCAGTCGTTTCATTGCTTTGAGAGCTTCATAAATTAAATTGCTTTGTTTCTACAGCCACCAACAGTTATCTGGTACCCTTCAAGTTCTTGATTGCAGGGAGTTTGGAAGGTTCCTGGAGCTTGGTTGGGATTGATTTGATCTTTCCTAATCTTCTGATGAAGACCCAATTTATTAGGTTGTGGGTGTTGTTACTTACAACTTGCTTGTTCTATTGAAATCTGATTAAAACTTTAGATTTTTTTTCAAATCTTTCCCCTCACCATCTTTCTTCAGATAGTGTTGTTCCATTGCTACCAATTACCATCAAACTTATTCCTCCCCATCAATTTATCATTCATAAGATTCTGAACCTTGATTCTGGTTACACTTCAATATCTTTGAAACACTCAGGAGGGCGGCCTAAAAAGAACCCCTCCCCTCCGCATAACTTCCTGCAGCCCAGCACCTTATGGATTCTTACATTTGGTCTCCCCTGGCCCGTGATCAAACCAGCAACCTTGGGATTTACAGTCCCATGAATTTTTGGAATCAACCTCAAAATCCAATCCTTTTTTCCTTTTCTTTTCTCTCTTATCTCAGATCTGATCCACAGAGGAAATTTATTCCAGAATTTATTCCTCCCAATTGTGCACCAAATGCAAAATATTCTTGTTGTTTTTTGTGAAACCCTACCCTTGCCACACTTGTGAGCCACATTTGAATTCCAATCTTTGGATTCTCTAGGAAATCTTTCATTTGAAATGGAATCTTCTGGTACTACATCCACCTCTTTTTTACCTAGGATGGCAACATGAAACCTCAGAACAAGAACTTAGGGCTCAATGGGGTAAATGTTGAATATTTCTTGGACTCATACGAAATGGCTGCTGAAGTGGACGGGGCAAGTGAAAACAATATGGACTATTGGTTACAATGCTTGATCTCCTCTAATGAATTAATGGAAGTAATTGAGGCGTTTGATGGATTCAAATCCTGTAAATGGCACTTCTTAGGGAAGCAATGTTGGCATATGGGGGGAAAATAGATGTAGCTTGGTTTACCACACTGGACTTGGATGATCTCGTATCTCAGTGGATCTCCAATTTTGGTGTCTCTTCAGCCTCTGACTATCAGTGTTTTAGAAAGTCATGGGATCCAATCCAAAATTATATTATTGGAAAATATCACATTGACGCAGTGGAAAAGTTTTGAGTCTGATTTTCCAAATTGTTTTTTCTAGCAGTGCAGGAAAGCATTAGGGATGAATTGGTCAACTCTGGATCAATTATCACTGCCAGGTATAATTGATTCAAGCTCCCTGTTTTCTTTGTCCTAACTTGTACTGTGGATGAAGTCATGAAAGCTCAAAATGCTTTAATTTTTGAGAAGCCTAGAACCACTGAAACATTCCACGCACCTTCTTTCTAAAAATACAAAAAAATTATGATTAAGATGGAGGAAGATTTCAGCCGTAAATCAAATCCTCAGTCCTAACGGGAATCTCCTACTACAGACAAAATCACCAAGATACTCCAAGAATTTGAGAATTAAATTGATCAAAAGATTCCTTCTCTTTCTTCTCCTACCCCCTCTAGCTCTGTTCCTAAATCAACTCTGGTCTGCTACTACTTTCATAGCAAAGGTCATTGAACTGGTCAATTTCCTGAGATCCAGAAGGATAAGGAGGAAAGTTTGGTGGAGCAGAAGGGGAAAAATTTTTTTCTTCCTAATGGAGCACTTATCCCTTTTGATTCATCTCCCCCTATTTGTAATGTTGTGGCCCCTTATCAGCCACCACCACCTATGAAGGAATCTTTGGCTTCTTTGTATTTTCCATATTCTTTGGGTAAAATTCAACCTTTTTATCCTCCAGCCTTCTCCTCATCCAGTATTTCTGGGGCTTATCAATCTGATCCTGCTAGGAAAGGAAGTGAGGAGCCCAAACCTCATAAAGCTCCTTCCTTGCCAACTTCAATTCTTTGAAAACTGGTTAAATGTTGATCTTCACCTGAGCCTCCTTCCTCTGATGTAGAATACATGGAGTTGGAAAAGGAGCCAATCATGGAAGGGTTTCAAGATCACTCTGGTCCTGCTCCTTCATCAAAATGGCCTCAACCTTCTGATCCTGTTCCTGCTTGCCCTGAGCTTCCTCCCTCAACCCAGCCCAAAGTTTGGTTCAAGAGGGGAATTTCAAAGGACAACCCCAATTCCTTGGAAGTTTATTAAAGAAAATTTCTGATCTCAAAATTCCCAATTTATCTGTGGCTGAACTACTTTCAATCTCTCCATCTGTTTCTGAAGGCATGAAGAAATGGGTTTCTCATCAACATGTGGAAATTGGCGCTGAAAAATTAAAGTTGTCCTCTGGCACTTTGATGGAGGACTCTGGTGGAACATTTCCATCCCAAGATTCCAAAATTCACTCCTGTAATCTTGTTTTTATACCTTTCTATCTTGTTGATTCAGCTAAAACTTTTCCTCCTCTTGTGTATTCTGTTTCTCAGCTCAACTTAATTTTGGATTCCATGTCCTGTAAACTAGGGTCAGCTTCAATTCTACGGTTTAAGGTATAGGGAATCAATATTGTGAATTGGTTGGTATTTCTGAAAATTTCCCAGTTAGAATTGGTTAAAATATTGTTGGAACCTTTCAATTTTGGATCAATCCTTTGGGAGGTCCTATAATCTTGGGACAACTGTTCTTGATGGATTATGTTTCTACCCTGATTTTTTCTGATAAATCTGGGGAGAGAATTATTCTCCCAGATGCTGATGGAAGAAAAATTCAAGTTCCTCTCTATTCTTTGGATTCTGGTTTTTGGGAAAGAGATTTCCCTGGTCATCCTCCTAAATCATCTTTAAAGGGGAAGCAGAAGAATATTTATAATTCCTCTCATTTTTTATGGGAATAATTGATCCTACTGATATTTGTAGTTCTTCTCAGCCTCAGAATTCAACTCAAGGGTCAAATCTCATCCCTGAGGTTTATTTTTCTTTTTTCTCATCCTTATTGTCTCATATGGAAAGTATGAAAAATGAAAAAAGGTTAAAATAGAAAATTCCCAAAATATTTCTTCTCTCTCTGGATCTTATGTGTCTTCTTTTCCTTCAAATCTTATGTCTGATCAATACTCTGTCAGTTCTGGTTCAAATCTCTGCACTGAGTATAAAATAGTTCCTGATCTCAATGCTACAATTGGTGGTTTTGGTTTGGATGAATATGGGCTTCAGTGGAGGCAATTTGCCATTGAAGTAAGTCCTCCGCATTGTGCACTGCTAGGGCAATCTTCTACCATTGTTTTCAAAACCCTAGCTAGTGCCACACATGTGAGAAAACTGTTATCTGCTTGTTCTCCCTTTGGGGATATTGCAGAACATTGAAAATGGAAAATGTTTGAACTGGGTCTCAGTTTTCATATTCAAGTCTCACTGGTCAACTCTTGGAGGAAAAAAGAACTTTTCTCTTTTTCTTCCAAGTTTAAGCTAATTGCAGAAAAGGTCCAACCAGTCAACCAGCCTATGCCTTTCAACCTTGATCCTCCTCTCATGTGCCCTCCCTTATCCCCTGATCCTTATTGTTACTTATCTCAATCTCTTACTGGCCCCTTTGTGCCCAATGGACAGGTCACTGAAGAACTTCCAGAAAGTGGTTAACGTTGTTCCAGATGGATGGCTCCTACCTGATGGTCAATTTGATCAAAAATTTCTTATCTCTAAGCGAAAAATCTATTGATTCCTTTGAAGAAGAGAGAGGTCTATTGAAAGAATCCTATGGCCTCCCTTATATCATTCCAGTAGTTGAACATGATCCCTGGAAAAAGAAAAACACCCCAATACCTGCTGCAAAAGTTAAAAAATTTATAAAGTTGTTCCGCAAAAGAGTTTGTAACAGTCTATATGAATAGTCAACTTGTAGTTATTCCAGCCCTGTCTTCTGTGTCCTCAAGAGTAATGGTAAACTTTGAATAGTTCATAATCTTCAAACTCTTAACAAAGTTACTATTAAAGACTCTGGTATTCCTCCTGCCACTGAAGAATTTTTTGGATCATTCTCTGGGAGAGCTTTCCATGGTTTAGGGGAAATTATGGGTGGTTACAAAAAACAATCCTTAGATCCTATCTCTTGCCATCTCACTATTTTCAATACTTATCTTGGTCTATTCAAACTTACTCAATTGCCTCAAGGTGCCACCAATTTGGTTGCAGTCTATCAGGCTCAGATGATGTGGATCCTCCAGGATGAAATCCCTGATCATCCTGGTAGCCTTTTTTACAACGGCAGAATTAACGGTCCAGTTTCTGAATATGATAATGAGATCTTACCCTGGAATTCAGGAATTTGTCATTTCAACTGGGAATATGCTACTACTTTGGAAACAATTCTGTTTGAAATCAAGGATTCTGGCCTTACTGTCTCTGGATCCAAATTGGATGCATGTGTTCCTGATCTGGAAATTTTTGGTCATGTGGTCTTCAAGGAAGGAAGAAGGATGGAACCAGCCAAATTCAACAAGATAATCTGTTTGACTTCTCCAATCAATCCCACTGAGTTTAGAGGCTTTCAAGGTGTTGTAACTTATGTTTGAATCTTTATTCCATCTTTATTCAAAATCTGTGCACCCTTGCATTGTCTAACCAGGAAAGATACTGAATGGATTTGAACCCAGGATTTTGAACATTCATTTAAGTTGCTCAAAATGATTGCTGGATTTTTGAAAAAGATCTCTTATGGACCTGGATCTGGAAAGATCAAGCTGGCTGTGTATTCTATTTATCAATCTGTTGGAGCTGTCCTTCCTCAGGAAGATGAAAATATTTGGGAAAGTCCTGCTCTCTATGAATCTTTATTATTTTCAGATGGAGAATTGAGATAATCTCAGCCAAAACTGGAACTCTGTGGTGTGGCTCAAATTATTAAAAGCTCCAAACTGTCCTCTGGGTCCAAAATTTCAAATTAAAACTTTCTTCTCAAGCCATCATTAAAATGATTAATGCTTCCAGCCTCCCTAATGCTCCTTTGACCTTTTTGGGTGGCATTTATCCAGCTTTTCTCTTTTGATATTGTTCACAGGCCTGGAAAATCTTTCACAATTGCTGATGGTCTATCCCAACATCCTATTGGAGACAATGTATCTGATGTTGGAGTGGATTTTGATGAAAAAGAAACTTTAATCCAACCTGTCTTATCCTTCTCCTCTCTAGATTATTCTGACTTTCAACAAGTTTTCTGGCTTAAATTTGAGCAGTATCTTTTAACTCTCCAAAACCACCCTGATCTTTCTGCTAAAGAATTTCAATCCCTTACAAGAATGTCAGCCTACTGGATGCCAAGATCCTTTCTATCCTTTAGCTACCAGAGGTGATAGAATAAATAATAAATATATTATTCAATAAATGCAGCAAAAATCCATAAAATATTTGGATAAAGCTTATTGCAAGGTTAATTGGTTTGGATATGGTTTTTTTTTATAAATCAATATAAATGATTGATTATTGAATATTTTTATAGAGGGGCCATTATTATATTGGGGATCTTTAACACCTCTCTTCAGGGAATTCAGTATGAAAACAGGTAGTCCTGGTTACTTTGGAACCTTCAATTTATCTGCTTAAAGGGTTTATTGCCCAAAGATAATATGTATATAAAATACACGGTGGAGTGGCAGGGCTTTTTAACCAAAATGCCACAATAGAGAAAGGATAATAAGAATCACTGGTATATTATCAAATCCTTTGGTTACCTGTTTGGGAGGTGCACTGATGGGTTATACCTGTACACTGGGGTTATAAGGTTGTTTAGAAGTTTAAATTGACAAAAGAAGGGTTGGGGATGGATATTTTTAATCAGACTAAAGCCATAAATCACTTACTTATCTCTTATAGGTATTTGATTACCTTGGCACAGTGTCTGGATATAAATATAACTGGGTCTCTGGGTATCAATATCCTCAAAAGATCTCTTTATTTATAGCTTTTTCAGTCCCAATATTGTCCTTCTGAGGGGTACAGGGGCTCAGAGGGATGGGCACTGAGGCTAGCAGGGTAACCAGTGGTAGCCCGTCACGTGTTCTTGGTTCTGTAGCACGGGTAGCATCAAATTCCACAGGGTATGGGAATTATTATACTTTATAATTGATGTTTGGACGTGTGAATAACACTAATCTGCCCTTTTTATTTGTTATTTAATTAATTATCCTTAGTAAATTTTCCCAGTAAGTTAATAATTATTTTAATAGAAAATCATACAGATATTCCGATGTCAGGTGAGTTCTCATTATGTATCAAATAATTGGAGTAAAGTCATGATATTAATTTTACTACTTATTTTCAAATTTCAGTTGATTTAATAAAATAATTACTTAAAAATATAACTCATGGGTATTCATGTAATATTTTTGAATCATTAGTTTTCTTTGTATGTCACAAAACCATTGATGTCTAGAAATGCTCATAATAGTTTATCAAAGTATTTTAATATATTTTTAGAAGTAGTCATCATCTTATTTTCGACATTTTTAGTACTTTGAGTTATATGTAATAAAAAATACCTATTAATGTTATTTAGGTCTTTTTATATCATTTTATGTATTCTTAGACTATCTACTATCCATGGGAACATTTATTACATATGTTGAATTTTCCCGTGTAGGTTGTAGCATGTTTACGCAGTACCTAGGTTTCTCAGGCCGCCTGTCACTTTGTCAACCCGTAGTACCGCGGCTGCATACTTTTCAGAGGCCTGGTGCTGCGTACACGGCTTTGACAGAGTGGATATGCTGTAGCTCAGCTGCGCGGGGGTGTATTGGCTGCCGTGGCTGCGTGCGGGAATTGTGACAAGACACATTTACATCTGTAACTCCTAAAATATGCACAACACCGCAATTCTGAACAAATTTTAGGTCCAAAACCTATACGTGACCATACATGTGAAATATTTACTTGGCCAAAAAGTTCAATAGTGGTGGCGTGGTATTTTGGTCTTCCTTTCCTTAATTATTTAAAAATATAAGGAATGGGATTTCAAGGGTGGGGTCAGTGAGTGACCCTACCTAATTTTGGGTGGAGAATCCATTTTTGCAATAATATGTATGGTTTTCCCATTCCTTCTTATTTTAATTCTATTATTATTATTTTAATGTTATTTCTGTTACTTTTGCAGCTTCCTCTGCAATAGTAGCAAGCTGACAAAGAAATTTCTCTTATTTCTTTGTAAAAGGGTATAGGATTATGAAAAGAGGGAATACATGTGCTCTTTTTTTTCTTAATATCCCTTCTAAACAAGATTCTATCCTTGAAAGTATTCATGAAGGTCTTGGTCATCATGGGGAATACAAAATTTATAGAAAATTATACAAAACATTGTGTTTTCCATCTATGAAGAAATACATCTCTCAATGGTGCAATAGTTGTGAATTCTTTCAAAAACCTGATCTTAGCATCCAGCTGAAATTTATTATCCTACTGAGGGGTCCAATGTCTTTGAAAGGATTTCCTTGGATCTGGTTCATATTAAGGCAGGTGGTTCTAAGTACCTCATTGTGGCAAGAGATAATTTTTCTGGATGGGTTTAAGCAAAATTTCTTAAGAATCTTAGCTCAAAATCAGTAGCAGATTTCCTTTATGAGACTTGGATGATTAATTATGGCTTGGCTTGATCTTACTCTCCTGATGGTGTCTCTGAATTTGGTGGCAAACCTGCTGAAATGATCTGATCTCTTCCTTGAAAACATAGAGTTACCACTCCTCATTATCCTGGAGGCCAAGGCATTTTGGAATGAGGCCATGATCTTTTGAAGGCTGCAATTGTTATAATTTCTGGTGAAATTGGCAAGAATTGTTGCAAATTCCTTCCTCTTCTTCTCCTCTGGTTGAATCTCAACCAAAAAACCACTGCCTACTCACCTTATGGAATCATCCTTGGTCAAAGATCATTTTTTCCTTTGTATTTGGAAATGGAATCCTTCTTGGGTATCTCTTGGGAAGAGCTCTGCTCAAGAACTGATCTATTAGTTTCTAGATCCAAGCAACTTGAGCAAAGTGGAGATGTTTTTGATGAAGCTTATTAGAAGATGATGGAATCAAGAGGAAAATTGGTTTGTTATTGGGAAGATAAGCACTTAAATCAAATAAACAATCCCTCAAATCCTGGTGATCTAGTTTTACCTCATAATCAATCCTTGGAAACCCAGTGGGGAAAACCTTTCTAAAATTGCTGGAATGGTTCTTATTGGGTGGGTTGCCAAGTTAGAGGTTAATCTTTTTTTTTGGAAGAGTTGGATGGTACTCAGTTTCCCAGAAGTTTCTCTTCTGATCAAGTTAAGAGGTTTCATTGTTGTGGAGGCAACTTATCTACAAAGTAAGTTGTCCCAATTGTGCACCACCAAGTTCATTTGCTGTGTTCTTTGAGAAACTCCACTTTATGCCACATGCTTGAGCACCTGGGAGGCCCTGTTCATTTTCTGCATGCTTCTTCTAGGACTCTTTTGGATGGATTCAGATATTTTTAAACTTTTTAATCACTCTCATGATAAAGAAGTGGCGATTTTTATTTTGCAATTTCTTTGTATTCCTTCTCTTCTTAATATCTTCAAAATCAAGATGCAGACTACGCACCGTCTCTAAGTTTGGGAGAGATGTGCTGACAAAATTTGGAAACCTCAGGAAAAGGGCAAATCTTGAGAACAAAAATTATGTATAATCTTTCATCAGCAAATAAAAAAACGTTTTTGTTTTGTTTTGTTGCTATGGAAACCTTCTTCTTCTGTTTCCGAGCTTTACCCTTTCATAGCCAGTGCTATCCTCAACCCCAAAATCTCGCTATATTTGCCGCCAGCAAGATGAAAACGGCAACATTTTTCCAGGAAACCATTGTCCTCATCACCTGAGGCAAAAGAGAAGCAGGCAATCCTCACCAACTTCAATCATGTGCTCTCTTCTCCCATCCTCCTCTGCTTGATTGCCTCCTCCAACTGCCAAGGGTCATCAATCTCCTCTAGCAAGCACTATTGATCCACCCCCCCTTTTTTCTCATCCACCAATCCTACTTTTTGGGGTGGCCCATCCATCCATCTTGCACTTGCGGTCTGTTGGACCCTTGCGGTTGGATCTGCGGCTTGCACCTGGCAACCGTTGTGCACCCACCAGCTTGCGGCCCCTCATAATCCATCCTCGGGAAAGACACAAGCGACAGATGGGGTGAGATATTCTCACCCCAGTTGCCAAAATTTATCAGGGAGGACCAGACTCCCTTCATCCTCTTATTAGAAAAAAAAGGGGAAAAAAATTCCGTTCTCATATGTGTTATCTCCTTGTGAATAGTATAAATAAGGCTTAAGTTTTCCCTTGTCAGACTGATTTGAGTTTGCTTCTGATTGAGAGTTCCCCTGGTGTTTAGTGTGGCTGGAAAGGGAAGACTTCTCCTTAACTTGTTTGTGGTACCTGGTTTTTGAATCTAAAACAAGTTCCATAAGGTCTTGCAGATTTTATTGGGGACTATCATACCCTATTATTTGGTCAAGTATTTTTGGAGGGATAATTTGAAAAAATTAAATAGAAGCCTCTATCACCCCAAATATAGAATTTGTTGGAAAGGGATCAGACATCTGTGATTTTGGTTTAAGATTATCCTGGGTCCTTCATTTTTAAGTTTAAAATTTCCTTCTTGGCTTTGAAAACTTGAATTATTTTGCCAAAGAGGGTAAAAAGTTTCTCTGTGAAGCAATATCAAGGGTTGAGTAAAAAAGAGGGATTGTGATTTGAGAGAATAGAAATTTAGGTTTTAATGAAATTACTTGCATTCCCATAGATTCAGGATACTACAAATGGAGCTTTCCTTCTATCCACATTAAATTTTCCTTTTTCATTTTGAAAGATTCTTTCACAAGCTTGACTAAAAGTCCTGAGCTTGGTGTTATTTTTGGCTTCAAATTTTTCGCAAACATCCATCCATGGAGATTTGAAGGTTCCAGAGTTTGAATTAATGGTAGTTGGAGAATGGTAAATTTTCCCCATTGATGAAGTATTAGTTTGAAGAAGGGCTTGGAGAGTAGGACCCACAGCAAGTATTTGAGGTGGGGGCTTAATCTTAGGGACAAGAATTGCAGTAGAAGCTGATTGTTTAGGAGATTCTCCCTGAGGTCAAAAATTAGTTAATTGAGTATTAATTATGATCCATGAATCAAAACCTCAGTGATCACTCTTGTCCTCATCCACACTTCTAGTAATAGGGATAATGCTGTTATTTTACGCTGGATAATATGTTTTGTAGCCTTCTTGAGGATATTGACCAATCACAAAATGACAAACATTTCTGATAACAGGAAGAGCTGGGGACAGAGAGGGTATTGGCGGTGCCAGAGAAAGAATGCCATTGTCCATGGGATTGGATGAAGCTGGAATTGGGAGGTTTTAACACATCCTCCCACATCCCCAATCTTGAGGAGTGAATTGGTCCTGATGAGGAGCTTCTCTAAAAGAGCCTTGTCCTCTTGATGCTCTTGTTAGAAGTAGAATTGTGATTATGGATGTTTATGCACATTGAGGAGGCATGATTTCCAGTTATGCCCTAGGGAAGTGGCCTAAAAAAAGTAGCCAGACAAGATTTTTGTGGAAAAAAGGAATTTCCATAATAAATTGTGGAAGCATTTTGAAACCTTGTCAAACCTGGTCATATTTTTTCAATGCTGGTCAAAGTGCATCAAATCTGGTTGAAGCTGGTCATAGCTTGTAAAAGCTGGTTGAAGGACATTGAAGAACATTTAAGGGTCAAATTTTTTGAAGTTTTCCAATGTTTGTCAAATTATGTCAAAGTGTGTCAAATTCTGTGAAATTGGGTCAAACTTTGTCACAGAATGTCAAATTTTGTTAAATTTGGAAAAAGGGAAATATTTATTGGTATGGGCAGCTCCCATTGAAGTGGAAACACAATGTTTAGCACTCCGTCCAAAAGTTTGATTGCCAAAAACTGGCCCATAATGTTCATAGGAATTGATATCTAAAGTTCAAATTTGTTATTTAATAGATCAGAGATTGACTAGATATATAGAAAAGGGTATTAATTATAGGGAATTCATTTTTATAATGTAAAAAAAACTCCTGGAATGAAAAGGTCAGATGGCAAAGGCACTACTTCTCTCAGAACTTGGATTGAGAGGATTCTATTGCAAGGAAAAGGATGAGGAATGGAATAAGTAAAAGTTGAGAGGAGGGATGAGTGGAATCCAGGATTAGGGCTCTGAAGGAAGCTCATTGATGGGATCCAATAAGATTTAGTGTGCTATTCCTTGTTGGGGATTATTACAGGAGGGAAGGAGAGGCCAATATATGTGAGAACTGAGGGGGAGGCCTTTAGGGATGAGTGAGTGGTTCTGGGCTTGTAATCTTCATGGCATTAAATGTTGATCTGTGAGTCTGGAGGCTGAAGTTGAATGATTGGCTGATGGCTATGTCTAGGAAGGTTTGGCATGTACTTATGTGGAATTCCTAGGGAAGTGGTCTGGCCAGACAATAGTATGTACTATGTATATACTATTTTAAGCAATGTATGTACTTATCATACCAATCAGATTTAAGGGGAGATATGGTATTCAATAAGCCACAGAGAGAGAGGGAGAGAGTCTTGTAGACAATGTAGGACCTGCATGGATTCAGGCAGAGACTTCAGCAGGTGAAGCTAGAAGATACTGGGGTAGAGTTTGATTTTACTGAGGGTTAAGGGAGTCTGAGGAGACTGGTTTTAGATTCAAGTTGTGTTTATGGCATTCAGCCCTGTACAGCCTTGAAATCTATTTTGGATTCTTCGTTATATCTTTTTAAAATAAAGATAAACCTTAAAAACAGAATCTAAAAAAAATATAATACAAATTGAAACAAATATTTATTTTTACAATGGAAAATTTGGCATTTTGTCTAAAAATAAACTACTTATTTTGGCCAATAAGTTGGAAGAGGTATCCCCCCCTTTTAAAACCTTTGCCCTATATACAACTCTCAAGAAGGATAGCTAAAGGATAAAGAAAGGAACCCTCTGCGCTGATTCCATGCAATGATTCCTTGTGATTCACCTCTTCAGTTAATGGCACCTAGCCCCTGTCATTTCCTTCCTATCCCCAATCCATTTGCATGCACCCACCATCCAATTTTTTCAGGTATCCAACAGTTTACAATCTGATCTTCATTTATAGGCCTGCCTTGGTAGATCCCCTTCAAACTTCCACACGCTGGCCTAATCAAATCTCTCCTAATCTTTAATCCAACCAACACCTCCCCAATTAATGATCCCTACCATACACCATTGCTTGAATTTAATCCCATAGGTCTGTTGTACAATTTCATACTAATCTCATAAACCATAGCTCAGCTTTTCCATATCCTCAGCTCCACTTTTCACTGCATAAACAAATAATCAATCTGGAACTAGTGATTTTTTTTGTAATCTAAAACTACTACTACTCTTTTATTGGCACAAAAAGGGCCAGATGATATTTGTAAAATCCCTTTCCATGCGTCTGAAATGCATTTCCCTTTTTCTTGGTGCTTTTTTTTTCAAATTATTTTCCATGTTTTCAAGTCTCTAGAACCCTGGATCTCAGAACAAGAATTAAATTCCTTCATCCGGCACATTTCAAGGGTCGCTTATGGCCACATTATGAGCCTATGTCTGTTCATGGCCACCACAGCTTCTGAAGCATCAAATCAAACACAGCCCTATCTCAACGCAAATAAATATAAAAATTTCTAAAATCCTTTTAATTTTCCTCTGACCACACCACCAAAGTTCCTTATAATCCACAATTTCTTCCAAAGCCTGCATCACCTTATAAGATTGCAGCCTTCTCAAAGCTAGGAATAAATTTTTGCTTGCTGTTTGGAGCCCTCAACTTTTGCTGCTTTGCAACCTTCTCTTAAACTACCTATCTGATTAACTTCCTCTCCCAATTCCTGTAATTTCCAGGCATCAAACACTTAAAGTCCACCATACATTTACTTTTCTATTTAAAAGGGGATTCTCATCTTTCTCTCATTTTTTTCAGGCTCCTTCCCTGTTCACACTGACTGCTTACCCTGCTGCCAACTGAGCAAACTTCCCCACCACAAGGACCTTAGACCCTGGTAGTTTTGTCTGTCTTTGTGGAAACCTGGTAGCCTGGAAATTTGAAAAAAAAGAAACCATGTCAGTCTCAACATTTGTGGCTGAATATAATTTACTCAAGAATTTTAGCAATTGGCTGCAGTAAATTCTATACAGCCTCCTTTTCCAGTTGGCTATGATTCCCCCTTTTTATTTAATTATAAAAAAGGAGCTATTTATGTTGAAAAAAACGAATGAAGGCCCTCCTAATTCAATACAAAACACATGTAATTTTGCCTACATTTTGTCAGGGAGGAAGTCTTTGTGGGCTCATCACTCCTTAACATGTCCAATAATTTCTGATTATTTCCAATTTACTGACCATGGCCACTAGCCATACAGTGATTATCATTGCATGCAAAATTCTTAACTTGGTCTGCTTACCTCTCTTTCCTGGAACCTAGGGGGGTGTCCTTTGATTCTTCTGGTAAATTCATTACTTTTGATTTTTTATTCTTTCTGCTTATGCTTCTGTGTAGAATCTTGTGGGATAATGATAAAAATATTTTATCAAATATCTTTCTTTAATTAATTGAATGTGAATTGAGAATTGATTTTACTCCTCAATATTATCATTAATCTAAAAGTTGTTTTGAATTGCCTACCCTTCTTGTACCAGAGTAATGTTGCAAAATTATGTGTTGACAATTGATGGATACTTTCTTTGAGACTTAAAATAGATCTCATATCAGACCTATATTGATTATTAACTGTGATTGGTAGGAGGTTTGAAGATATTACCAGAATTATTGTATTAATTGCAGGGTAAACCAAGTGGTTGATCAGATATATGTGAAATTTGACAATATTCAAATTTTAACTTGAATGGTCTATTCAAGTGCTGGCGCAGGATAGAAAAAAATAATGGGTTTACCAAAAATGCGATAGATTGTGGAAAGGTTGGTTTTTCTTTGTTTTTGTGACTATTGTTTATAAGTTCTACTTATTTATTGACTGTTTGGTTCTTTTTTATTCTTTTCTGAATATCTATTTAACAGAAGAACCCTTATTCAAGAACCTGATTTAATGGTTCAATGATCAAAGATTGGGTGCAAATTTGATTCTTTATTTATTTTTTCTTCATAATTTTTCTTCTTTTTCAATATTTATCTGGGTAAATCCCACAGGTGGATGATTTTTTGATGGATTTTTGTATGAGTGATGAGTTCCTAGTATTCATTATGATACAAATGGAGATTCTCAATGCTTTTCCTGAGGCCCCCTGTCCTGGTGAGGTACAGTGAGATACAGTGAGGTAAATTTACATGAGGTATTCTTGATGGTTTTTAAGAAACAGTACAGATGTAAAATATTTCTTCTGGTTGTTAAAAATGAAGAACATGATTCTCATGCATGCACACCCTTTAATATAGTTATGTGTAGTGCTTATGAGATTATTTGGTAATTTTTGTTTGTTTTCCACTTCATCTGCTGCTTGCATGTATTGATGTGTAGTACTGGGTGTAGTTGTTATTGGTTGTTTGTTTGACACTGTATTTTCTGCTTGCCAATATATCTGTGTATACAGGGTGAGGTTCTTGGTTGTTGGTTTAGTTCTGCAGGTTTTTTCTCTAATATATTGCTGTTTGTGTTTGGAGAAATGCAGGTTTTTTCTTGAATATATTTCTATTTGTAGCTGGTGAGTTGATTGTTTGTCTTTTTGGTACTCCCTATAGCCCCTTGCATGTATATTTTTGCATATACTGTTGGGGTGATTGGTTTTATTTTTTATTCAGATTGTGGGCCCTTGTATATATTTCTTAATTATTTCTGATAGGCTTATTAGTTCTCTTTTTGGTGCAGCTTGTGGTCCCTTGTATATATTTCTTCTTTATTCATGATGGGTTGATTGCTTTTTTGTTCTGTTGCAGGTTTTGGTCCCTTGTAAATATTGCTGTTTTATATTGGTTGTTGATTTGATTTCAAAATACAGCAGCAAATTGTATGGTAAAGGTGTGAGTTAATATTTAACTGATATTTATTGAGCATTTCCAGGGTATTTCAATTTTTCTTTCACTGAGTTGTGATACCTAATTGGGATATTAGTTGGTTATAGTTCATTTGAGCTGTATTTCCTAATTCATGAGAGATTGGGGAATAATTTGGCTGAGTGAATATAGTCTATTTTTGGTTTATAATCCATTTTTGTGTTTAGTTTGAGTATTGAATTATATTTCTACTATAAAATTGAATCTTAAAGATTTAAGTAATTTTTGGTCTACCACACCACACCCAATACTATTCCATGTTGCTCACTCAAGTCATGAACCAATTGAACTACCTCCAAATATCCAGAAAAAGCTTTCCCAGCACCTCTATCCCCTGCCAAACCAATCTATTGATTTTAGTTAGCCATCCCAGCCTTCCAACCCAACAAATTTAGACAACCCTCATAATTTGAAAACCCATTCTATAGGAAGAGTCCAATCCTTTCCTCCTTGTGATCCCCAGGACCTCCTCTTTGACTAAAATCCCATCCAAGTGTTCTCCCTTCATTTCTTTCCTTAATACTAATCATTTTCAAAAAATCTTGAAGCTGTCTTTTCCCTCATCAGCCAAAAATTTCTTTTGTAAATAGATTTTCTGATCCTTCTACCTCTTATACAAATCTCTTGCATTCTCCTTTTTCATCTCTTCTTGTGGCTGCTATAGCTAAAACACTTTTCTTTTTTTTCTTACCCTCTTTTACCTTCTTCTTTTGCTGAAAAACTGAAATTCATTCCTTTATCTTTTTAACTTTCTAAAATCATGTAGAATTGGGTGAGAGGATCATATGAGCTGTCAGGATTAAATATATCACCAAAGTATTTTTCTCCTAGGTGTCAGATCATTGTTTTTTCTGTGTTGAAATTTCTGAGTAAGGCAAAGAAATATGATTTTTCAGGTCGTTCTCTTCTAAATAATCACTTGAATTTCTAGAATTTGAGATATATTTCAAGCCAAATCAATCATTGTTAAAATTCATTTTCACATAATTGGTTAATTCTGTGTTTTTGATCAAATTCCTCAGATTCAGTCATCTTTCAATATTCTTGAGATCCATTTGGTTGGTTTGACAGTGTTTTCTATTGGAATTTCAATCTATTTATTTTATGAAATTAAACTAAATTTTGATTTGTTTTAAAGTTCATTAGGGAAAAATTGAGAACAGAGAAAAGGATACCTAAATCAACTTCAGTACAAAAAATAAAAGGAGCTGAAAATATTCAGAAAAACCTTCAAAGAAGATCATATACAATTTACTCATCTTATTTGAAGAAAAAATCCTTTCAATCAACTGATTAATTTACTTTTTTAAAAATGAATCAGATAACTGATCTTCCCAATTTTCGGATCCAGCCTGATTTTAAGGGAATTTTATGCGCTTTTGGGTCAGTATTTAAGGTGAAGAAATTGAAGTGAGCTTATTGTAATGTCAGAACTGGGATGAATTATTCTTCAGAGTAGGAAAATTTTGATTATTTTTTCAAGGAAAACTATGGTTAAGGTCCATATTTCAAAAATAGATTTTTTTTTAGTTTTAAAGATAAATAGGATTTGTTGTGGAAGTGGTGAGGTAGGAAGCTCATAGAAATCTTGTATAATAGTGATTGGGAAAGATGGTTGAGAATATTGAAGTTTATTGATCTGTGTTGTAAATTTTTCAATGGAGGATGAAGCAGGTCAAGTTTCACCAGTGAGGTGAAGTGAAAGCTTTTTAGTTTTGCCATATACTAGACAGGTTACCTATCTGATATAAAATGCACAGAGATGGAAGATTTCAATGCAAGGAATTCATAAAATGTTTTAAAACTTTTTCTGGTGAGTAGAGGCCTTCAATACATGTATTCAGTTTGTAATCTGATTGATTTTTAAAAAATTTTCCAAAACCACCCCTTTTCAATAAAGGCTTTCAGTGAAAATCTGCAATTAATGTTTTGTTCAAACAAAAACAAACATCCAATCAGTTTTTTGAATTCCATGGGAAATCTGGTTTTATTTTTGGGAATAACAATTTGAAATTTGAAATTTTTCCAAGATATAACCTATTTCAAAAGTTTGGCCAATGTTAAATCTGCAAACCTTGGGTTGCAAATGGGGCGCAAAATGCCATTTGAAACACATCTGATTCCTAAATTGTTAAAATACGTATGCACTTGCGCGTGTGCTACGTATGAGTGTAATCCAAATGGGATGCACATGTGGGCCTCTGCGGCCCATTGGACACACACAGACCATACGTACCTGTTTGGATGTCACGGATTTGGGGAAACTTGGTTCAAAACGCATGAAACAGGCCTATTGGTACAGCTCTAACGGGCCTGGTGGGGTATATGGGCAAATACAGCCAGATGGGCTAGTATGGGCATAATTGGGTCCAAGGTTTATTGTGGACATACTTGGCCAGATGGGCTGGCCCGCCAAAGTATGTTGAACTCACTTTTTGGGCGTGGGGCGGCCCATTAAGGGCCGCTGCCCATGTTGCAGCCCATTTGAACTGGTTGCAAGAGGTGACCTGTCAGGGTGAGGGGGACCTGATCACCCCCCCACCAAATGTGGTGGCTTGGCTGGTTGCAGTCAGGCAACCGGTGATGGGGGGGAATTGACCACCCCCCCACCATCAAACGGGCGCTCTCCCCCCCCCTTTACCAAGGGGGAGGAGAAACGGCTTGGAGGGGATTTGACCACCACCAGCCCACCTACCTTGACAACTCCCTGGAGGTATTGACCTCCAGGGCCCCTGGTAGGGGGATTTGAACACCCCCTCCAGGGATTTGAGTGAAAGAGGGGGGGCAGCATGTCCGCCAGTTACACTGCCCCCATGTGTGTCGGAGACCGGACCCATGTGTGTCCTGGGTCCCACCTGGCCATTTGTATGGCCAGGGGCTGGTTGCATGAGGCAACCAGCCAGCATGTGAGGTAACAGGCCGTTTGTAACAGACAACTGGCCATGGGTTTGAAGAGCTAAGGGGCTGATTCAGTCCCATTAAGGTGGAAACACCAGAAATGACCTGAATAGGCTGGTTTTAAGGGTACAGGGACTGATGCCATGCGGGCCGATGTAGCCCAAACCAAGTAACAAGGCCTGTAGAGCCTGTAGAGCTCCTTTTTAGCAAAAAATTTGCCTTTTGGCTTGTTGTATCATGGGCTCACAAGAGGACAATCTTCTGCACTTACAGAGCTCTTCTCCCTGCTTTTTTCCATAATCCATTCATCATCCAATCAAATTCATCACCAATATCATCCAATGTATTGCCCCATTGTGAGAGCCCATTAACAATTATTGAGACAAGGTGTCCAGAATTTCTTCTGGTTTAAATACTTCTCAGGTTCCTCAGCTAATTGCTGGCAATAAGTATAACATGGCCTTGGTCAAATTCTTGAACAATTTTACAGGTGGTACGTCTCCCTTTTCCACTGCCTTGTTTTCCTTACAATTGGCCTGTTCATTTCCTTTGATTCCTGCATGAACTGGGCACCAAACATAAATAACCTGTGAGTTTAAATTGGCAACGCTGGAAATATTCATCACTTTGCTAAAAAGGTACTGGCCGGGTTTTTCTACAATAGGAGTCTATTGAGATAAGAGAGATGCGCAACCCACACTGGAGGAAGTAAGGGCTACACCCTCAACTGCAGAGAGTAATAGTGATAAATAAAGTTGTAAACCTAATCTGTTTCAAGACCAAGATTTACCTACTCAACCCCAGGAGGACAGAGGCTCCCGGCTTTATTCAATCAACTGTTTCATTGCTCTTCATTCTCATTGCGTGTTGTGCCTTCCTCCTCTCTCCTCCAGGTAAGCCCACACTCTCTCATCTCAACTCTGTCAGCTACCTCCTTTGTTTCTAACTTCTCTTCAAGTTTTTTATCATAAATCTTTCTTCCAGGTGTGATCTCTCAAAGCTTCCCCCTTCATGAGCGCTTCTTCAACTCACCCTGTTGTTGTTTTAACAGGTCAGACCTGGCTTGCAATTCAATCAACAGTTTCATTGCTCTTCATTCTCATTGCGTGCTGTGCCTTCCTCCTCTTTCCTCCAGGTGTGATCTCTTGAAGCTTCTCCCTTCACGAGTGCTTCTTCAACTCACCCTGTTGGTGTTTTAACAGGTGTGATCTCTCAAAGCTTCCCCCTTCACAAGCGCTTCTTCAACTCACCCCGTTGGTTTTTCAACAGGCTATGAGCCCGGGTTCCTAAAATTAAACTTTGACGCACACCATGAAGACTGGAGACCAGTTCAAACCCCTGTTAGTCCTCAAAGACAATAACTACTCAATGTGGAAAGCTTCTATCAAGAGCTGACTCAGCATGAACAATCTCCTTGGTCATCCAACAGCTTCCTCACCAAAGGACAGAGAAGAAAGAAATTCCTTTGATAAGGAACAGAGGAAAACTGCAGGAGTACTTACCATGTACATGGGATACACCAAAATCCAACAACCAGTCACTCGGGAGAACAAGCAAAAAACCAGTGTACTTTGGAGCCTGCTTGTTGAACATTTTGAATCCAGCCACAAGGAAAATCAAGCTAGAGTTTACACCAAGTTCCTGGAACTTTCCTATGGCAAGGACATCCATTCCTTTCTTAACAACATCAACAAAAACATCAATGCACTTACAGTTTCAGCCTCCTGGATGCCAAGACCCTTGCTATCCTTTAGCTACCAGAGGTGATAGATTAAATAATAAACATATTATTTAATAAATGCAGCAAAAATTGGTAAAATATTTGGATTAAGCTTATTGCAAGGTTAAGTGGTTTGGTTATTTTTTATTGTTTTAAATCAATATGGATAAATTGATTATTAAATATTTTTATTGAGGGTCCACAATTATATTGGGGTTCTTTAACACCTCTCTTCAGGGATTTCAGTATGAAAACACATAGTCCTGGTTACTTTGGGCTCTTTAGTTTAAAGAATATTTTACCCAAAGATAATATGTATATAAAATACACAGTGGAGTGGTAGGGCCTTGTAGCCAAGCTAAAACGACAGAGAAAGGATAATAAGACTTACTGGTATATTATCAAATCCTTTGGGTATCTGTTTGAGACGTGTACTGATGGGGTAAACCTGTATACTGGGGTTATAAGGTTGTTCAGCAGTTTTGATTCATAAAAAGAGGTTGAGGACGGATATTATTGATCAGAAATTGCCATAAATCACTTACTTATCTCTTATAAGTACTTGATTACATTGGCATGGTGTCTGGATATGAATATTACTGGGTCTCTGCCCATCAATATCCTCAAAAGAGCTTTTTATTTATAGCTTTTGGAGTCCCAATATTTTCCTTCTGAGGGTTTTAGGTGCTCAAAGGGACGGACAATGAGGCTAGCAGGGTAACCAGGGGTAGCCTGTCATGTGTTCTTGGTGGTATAGCACGGGTAGCATCTAATTCCTCAGGGTATGGGAATTATTCCACCTTATAATAGACATTAGGACGTGTGAATAACACTAATCTGTCCTATTTATGTATTATTTAATCAATTATCCTTAGTAAATGTTCCCAGTAATTTAATAATTATATTAATAGACGTTTCTACTGACATCTTGATGTCAGGTAAGTTCTTATTATGTATTATGTAACTGGATTAAAAGTCATAATATTGATTTTACTCCTTATTTTCGAGTTCTAGTTGATTTACTAAGATAATTACTTAAAAATATAAGTCATGTGAATTCATGTAATATTTTACATCATTAGTTTTCTTAGTATTTCACAAAGATATTGATGTCTAGTAATTCTCATAAAAGTATATTAAAGTATTTTAATATATTTTTAGAAGTTTTCATTGTCTTATTTTCGACATTCTTGGTACTTTGAATTATGATAAACAAAAAATACGTATAAGGATGATTTATGTATTTTTATATAATATTATGTATTTTTCGACTGTCTACTATCCACAGGAACATCCATTACATATGTAGGAAGTTCCCATGTATGTAGTAGGATGATTACATGGTTCCTGGACCTCTCAGGCCGCCTGTCACTCTGTCCACTCAGATTCCCGCGGCTGCGTACTTTTCAGAGGCCCTGCGCTGCATACACAACCTCGATGGAGTGACAAGGCTGTATCTCAGCCGCGCGCGGGTGCATTGGCTGCTGCGGCTGCGTATGGGAATTGTGACAAAATACATTTCCGCCCATAACTCCTAAAATATACACAACACCTCAATTCTGACTGAATTTGAGGTGTGAAACCTATACGTTGCAATGTGTGTGAAATATTTAATTGGCCAAAAGGCTCAATAATGGAGCCGTAGTATTTTGGTTTTTCTTTCCTTAATTGTTTAAAAATATAAGGAGTTGGATTTCAAGGGAGGGTTCAGTGAGTGACCCTACCTAATTTTGGGTGGAGAACCCATTTCTGTAGTAATATTTAAGGTTTTCCTACTCCTTCTTAGTTGAATTGTATTATTATTATTTTTATGTTATTTTTGTTAATTTTGCAGCTTGCTCTGCAATAGTAGCAAGCTGACATAAAGCAGTTGGACTTCAAATTGGGAATGAATATGATGGTTTTTTCCACCTTTACAAACCCTTGATTGCCAAATACATAGTCAGTTGGCTACCTGCCACAATGGAGTTCACCAAGGAGATACTATTCTCCAAACAACTGGGCTGAGGTCGTGATGACAGCAGTTTTCCTTGAGAACATCACCCCTAGGCAGAAATAAAATTGGTTGTTGCCTTATCAATTGTGGTTTGGCACAACCTTCAACCTGGACTGCCTCTGACCGTTTGGATGCCTTTCCTACATCAATATTCCCAAAGTGGTCTGGGATGGAAAATTTGGTGACACACCTGTTAAGGGAATCCTCCTTGGATACCAAATGGGTCTTGCAAACTGGAGAGTTCTTACCTCTGGAAAGAAGGTTGTTAGAAGCCACAATGTCAGGTTTGTTGAAGACCAGTTTCCTGGACTGCACATCCTTGAAAACTCACCTCCATCCAAGGTTTCTGCTTTGTTTGTGGAGAATATAGAGAGCATGGATTCCAAGAGTGCTAGATCTGACACTTGCTCCACCAACAACACTGTCCCCGCCGTCAACATCCCAACTCCACTTGCCTCCGGCGGCTCAGAAGTCCAGTTGTCCCAGCCCCCTCCACAACCCCCCCATCTCCAGGTGCCTTCCCCAACAGTTCCTCCCCTCGCTTGGCCCACCAAGCCTTGGCCGGGATGGGAATACCTACTTACTCCAGACAAACCACCCAATTAGTCTGTCAATGCCAACCTGAATGATTGCTTCATTCTAAATCACAAGCGCCGGAACAATGCCGTCGTTGATAGGGTTGCCATTGTGAAGGCTTTTCTCATGGAAGTAAATGATCACAAAATTCCAAAAATGTACCGGCAGGCTGAGCTATCCCCTGACTGCATCAAGTGTCTCAAACCCGTCAGAAAGGAGTTGGATGCCATGGCTCAGCTGAATGTCTTGGAAATTGTTCCCATCCCGGTTGGCAAAAGACTGCTCAACACGGTCTTGGTGTTCAGGAGAAAGCTTGATGAACTTGGACACCTGCTCAAGTGCAAAGCGTGCCTCTGTGCGCAGGGTAAAAAACAGGAAAAAGACAACTATGACCTCCCCTATGCCCCCAATGGTTGATTTACTGCTCTCCATGCAGCAATTGCCATTGAATTCTCAAAGGGCTACCACATTCACCAGATGGATGCCAAGAACATGTTCCTCAATGGCAAATTGAAGGAGCAGATTTTTCTCCGCCATCTGGCTGGTATGGATGTTCCCTCCAGATTCTTTCTCAGGGTGAACAAATCCATTTAAGGCCTGAAGCAGGCGCCCAGGGTGTGGTACAGTGATCTAAAAGACTTCCTCTGATCCATTGGCTTTGAGGCCTCAGCGGCGGACCCCTGTCTCTTCATTTCCAACATCACTGGTTGGGAGTGCTTTGTCCATGTTTATGTGGACAACCTTGTCATTGTGAGCCAAGATGTTGACAGGTTCAAGAATCTGATCAAGATTTGCTACCTCATGGAGGATCTTGGCACTGCTTGCCACCTCCTGGGTCTCCACCTCCAGCCGGACAATTGCTTCATGACAATGTCACAGCAACTCTACCTGGAAAGTATCCTCACCAAATACAATATGCTGGACTTTTGCCCGGTTCCAACGCCAATGGTTCCCAACACCAGGCTACACTTGTCCACCAACAAAGAACACCAACTTTTCTGCCAGCGCGGCATCCACTATGGCCAGGCCATTGGCCTTCTGGACTATCTGGCTGTCTTGACCCGGTCTGATATCTCCTTTGCGGTATCTCTTCTGTCCCAGCACCTCAAGAAGCCTAACAGCACTCACTGGAACGCTGTCCTCCATCTCCTGCGCTATCTCTCAGGTACACGGGAACAAAAGCTTGTTTTGCATGGCTCTCCCTCAGTGGAGCTGGAAGGTCACACTGACTCCGACTTCAGGAACTGTCCAGACACTTGCTGCTCCTATTCTGGCTATGTGGTCATGCTGGGGCGTTCAGTCCTTGCATGGCGCTCCAAGAAACAGGAGACGGTATCTGTAGTTTTTGACCAACTATTGACCAACTGAAGACCAACTGAAAACAAGAAGACTCAACACAGACTTAACCCTCAACCTACCTCAGGGTCCAACCTTGTGTATCCTCACGTTAGGTTTTGAAGAGCTTGTACCTACTGCCTACTATTTTAGACGTTGTACCTATCTCCTTTTTTCTTCTTTACTCATTGTTGTGTCTTCCAATTCATCTAATACCTTGTTCAGGTATTTCTTTGATCTTTTCTGTCTACTTTGGTCCCTAGACCTGTGTCTAACTTGCCATAACTTGCTGGCTATCATTTCAGGTCTGCTCTCTTTTCTTGTTTCTTCCTTTTCTTTCTTATTGCTTATTCTTCTCTTGTTTGGTCTCAATTCTTGGTGTGCTTGCTATCTGAAATACACTTTACTCATTGTTGTTTCTTACAACTCATCTAATACCTTGTTCAGGTATTTCTTCCATCTTGTCTGTCTCCTTTGGTCCCAAGACCTGTGTCTCACTCGCCATCACTCGCTGGCTATCATTTCTGGTATTTATTCCATCTTGTCTGTCTCCTTTGGTCCCAAGATCTGTGTCACACTCGCCATCACTTTCTGGCTATCATTTCAGGTTATGAGCCAAGTATAATACCAGTCGTGCAAAAAAATACAACAAGGAGCTTCTACGCAGATCCTACATCATCCTGAACAGTGGCAAATCCAATTGCGGACTCACTCACTCCATCTCCATCACCAGCCTCACCAGTTTCTACTTCAATCAGTGACAACTCCTCATCTTTTGAATCCTGCTCTACTTTTGGAACAACCATCCAAAATCTTCTCCTTGGGAATGAATCTCTCTCTTGCCAATCAATAACTCACAACACTATGGTAGATTCATCAGACTCACGTGGCATCCTTTGCAAAAAACTATCTGGTGCAAGTAACTTCTCCTGTTGGAATAACAATGTGTTGACTGAACTTGGATACAAAGACCTGGACAATGTTATCCTTCAATTTGATTCCAATCCATCTCCCAAAATTAAACTCAAAAAGAAACAAGATAGAACTCTCATCCAATTACATCTTGATCAACAAAACTTCACTTGATTTGTACAGGGTCCTATCATTTACAAACCCAAAGAACTCTGGGATTCCATTTGCAATCAATACGCTACCAAATCTCTTGAAAATGTTGTCAACCTCATGGACCAACTCTACAACATTCCCTTTTCCAAAGGAAATCCGCAGAACTCAATCAACAAATTTTGAGAAACCTCCATACTACTGTTGGAAATCTCTTTCAAAAATGTAGACACCCCAACAATTGAAACCCTTTGGGCTATCATCATTCTTAAGCAACTTCCCCCATCCTTTTCCTTTATTAAATCTCTACAATTTGCTCTATATTAAGGAAAACAGGCTAAGATCCCAATGGACACCTTTCTTTCTGACCTTGAACTCAAAACTCAAAGACAATCTGATTCCATCCAAGAAACTCAAGCCACATCTGCTTTCAATGTTTCTCAAAAATTTCAATCAACCCAAAACAATCCCTCTAATAAAAATCCAAAGCAACAACCGTTCTGTGAAAATGGAACCCATAATCCAAACACCACCCATTTCGCGGACCAGTGCCCCCAATTACACCCCAAAATAGCTATAGCCTACCATCAAGCTGCCCTCATTCAAATCCAAGGAAAAACTCATCAAGGCAAGGCAAATCTCAGTATGGATAAAGCAAATTCAGATCTGCTTATTCTTGAAAGCAGTGCCTCTGGGCATTATCTCAAGCACTGCCATTACTTCTCCACCTTCCACAATTCTCACTGTACCCTCTATACGGCCAATGGATCTCCACTAAAAGTTTTGGGATTTGGAGAAGCTATAATACCACTCACCACCGGCTTGTTGAAAATACCCCATGCTCTAATTTTTCCTGATCTCTTCAATTCACTAATCTCCATGGTACCCTACCTTCAGAAGGGCTAACAATCAATCCTGTTGATAAAAGTTTTGAGTGTGTCAATGGGGACCATCAGTTGATGACCGGGAGATTCTCTGATAATGTCCTTGCCCTCAACGTGGACCAACCCCTGGCTCTTGCTACCTGCTTGTTCCTTGATCTCCATCAAACAATGGGTCATCCAAAAAACTCCTATCTCCAAAAACTCTTCCCTAACCTACCCATCAAAGAAACTCACTGCATGGAATTCCTTACCTCCAGAATGACCAGAACCCCTTTCTCTGGAAGCTTCCCACTCCATCTGTCTCTCTTGAATGCGTCCACATGGATCTGTGTGGGCCAATCACTCCAGTGTCAATAGGGGGGAACCGGTATTTCCTTAAGATCATAGATGTTTTCAGTCGCTATGCTTTCATTTATCCCATTCAATGTACAACCAACTCATATGACCCATTCATCATCTTCCTGAAAAAATCTGAACAAACCTCCAGACATAAAGTCCAATCTGTAGTCTCCAACAATGGTGGGGAGTTTTTCTCTGAAAAATCCAAGTGCCTATTTCTTTAAAAAGGAATCCAACACTTAACAACTTCTCCATATACACCCCAACAAAACCCCTTCTCCAAACAAGGCAACCATACCACCATCAAGAAAACTAGGACCCCTCTTGCTACCAGTGGCCTTCCTCTTGAATTCTGGGGTGATGCGGTGATCACAGCCATTCTACTCAAAAATTGAACCCCCCATTCTTCTCTCAACTTTGCAACTCCCCATGAACGTTGGACCGGTCATCTGGCAAAACTTGATCACTTGGCCCCTCTTTACTACAAAGTGATCCTCTACATCAAGAAGAAGTGGAGAAATTCGAAGTTTGGCCCCTCTGGAAGCAAAGGAATCCTCATTGGTTTTGACTCTCACCACAAGTTGTTCAAATTATGGATCGCATCCTCCGACAAAATACATTGGTCTCACAATGTCAAAACTATCAACAATGTATTTTGCATAAAATCTCAATCCGTGGACAACTTTTCTCCACAAGAAATCAAATTCCCGTTTGCAAATCCCCCTACTCCCATTGTTGACTCCCCTATATCCTTACTACCTGACTCCCCCTCAACTACAGTCCATTCCTAGGCAGACTTGAATCCTGCCACTCCGTCACTAACTTTGGACTCCAAAAAAAACCAATACTTCTCTTGTTGAGAATCCTAATGCTTACAAACACCACACATACGTACCCTGGTATGACACCACTCCAAATGAAGTAGGCTTGGATATTTCCACTAGCAGAATTCTTCCCACTAGAAACCAACACTTTTCAAATCATATCAACTTGGAAACCTCCATTCTCAAAGACCCAAAGACCATTTCCAAAGCAAAGAAACTTCCAGATTGGCCAGACTGGAAGAAAGCCATCACAAGTGAAAAGGATAATTGTGAGTGCCATCAAGTCTGGGAAGTTGTTCCTAAGCCAGCGGGCATCAGGGAGCTAGACACCACCTGGGTCCTAAAAACTAAGCTGGACGCCAATGGAGCTTTCATCAAAAAGAAAGCACATCTATGTGCTCAGGGTTTTTTCCAAGTGGAAGGAATAGACTATGACAATACTTTTGATCCAACTGGTCGACTTCCAACCCTTTGGATTGTTCTGAGTCTGGTGGCATCTTTTGATCTTGAGCTACATCAAATGGATGTGAAATAGGCTTTCTTAAACGGGATTCCAGGGGAAGAAATATTCATTAAGAATCCTGAAGAATTAGACGTCCACATCCCCCCGGGTCATGGCCTTTGTTTGAAGAAATCTCTCTACGGACTCAAACAAAGTCCTTGGTGTTTGTATACTGCCTTGACCACTTTCTTCTCCTCCCTTAAATTCAATACCTCCAAGGTAGATCTGTGCTTATTTCTCCATTCAGATCCCAATAAGCTTGTTTTGGTCTACATTCACATTGATGATCTTGTTGTTGGAGGAAGAAAAGAGGAATTTCTAGAATTCAAGGAGAATATGAACTTGCGGTTTGAAATTGAAGATCTATGTGAATGACAATGGGTTCTTGGGATGCAGGTCACTCAAGACCGCAAAGCATGCTTGGTCCACCTACATCAAGATCAATACATCTCTAATATGCTTGCAGAATATGGCATGAGTGACTGCAAACCAGCCTCCAAACCTCTTCCACAACAACCATCCAAAATCCCTATCTCCAATAATCCTGTCAAGTCCGGCTTCAGCTATCAAAGAGGGGTTGGTCTTCTGAACTACCTTGTTCAGTGCACTAGGCCCAACATTGCTTTCACTTGGAGTTATCTCTCCCAGTTTCTAAACAACCCCATCATCCCCCACCAACAACAATTTTTGCATCTCCTGCTATACCTCAAAAAAACAAAAGACCATGGGATAACATTGGGTGGGGACTTTTTGACTGCATTCAAACTCAATGCGTACTGAGATGCCAACCATGCCTCCAGCAACAACCACCGCTCATTAACTGGCAGTGTGTTTCTTCTAAATGGCCCTATCATCTGGAAATGCTCAAAGCAATTGGTAATAGCCCTCTCCACCACAAAAGCTGAGCATTGATCTTTGATAAGATTTCATAGAATAAGCTTGAGAACTAAGAACCAACAGACTAGAATCCCACGGTTAGAAACATAATAAGAGGTAGATAAGAATGAGGGAGAAAAGAGACAACCAAAAGGCAATATGGACATAGGAGGCTGAGCGGTCAGGAGAAATGGATTTGAGGCGAGAAAGAGATACAAGCTGATTTGATAGAAACATAAGTGGGTGGCTGGTCACAGGGTTGAGATGCAAATCATCTTACCAGGCAAGGGATGACAACAAGTAGTAGTTCAAGGTAGATTGTGAGAGGTCAGATGGTGAAGTTGGCCAGTTGATGAGTGGATATCTTGAAGGTTGAGTAGATCTTGGAAGACAAGGAAAAGAGACTGAGATGAGAAAAAGAAATAAAGAAGACAAAAGAAAATATAAAAGACAAGAAAAGAAAACAGAAGAAAGGAATAATGAGGAGCACCAGAGGAGAAGAGATTTGAGAGCGGAAAATTATAGAGTCTCAGAGACCCCCAGGGGATTAGTCTCCTGGGGATAGGTTTACAGAGATTGCAGTCAAAGAGGAAGTAGTTGTCCATTGGCCGCGGGGCCGAGTGGCATTCCTAACACTCCTTGTTTCTGGTAGGATGGAGCATTTCTTGAGATCGTGGTAGGGTGGAGTCATAGATGGACTTTTGGAGGAGTTTTAAAGAGTTGATTGACAAAGCTTTGGTGATTGAGTCCGCCACCATGTTCTCCGTAGTGATTAGGATTAGATTGTATTTGCAGCTTTGAAACTCCTCCCTCAAACCTTTTGTTTTGATTTCAATATGACAATACTTGGAGTGAGAGCAGAACTGTTTAATCTTATTGTAGAGTCTTTTGTTGTCTATATAGAGAGCAGGCTTAGGACTAGGAAGATGTTAGATTTCAATAATTAAATTGGTGACCCACTTGACTTCTAAGAAACAGTCAAGCCGCGCGTTGAGTTTGGATTTGTTGGGAAAGTAGTTAATATTTCTCTGTCTTGAAGAGTTCCAGAAAAAGGGGCTGCCATAGTTGAAGATGATGAATCAAGACTGAGATTTATGAGAAGAGGTATCATCTCTCCATGTTGCATTGCTATATCCAGTTATAACTTCCTCATTTGGGTTGAATCAGAGGATGAGTTTCTTGTCTCTTGTAGTTTTAACCTACTTCCATACCATGCAAGCTTCTCTCCAATGAGACATGCCGGGCTTGGAGTTGAATCTAGCTAAACTGGAAACTGCAAAGGCAATATTGGGACGAGTATACTGTGCAAGATGATTGAGAAGACCGGTGACCAATCGGAAATTGATGTTCATTTGAGTGAATTGGGCGTGATCTTCATCGGTAGCCAGCTCTAGATGTAGATTTTTAGTTAAAGGAGAACAAGTGTCCTTGCATTCATTGAACCTAACTCTTCTAGTCCCCGATCTATGTGCTTTGGTTGGCTTAAGAGGATATCATCCTCCTTCACTTCAATTAACATCCCCAGGATTGTGTTAGGTGGGTGGCAAGACAAATTTTTGAATCTTTCTAGAAAGTTTGACTCAAAGATCTTGCTCTTCCCAATATGAATGAGGTCGTCCATGTGAAAGTAAGCACTTCCTTCAATTTGGGGTTATAGTAAAGACAGGGATTGCTTCTTGATTTGAGGTAGCCTTGAGACTTTATCCATCCAGTTAGCGTTTCTTACCAATTTTTAGGGGATTGTTTCAATCCGTACAGAGATTTTTTGAGTTTGAGATAGGGAGATTTTCTGTGAGATCCTTCAGGGGTTTTGATTATAACTTCCTCCTCCAGGGGTGCATGGAGAAAGGCTCCTTTCATGTCAAATTGAGTGAAGTCCATTTTTTCTTTTAGACCCTACAAGAGAGCAATTCTCACTGATCCAAGTTTTCCGGTGGGTGCCCACGTCTCATTGTAGTCAATGCCAAATATTTGATCAAAAACCTGAACGCATAACCTTGCTTTATATTTTACTGGTTCCCCGTGACATTTTTCCTTCACTTTGAAGACCCAGGTAGTGTTAAGGATATTATTAGGTTCTCTATAGTAGTCTTCCCATACCCCTTGATGTTGGATAGAAATTAATTCTTCTTCAGCTGCTTTCTCCCATTTGGGCCATTCAGGACAGTTACGGGCTGCATTGTATGACGGCGGTTTGTAGTAATGGTGGAATCCATAGTGTTGCGGTTTATGAGTCTCATGTCTTGGTCCTTGATATGCTTCACTTTTAGGAGGTTTGGGAGCAGAGATTGGTTTAGGTTCCGGTAAGGATGAGATTTGTGAAGCAGAATTGAGTGAATCCAAATTGGAATCCGGAGCTTCAGGAGAATCGGGATTGGATTCCGAATCCAAGTTGGTGTTTGGATGATTTTGGAAAATAAATTTTTTGTGGATTGTGGAGAAGTCTGATTAATTTAGTTCCTGTGATTCATGTGAGAAGAGATCAATACCTGTTTATTCTAGGAGAGGAAAGTTGTGCAGATGTGTCTTGAGAAATTTAACATGTTTTGTTTCAATAATAGATCCCAACAAATTTAGAATGATGTACGAGTGAAAAGAGGGATTGAACCCAACTAGTAACCCTTTCTCCCCTTCTCATCAAACTTCCTTCCTTTTTGGAGGCGATTCTTAAGATATATAAGGGATGATCCTACAGGTTTAAGGTAATTAACTGGAATTTTTTTATTGAACATAAGTTCCCAGGGGGAACGGTGATTACCTTCCCAAGGGATTTGGTTAAGCATGAAGCAGCAACTCCTTGTGATTATGTGCCAGTAGGTTTTTGGTAGGGAAAAAGACAAGAATTTTGCTCAAGCTGATTCAATTATGGTTTGATTGGCTCTTTCTGCCTGGCCATTGTGTTGGGAGTGGTAAGGTTCAGATGTCATCAACTTGATATGTTTTGATCTGGAAAAGTCTTTGAGGGTTGAATTGGTGAATTCCGTGTCTTTGTTGGAAAAAATCTTGGAAGGGTAGTAGTTGAGCCTTTTAGCTTCCATCTTGAGCACGTTGATTATCACTCTTGGAGTCTCATCTTTGGAGTTGAGAGGAAAGGCTGCTAAGTAGCCGGAGTAGTTGTCTACTAGAGTCAGGAGGTATAAATGGCTGCTCTTTGACTGCGGGGAGATTGGTCCAACAAGGTCAAGGTGGATTTGTTTGAGGGGTTTACTTGAAGGAGTAGATACAGCTGAGAATGGAGATCTGAAAATCTTACTCTTTGCACAACCATCACATTGAAAGTGGACAAATTTTTTGTTATTGAAGAGGCCTTTAAGAATGGGCTTGAGAGTAGACATTGCGGCGTGACCATACATCTGATGGATGTCTTCTTGGGAAAGACCTTGGTTTGTGGTCGGATTTGGAGATTGATTGATATGATGGACAGAATTTCCTTTCCCCACTATCTTAGGCTTCTCTAAAACAAACAGATTGTCTATGATTTATCCTCTGAGTATATTTTGACCCATCCTTGTAACGTGAAATTGATCTTGGCTTTGAGTAAGATTGCATCCTTTGCTTGCTAACAGTCCTGGGCTGATGGGATTCACAACTATATCTGGGATATAGGCGCAGTTTACTAGGGTAATGATTGAATCTTTCCATTCCAGTTTCACAGTTCCTGTACCGCGTATCTTTAGATTGGCTTGGAGCTTCCCAGTTTTCACCTCCTCCAGTTCATCTTGCATCATTAGTGAGTAGAAGTATCTCTTGTTGTTGAAGATATGAATATTGGCGCCAGAATCAAGGAGTAAATTCATACTGCTGTTGGCGTTTATCCAGAGAGTTAGAAGGGCATGATAGTTGATGGTGGGTTGTTTGTTCATTTTTCTCTTCCATTCATTTTGTTGTTCAACCCACCAACTCGGAGCAATCTGGGGATGGAGGTGGAAGCATGAGGATTTGGAGTGGGGTGCATTTGGATCATGGTATCCTTCTCTGCAGCGCATTTTTATTCTTATTGTCTCTTTCTTGGGTTTAGTTTTTGTTGTTACTAGAGTGAGATTGGAGTTAGATTTGGTGGTTTTTGACTGGTCCTTGCAATTGTTGTTGTATTGGATCAGATGGTTAATGTCAGCTTGCTAATATTGCAGAGAAAGCTGCAAAAGTAACAAAAATAACATAAAAATAATAATAATACAATTAAACTCAGAAGGAGTAGGAAAACCAAAAATATTATGACGGGAAGGGATTTTCCACCCAAAATTAGGTAGGGTCACTCACTGATCCCTCCCTTGAAATCCAACTCCTTATATTTTTAAATAATTAAGGAAAGAAAAACCAAAATACTATGGCTCCATTATTGAGCTTTTTAGTCAATTAAATATTTCACACACATTGTCACGTATAGTTTTCACACCTAGAATTCTTTCAGAATTGAGGTGTTGTGTATATTTTAGGAGTTATGGGCGGAAATGTATTTTGTCACAATTCTTACACGCAGCCGCAGCAGCCAATGCACCCGCGCGCGGATGAGATACAGACCTGTCACTCCGTCAAGGTTGTGTACGCATCCCCGGGCCTCTGACAAGTACGCAGCCGCGGGACTACTATAAAAATACATAATATTATATAAAAATACATAAATAATCCTTATACGTATTTTTTATGTAATATAATTCAAAGTACCAAGAATGTCGAAAAAAAGACAATGAAAACTTCTAAAAATATATTAAAATACTTTAATATACTTTTATGAGAATTACTAGACATAAATAACTTCGTGAAATACTAAGAAAACTAATGATGTAAAAATATTACATGAATTCACATGAATTATATTTTTAAGTAATTATCTTAGTAAATCAACTGGAACTCGAAAATAAGGAGTAAAATCAATATTATGACTTTTACTCCAGTTATATAATACATAATGAGAACTAACCTGACATCAAGATGTCCGTAGAAATGTTTATTTATATAATTATTAAACTACTGGGAACATTTACTAAGTAGAATTAATTAAATAATACATAAATAGGACAGATTAGTGTTATTCACACGTCCTAATGTCTATTATAAAGTGGAATAAGTCCCATACCCTGAGGAATTAGATGCTACCCGTGCTATAGCACCAAAAACACATGACAGGCTACCCCTGGTTACCCTGCTAGCCTTAGTGTCCGTCCCTTTGAGCACCTAAAACCCTCAGAAGGACAATATTGGGACTCCAAAAGCTATAAATAAAGAGCTCTTTTGAGGATATTGATGGGCAGAGACCCAGTAATATTCATATCCAGACACCGTGCCAAGGTAATCAAGTCCTTATAAGAGATAAGTAAGGGATTATGGAAATTTCTGAACAATAATATCCATCCTCACCCTCTTTTTATCAATCAAAACTTCTGAACAACCTTATAACCCCAGTATACAGGTTTAACCCATCAGTAAATGTCTCAAACAGATACCCAAAGGATTTAATAATATACCAGTAAGTTGTATTATCCTTTCTCTTTCGTGGTAGCTTTGCTACAAGGCCCTGCCACTCCACTGTGTATTTTATATACATATTATCCTTGGGTAAAATATCCTTTAAACTAAAGAACCCAAAGTAACCAGGACTACGTGTTTTCATACTGAAATCCCTGAAGAGAGGTGTTAAAGATCCCCAAAATGATTGTGGCCCCTCTATAAAAATATTTTATAATCAATCTATTCATATTGATTCAAAACAATAAACCATAACCAAACCACTTAACCTTGCAATAAGCTTAATCCAAATATTTTACAGATTTTTCCTGCATTTATTAAATAACATATTTCTTATTTATTCTATCACCTCTGGTAGCTAAAGGATAGCAAGGGTCTTGGCATCCAGGAGGCTGACATTTCAAGACCACGTCCACCGTTAAGTGCTTTTCCACATACATGATCTTCTGTTTTAAGTTCTCAAGAATTGGTGGGAATTTGAAGAGGACCAAGTAGGCAAGGATTTTTTTGGGTAGTTCCATGCCAACATTACTCATTTGGGTCAGGGCCTTTCTTGTATAGGTCACGAATCCTTCAATGGCGTTTTTGTTGAAGCTTAAGTGAAGGAAGAAATTGAATACTCGTGCTCAATTGACAGTCTCTGATGAGGCAAAATGTTGAGTAATATCCGCCCATAGAAGCTTGGATGAGTTCCTGTTGGTGGTGTTGACAACGTTGGTGTGTGTTGTGTTGTCCAGTTTAGAAAGAATAACCACCCTAATTTCCCTATCCTATTTTATTGAGATTTGTTCCAAGTTTCTCGTGATGTTGTCTTTTATGTCCTTGAGATAAAACAGAATCAACATCTTATCTCTCCAGATTGAGAAGTTTTCTTTGTTGAGAGGTGGAATTTCATTGACCGCAGCTTTCAATGCAACTTGATGGAAATAGTCTTTAGCTCCTGCTGGTTTGTTCATCTTGAAGGCAAGTTGGTATGTCCAGCTTTGGCTTTTAACCTTGATAACATTTCATAGAATAAGCTTGAGAACTAAGAACCAACAGACTAGAATCTCAAGGTCAGAAATATAATAAGAGGGAGATAAGAATGAGAGAGAAAAGAGACAACCAACAGAAATCTGGAAATAGGAGGCTGAGCGGTCAGGAAGAAATGGATTTGAGGTGAGAAAGAGATACAAGCTGATTTGATAGAAACATAAGAGGGTGGCTGGTCACAGGGTTGAGATGAAAATCATCTTAACAGGCAAGGGATGATGACGAGTAGTACTTCAAGATAGATTGAGAGAGTTCAGATGGTCAAGTTGGCCAGTCCACCAGTGGATAGCTTGACGGTTGAGTAGATCTTGGAAGACAAGGAAAAGAGACTGAGACAAGAAAAAGAAATATAGAAGACAAAAGAAAATACAAAAGACAAGAAAAGAAAACAGAATAAAGTAATAATGAGGAGCACCAGAGGAGAAGAGAGTTCAGAGCAAAAAATTATAGAGTCCCAGAGACCCCCGGGGGATCAGTCTCCTGGGGATAGGTTTCCAGAGATTATTGGCAAAGAGGAAGTAGTCCTCCATTGGCCGCGGGGATGAGTGGCATTCCTAACAATCTTTCTCAAAATCAGGTCCAGATCTGCTGTGCGCATCACAACTACTCACCACCCTATCCGTCCCACTTAAAGCAACTTTTTTCTCCCCTACTCTTCACTGAGATAATCAAGGAGCCATTTCCCTTCTTGAGAATTCAGTCTATCAACACCGCACCCAAAAAATCAATTTTCAACTGCAATGGCTTCAATACCACGTAGTAAATGGCAAATTTATTTTTACTTACATGCCTACTGGCAACAACATAGCTGAAGGTATGACCAAGATCCTCTCTCCACATCTTAACCAGAAATTTCTTCTAGATAACAACCTTATGCCCCTCCAATCAGATTAGCAAGCAAGGGGGGGTGTAGTTTTTGACCAACTATTGACCAACTGAGGACCAATTGACAACAAGAAGACTTGACACAGATGTAACCCTCAACCTACCTCAGGGTCCAACCTTGTCTATCCTCACGTTAGGTTTCAAAGAGATTTTACCTACTGCCTACTATTTCAGACATTGTACCTGTCTCCTTTTCTCTTCTTTACTCATTGTTGTGTCTTCTGACTCATCTAATACCTTGTTCAGGTATTTCTTCCATCTTGTCTGTCTCCTTTGGTCCCAAGACCTGTGTCTCACTCACCATCACTCGCTGGCTATCATTTCAGGTCTGCTCTCATTTCTCATTTCTTCCTTTTCTTTCTTATTGCTTATTCTTCTCTTCTTTGGTCTTAATTCTTGGTGTGCTTGCTATCTGAAATACACTTTACTCATTGTTGTGTCTTCCAACTCATCTAATACGTTGTTCAGGTATTTCTTCCATCTTGTCTGTCTCCTTTGGTCCCAATACCTGTGTCACACTCGCCATCACTTGCTGGCTATCATTTCAGTATCCACATCTACCACCAAGGCTGAATATAATCCCTGTACAAGGGCCTGCAAGAAGCGACCTTACTTGTCTCCCTATTCCAATCCATGCACCACCAACTTCCTTTAACCCCGCTGGTATCCTGTGAGATTTTGTATTCTTGAGACTCTTTATTTCAGCACATATATATATAGACTCTTGTAGCATCATAACTATGAACAAGTTGATTGAGGACGAGAGTGTGAGTAACGTGGCTTACAAATAACAGTCAGAAGTCAAGAAAGTAAGTTTAGTGATTGTTACCTGCAATTGACATCCAGCAGGTGAACTCAATTCAACAGTTGCAGGCAGAAGTTTAGGTTGGACTAAGATCATAGACTCCACTTGGGATAGTCCTAGCTCCTCCTGGAGTCTGCAACTGGAGTTGAGGGTTGGTTGCTGGTGTGTTTTCGGACTTGATCTTGGGAGTGACCAGTGGATAGGGGGTTCTGTTGAAGGCAAGGAAGAATCATGAGTGTTCAGAGGGAAGGGAGATCCTGTCGGGATGGTTGAAAAATGAGGAGTGGGTGAGGTTTTGTCTCAACTGGATCCAGCTGTTGGCGCGCAGGGCGCGTACTGGGATTGCGGATTCCCTAACTGACACTCCTCCTAGACTCCGACAAGGTCAAGTGGAGCTGGAATCTTGCCTGAATCACTTTCAGGTAGCCAAGAGGTTACCCAAGATGTTGGCAATCATGTCTTCAGAGGGGGTGTGCTTGACTGATATGAGGGACTTTTGTACCAGGTATCTGATGTATTGGAAGCAAATCTTGATGTGCCTTGAGTTAGGGTTGAGTTGCGCTTTCTTACTTATGAAGTTGGCGCCCTGATTTTTGTTCTTGATCTTGGGTTTATTGATTGTGATTCCAAGGCCCAGTATGAGAGTTGATAGCCATCTCACCTGTTTTGCGCATAGATTCATGGCCACAAATTCTGCCTCTGTGGTTGATTGGGAAACAATGGATTTCTTCTTAGAGGTCCAACTGATTGGGTTGCTGTACAGGGTGACCACATAACCAGTGGTGGACTTTTGACTTGACGTGGTCCAACCGTAGTTGGCATTGGACCACACGGAGAGTTGATCCTTCTGGTCAGTCATTTTGGTGAACATGAGTCCCACATTCTTGGTTTCCTTGAGATAGCGGAATAGGTGCTTCACCATCTTCCAGTGCGCCTGTGTTGGTTTGTTTGCGTGTTGAGAGAGTAGGTGAACCATCTACTTAATGTCAGGTCGCGTGTGCGTTGCCAGGTGGATGAGGTATCCAAGAGCCTTCTGCATTGTGTTTAGGTCAAAGCTGGGTGAATCCTGGCTGAAGATGTCAATTATGTTTATTGGGGCAGGGGCCTTGACTTTGTTTATATCCTCAAAACCAAATTTGGTAAGTCCCTTCTTGTTGAAGTCCCATTGATGCATTTTTACAGATCCATCTTTGCCCCAATCTAACATATACCCCAGGTGTTGTGTTGGGCGTTCCTGGGTTTTTATTTTGTAATGACTCCCCAGTAAATCCAGGAACTCCAGGACCTCCTTATCGTCTTCTCCCACCACCAGAACGTTGTCAACATGAATGTGTAGACGTACCGTCTTTGATTTGTTGATAAAGATTGATTCATCCCCAGCCAAAGGGTTCATTCCCAGAGTGGAGAGTGTCTTTGCCAGGTGAGCTCGCCAGCACCTTGGTGCTTGTTTAGTTCCATATAGCAACTTGTTGATAGGCCATACCCAATCTTCTTTCCCAGGAACCTCGAATCCTTCCACTTGTGCAACCTGAACCACCGCATTGATGTCCCTGTACAGGAACGCGGTTTTGACATCAAACTGGAAGACGGTCCAAGCGTTCTGAACTGCCGCCAAGAGGAGCACCTTGAGTGATTTGCTCCGACCCACCCACAAGTAAGTATCGAGGTAATGCCCCGGGTATTCTTGATGTTTCCCAAAACACACCCACCTTGATTTTTGATGCATGAATTCCCCAAACTTGTTTTTCTTGTAGACCGACCGCCACATCCTGCCAATAACGTTGTTGTTGGATGGCCTTGGCACCAGCGTGCCGGTCTCCCATATCAGTAGTGAGTCATTCTCCTCCTTCATTGACTCCATGCACAAAGGCCTTTCCTCTGGATCCAACAGTGCTTTCTTGACAGACACAACCTTGCCCATCATCAACTCATCAACCATGTCCGCTGTTGTCTTGTCTTGACGTTTCCACCGTGAGTGCAATATAATTGCTGACGGGTCAATATCCCCTGTTATCTCCTTTGGGGCTTTGTTGTAGTAGGGAACATAGGTGTACCCCTTCCTGGGAACACGCTTGGCTGGGTCCTCTGCTGCCACCCGGACACCTGGATCGTTGGCCGTAGCTTCACTGTCCATGGGAGTCCCGTCCATTGGTGGGGCACCAAACATTGTTGTGGTGTGTTTGTTTGAGCCCGTGGTTTCTTCCAGGCATGGCCATTTGGCCTTGGAGCTAGGTAGGTTTCATGTGACCGTGGACGCAGGGGTTTGATCATTCATAGGCATAGACTTTGGGGCTTGTGTCAGGCTCTGGGGGAGGGTAGACAGTGGTTTCTTGAGCGACAACGTGGAGTTATAGGAGAATACCACCTGGGTGGGAGTGAAGTCCCTGCTCACCATGATCTGTTGTTTGCCTGGGTCAATGAACCTCCCGGCATCCATGTACAGTTCATAGCCGAGGGAGAGAAGTGGTTTTGAGCTGATGTCAAACTTGGATTGTTGATACGTGTGTACCTGTACCTTCAGACCAAATGGTATCAAGCTCAGGACTTCTCTTACAGGTTCTATGGTTGAGCTTGTCTGTGGAGCTTGCTAACAGGTGAATTCCACCCAAGAGCAGCCAAGGGTAGTATATTAATAAGCATTGACAAGTACCTGGCGGCTTCATCCCAGTAGTTGATTGGCACCAAGGACTGAGACAATACATACCTCATCTTAGTGAGGATGGTCTGGTTGAACCGCTTGGATAAACCATTTTTTTGAGGAGAGTTAGCAGGACCTTGCTCCAGTACAATGCCATTTAGGGACAGGAATTTGGAGAGTTTGGCCAACATGAACTCACCACCTTGATTTCAGCGCAATAAAGCAGGAGTGACACCAAGCTGATTTTTAATCTTGTTGATGTAGCTAACATTTTTATCCGCCGCGTCAGACTTGCTCATCACATAGATCAAATTGAATTGCAAGAAATTGTTGATTATGGCTAAGATGTATGATGCTGATTGTTTACATGGGGGATTGATTTGTAGGACATCAAGATTTAGTTGATGTAACAGTTTGGACAAGGCTGGAAAAGAGTTGGAGTGTGGTTAGTGTTTAATCTTGCATTGTGAGCACACCTTGCACATGGCTGACAAAGGGAATGGCGTTGTAGTTGGCAGGCCATTCAGGGACAGGAACTTTGTTAGGTACCCATTGGATGGGTGGCCAAGAGTGATATGCCAGTTAAGATTGGCGCTGGTGACCTTAGCTAAGTTGATGCAGGATGAAGGGTTGTGCTGAGACATGTACAGATTGCCAATACGCGGGAATTGGTAGACTATTTTGTTCCCAAGTTTCACTAGTACTGTGCGGTTCTTGTGTACCACTTTCAGCCCATGATCTTCTAACTGGGTTGCCAATATAAGATTACAAGGGCTGTTGGGTGCGTAGAATACGGGCTGAATGGTGGTGCCTCCAATGTTCAGCTTGCCCACGCGTGTTATGTCTATGCTTCCACCATAGGTGTTGAGCTGTTTCTGGATTGGTTGAGGATCTTGAAGAAGATATAGTTTACAGACAGTTGATCTTGAATCTCCTGAGTCATAGATTAGTTCTTTTGCCAAGCTGTCAAAGTCATTTGCACTGTACATTGCCTCTTCCTGGATTAGAAAACCATAGTCTTCCGGGTCGTTGTGTTGCTTGGTGGTGAGATTAACATTGTCCTGGGGGGCTCCACTATTGGACGTGCAGGTTTCCTCTTTGACGGCATTCACAGAGCAGGAGCTCTTGAGTTGCTGGATTTCCCAATCTAGTTGTTCAATTTGGGCAGTGATGCCCTGTTGATCCTTTTCCTGAGGATTTTTCCTCGTGGGCACAACGGATCAACGCTTGGATTTTTGTTGCCCTCCATCATTGATCAGGGGGCAATTAGAATGACGGTTAGATTTATTGTCTTTTTGGGGTCCCAAGGCATAGTAGGTTGACTCAGTAGAGTTGGATAAACGCCTTGAATCTTCTAGGAGGACCCTTGCAGCCACATTCTCCACGGTGAACAATGTGGTGTAAATTTATAGACACAGATTGGGAACTGCGTCGCGGCTGCGCGCTCAGCATTGGGGGCAAGCGGGCTCAGCATTAGGGTATGCGGAGTGCTCAGCAGCGGCAGCTGCTGGATCAGCAGAAGCCTCTGTTTGGCTCCGCACCTGGTGGACGGGTCAGGCTCAGCATCAAATGCGGCGTGGGCGGCGATCTGCCCTGGAGATTGGATTTGGAAGGTAGTGCGCTTGACTAGGTTTGGGGGCGCGCCGGTTCTGATACGTAGGGGCGGAGAAATCCGCGGGCTATAAAGGAATGAATGGGGATGGAGCGCGCGCCCAAGCGCGTGGGTCATGCAAAAAATTACCAAACACCCACGACGGGCGCGGAGGAACGGATACGGACAGGCGCGGGGGGCTCCAAGTAGGGCGCGGTGCGAGGACCGCGTCATGAGAAGGACAAACCGGATGGACGGAACGGCGTACGGACAACGGGGGGAGTTTGGTACAACGGAGGTGGGGAGAGGAGGCTAGGGTTTCTGCTTTGGGATTGTTTTCTGTTTTGTTGTCATACTGTTATTTGCGCGTGTACTTAGATTAGGGTTGAGAGGGAGGACTTATCCTCACTCTCAACTCCGGGATAGGGGGAGAGGGAGAGAATCATCACATCACATCATTGGATTGGATCACTCATCTCACCAGGAGATTGAAGGAACTCATACTGGATACACATCCAGGTGGAAAGTTCTTAGGATTGAAGGATTGGCAATTTCTCTCTCTCTCTACTTTTCTTTATCTCTTTATCTCCTTATTTCTATTTCCCATTTAAGTGCAACTTTGGAAATCCTCATCTCCTTTCAAACGTAGGGAACCGTTAACTTCCAAACCTTGGGACAATTATAGGGGGATAACCTTTATTCTTTCCACATCTGGGGGTCTGGCTGGGAAATAACCTTCCGTTTCTTGTCTTTCAAAGGTAACCGGGCGCGATGTCCTATTCATACCTTCCTACAGTCGCTCCTTCTTCTTCTTCTTCTTCTCCTTCCATCTCCGGGTCTGCTACTCCAACCCCACTCTTGTCTTCCATCCCTCCTCCTCCCCCTCCCTCTGCTTGACCCAGGACAAGCTACGCCATTCCCCCATTGGTCTCCAGTGACCATGAACCCACTTGTCCGGTTTGCATTAGGCTGCGCGACTACCCTCACATCCAATTCAACACCGCGGATGTGGAGCAATTCATCTCAAGATACAAAGGTATTGCAGATGCGGAAGGTGTGTTGGACGCCAATAAGGCCAGGCTTGTCGTCCTGTTCATTATGGACAAAGAGAAGCCCCGGGATGTGGAGGAAATGGAAGGCTAAAAGAATCAAGATTGGCCAAAACTGAAGGCGGAGATCCTAATGCGGTGGGGTAGGCGCGAACCTTGATTCCTGGAAAGCAATTTCAACCGCGTGTCCTTGGAGGCAAGCGCGCGCGGAGGAGTCAGAACGCGGGTGGAGCTGGCGGAGTACACCTTGACATTCAATCGGATCTATTGGTACTTTTCAAAGAACAAGGTGGTGGCGGGACAGATGGGGGCCATGAAACGCGTGTTTCTGGGTGGTTTAGGCGCTCAAATCCAGGAAAGGGTGCAGAGGCATCTTTAAAATCACAACTTGGTAAAGCGGTCATTGGATGGGAGCATTGCTTTCCTTCCGGAGTTGCCTGTCATTCGCCAGGCTGTGGAGAGTGAGCTTGACTTAGAGGAGCTTATTGAGGACACCGCTAAGTCCTTCCCAGCGGGACCAACAAAATCTGCCCCCCAGGTTCCGCCTCCGGCGCAAATTCTGGCCCCAGTTCCACCTACTTCCACGCGTGTTCCTGTTCCTCAACCCGCACCCGCCCCTCCGGTAAGCAAATTGACGGAACTGATGAAGGATTTGAAGATCTGCATGAGCCGTATGGGCCAGCAGCAGCCCCGAGGGCCTCCACCTCACATGGTGGAAGTGTTTCAGCCGCCCGGTACCTTTGTGCCGAGGGGGTGCTCTTACTGCGGGGCAAAAATTCATTGGTGATTGGCGTGCAAGGAGCTTACAAAGGATCTCAGCGCGGGATTGGTTTGAACGGCGGGGATGGGGTACATGTTTCCAACGGGCAAACAGATCCCAATGGAGCCAAGCCAGCCGACCGCAATGCAGCAGGTGCGCACACGGGGTCAGGAGGCGGGAACAACGGCATGAGTGTCACTAGGCATTGTTACCGGTCCCAGATTGTGGCAAACACCTCCGGTGGAAGCTGATGTAAGGGTAGTTGCAACGGAAGAAAAGGTGGCAGTCTCCAATAAAATGGAGGTGGACGCAAAGGAGCAACCCCTGTTGGCCGTTCCGAAACCGGCCGCCGGCGTGCCCGGAATCAAGGGGCCGGCAGCAAATCCTGTAGGGAAGAAGAAAGCGGCGGACATTGTGCAAATGTTGGTTCCGCTGACCTTGCGGGAACTGGTGGCTGTGTCTCCAGTGGTGGTAGACGAGATGGTTCAGGCGTTGCTGGATTGCGGTCAGGGCCGGGTACCTCAGACGGTGCAGCGGGTTCATGTGGCCCGGAAGGAGGAGGGGCGCGAGGAGTGTGAGTTGAAATCGGTTTTGACTCCACTCACTTACGTTCCGATGGTCATAGCAGGAAGGAAGGTGTGGGCTATGGTGGACAGCGGTTCAATGGTGAACCTGCTGCCATCGCGGATGGTGGATGATTTGGGGTTGGTTTGGCGGAAATGCGCAATGGGTCTCCGCACGCTTAACAGAGGGGAGTGTTGTGTGAATGGGGTAGTCGAGGAGGAGGAGGTCAAGGTTGCAAGGGTCTGTAGGCCCCTTTCTTTTCTTTTGGTTGATTGTGGGGATGTGATTTTGGGAAGGCCGTTCATGTTTGGGTTCCAAGCACAAATGGTTTTTGATCCGGGGACGGGAATGGAGGCGTTCACGGTGGAGGATTCTTCCAGCAGGAGGTGTGAGACAACTATCTGCAATCATGGGCAGGGAAAGCGGAAGAGAGTGTTGGAGTATGAGGAGAAACCAGACGCGGCGGTTGCGACCAGCTGGGGACAGTGGCCAAGTGGGGGGGGAGGTAGAGGGGGTAGGGGATAAGTTTTGATTTGGTGAGGGGGTGCTCTAGCTGGTTCACAGCCGGAACAACTAGACACCCCAGAATGTTTGTTTCTCTATGTTTCTTCATTATCTGGATTGTGGGGTTTTTGCTGGCTTGGGGTCTTTGCAGGAAATGCAGGCGCGGCACGGAGCCGGGTCCATGAACGCAAGGACAAGCCCCGCGGAACCGGGACGCGTGGGCAATCACGCGGATGGGGGAAGCGGGACAAAGAGCAATTTGCGGGCAGTCTACGGGAGTTGCGCGAAAAAAAAAGAGTTCTTTTCTATTTTTCTTCTCTGTTGGTTTCTTTTTCTCTTTTTCTTTCTCTCAGGATATCTTGAGGATGGGTGGTTGGTATGGGAATAAGCTTGATTTGGTGAGGGGGTGCTCTAGCTGGTTCACAGCCAGGACATTTAGAGACCCCAGAATGTCCGTTCTCTTACTCTCTCTCTCTCTTCCCTTACGGTGGCGCGCGCTGGTGTTTTGGTTGTTGTGTTTGTTACAGGAAGGGTACGGGCAACTGTGTTGAAGTTTGTCTGGGGCGGTCCAGGTGCCTCTTTTGGAACGGCTAGTCACTACGGTCGCTCACAAAGCAAGCGCGTGGGCGCGGACTCAATCTCAAGCTCACTCTCACGAATAGCGGTCGCGCACTTTTTCTCAGAAGGTTAGGACCTCGCGCGGATACATGTATTTTCTTAATGGAAAGGGAAGCGCGGTACAAACAACAAGAAGAGAAGAAGTAGAGGAAAGGAAGAAGGGGAAAAGGGGGGGCAATGCGCCTAAGCCATCTTCATCATTTCCTCCATTTCCGCCCTTGAGGACGCCAGTAAAGCCTGGAAAGATGCCAAGAGTTCGCGCCGGGATTCCAAGGATTGTGCTCCGGGGATCGCGAGGAAATTCTGAAGCATTGTGGTTGACCTTTCTGCAAAAGCCTTGAAGCGGGCCGCCAGGAGCGCCATTACAATTGGAATCTCTGGGATCTCGGGAGGGCTGGGGATAGGAGCGGCCGGTGAAGATGGGGCCTCCGGGGAACCAACAGGGGGGCTAGGTCCAGCTGGAGGCGATGACGGGACGACTATAGGTGATGGAGGCGGAGGGACATTGGGGGTTGTAGGCCTCTCATCCAAGGCCGCTGGTGGCGCGGGGGGTGTCGGCGGTCGTGGAGGAGGAGGAGGAGGTGCTGGCGCGGCGGCGGGTCTTTGAAAAAGTCTTGGGTCCGGTACCGTTTGGTTCACGCCAACAGCGGCGGCCCAAGAGAGGGTTGCCGCGCGCCATTCCTCCAAGGTTTTGTATTTGCCCTGTTGCAGAGGTCCTGCCCGGCGGAGTGGTGATGCCAAGTTGCAGCTCACGTGCAAGGTGGTGGGTGACGGAGCTTGGGGGCAGCAGGACGGAGGTGAACCGGGGGGTGTCCACAAGCCTTCCAAGATCAACTCGTTGTACAAAACCACAAACGGGTCCGGACAAGCCCTCTTGCGTGGCCTGGGGCAAGAGCTAGATTGGAGGGGAGCTCAGGGAATGCTGTCACTAAGCAAGCAGCGTTGTTGTCCGCGACGGCAAGCAACGCAGGCGCTTCAACCAGGGACAATCAAACACGTGTGCCCGTTCTGGGAGCAGAACTCGCATGGGAGCATGTTGGCAATGATGCAGAAGGAGGATGGGGAAGGCGGTAGTGGGAGTGGTGGGGGTGGTAGTGGAAGTAGTGTGGGTGGTAGTATGGTGAAGCAATGGGAAACTTCTGGGGACAGAACTCAAGTTGGGGGGGGATGTGGTGTCAATTTATAGACATGGATTGGGAACTGCATTGCGGCTGCGGGATCAGCATTGGGGGAAAGCCGGCTCAGCATTAGGGTATGCGGAGTGCTCAGCAGCAGCAGCTGCTGGATCAGCAGCAGCTGCTGTTTGGCTCTGCACCTGGTGGACGGGTCGGGCTCAGCATTGAATGCGGTGTGGGCGGCAATCCGCCCCGGAGATCGGATTTGGAAGGTAGTGCGCTCAACTAGGTTTGCAGGAGCGCTGGTTTGGATACATAGGGGCGGAGCAATCCGCGGGCTACAAAGGAACGGTTTTCAGCATGACCCCCGCGCGCTTGCGCGGGTCATGCAAAAAATTACCAAACACCCACGACGGGCGTGGACAAACGGATAAGGACAGGCGCAGGGGGCTCCAAGTAGGGCGCGGTGCGAGGACCACATCATGAGAAGGACGAAACGGATGGACGGAACGATGTACGGACAACGGGGGGAGTTTGGTACAACGGAGGTGGGGAGAGGAGGCTAGGGTTTCTGCTTTGGGATTGTTTTCTGTTTTGTTGTCATACTGTTATTTGCGCATGTACTTAGGTTAGGGTTGATAGGGAGGACTTATCCTAACTCTCAACTCCGGGATAGGGGGAGAGGGAGGGAGTCATCACATCACATCATTGAATTGGATCACTCATCTCACCAGGAGATTGAAGGAACTCATACCGGATACAGATCCAGGTGGAAAGTTCTTAGGATTGAAGGATTGGTTATTTCTCTCTCTCTCTACTTTTCTTTATCTCTTTATCTCCTTATTTCTATTTCCCATTTAAGTGCGACTTTGGACATCCTCATCTCCTTTCAAACGCAGGGAACCGTTAACTTCCGAACCTTGGGACAATTATAGGGGGATAACCTTTATTCTTTCCACAACTTTGCAGGTCATAGAGGGTGGAGACTAGGCTTGAAATCATTTCATCAAGGCGCAGCCTTTTGATGAATAGGATAGCAGCCAGTCCGGTGGAGACACTCATGATTTGTTTGCTGGGAGGCAACCCATCAATCATCTTGCACAGGTTGATGTATGCGTTTTTCAAATGCCAATGTGTGTTATGGTAAATTCTTCCCTGGTTCATAGGTAAGGTTGACCATCCAAATGAGGGCATCCCCAACTACAACAAGAGAGTTCTCTCTGCATTCAGCAGCTAAGGCTTTGTAGGCTTTGGTGAAATCAGAATTGCTTGATTTAATGCAAGACTGAAGATCCTTTTTGAGGGAGGTTCTGAGTAGGCTGAGGGCTAGAGTGTTCTTTCTTCAATAGGTTTTTGACCCGGTGTTGGATTTTATCCATTCCTTGTCCAGAATCCCCTCATGTCCTTTCCAAATTATAATGTCTTTGAAGGGGCTTTTCCAGTTGTGCCAGTTGTGTCAATTCAGTTTTAAAATCTTTGCTTTGGTTTAATAGTCATCATCAGAATCTTCCAAGTAGGGGATGTTGATTTGGTGACCCCCAGAGTTGGCCATTTGTGAGTTGAGTCCTTTTGGTTCTGTTATCTGCTCAAAAGTCTTAAGTTAAGTGCCAAGAGCTGACTCTTGCTACCATGTGAGAATTTTTTTTCTTGAGACTCTTTATTTCAGCACATATATATATAGACTCTTGTAGCAGTATAACTATGAACAATTTGATTGAGACACAACAGTTTGAGTAACATGGCTTACATATAACATTCAGAAGTCAAGAAAGTAAGTTTAGTGATTGTTACCTGCAATTGACATCCAGCAGGTGAACTCAATTTGACAGTTGCAGGCAGAAGTTTAGGTTGGACTAAGATGATAGACTCCACTTGGGATAGTCCTAGCTCCTCCTGGAGTCTGCAACTGGATTTGAGGGTTGGTTGCTGGTGTGTTTTCGGACTTGATCTTGGGAGTGACCAGTGGAAAGGGGGTTCCGTTGAAGGCAAGGAAGAATCATGAGTGTTCAGAGGGAAGGGAGATCCTGTCGGGATGATTGAACAATGGGGAGTGGGTGAGGTTTTGTCTTGACTGGATCCATCTGTTGGCGCGCATTGCGCGTACTGGGATTGCGGAGTCTCTAACTGACATTTCCTTCAACAACAGGGGGGCGCTGCTCCTCTCCCAAAACCCCATGTATCATTTGCGGTTGAAGCACATTGACGTCAAGTTTCACTGGATAAGGGAAGTCATCAATGGAGGCCCCATTCGCATACCCTACGTCAACACTTCCTCAAATCTTGCGGAATTATTCACCAAAGCACTACCTAGGGTGAAGCATCACCAAGACTGCGCTGCACTGAATCTTGGAACTTGAAGATAACGGGGGGGTATTGAGATAAGTGTTATAATATACAAACATAGCCTCCTAAATACATACAATACTTATTTCTATATACATACTCATTTCAAGTCTCATATCACATATCTGTGACAGTTGTATATACCATATCTAGCCGCGCGGGCTCTTGCAATAAACCTTATGGAATCTGACTCCTGACTTATCACAGGTTAAAAGCCGGCTCTTTGGACAACCATTGTATGCTACCTCAACGGGGACCTGAACGACCAGGACAACCTATCACGCCATGCCATCAACCACTCAACAAACGGAACACACCTGCGACCAATAAAGTCACCAACCATACAAACCTTACGATGGATACCAAACAATCTTCCAAGACTGCAAACGCGCCCAAGAATAGTGCACAAGCAAAATTCACATTGAACCCAGGCAAGTGCGTAAAGTTGGTGGGGCCGCTGCAACAGGACGGCAGCAACATCAACGAGTGGATTGACGGCATCAACATCATTGGACTCCTTGTTTTTGGAACCACCGAATTCACCACCAACCTAGCTAACCTGTGGAACCTCTCACACTTCGAAAGCTTCGCACTAAAAGTGTTCTCCTTGTTAATGCTCAACCGCAACCTCTACCAACTAATTGCAAAGAAATTGTCCGCCTCCAATGCCTTCAAGACAATACACAAGAACTTCCAGCTCTCTACCCATACGCAGAAAGTCAAGCTCTGGGACAAAATCCTCTACAAGCTGACGGTGATGGAAGGTACGATCTCATCCCACCTCAGTCAAATCACAAACATTTGTTCGGAACTTGGCTGCTTAGGCCAACCAATCCCCAAGGACGTCTTATCAACTCTCATGCAAGCCCTGATGCCACCCCCGCCAGGGACGACAAAATCCCCGATGCTTCAGACTATCAGACCCCAACTTGACCGCTTGGAGAGCCCAAGCGGCGCCAACACCCAAACAATCATATCCTCCTACTACAGCAAATGCACACGTGGAAACACCGCCAACAACCCCTTCTCCGTAAGCGCAGTTAACCCTTGGACTTGGCCAAGCCAGGGACGACAGTCAAACCAGCATGAGCGCGGCCCCGGACGCTTCCCACCCCAGAACGGCCAACAACCGTTGAGGAGCGACATCAATGCGGCTCAAGCCAATATCAACGGAGGGAATGTCCCTCTACCCAATGAAGTCTGACTACGCCAGGGAGGCAACTGCACTTACTGTGGTTCCCCTGACCACTGGCGCGGTTGGTGCCTGACCCTCCGTACCAACGCAAACCTGCCACCACCTGGAACCAAACCCAGTAACAAGGCTCCACATTGTCAATCTAACGCACCCCGGCCAAACCCCTTCAACCAGAATGAAAGCCGCGTCAATACTATAACGCAACCAACCACCAAAAACCAGGGGCGCCCTGAGAACAACGCTGTGCGATGTGTTAGCAGGCCTGGCGCGGTAGTGATTGACTCCGGGGAGACCTTCCGGTAAGCGGTGATCTGGACTCCTTTCTTTCATATTCCCCATTCTCTTCTCCCATCCCCCTTAGTCTGTCCGACCCCAACAGCCACATGCATGCTGTTGGTAGCGGAACAATTCCTCTGATGACGACCACCTCTGGGGACCATGGAGCCCCAACTCTGAATAACATCCTTTACTGCCCAGCTTTCCAAGGGACCCTGCTCTCTCTAGGTCATCTCATTGAATCCAGTTTCCGACCATATTTCCACGGCCACTTGATCTTATTAGTCTTTGATCAATTCTACTTAATTACATCTTACTCTAATTTTACTTGGACTGTTTCTCACGTTAGCCCCACTCAATCTGTTCTACCTCCAACTACCCCCTTAACCTGTTCCCTATCCCTATCCCTCAACACCCTCCCTTTCATCTCCCCATCTTACTATTTCCACTGTGCTTTGGGTCACGTTGCCGACAACATTGTCACAGCATACCTCTGCTCAAACGTTCCTTCCTTTGACCTCAAATCGTGGGCCCCCTTTGTTTGCAAAGCATGCAAAACAGCAAAATCAACCCGGAGATGTCTTTCCCTCCCCAATTCTATCCCCAAAGGAAAACCTCTCTATCTGCTTGTCTCCGACGTACTTGGCCCCCTACCTTCCAACGTGTTGGGGAACCGCTATCTACTCACTATACGCAACCACTTCTCAACCTTCATCTTTGTCCATGCAATGAAAAACAGGTTGGAAGTTCCTAAGTTCCTCATCCAGACCGCGCAATACCTAAAAAACCGACTTGACCAGGCTCCCTCCCATCTCCAATGTGACAACGCAAAAGAATACCACTCCAAATCCCTAGCAACTCAACTCGAAAAACTTGGAACCTCCATTACCTTCACCTCCCCCTACACCCCAGAACAGAACGGCAAAGCCTAGCGTGTCAACCGGACACTTGGCAACATGGCTCGGACCATGCTTACGTACGCGCAACTTCCCAACAAATTTTGGGCTCTAACCTACCGACACGCCTGTTACCTCCACAACCGCTTCCCTAACTCCTGCACAAACCATAAGACGCCCTCCGAGATCCTCTACAACCAAGCGGAAAAACCACCCCCTCTTCATCCCTTTGGATCAATTGCTGTTGCCCACATTCCCAAAGAGAAATGAAAAAAATTAGACAACCGAGATGAAAAGATGGTCTTCCTTGGCTACCAAGACAACTCGTGAGGCTACATCTTCTGGAACAATGCTTCCCACTCCCTATTCTACACTGACGTTGCCAATTTCACCAACAAGGGCCCCCACACCTTTATCCCCAGCCTTACCACTTCAGCACATATTGACCCCACCCTCCAATCAATCACCTACCGCTTGGGGGAGTTCCCATCCAATGACATCTGTGCAGCTCAAGAATCACACCTCGACTCTATCCCAGCTCTAGAAGATATTGACCTCCCCCAATCCATTGACCAGGCCTTGTCACCCACAATGCGACTGATATGGGAACCCCCACTGCGGAAAGAAGTTGATCAGCTGTTTGACATGGGCGTATGGGAAGCCATCAATTGTACCCCCAATATGAAGGTAATCGGCGCCAAGTACGTCTTCGCCATCAAATGGAAACCGGAAGGATCCGTCCACATGCCGAAGGCCAGATACTTTGCCAAAGGTTTTCAACAGAATCTTGGCATCAACTGCTACAAAACTTTCGCCCCAACAGCTTCCCTATCATCACTCCGCTTATTATTAGCCATGGCCGTCTCAAACGACTGGCTCATCCACAGCTTTGAAATCTCCGCCGCATACCTCCACTCCCGCTCTCCACAAGACTGTATATGTCAAACCACCAATCCATTTACAACCAGAACTGAAGGGCAAGGCAATGCAACTAATCAAATCCCTTTACGGAACCCAACAAGCCGCACAATGCTGGTGGAAATTCTTCAAGGGTGTACTAGAGGAGGGGGGTTTCACCGGAAATAAAATTGAACAAACTGTCTACGTATACCGCAAGAGACCGGCCACAATTGCAATATGGCTGCATGTCAACAAGGGCCTTGTTGTTGGGAACAACCAACATGAACTTGACCTCCTGCGACAACACCTTGAAGGACGTGTCAAAATCAAATGGCAACACTCATGCAATCAAATCGTCGGGATAAACCTTCTCCGTACGGCGGAAAACCTTTGACTGAACCAATTACTTCTGATTGACCAGATTTTCAACAAACGGCAGTCAACTTCAGCCGATGCCCTCCTCACGTCAACCACAACTCTGCCGCCACAACCCCTAACCACACCTAAAAGGGTGACCCTATCAATGCCAATGTCTATCAATCATTCATTGGCTCTCTCAACTACATTGCATTGGGAACAGGCCCAGATATTTTGTTTGCAGTCAATTACCTCTCCCGTTATAGTAAGTGCCCCCTCCAGGACCACTGGCTTGCTTTAAACCACCTCATACGTTACGTCAAAACCTCAAGAGCGCGCAAACTTACATTCAGACCAAAAAAAGATGGCTTACAACTTTGGGTTGACGCAGATTGGGGCGGCGAATTCCATCAATCCACATCTGGGTTCTTCTTACTTTTACACAACTGCCCAATCTCTTGGGGCTTGAAACAACAGAAAACCCTTGCAACATCAACCTGCAACGCGGAATTCATTTTTTGGGGATGGCTATGGAGTTGTTTGTTTCCTTGCGTACTATGTGTCTTGATTTTGATTTTCCTTTTATTCTCATATATTTTGTGATAACCGCGCGGAAGTACTTGTAGCGACCGAGAACAGTTTGCGATCCCATATGAAACATATATCTCAACATTTCTTCTTCATCAAAAACCTCATACGCAACTTAAAAATCAATGTGAACTGGATAGCAACCAACAGCCAACTAGCCGACATATTTACTAAGCAACTGGGACCAAATAAACAATTACATTTCTGCGACTCATTTCTACCAATTATACAATGCTAAGTTTGTGGGGGGGGTGTTATAATATACAAACATAGCCTCCTAAATACATACAATACTTATTTCTATATACATACTCATTTCACGTCTCATATCACATATCCGTGACAGTTGTATATACTATATCTAGCCGCGCGGGCTCTTGCAATAAACCTTATGGAATCTGACTCCTGACTTATCACAATAAGAGAGACGCGCAAACCACACTGCGGGAAGTAAGGGCTACACTCTCAACTGCGGAGAGTAATAGTGATAAATAAAGTTGTAAACCTAATCTGTTTCAAGACCAAGATCTGCCTACTCGACCCCTGGAGGACAGAGGCTCCCGGCTTTATTCAATCAACTGTTTCATTGCTCTTCATTCTCATTGCGTGTCGTGCCTTCCTCCTCAGTCCTCCAGGTAAGCCCACACTCTCTCATCTCAACTCTGTCAGCTACCTCCTTTTTTTCTAACTTCTCTTCAAGTTTTTTATCATAAATCTTTCTTCCAGGTGTGATCTCTTGAATCTGCCCCCTTCACAAGCGCTTCTTCAACTCACCCCGTTGGTGTTTTAACAGGTCAGACCTGGCTCTCATTTCAATCAACTGTTTCATTGCTCTTCATTCTCATTGCGTGCCGTGCCTTCCTCCTCTGTCCTCCCGGTGTGATCTGTCAAAGCTGCCCCCTTCACAAGCGCTTCTTCAACTTACCCCATTGGTGTTTTAACAGAGTCCTCATTCTTGATAGCACCCCTCTATTTTCCGTGAAAATTAGGAAGTGATTGAATTTCTCCGCAACTGCGCCTGTTATGATCATCTGTAGCACTGCCAGCACTCCTAGTGTTTTGCATTCATGGTTAGAGTGCATTATTTCAGATCCTGTACGAAATAAGATGCGTTTGTCAGTGTTAAGCATTATAGCAGCTGTCCCTTCTCCTTTGGACTTCTCATAAGACCCATCTGTGAAGATGAGGGCATCACTGTCCAAAGCTTGATCTATGACGGTTTGGGTGCGTAGTATTGCCTCCCAACAATCTAGGTCCATGTTCTGGAAAGAGATGTTCCCCAACAGGGAGGTAACTTTGGCTCCTAGCTGAGTGGCTATTACTTCCGTATTAGATTGAATAAACGTTAGAAGAAGGTCCCAGTAGACAGTTGAGTTGATAGCTGAAAATTCCATCTGTGCGGGTTGGTTTATCTGGCTTATTAGTTCATCCCTAATGCTCAGGGGAAATTCCACCTGTGTCAACTTTCTGGAGTAAAGAAGGAATGCTGTCTTGATGATGGCTTCTGTGAGTGGTCTGTGAGAGAGATTGTTTTCTAACCATGTGTGGTTTGTGTTTCTGAAGACACCTTTGCACCATGTGGCACACAGTCTGTCTATCTTGGAGGCAATTATTGAACTGAGAGAGTCTGATGGACCAAGGAGTTGGCCTTTTAGTTCTTTGACTAAGAAGACCACGAAGAGGTTTAAAAAAGACACCAACCTGATGGACCAAGGAGTTGGCCTTTTAGTTCTTTGACTAAGAGGACCACGACGAGGTTTAAAAAAGACACCAACCTTGAGGGCAAAGGAATCAGAAAGGGAGGACACGACAGTAGATGTGAGACAACACAAATAAGAGATGATTTAATTTCAGATTCGTCAGATAATGAAAAATACAATACCCACCTGATGGACCAAGGAGTTGGCCTTTTAGTTCTTTGACTAAGAGGACACCGACGAGGTTTAAACAAGACACCGACCTTGAGGGCAAAGGAATCAGAAAGGGAGGACACGACAGTAGATGCGAGACAACACAAATAAGAGATGATCAAAGCGAACAACAAGTTGGGAACAGGCTTGATTTATAGTCGTTGTTAGTCAAGTGAATCATTTTACAAATGTGTGTCTTCAGTATGACCGTGTACTTTTTGTATTTGAAATGAAACAATAATGAAATAGGATTGTGACATGAAGACAACCTTTGACAGTCAAGTTCAAGTTCAACAGCAATAGATGTCAGTCGCTTTAAATTTTTATTTGTTGCCCAAATGTGAGCTGCGTAAGTAATACGAGGTGTGAGGACTGGGCTAATGATTTTTGAGCGATTGACCTCCGATATACTCCACCTTGAATTGCCTGGACGTTTCAGATGACGTATTGTGAGTTGAGCCTTACCCAAGAGGTTTCCCAGGTGCTGATGGCATGTCAGTTTTTGATCGATCGGCAATTCTAGCCATACAACCGTTTGTGTGTATATCTTACCTAGGGTGACAGGAAAAAAGGAGTTAGGACCATAAATTGCGAGTTTGTATCAATGTGATACGAATTTCATTATCCCGTCTCCCTAGGATCCGCGTTTTTGTAAGAATAAACTCATACCCCGAAGCAACCGAGCTTTCAGCTCACACCGGCTGGGCCCCCTCGCATATCATCCCACGAACGTTCCTCCACCTGATTGCTTTCATCGGCTCGAAATCGCTTCAATGCTCTCCATGGGAAGAAAATCGGGTTTGGCAATTGCAGGAATTGCCAGGTCGTTACTGATTCAGCTACTCATAGGTTATGCTTCCCTCTCACCATCACCCGCACTCCAACGAGCAACGGCTCATTTGACTCAATCTAAGTGCCAAGATGTTCTTCTGGACTTGAACCTGAGTCCGGAGGATGCATTGAGCGGGGGGGCTGGCCTCCAGGCAACCCAATGTGATGATGGTGGGCCAAAGAGACGAAATTTCGCTGAAAATCCCCTTCAGCCACCCCCCACAACGTTAGTCACCAATACAAGATCGGCCTTGCTAACAGAATCTTCAGCGCAAGATCCAACTGTATCACCGAGTTCCGTAGCTTCCCCGGAGTCGCAAGAAATTCCGAGAAAATTGATGCGCGAAGCATCCAAAAAGCGCAAGTTACTACTCTGTGTGGCCTCCGGCGATTCTCGTCAGAAAATAGGCTTCATTGAACGAAATTCACAAACTGCAGCGTGGGTTAATCGGGCTCAAAGTCCTAGCAAGGAAACCAGAGTCCGATTAGAGGAATGTAATTCCAATCAACCACTTCCAAAAAAAAAAGTTGAATCAGTTGATGTGGATCATAAGGATATTTCGGGAAAAAAAGGTGGAAAAGAGCTTTTGCATTTAAATCTTGACTATTTTTCCAAAAGAAAAATAATCCTTCCGAAACAAAAGGCCTTTTCCCATGATGGAAATGGGGAGAAAAGGAAAGAAAATGATTCAAACAAAATGGAAGACTCAGCCTGCAAAGTTTTTTCTCCCAGTCAAACTCAGAAAATGTTGGCTGTATTCAAATTTGCAGAAACAACCTTGCACAACAATAGCAAAGAAGAGGTAATCAATAATTTGTGGGGTGGGAATGATTGGAATTTCTTCAGGGTTGGAAAAAAGGAAAGCAAGATAAATTTAATAGAAATTCATCATCAGGAAGAAATCAAGGAAGTAACCACTCCCAAATTGAAAGAGCAGGAGGGAAGAAGGCTATTGGATATTCACATTAAAACTAATGATTACCCTCCAGAGATTTCTAGTGAACATTTGAGATGCAAGGCACTCTCAAAAATCATTCTGCAAATTGCTGAGAAAAGAATTCTTATAGGAGAAAATCTGAGTTTGTTTGAAGAAATAATAAGCTCCATTGAAAATAATGCTATAACAAAAGCAAGGAAATACATCAAAAATGATCACAAAGCAAATTTAGAAGTTTCAAGAATAGTAAATTACTCAAAACTTCTTTTCAATTATTTTATATTTTTTAAGTTAAGCCATCTAGTTTTAACCAATCCAATGCAGCATAGAATCTCTATTTTGCAAGAGACCAAGGGCTCACTTTTATTTCTGAAAGAATTTCTAGAAAGTATTGAATCAGAAAATTACTTGAATATTCAGAAATGTTGGGCCAGAACCATATCAGAAATCATTGTTGATTGTCTACCAATGCAGAAAATAAGCTATAAATACAATGATATTATTACTGTAAAAAACAAAATAATACAACATTCGTGGGGATTAGTTGGTTATTGGATTTCAAAGAACAGAAATCACACCCTACCCGAATTTTTGAAGAATAAAAAATCATACAACTCCATCAAGACCATTTTATACAAGATCCTAATCCAGGAAAACCATGAAATTGTTCAGCAGGTTTTGAAAGAACATCATTTATCAAAAAAAGGGAGATGCATTCAAAAAATAGATCCAAAGATTCATGATTTATAGTCAAAATTTGAAAGGATTTTGATTTCATTTTTTGCAGAATAATTGGGATCTTCTCAACTTCAAATCAACAGATAAACTAGATCTGATTTTGAGAAAAAATTTGAACCCTGGAAAATTAATAAAAAATAAATACATTTGAAAGTACAACAGTATATTCATGCCTTTGGAGTTAATAAATGAAAAAATCTCAATTTTTTCAAAAAAAAATTAAAATAAAATAAAATAATAACTGAGAAAAACCAGTTTTTTTCTAGATCTGCAATTTTGGCCTTTTCTACCAAAAATGGTTGGCTTTTAGAAATTTATTTCTATCAGTAATATTTTTTGAAAATAAAATTCAATTTAAATGAAAAAAATCAACAATTTCTCTCAGTGAAAGATTTTGGCCTCATTAATTTTTACAAAATTTAGGGATAGGTGGGATCAATCAGTCCCACAGAAGCTCAAACCTCAGTTTTCTCAATTTATTTGTAGCTTTGAAAGCTTTTGGAGGCCATTTTATTCATGGCCTGAGTACCAAAAAAAATTGGATATCACTTGATAGAAAGTTCTGCCAAGGAATCTCCAGCTGAAGCAGTAAACAAGATTTTGATCCATAGAAATTTGGAAAATTATTCATGGTGGCTGTGAAAAATGCAGTGACTTTTCAAATTGCATAGTGACTGTTAAAATTCAAATTTGTTGTGCACAATGATTCAGAGTAACTGTTTAAATTCAAAAGTGACTGTGAACCATGATGCACAGTAACTTTGAAAGATAATGCACATTAAATTTGCAAAATTCATGGTGGCTTTACACCATGAGGCACAGAAACTTTGTGAAATAATGCACATAAAATTTTAAAAATGCGTAGGAAATGTGCCAAATTTGCAGTTACTATTGTGCAGTAGGGCTTGGTTGCAGCTTGACTAAAGAATTTTTGGGAGCTGATACTGAGATTGGACATTGGTTGGGCAAGAGCACCTTGATGGAACCTTGATAGAAAGTGCTATCACATTTTTTGTGTTTTTAATTGACTGAAAATAAGAATTGGGGTGGGGAATAGGAAAGCCCCTTTATGGCTTTGAGTCAGTATAAAAACCATACTGAAACTGTGGCACACTGTTTCAACAGAATGAAAGCCTTCAAGCTTGAATCGCCTTTTATACCTCCAAAATCTTTAGAAAAGGGCCCTGTTTGGGCTTTGAATTTGTCTTGGCGCTTCCTCTGAGGTATCCTGGTGGTTTCAAAAATCTCTTTGAAAAAAATCAGAAAATACCTTGAACCATGTTTTTGTCAATTATTCTTTTTCTTGATTTTTTTGATTTAATTTCTCTGTGGATATTTTTTTTGATTTTGTTATTTTTTAATTTCATTTCATTTCAATTTCTACTTGGGTTGGAAACAATTGAGGATTCCAAATTTTATAACTTGAAAAATTTCAAATCCACAAATATAATAAGGGTGAGATGCATTTATTTATCCCAATTTTTGTGGATTTATGAATAAAAAAAAACAATGATTTCACTGTTTTTGGGATAAATCCATGCCCAAAATGCATGTTTTCTCCAAACAAGAAGTCACAAAGAATTACTTTCAATATAAATCACATTTATCTCAAGATATCTGAAAAAGAATTTCATGAATTTCACATCCAGAGGATAGAAATTAGCCCATTAAAGGCGCTTCAAGAAGGGAGGGAGGGGATGAAAAAATACCATTATCTTCATAATGTATTTTCAAATGGTTGCGGTAAGTTTTGAATGCTTCTTCAAGGAAAAAAAGACTCAAAGGGAGATAAGACTTATTTTTCACTCAATTTATTTTATCTCCATTGGCATAAAAAAAAATAATGACAGTTTCATAACCCAGTTTGACAATCCTTTGACTAAGCCAATTCAATCTCTCATCAAACTCATTCCAATATCAGGCCTAACTCTACCTTCTGCTGTACCTGCACCTAGATATTTCTCCTGCATATCTTTCAGACTCCATCTTCTTCTCCCAGACTCAGTCTCTCCCTGGATGGATGATATTTACATCTATGGTCATGTACACCTTACCACTGTTTCATGTCCTTCATCCAATATTCCCAGGATTTCTCCCTCTTTATGGTTCATCACTCTTTCATCATAGTTTACATGTGCATCTGAATACTCTCCCACTGTCTAGAAACCAATCATTTTTACCAGGAATTACAGATCAGGAAATGTCACATCTTCCTGGACAGGACCAACACTCATTACTCAAATATAGACTCAAGTCCACCAGATCATGATTCATTATCATGGGGAATGCTCCCTTCATCACCATTTTATTCTCCCTCAAGGCATCCTCCTCATCTTTCCTAGAAACTGGCATCTTTCGTCCCCTTCGACTAGTTCCCCCCAAGGATTAAGTATTTTGCTTCTTAATGGTTATTCCCTCATCCATTATGTGTCATTCCAGCCCAAGAAAAACTCCATTCAGCTTGTTAGAATCATATTGCCTTGCCCCTTCCTGGTGTTAATCTTATAGGATTCAACAAACCTCCTTCAAAGACCTTCTCCTGGGCTGTTCCTAACATCCTCCCATTATCATCCTCTGGAATCCTCCTCTAATCTTTTTAATTGAAATACCAATGAATTTTTCTTGGTGAAAGATGTATTCCATTGCACCTGGAATTACAAAAAAAAAGAAAAAAAATTAACCAGATGAAAGATGGCTCTCAGATCTGAATCTAATAAGATTATATTAGATTTAAAGAAACCCAATTCAGAAATTTTTGATTGTTAAAAAAATTCTATTTCAAAAATTGTATCACCAATCATTGTATCTCCTTTGCACCTGGATTAAAACAAAACATATCACCCAGATGACAGAGGTTATTCAGTTTGGAATGTGATTAGGGTTTATAAAATTTCAAAAACACACTGCTTTTCAATAGAAGGTTTCAGTAAAACCCAACCATTTCAGCCCCAAAATTAACTCTCTTTTCCAAAAAAAAAAGAAAGAAAAAAAATAAAAAAAACACTTCTTTCAAAGAAGGTGTTTTGAATTCAATGGAAAATGCATTTTATTTGTTTCAATCATGATTTCAAATGTGAAATTTTTCCAAGATAGAACCTAGTTAAAACAGTTTTAAATTGCTACAATGATTTTCCTCCAAATTTTAACCAGGTGAAATTCTCAATATTGCTTAAATTTGAATCTGAAATTTTGATTTCTGCTTAGCTATAAGCGAAATCCTCATCAGATAAAATGAAAACAGAATTTTTGGTTGAAGATCATCAAAAAATACTAAAAAAATGAGGATGAGATCACCGCAAAAATTCCAATCCAAGCTTTCAATCAAGCCTTTCATAATCAATATAAGTAGTTCATAGTATATTCAATCAATACTAGCATCAAGAAGACTTGCAAGTAAATAGTTATCCAATGATGGAAAATAATCTTTCTTTCTTCATCTTAGAAAAAAAAAACCATCCATCAATAAAATTTTAAAACCCATCCCATCTTCAATTTGAATCCTTTCTGTATCACTTGAGTTACTTAGAAATATAATTTCTTGTATTCTTCAATACAAAAGTTCCCCTTGAGTACCCGCCTATCCTCATCCCACATGTTAGTATTTATAAAACTATCAAAACTAAAGAAATTAAGTGAATAATTGGGTTTTTTCATCCTACAGGTTTCAAAAATTTGGTTTGCTCGCAAAAATTAATCTCTCAATTCATTTGTAAGAGTTTCTTGCAAAATTCTCATAAGATCCTCATAATTGGAAGACACAATTCTCCCTTTCCCAATAAAGTTTCAATTATCACATGATAATGAAACCATTCTGATTGAAAATATTTCACACCCTCTCATAGAATTATTCCTGGGATATTCCAACAAAATCTCCATTGTTTTCTTCATTTGGAATTATGGAAAAAAATCCCCTATAGATCTTGAGCCATGATTTTGGTCCCAAAAATGCACTTTACATTTAAAGCATATAAAAACTACATTCCTTTAAGCTACATAAGTGTATAGTGGAATCCTTTGGCAATGTATCTATCATGCTTATAATCCACCATATTTTTTTGTTTTCTATTTTGAATGGTTGGTTTGAGAATTCTGGCTGGGTGAAAAATAAGCCAAAAAAACTTTGAAAAAAAAAGCAGAAATTAAAAATCAGATTGGTGAAAATGGTGTGAAAAAGGAAAATATTTCTACAATTTAAAGTGAAAAAAACACAAAAAATGGATATGAGATGAATGATTGAAAATGAGTATTAGTTTCTATTTTTTTATTTCACAGAAGTAAAAAAAGGTTTCCATGACACTTCTGTTGGTGGATTCTTAGAAATGTAATTTGTGAGAAATCTTACTGTAATTGTTTGCTTGTAAGATTTTGGTTTCAGTTTGATTTAGTTTGGTTCAAAAGGAGGATTAAATTCTGTTTTTTAAAATGAGTATTACTTGTATTTTCAGAGGTATGAGAATGTAATTATTATGGGAAATTTAAAATAAATGTGAATCATTTTACGGATTTAGGATCTAGTGAAGCATTGACTGGTTCCTGCTCAATTTTAATCTAAACCTTAAAACCTGGTTTGTGATTATCATTTGAAATGTATGATGGACTGAATATGGTCGAACTTTTTTCAGGGTTTATTTATTAAGAAACAGTATAGTATTCAGACTTCAAATTTTTATCTTAACAAAGTTCAGTCCTATGCCACTAGAAGGTGGTCCTTTTTTTCTTCTCATAGGAATTAAATTTTTTAGTGGGTGGAATAGATTCTGAAAAATTTTAATTTCTTTATTTGAATTCGCAATTATTGGAAGATTCTATTCTCTGTTCAGCTATCCCCTCCTTTGAATTCAAAAGTCATCTTTCTTTATTTTTGAAAGTTTTCAAGAGAAAAAGGTTGATGATTTTTAGGGTCTATTGTATCCATAAATCTGTTTCCATGGTTTATTTAAGCAGGAAATCCCTCCTCATATTGTCCTCAATAATATTGGGCTCATCATCAAAATTGCAGTTCAGTCTGGGTTTATCACAGAATTGAAGATTGATGCCAATTTCTTCAATGGAAATAAGGCTCCAACACCACAGAAAACTGCATTTCACTTGCTAGCAAGTGCAATCAAAGAGCTCTTTCCATATCTATGGCCAAGCTCAGGTCAAAATTTATTGACGCTCCAATGCACTGTCACTGATGGTGCCCAATGCAAAGTGACTGTGCACAAGTTACCATTCACAATGCACAGCAACTGTGCACAATGCACCATGCATGGTGACTGTTCAAAATTCACAGCAACTGTGCAAAATTCAAAGTGACTGTTCAAAATGCAAAGTGACTATGCACAATGCACAGCAACTCTTCACAATGCACAGAGACCTTTTACAATGCACAGCAACTGTTCACAATGCAAAGCAACTTTCCAAAATGCACAGAAAATGTGCACAATACACAGCAACTGTGCAAAATACGCAGCAACTGTGCACAATGCAAAGCAACTGTGCACAATCCACAGAAACTGTGCCCAATCCACAGCAACTGTGCACAATGCACAGAAAGAGTGCACAATATTTATCCAAGCTCCAATGCACAATGCACAGTGACTGTGCACAATATTTGTCCAAGCTCCAATGCACAGTTGCTGTGCATTGAGAGCAGTTGATGTGCATTTTGCACAGTTGCTGTGCATTGTGCACACTTGCTGTGCATTTTGCACAGTTGCTGTGAATTGTGAACATTTGCTGTGCATTGTGAACAGTTGCTGTGCATTGTGAACAGTTGCTGTGCATTGTGAACAGTTGATGTGCATTGTGCACATTTTCTGTGCATTGTGCCCAGTTTCTGTGCATTGTGCCCAGTTTCTGTGCATTGTGCACAGTTGCTGTGGATTGTGCAAAGTTGATGTGCATTGGGCACAGTTGCTGTGCATTGGGCAGAGCCACTGTGCATTGTGCACAGTTTCTGTGCATTGTGCCCAGTTGCTATGCATTGTGCACAGTTGATGTGCATTTTGTACAGTTGATGTGCATATTGCACTGTTGCTGTGCATTTTGCACAGTTTCTGTCCATTTTGCACAGTTGCTGTGCATTTTGCAAAGTTGCTAAGCATTTTGCGCAGTTGCTGTGCATTGTGCATGGTTGCTGTGCATTGTGCACAGTTTCTTTTCATTGCGCACAGTCACTGTGCATTGTGCACAGTCACCCTGCATGGTGCACAGTCACTCTGCATTGTGCACAGTCACTCTGAATTGTGCACAGTCACTCTGCATTGTGCACAGTCACTCTGCATTGTGCCATCACTATGAACTCAAAACATGTTAGAGAATGAAGATACCTTTAAATAGAGATTGGACAGGTCTTCAACCAGAGCTTCCTTGATGGCACTTGCTAGCAAGTGCCACTACTTTTTTTGTGTTTCAAGCTGTTTTTTTATGGCCTTGATGGGATAGTTTTTCCTAAGATATCTCTGGATGATCATTGGGTCAGTCTTGTCTCTTCCAAATTGTCTCATCTTTCAAGAGGGCGTATCAAATTTGAGCAAAACTGCCATTTTTAATGGCTGGTTTCAACCCAAATCTGCCATTTCAAAACCACCATTAATAATCAAAAAAACCCACTCCTTTCACATCAAATGTGTCAAAGTTACCTGAAAATAAATTGTTTTTTTCAAATAAAGTATTTAAATGATTACACTTCCTCAACCCATCATTCCACATCATCACCCCTGGTTTAAACCTCTGACCTCATTGGAAAAATTTTACCTCCAAACTCATCCAGAAATTTGATTCATTGCTCCTCATCTCTTCATCACTATCCTCATCACTTCATCACTCTCATCCCTTCACCACTCTCATCACTTTATCACCTCATTAAATCATCACTCTCAGTACCTCATCACTCTCATCACTTTCTCACATATTATTGCTTTCATCACATGCATCCTCTCATCACTTCATTTCTTATCCCCGCTTTCATGACATCCTAACTTCCATTGCTTCATTTCTTCATCACTTCATTCCCACTTTCAAAAAATCACTTAATCAGTTCATTGCTTCATCCCTCTTTGTCAGCCATGAGACATGTATTGGTCTCCTACAGGCTGCCCAACTCACAAGTCTTGGTAGTATAGTGGTTAAGGAATGTCTTAGTACCCTTCGGAGTACCTTGGTAGTGTGTTCAAGCCTCCATTAGTCCATTACATATCCATATTTTTGACATATAAAGTTTCATATAATCATATTTTTATAGCATGCCTTAATATTACAAATCATCCCATAAAACCTTGAAGGTTTATATTATAATTTATGGGAGATCATAAATTTACTTGAGATTACAATCCTCTGGAAGCGTCCAATTGGATGTACAATTAATGTCCTTAAAGATTTCCCTCTGTGGAAACTATATTCTGTAATAATCCTTATCTACCATAACCCACATTTTTAGGTGAATTGTAAATTATTTTCTAAGAACTCTCCTTCCAGCTTGTAGATAACTTTCAAGAAGTTAATCATGCTGGAGAAGCTTACACTCAGAAGCCCGGAAACTCCCCTGGGGCAGATAAACTCTGTGGGAATACTTACCCAGAGTATACATATCTATGTGGATTAATAATATCTAATAATATGGTTGTAATTCTTTGAACACCTGCTCTGATAGATCTAAAGAGAGTTAGAGGGTAAGTAAATCAATTCTGAAGCCTTGAGAGCGTCCTCTTGAAGGAGAATAAGTGAATGGGGTGATTCCCCCCCATCACTTTAAACTTCTGAGTAAATAAATTACAACCTTACCTCGAAAATAGACCCCAATGAGTATGTAAATGTTATTATACATTGGGGATGATTGCTTGGGGCTCTGAGCCACTGGAGACGAAATCTAGGACAGTGGTGTACTCCCCTGATGATTCCCTGAGTCCCCCTAAATCAAGCATTATAGTGAGTGTGGTTGATTGCAGAATTGTTTTTTGAAGAATAAGAAAGAAAGCAAAAAATAAACTTATAAAAAAAAATTTTTTTTTCAAAAATTGATTTTTTGTTTTTTATAATCTTTTGATCACAGAAAAACACTTGATACTTGTGAAAGTTTTCTCAGGTCAACTTTGGGGTGAGTACTATCGATTCCCGAAATTGTTTTTTTAAGAAAAAAAAATAGTAAGGAGAAAAAACAAAAAGAAAAAACATTACAATCAATTTATAAAAAAAAGCGAATTTTTTAACAATTTTTTTTTTTAAAAAAAAATTATTTTGATTGGTTTTTTAGATTTCTGAAGTACAGGCAAAGCTTAGCTCCGTCGGTTTTTGCTCAGATCACCATTAAAGGTGATCGTTGAAGACAGTAAGTTTTTTTTAATAAAAAAAATACTATATAGTGCATTGTGTTAATCAAAATTGTTCTTTTTTTTTAGTCCTCCTAATACTGAAAGTACTCGTAGCCAAAGGTAAGCCTTTGCCCTCGTGTTTCTTAGTTACAATCGCATTTGGTGTCTCAAGTTGCTGATCAAGTTTTTTTTTTCTTTCTTTGAAAAAAGAAGGAAAAGCAAAAGACAAGAGTACGGAAATCAATTGCTAAAGTGTATAAAAATCCGATTGCCAAACTTGCGTGTATTAAGATTCCGAGGAATCTTTCCTACGTCAGAGAGTACATTGCCAAAAGTCTTTGCGCCTTTTATAGCTATAGTTACAGTTAATAGTGTCAGTCCGTCTTATTGCTTACATTTTGAAAAAAAAAAAGAAAAAACCATAAAGGAGATAAAGGTCAAGGTCGCGACACATACCTTGCCAAATCTGGAAGTTGACGCGGAAAGCTGCGAAGTTCTGAGTTTTTTTTCTTGCAACCTTTGCCCAGACTTACAAAAATAATTGACAAGTATTTCCAAACAGTAAGTCCGCAGATTTTAGTTATAACTCATTAAAAATAAAGAGAGAAAGAAAGAAGATCAACAACTGACAGTCTTGTCTTCCAGTGTTGTTGAAGCAATTGTCCATCAACTCATTCCTCCCCTCCAACAAAGGAAGGGCCCGCAGCTTTGTGCAGGAGACTTCCAGCAGAGGAGACTCTGCATCAGCCCCGGATCAGATTGTATCTGATCAGGTGTCAGTGAGATCTCAATCTACATTACAAATAGAAGTAACGCGCAGTGAGTTAACTTTTTTTATTCAAGGAATAAAAAATAAAATAAAAAAAAGATAAAAAATAAATAAAGTAAATAAGAAAAATCAGTACTGTGTTTTGATAATTTCAAACACTGATTTTTTATTTAATTATGTTTACTAGGAGCAAGGGACCCAACCTTGTGCCAGCTGGAGATTTCAGACGCCAGAAAAGACAGCCCTCCACCAGGAGTTGCAAATCTGCTGACCTGCCACACCCAGAACAAGATGAAATATCTGGAAGCAGTGGCAGCAGACAATGTGCAGAATCAGGAAACTTACCTGACTCAGGCTCTGGAAACTTACAGAGCTTTGCTGAAGATAATAGGAAGGGAACAACTGATGAGGGAGACAGAAAAATGGGATCCAACAAAGATCAAGAAACCAATGATCCCTAAATCAAAGGTAAAAAGATTGAGTCCAGTGAACCAGTCAGCTCAAGCATCAACCTCCCAGTTTCCCTTGGAGAGTCCATCCCACCCTCATCAAGAGAGAAATATGAGGATGAGAAAGAGAAGGGAACACAGGAACTCGATTTATGGAGAAATGATGAGGATGGCCAGGTCCCTCCAAGGAGGTTATCAATTCTTGGAGGGGGAAAGGGCCAAAAGAATGAAGAATTAATTTTGTCCTTAGATTCAGAAATAATGTTAGAGGAATTTTGTGATATTGTTTTTAATGAAACTCTACATATTAAAAAATCAGTAGTAGATGCCAAACTATTTTGTATAGATGGTTTTGCTTCCATGGGTCATAAATATGATAATATTATGACAACTAGTATGAATTTTAAATCAGTTTTGGCTGCCTAAATAAAAGAATTAGAAGATGTGACCAAAAAAACTATGGAGCTTGATTTAACTAAGGTGCATCATAAGGATTTGAACAAGTTGGAAACAATGATAGCAGATTTGAATGAAAATGTAAAAACCAATAAATTATCCACTGAGGACATGAAATAAAGCACTGCTTCTTTGAAATCAGCTGTTATACAGTTAAGAAATTCAATGGAACTATTGGAAATTAAAGTAAATGGTAATTCACTTTACTTGAAAAAGAAATTTCCCTGCAGAGCTCTAATTCTAAATAGTTATTTAATAAGTTTAGTAATAGTATAGCACAATTGAATGCCAGACTGGATAAAAATATGCTAATGATCTCCAATAAATTGGAAGATACCAAACAGATAAGACATAGTGTACCACTTTTTCAGGATAGTAAGCAAGTTATGAGTAAAGACAGAGGTGAAGAAAAAATTTTATCACCTCATGAACAACCACGAAACAATAGTGAGATATTTAAGCATATTCTGCAAGTTCTGCCCAAAATTAGTGAGTGGCCTAATTTCACAGGTGAAGGAGCATATGATCACACAGAATTCATATCTTGGATTGATAGCTTGCAAGAAGATACAGGTTTACCTGATACTTTAATCACTAGCAGATTGAGTATCCTGTTTAAAGGTATAGCTTCAGATTGGTACAGAGATAGAAGAAATGCTGTTGGAGTACAAAGTTGGAGCTTCTGGAAAAAGGAATTTCACAATAAATTTGGTACACCAAATTGGAAAAGGAAATGTATGACTTCATTTCATAATGATAAGTTTGTACCTGGTGTCACTAGTCCTGCTAGTTGGGTCACAAGGCAAAAGAAAAGGCTAAGAGCTTTTGAACCAATGCTAGATCAAGATAGTATTAACTTTAAGCTGCTTTCACTAATGGACGGTGAAATTTCTTTTGCTGTCAAGACAAGTATGAAAGTTGATGGTGACTGTTCTAACTTGATTAATATATTAGAGGACATAGTGGAAGATAAATCTTTGGGGAGAAAGAAAAATTATCAAACCAAAGATAACAATTTAGTCAGAACAGAAAGGGAGAAAACTACTAATAAAAATCCTACTTCCAATACAGAGATATCTTGTTATACTTGTGGTAAAGTAGGACATACCTCAAGGGTTTGCCCGCAGAAAACAAAGAAAGTGAATAACATTGGTAGTGAAAGTTCTAGTAGACAGGATAATTGTATTGACAAGACTGAGTCGGATAGTTCCTTGGAAGATGATGATGAACCTATCATAGGTTGCATAAATTCCATCAGAACATACAATGAATTAGTCACTATGAAATTTTGTGATAAGCCTTGTAAGGTCCTACTGGACAGTGGAGCATACATATCCATGGTAAGCAGAAACTATTTGGAAAGCTTCTGCCCAGATTGGAAAGAATCAGTTATAAATGCTCCTGCTATTAAATTACATAGTTTCTCTGGACCATTGATTTCTTTAGGGAAAGTAAAAGAAAAATTATTATTTGCTTCATTTGTGTTCATAATTAAATTTGTAGTAGTTTATAATTCTCCCATGAATTATTTCATAATAGGAAATGACTATATGAAAGAATATTCTTTCAATTTATTTCACAGTAAAAAGTCTTCATATTTTACTGTTGGTAACAGTGTTAAATTCTACTTTAATCAAAAACAACTTGATTCTGTCAATCACCTTGGTAAAGATAATTTTTGTAATGAAATTATCAATGAATCTAAAATCAATTCCTCACTAAGTGACCAAGAAAAAAGTAGTCTGCTGAACACTTTATTTGACCATAAGGAAGCATTTGCTACTGTTGATGAACCTTTTGGATCCATTGTAGGTCATGATGTTAAGATAAATTTGACTATTGAACAGCCATATCCGCCTGCCTTAAGTAAAAATCCATTTCCTGCTAGCCCTAGGAGCAGAGAGGCGCTTAAAGAACATATAAATACTTTGCTGAAATTAGGGGTCATCAGAAAAGTAGGGGCTAACAAAGATGTTGACATTACCACCCCAGTGATAATTGCTTGGCACAACGGTAAATCTAGAATGGTTGATGATTTTAGAGCATTAAACTCTTACACAACACCAGATAGGTATTGAATCATTGAGTAAATTACACCAAGAAAAATATATCACTTGTATGGGTGTCTTGAAAGGGTTTCACCAAAATGTTGTACATGAAGAAAGCAAAAAATTTTTGAGAATAGTTTGTCACTTGGGCGTTTTTGAATATCTAAGAATGCCATTTGGTATCAAAAACACACCATCTCATTTCCAAAGAATGATGGACACTGAATTTCATGAAGAATTGATGCAGAATTGGTTAATCATATATATAGATGACATTATTATATTTTCTGAGACATGGGAAGAGCATATGGCAAGGTTGTCAAGTGTTTTGAAGAAAGTGATTAAAATGAACATGAAAATTTCTTTAAATAAGTGTTCATTTGGTTTCAATGAGTTAAAAGCCTTGGGACAAATTGTAAATGGATTGTCCTTAGGAATAGATCAGAATAGAGTGGAAGCAGTTTTGTTAAAACCTACCCCCAATAGTGTTAAAGAAATGCAAAGCTTTTTAGGCTTTGCAGGGTATTACAGGTTACATATTAAGGATTTTGGTATCATAGCCTCTAGTCTTTATAAAATCTGCAGTCCCAATGTTTCTTTTGAAATGAACACAGAAAGAATGGAGGCCTATGAGTTGCTGAAAAAGTGTTTAACAAGTCCACCTTTACTTTTCCACCCAGACCCTAAGAAACCATTTAAATTGTATTTAGATGCATGTATGGAAGGTTTAGGAGCAGCATTGCACCAAGTGCAAATTGTTAATGATAAACCAGTCGAAGGACCTATATGCTTTATATCTAGGCAACTTAAAGATAGTGAAAAGAGATATGGTGCGTCACAACTAGAATGCTTGTGCTTGGTTTGGGCCTTAGAGAAATTGTGTTATTATTTGGATGGGTGCCAGTTTGAGGTCATTACTGATTGTACAGCTCTGAAATCACTTTTGAATCTAAAGACACCTAATAGGCACATTTTGAGGTGGCAGAAAGCTATCCAGAAATGGAGAGGGTGCATGACTATAGTGCATAGAGAAGGAGTAATACATAAAAATGCAGATGGGCTGTCTAGGTGGGCTTTACCCAATAACATTGATAATCCAGCCTATGACACAGAGGATAATGTAGATACATTACCAATTATGGGCATTTCAATGACAAATCTTGCTGAAAGCTTCTGGAACTATTTAATTGATTCATATACCAATAATAAGAATACTTCTTTGCTCCTTGAGATATTGAAATCTAAGTCAAGTGCAAAAGATCTGATTGAGGGATTAGATGCAGATTGGAAAAAAGGTTATATGGAAGGAAGGTTTGTCTTTTTAGATGGTTTGATATATCATAAATCTGCTCATTGTTGCTCAATAGTTTTAGTACATGATGATCATATACAAATGATTTTGAGTGAATGTCATGATAACTTTTGTTCTGGACATCTTTCAAAAGATAGAAATATTGAAAGAGTTAAGATCCTAGCATGGTGGCCAAACTGGAGACAAATTGTTGGATCATATTTTGAATCCTGTGAAAGATTTCAAAAAGCAAATAGGTCTACAGGTAAAAGATATGGTCTGTTACAGACAATAGAAGAACCAAAAGAAAGGTGGCACACTATTAACATGGATTTTGTATCCGGATTACCTCCAGGAGGTAAGGATAATTTCAACTGTGTGTTAGTAGTGGTGGACAGATTCTCAAAGAGAGTTAGATTCTAACCATGCTACAAAGATAGCTCTGCAATGGACATTGCTATGTTATTTTGGAATAGTATTTTCAGTGATGTAGGATGTCCAAGAAATATTATCAGTGATAGAGATCCAAAATTCACATCTGAGTTTTGGAAAAGTCTTTTTAATTTTTTTGGAACAAAGCTGTCTTTCTCAACAGCTTATCATCCTCAAACTGATGGTCTAGCAGAAAGGATGATACAAACATTGGAAGACATGATCAGGAGATACTGTGCTTATGGCATTGAATTTAAGGACAGTGATGGATATACTCATGATTTGGTATCTCTGTTGCCAGCTTCAGAATTTTCCTACAATTCCAGTAAGCATTCTACTACTAATATTTCACCTTTTGAATTGGAAAGAGGGTGGATACCTCATATGCCTAGAGACATGTTGCTAAGCAAGACTATAATGTTACACCCTTCTGCTGACTGTTTTAGAGATATGATGAATAAAGCTGAAACATATGCTAGTAAGTGTGTTAATGATACAGTAGAGTATAATAAAATTAGATGGGACAAGAGCCATAAAGATCATGTCATTGAAGTAGGTGATATGGTCCTAATCTCTAATTTTAATTTTAGTAATATTTCAGGACATAGAAAATTGAGAGATTCTTTTGTTGGTCCATTTGCTGTAAAAGCACTTCATGGTAAGAATGCAGTGGAAGTTATTTTAACCAAAGAATTTGAAAGAAAGCATCATACTTTCCCAATTAGTTTGTTTAAAAGGTTTATTGATCCACTTAATTCCTTTCCTAATAGAAAAGTTCCTAAGGTTTTCATACCACAAATGGAACATACTGATGAAGATATTCCTTATAAAATACTACAACATAAGATAATTAGAAAAGATGGAAAAGATGTAAGGTTATATTTAGTTAGGTTCACAAATAAGTTAGCGGATAGTGATCTTTGGCTAGAAGCTAAAGATATTAAAAATGCTGATGTTATTTTAAGAAAGTATAGCGCTTTAAATAGATCTAAAAATTCCTCATAGAGTAATTTTCTTTTTGGAGGGGGGGAGTGTCAGCCATGAGACATGTTTTGCTGTCCTATAGGCTGTTCAACTCACAAGTCTTGGTAGTATAGTGGTTAAGGATTGTCTTAGTACCCTTCGGAGTACCTTGGTAGTGTGTTCAAGCCTCCATTATTCCATTACATATCCATATTTTTGACATATGAAGTTTCATATAATCATATTTTTATAGCATTTCTTAATATTAGAAATCATCCCATAAAACCTTGAAGGTTTATATTATAATTTATGGGAGATCTTATAAATTTAATCGAGATTACAATCCTCTGGAAGCTTCCAATAGGATTTACAATTAATGTCCTTAAAGATTTCCCTCTGTGGAAACTATATTCTGTAATAACCCTTATCTACCATAACCCACATTTTTAGGTGAATTGTAAATTATTTTCTAAGAACTCTCCTTCCAGCTTGTAGATAACTTTCAAGAAGTTAATCATGCTGGAAAAGCTTACACTCAGAACCTAGGAAACTCCCCTGGTGCAGATAAACTCTGTGGGAATACTTGCCCAGAGTATACATATCTATGTGGATTAAGAATATCTAATAATATGGTTGTAATTCTTTGAACACCTGCTCTGATAGATCTACAGAGAGTTAGAGGGTAAGTAAATCGATTCTGAAGCCTTGAGAGCGTCCTCTTGAAGGAGAATAAGTGACTGGGGTGATTCCCCCCCATCACTTCAAACTTCTGAGTAAATAAATTACAACCTTACCTCGAAAATAGACCCCAATGAGTATGTAAATGTTATTATACATTGGGGATGATTGCTTGGGGCTCTGAGCCACTGGAGACGAAATCTAGGACAGTGGTGTACTCCCCTGATGATGCCCTGATTCCCCCTGACTCTTTCAATATAAAAGAGGAGGGTCTTGTCCCTACAAGACCTATTCCTCATTGTATTTTATAAACCAGATAGTGCATATTAACAAGCCCATCCAACTTAGTCCACCATGAGGATTGACTGGGGCCTTTTAATTCAACATCTTATTATATTATCAATCAAACAATCAAATTCAATTTCGAGTCCAAGGTCCTATTGGAGTTATAGTCCTTCTCAGGCTATCATAAAGGGTGTGAGCTTCCTTGTGTAAGCAAGTCTCCTTTGAGCTATATTTATTAAAGCTAGGCCCCTTATCTCTTTAGAGGTTCAAGGTGTGGCTTTTTTACTCCTGATAACTTACTATCAGTTGAGTTTTAATTGATATTATCAGTGTAATCATTAAAAATGATATTTGGCAATTATTATTATTATTTTTGCAGGTATCTGCCACAGCTACTATAGCAATAGAGGCAATACTCTGACACTCTTACTTTTTTCAAATGGCGCCTCAGCAAACCTCCCCCCAAAATTCCACTAAAAAATCCAATGGACCAAAGCAAACATCCCCCAGGAACTCAAGATCCAAAATTCCTCCCTCATCAGCTTCCAAAGGCTCAAGTCAGCTCAAAAAAGCTGATCACATCATCCTGGTCAACTGGCTCAAAATACCCTCCAACTATGAAGCTTGCTTTGGATCTGACAATGAATCATGAGTTGGCCAAACTCAATCCTATAAGGTTCATGGTTGTCTCCTGATGGCCAATGAGCTGAAAAATAAAACCAAAGGTAGGCTGGATCTTTCATCCAAAAAGATGTGGGAGCAATTCAAGAACTATCAATCCAAAAATTGCCCCTGTAGCCAATGCTTACAAGCGCCATTCTTGCCCTGTCTCTGAATGTTTGTCAAATCATCTCCTCCCATCCACATACTAGGATTGGGGTGAGGATCAAGAAGGGATTCAATTCATCTTATAAAATTCACTTGAATTGATAACCCGTGGAAATGAATTTCTTGATTGATTGAAAGTTGATCCAGCAATCAATTGCCAATCAAATGCTCAATCAATTCATGATTGATTGAGATATTGATTTGAGATCAATTAAGAGATAAATTTTAAATGGATTGGCAATTCCATGTCTCTGTATTCTTTTCAAATCATCTCCTCCCATCTTGTTCCCTCCCAGGTATTTACTTTACTTGGGGTGAGGATCAAGAAGCAATTCAATTTTTTGTATTAAATTTTGAGGGCAGTTGCAGTTTTACAACCTAAAATTTTGCACACTGTGAGATTTGAACACGTGACCTCAAAATTGATGAGTGATTCTTTAACCACTAAGCTAAGTGTGCCATTGCCAGATGAACCAATGTGACTTTTCAGACACTCAGAATCATCTTCTAATCACCCCTTGCTTGCAATGATCATCCCATCTCACCATCTCCTCATCACACAATTGAATCGATACCCCATGGCAATTGATTGCTCAATTGATTGGCAATTGATTGCTAAATTGATTGGCAATTGATTGCTCAATTGATTGGCAATTGATTGCTCAATTGATTGGCAATTGATTGCTCAATTGATTAGCAATTGATTGCTCAATTGATTGGCAATTGATTGCTCAATTGATTGGCAATTGGTTGTTCAATTGATTGGCAATTGATTACTCAATTGATTGGCAATTGATTGCTCAATTGATTGGCAATTGATTGCTCAAGTAATTGCTCAATTGATTGGCAATTGATTTCTCAATTGATTGGAAAATGATTGCTGAATTGATAGGAAAATTTCTCAATTGATTGGAAATTGATTTCTCAATTGATTGGCAATTGATTTCTCAATTGATTGGAAATTGATTGCTCAATTGATTGGCAATTGATTTCTCATTTTATTGGAAATTTATTGGAAATTGATCTCTCAATCAATTTTTAATAAATCTCTAAATCAATTGGAAATCAATTGCTAAATCAATTGGCAATTGATTTCTGAACTGATTCACTATCAATCCCTTGATTGATTTGCAATTGGTTGAGAAGTTGATTTTTTGATTGATTGGAAATAAATTGACTGATGAATTGGCAATCAATTTATCAATTGATTTGAAATTGATTGAGAAATTGATTTGAAATCCATTGGTAGGGAAGGAGGGGAAGAGTGAGGAGGGGGAGGAGGAGGAGGAGGAGGAGGAGGAGGAGGAGGAGGAGGAGGAGGAGGAGGAGGAGGAGGAGGAGGAGGAGGAGGATGAGGGGGGGGGGGGCCTGGCAGATTAACCAAGGAGGTGGGGGGGACCTAGAGGTTGAATGGTCAAAGGATTAGCAACCAATGAGGGGCAGGAAGAGGATGAGGATGAGAAAGAGGAGGGGGGCTTACCAGGGGGGCCAACCAAAGGAGGAGGAAAGGTGGTGGGTGAGTTGGAGGTGGATGTGAAGAAATAGAGATATGAAGAAATGGAGATGAGATGTGTGTGATGCCATGGAGATGGAATCAGTATGGATTTGCTGAGGTAGAGGTTTGGATTGGTGTTTTGCATGGGATGGATGGTGGTTCAATAATGGTGCATAAATGGCAGGGTTGATGTTTTAAATCTTCCGTTTTCATGAAAAACACCATTTTGAAATACAACAGCTAGGGGGTATGTGAATTTCAGAAACCTGCCATTAAAAATGGGGGGTTTGGTCAAACCAAATGGCCATTTTCTAGTGGTGGATTTGCTAAATTTGATAAACCCTAAAGCCAAGAGAGCGTTTTTATGCCACAAGAAAAACACAGTTGTCAAAATTTCTGAAAAAATAACGTTTATGGCATTAAAGTGGTGTCCACTGATGCATCAGGATGTTCCAAAAGCAATTTCTGCATTTGAGGGGGGGGGATTAACAAATTCTACTGGCATATTGATGCAGGCCTAGAGGACAATCATAATGCCACAGAAATTTTCAACTCCAAAATTGTGGTCTTTTCAGATGTAATATAAGTATACTAGAATGTTTTTATATGTCTTTTTAGAACAGTATTTAATTAAAGGTAAAATTGTTCCAATTTCTTAAATCCAGGTCAATTTTTCAAGACAACCCAGAGCCCACAGAAAATTATTATTAATTTTTTTAAATAAAATTAATTTTTGATAATATTTTATAATTATATTTTTAGAAGTAACAATTTAAAAAAAAAAAACTTGATAAAAAATATTATCAAGAAGGGAATCCAAAATGACTTGAAATTAAGTTATGAGAAATCAAATGAATACAAATTAATGGAATATTTATCCACAGATTGATCCAATTCTTTTGTAATTAATTATTCTATAATTCATATTCAACAGTATATCTAAATTTCAAAAAGACAGCTTATTATTCTTTGAGATTCATTAACAACTCAATGATTTAAAAAACTATTTAAAATCCATACATTTAACTGAATTTATTGAATCCTTTCAGTATTATTTCAAAAGGTACCCAAACTTTCTGTGTTTAATTGATTCCTAGGTAGATTTTCTTAGTATTTCAAGATATATTCATATGATGGGTTGAATCAATTTATAAAATTTATGAGGATTTTGAAGCTTCAATCTGACTAATTTTCAATTCCTAGTGATAAGCAATTACAATTGTGTTATTTTAATCAAACATTATCTTTGAAATATTCCCCAATGTGTATTTTTAAATTATTTCAGATTGGTAATGATTCAACAGGTTTTGATTCCTTGATGAAGAAACCAGGGGAGATCCCTCGGCTACCCTGATGGTACCTTGAGTCTGCTGAGGAATCCTGTTCATACAAAAGATGAGGGTATTTAAATAAATCCCCCCTTCTCAGTTGTTGTTGATTGAAGGATAGAGGAACAATTGAAAACAACCAATTCACTTAATCTCAAGAGCAGGATCCAGTGGGGCCTTCAGATTCAATTTAAATATAACCAAATATTTCACTCATTGATTTAAATTTTGAGTGGGATGTCCTTTTAAGTTTTAAAATGTTTTTCTAATATAAAGGGTATGCGTTGAATCTTGAAAGAATTCTTGTTTGAGCTTTATTAAATCAATTCTAGGGTAAGTTTCTCTACCAAGAAATTTCAGGTGTTAATTCATTGCACACCATATTCCAGTATTATCTGATGGGATTCTATAATAGCATTGATTGTCTTAAAATAATCCAAAAATTGATTTATGTTGGTATTTTTATGAATATTACACGTTCAACAACAGCCCAAGCAAAGCCATAAAGTTTTCATAACTGAAAGCTGTCAAGCCCAGTTTGGTTGATTGATGATGAAATGAAATTCTAACGTAGGTAAATGGTGTATCTTATGCTTGAAATATTATAATTCTATCAAAATTACATTTTAAAATATGCTGGTTGGGAGGTATTTTTATTTCAGAAACCCAAAGTTTTTCATAGTGGCTTGGGTGAAAATAGATTTCTGGTTTGTAATCAAAGGTTTGCTAATTTGGATACACCCTACTGTGGTTATGAAATTTTCATTTTGAATGGGTTTTTTTTTTTGAATCAAGAATTATGATGGATTATAGGCTTGGTTATTCCATACTCCAATTGTGACTAGAAATGGATTTTTTTTGTCTAAATATATAGATAGGTTGTAAATGAAGCATGATTGAGGCTTAATGCACTTTGGACATATAGCCACTTGAATGTTGGAAATAAAAAAATCTTAGAAGATGGAGTTTCCCAATGTTCCATAAAGATTTTCTTGGCTGTGTAATTTGATGTATATTGAATGTTCATGGAAGCATCATCAAGGTATTTTGAAATGCAAAAGAGAAAAAAAAGACCAAAATTTCAGTTCAATATATGGAAATATTAATATAATTCCCCAACAAATTTTCAAATAATAGTATGAATCATTATTATTTTCATGTTTTAACACAGAAGGAAAAAGTAATGCCTTCATAATGACTAAATAAAATCCTTCTATTTCAAGAAGGCATGATTGTGGAGTTTATTTTTGCTAAAATTACACCTTTGTTTTTGAAAAAGTCTTGAGTATAGTGATTTTTGTAATAAATTCATGTGTTTCTGATAGTTTTGTGGCTCCAAAAGGGCATGGAAAACTTGAAGGTTATTTCAGAAAAACAAAATTTTGTATAAAGAAATTTATGTTTTGAAAAATATTTTTACATTTTGAGGGATTTTCTGGAGTGGGAAAATATTCCCCTTGAGGACATTTACAGGCCCTTGAATTTTCCCAGAATTTCCTAGAGTATTTTGAAAATCTTATGGGAGTGGCTTGGGCTTCTGTAGGACTCAAAAAAATTAATTAAGGCATCATGGGGCTAAAATAATTCCTTTAGCCCCCTGTGGGGTATTTTGGGGTTAGAATTTCTAGAATAATCCAAATATGGAAACAAATTACGTTAATATAACCTGAATAAATGAAATTAAGATGTCTTTTTTGAAATTAATATTAATACAAGCTCAGACTTGGAAAATAAGATCAATTTGATATAAGGAAAAAAATTAAAATGATATAAATTGAGTCTTTTTTTGGAAAGTGGGATATATCTTATGTGATGTAAATACAATTGTTAAAAATGTAATAAAACATGAAAAAAATTGCTAAATATACTTATCTTTTCAGATTATTCAAAATTTATTTTTTTTGTTTTCAAAGAATAATTCATAAATTAAATCAATCATAATAAAAATGAAATTAAATTTTCCCGGGCTCCCAATCATTTATTTCAAGGAATTTTATGTCTACCCGCCATTGCGCACCTCTGCTGCCCCCCGGACAAATACCTTATTTCACAGTACTTTCAACAGTTTTTTTTTTTAATTCTGAGGCCGCAGTCTGGCAGCTGGGTTTTTAAACTGCCCAGAAAGATCTTTGTTAATTTTGGAGGCATCAGAATGCCTCCAAAAATGGAATCAAACAATTAGGAAATTCTGCAAAAAACAAATCTTTCTGTAGGTTTTTGAATCCATATTTTGGCTTTTTTAATTCTTTCCTTGGGGTTATTTCAGCTACCAATTAGTTTGAGTAAAATTCAAATAGCTTTCCAATATTATTTCCAGATTTTTTGGATTTATCCTTTTAACTTAAAAAATTCCATCAAAAAACAAAAAAATACAAACAATTCAAATTTCTCATTGAAAATTTTCATCCTGTTATTTTCCTTTTTATTTAATTTTTCTTTGGTGATTCAAGATATCAAAAAAGCTTAAATAAAATTAAAATAGAATTTAATTATTTTTCCCAGCGTTTTGGATGTATTTCATTACCTTACAATATTTCTTCAAAACAGAAAAAAATTCAAACAATTAAATTTTCTCATTAGACTTTTGGATCCTTTTTTTTTGCCTTCTTGATATTTTTTTTGGTGATTCAAGATTTTAGATAGTTCAAAATACTATCAAAGGGCTTATAGATGTTTTTTTTGGAATTTTTGGATATATCTGGGGCCTCCAAAAATACAATCCAAAGTAAAAACCCTTCAAATTAACACATCTATTGCAATTTTTTCATTTAACATCTTCAATCAAAATTTCCTCAAAAAAATTTTGAAATCATTTGAGAATAGAATCCAAAGACTCCAATAAAAAAAGTTCTTACTTCTTATTTTACACATTTTTACCCCTCAAATCATAAATGACAATGAAAATAATACCAAAGAAAAGTGTAGCTTTTTTTTAATGATCCTTTTTTGATTTATTTTTCCTGAAATAAATAATGATTATCTGAGATATTTGAAGCTTCAGATTCTAATGGATTTTCCAAAAATTTCCCAAAAATTCTTTTGGGAATTTTTGAGGCACTATTTTTGCCTCAAAAACAAAATGAAAAAAGCATTGTAATATTACACCCCTTTTTGGTTCTGGGACTCTATTTTGAGCCCTTTCACATGCATAAATTCAATATGAATAAAAATGTTTTCCTGGACATCCACCCATCTTGGAGCACTTCTATTATCTTATAAAATACCCCCTTCACTTCTTCCAGCCACTAATCACCCCTAACCACACCATCCCACTACAATACCAAACCACAGCACACCACACCACACCACACCACACCACACCACACCACACCACACCACACCACACCACACCACACCACACCACACCACACCACACCACACCACACCACACCACACCACACCACACCACACCACACCACACCACACCACACAACACCACACCACACCACACCACACCACACCACACCACACCACACCACACCACACCACACAACACCACACCACACCACACCACACCACACCACACCACACCACACCACACCACACCACACCACACCACACCACACCACACCACACTACACCACACCACACCTTACCACACCTTACCTCACCACACCACACCACACAAAAACACACCACTCATCACCACAACACACCAATCATCACCATACCACACCACTCATCACCACTTCTTTCCACACACCACTCATCACCCTTCACCACTTCTAAACAAAAACATCTCAACACTCCTGATAATTTCAACAAACGCTTTTTCCTCTTATATCAAGTCTCTGCATAAATTTTTTTACTTCATCAAATATCTCATCTAACAAAACTAGTAATTCAACTCCTGTGGATCCTTCCTAATCTAATCAAAAAGCTGATTCCACCCCTCTGGCCCCTCCTCCTTAGCTTTCATATAATCAAAAGGGGGAGCTTCTTGAAGCCATTCAATCATGGGAAAAGTCCCATGGATATGCACTATATACCAGAGTCCCCAATCTCCAGAAAAATATCTACACCTATCAATTTGATAAATATGGGGAATATAAAACTAGAAAAAATACCACCAAATTAAAAAAAAAAAAATAAGAAAAACCAATTGTCCTTTCAGTTTCCCAGGAAATTTTTAAAAAAGATGGGGTGTATATATGGGTGGTAAAGGTTATATGTCCAGAGCACAAAAATCCACCTTGCATTGAACCTTCCACTCATTCAATTCACAGAAGAATCCAAGGGGAGAAAAAGGAGGTGGTCCAAAATTTATACAAATCTGGAGTTCCCCCACTAAAAATTCTCAAATCTCTCATAAAAAATTCTCCATCACCTATTTGTACAAATCTCCATACCATTTACAAACAAAAGATCACAAATACAAAAAAATGCATATTATTGCAAAATTCCTGTTAAAGCACGCATACTGGAACTCTGGAATTCTTTTTTTTTCTACAAAATTGACAACATTGATGGTCAAATCATTTCATTTTTAATTTCTAACCTTGATAACATCAAAATCCTCAACCTTTTCCCAAATCTCATAATGATGGAATGTAAATATGAAACAAAAATTTTGGAATTCCTCTTCTTCATATTCTTGGGGTAAACAATTGTTGAAGAAGTTTATCAGTTGCCTTCTGTTTTTATCTCAAGAGAAAAAACAGAACTATGAATGGGCCCTGACTCAACTTCAGGAAATTTTAGAAGATAAACAACCTAGTGTAATTTTTATAGACAAGGAACAAGCACTTATCAGTTCAATAAAAAAAATGTTTTCCTACTCTCATCATCTTCTCTGTGTCTGGAACATTTTGAAGAATATTGAAACTAATTGCATGAAAATATTTAAATATGAAGATGAATGGAAGCTATTTGTGAAACAATGGCATCAGTTGGTCCAGTCCAACTCTGAATCAAGCTATCAGGAAAACTGCACAAAAGTTTTTCTTCTCTGGAAACCTCCCAGTTCTGCCTACCTTCTTGAGAACTGGATTCCTCTAAAAAGAAAATTTTTTTCCTATTTGGCCAAAAAACACCATCACTTTGGAAAAACAAGTACCTCCAGAATAGAAGGCCTATACTCCTACATTCAAAGTTTCATAAATTCTTATATTGGCTCTTTCTATGATGTAGTTCAAAAAATTACAGTTCCATCTCCATGCAAAACCATGAGAGAGAAATTGAAGCCTCTTAGAAAAAATTCAAGCATCTCATTGGTTTACCTTTCTGTGTGGATCATCTTTCTGGAAAAATCAGCAACTTTGACCTCAAAAAAATTCATTCATTTCATCAAGCTCCTGAATGTTCCACCAATTGCAACAACTGTGACTACTCTTCTTACATGGGTATACCATGTATTGAAAAGGTCAAATTAGCTATCAGAAAGGGTGAAATCTTCCAACTTGAATATTTTCATCCTCAATGGCATGTCAACGCCCCCTTATCAGTGAGTTATTTTTTTGATTAAAGACAAAGGAATAATTTCCTGATTCATTTTGATTTTGCTTTCTCAAGTTCAATCTGCAGGCTGATGCAACTGAAGAATCTGAAAACATTGAAGTTCCAACCAGAGACAGTGATGAAAACCTTAGAAAGAGGAAGTTTAGAAATAAATTTCATAGAGATAGAACTCCAGGAACAATTAGGAATTGGAAGTGGTTTAAGTAGTCCCAGTTTCTTTCCATACCCTTTCTTGTTCCCGTTGAAAATTTAGCAGTCTGAAACATTGTTCTTGATATATTTTCAAATTAAATTACAGGAAAAACATCTTTTGATAAGGTTGAGAGTCTTTTGTTGGCCAGGGTGACCTGCAAGAGGATATTAATGGTGTTGATGAAATATCTTAAATTTGAGATGATTAGCTTGGTCAGATATGACCATTTTACCCTGGAACAGGATAAAGCCACTAAAGGGATCTAAGGAATAATCAGCTACTTCATCATTCTTGTTAAATCTGTTAATGATTTCTTGAAGCAAATTTTCAGTTTTTTGACCAGAATTCAATTCACTCTGTTGATAATCAAGTATGTTTGCAAAAATAAACAAGATTTTAGAAGCTTAAACTTCATTTTGTTTCAGAAGCTGCTGAAATTTACCAGGATTCTTTTAAGGATATGGTTTTCCCCCCGCTGGATACAAATTTTACCAATGCAACAGGATATCTGGAATGGTTGAGAATTTAACAGGCCTGTAAGTGATTCAGAGAGATATTCTGCCCAACAAGATTTTATCCTGGAAAGGTCCTCGGAAGACATAAAAGAATTCAAAGAAGAATGATCAGTGAAAACTTCAGAGGGTTCATTAATGCTTTAGAGGTAAGCATGCCATTGATGGAGAAGGAGTTCTTTGTCATGGGTTTCATAGTTTATTTCAGAACTGGAAATTTTTATTCTTTCAAAGTCAATAGGATTTTTATTGTTATCATAAGTTAACTGGTGCAGGACAGCACCTATGATATAGTTTCTGGAATCAGTTTCAAAAAATTCTCTCAGAAGGTGTTCAAAATTGCAAAGGACTGGAGCTTGAGTGAATGATTGCTTGATTTTTTCAAATTTTTGCTATGCTTCACAAGTTAGGACAAAAGGAGAACTTTTTCCAGAAATGGAAGTGAAATGGGAAACCTCATAGGATTAGTTCTTGATAAATCTTTGCATGAGATGCAAGGATGAATCCCTAGATTTCTCCTTCAGAGGCATAGTCAAGGTATCATTCAATATCCAAGCAAGGTGGAATATTTTTGAACTTGAAGGGAATTGGGTTCTCTTTTGAGGATGAAAATGTTATGAGGTAAGAGGTAATGCTTTGGGCTGCAGTGCCAAAGGCCAAGTAGAAGGAAAACCAGTTGAAGGAAACTCAACCATGTTGAGCTCAACAGGTTTGGAGTAAATTTTGTCAGTTGGCCGGTGTCTTGGGGTGATCAGCCCCATCTTCCAGTTCCCTTCAGGATTCCAGTGGTGAATGAAGTCAAGTATCAAGATGATTTCTTCCCAGAAAGGTGCATTGAAAAAAAGGAATTCCCATTCAAAGCTAGGGAAAGAAGGTAGTGAGATCACCCAGTTTACCTTGTGATTAATCAGTTGAGAGGGTGCCTTGTTTGGACTGAAGTTAAAAAGAGGAATAGGTTTTCCCAAGGGAATGGTCTGCATGGAAAACTTGAGAAGCATAGTATTAGTGATTGCAGATGGAGTAGCACCTGAATCAATGGAAACCACATAACTCAAGTCCTCATAAGAAAGAATGAAACATAGTATTTTAGAAAGTTGATCAGAGTAATCATTTTGTATGTTTTTTACCTTAAAACAAATAGAGTGATACTCCTAGAGTGAAAAAGAAAAAATGCCTAATTTTCTTTTGGATTGTAGGAAAAGGAAGAGTTGGAGTTGGAGTTGGAAGGGGTTGGTGATAGGCCTCTTTCTAGATTTGTGCGTCTTATACTTCCCTCCACAATACATACATAGTCCCTCATTTTCCCTTCTTTCTTTTTTTTCAGGCTTGAGCTTGCTGTCAGGACCTAAGTCCAGGGTATTTTTGGTTGAGGAATATTGTTTATTTGCAGATTTTTCTTAATTCTTGGCCTTACCTTTGAGCTTTTCAGACTGAGAGGAATTGGCTAGGGGTTGAGAGGGTTTTTTTTGCTTGGAGTGGCTTGTATGGGAAGACTTATTCTTGAATTTTTTGCGGTACCTATTGTCATAGTCCAACACTAAATCTATAAGATATTGAAGGTTTTCCACAGAACAATCATAGCCACCTAGTTGTTCCAGAAGTATAGAGGGGAGAATTTGGCAAAAATGTAATTAGATAGCTCTATAACCCCAGAAAGAGCCTTCAGTCATAAGGGATCAAATTTATGTGATTTGGCTGCAAGCATATCCAGAGTCTTTCATTTTCAGATTCACAAGTTACCTCTCAGATTTGACTACTTCCAAACAATCACCAAAAAAAATATGAAGTTTTTCTGTGGAGTGGTCCTGGGAATTGATTTAGAAGGGGGGCTCATGGTTGGAGAGGTGAGCCATAGAGGGTTGGATCCAACCGCTTTCATTCCCAGATAAGTGGGAGACAGCAAAAAAAACTCTTCTTCAATCCACACAAAGGTTTGCCTAGTTTTTTTTAAAGATGAGCTCACAAGCTTGCAAGAAATTTCAGAGCTTAGTGGGGCTATTGCCATCAATTTTTTCAGGAAGATTAATCAATGGAGCTTTGAAGGTTCCAGAGTGGGAATTAATAGTTCTGGAATGTTGAGAGGTTTTGGCCACAGCTGAAGTGGTTAAGCCAGGATTGACAATCCCCAGGGGTAGTGACCCAAGGGTTCCCGCGGGCAGGTGCCCCAACCTCCGTGAACTCCCTAAGATAGAGATCACTCCAATTAAATCTAATGCTCCAGTTGGTGATCTGGGTTTCATTTTTCTCATTTGTCTTCTCATTTTCTTTCATTGTTCTCATTTGTTTTCTCATTTTCTTTCTTCATCTTTTTCATTTTTCTCTCTCTCTTACAACTACCCAACTCACTCAATCACAAAAACCAGAACAATCTCCTCAACAATCTCATTCAACCTTGATCAACTGGCTCTCAAATCTTCAACTGATTCATCTCTAACTGGTAAGATCAATCCATGCTAACACTCATCAGAATGCAGCTCAACCTAGAATCATATCTTTGTTTAGTTCTGTCATGTTCTTTCCTTGCTTACTCTCAAAGCCTTAGTCAATCCTGGTAACTATTTCACTGTGTTGCTATTCATAATCTCTATCCTGTTTCATTTATTCTCCTATGTCATCTGATTCTCATTGAGTTGTCTCTTTCACAGCCTGCCGCTAAATATTCAAACCATCATTCCAAGTTATACAGTTAAAAGCCAAACGCTCACCTTGGCCATCAAGAAATAGGACTATGGCATCAGGATTTGGATTCTTTATGGACTCCTTTCAACAAGCCATTCTTAAAACGGCTCTAGAAACAACCCTTCTTCTGACTGATGAGAATTATGGCATATGGAAGGACAAAATGAAGGCGCTACTCAAACTCAGGGGAGTGATGGATCTACTTGAATCAACTGCTGGAACTCCCACAACTCAAGAAAATGACTAAATCCAATGAATCCTCATATTAAGAGTGGATTCTATCATTGAAAGCAACGTCATTAGCATTGCTAACATCAACTTGGCCAAGGAAATATGGCAGGCTATCAAAGAACAATCTCCTCTTCTCAAACTTGTAATTGAGCCAGTATCTTCAAAGAATTTTTAAATTTGAACTTCAAGGAAGACAAAATCTTGAAATTTGTCACAGATATTAAAATTTCAATTAAGAAGATGATCAACATAGGTATAGAACTACCAGAAAACATCCTGGCCTATCTAAATATGTTCAAATTTCCATCAAACCTTTAGGACTTCAAGCGTCAACTAATGCACTCAGACAAGCATATCTCAGTTGAGTTTGTGTTTGATCATATTGCTCAATATCACAGCAAAGTTAAGGCCAAAATCTTTGAGAGAGGAACTCCACAAGGCACATCCAAAACAGCCCTACCCACTATGAGGACCAAGACCAAAAATCTTCTCTCTAGAAGATGTATCAAAGGGAAAGATAACCAGAAGCAATACAAGAATAACTCCAAATTGGAATGTTTCAATCTTCATCCAGAAAAGGTCCCCAAGTGGTGCAGGGAAAATCAAACCAAATGAAAAGATAAGCAAAAGAAGGCTCAGGACGCAGCCCATTTTCATGCTGTTGTGACCAGGTGAATAGACTCCAAAATTGGTGCTGAGAAGAACATCTTGGTCAACAGCAGATCAACCTCTCAAATTTTCAAAGAGAAACAATTCTTCACCTTGTTTGAATCCTATACAGGAGAACATATATCTACAGGAAAAGAATGAGCAGATATATCCATCCAAGGGTTGGGAACAGTCAGGCTGTAATGGAAGAATCAAAAAATTACACTGTACAACTGTTTGTATGTTCCCAAAATTTTTGTCAACCTGATAAGTTGGGGGAAGTTCCTTGATCAAGTGTTTACTTTGAAGGAAAATTCTGGGCATTTCAAATTGAAAAGAGATGAAAGAAAAATATGTCAAGGATCAATCATCAACAGCCTGAAAGACTTTGACTTATCCTATGGTCATGCATCACTTGGTCGCTTATCTAAAATCAAGGGTGTTCAATACAATGCCACTGACAAAGACAAATTTGAGTGCAAATACTTTCTCCTATGCAAAATAACCAAATCTCCCTTTAAACCTATCTCCACCTCAGCCACAAAACCTTTTTAGAGGATACATCTAGATATTGTTGGACCAATCACGCCGGAATCTCATAGACATGAAAAATAAATCTTAACAGTTGTAGACAACTATTCCTGTTACATCTCTGGTATCCCATCAACTCAAAACAACAATGAAAATCCAGTGCTGATTCAAGTGATAGAGAAACAGAAAGAAAATCTGTGTTCACTACCCTTCCACTTTATTTTTGGACAGTGGTACAGAGTTTGTTAATACAAGGTTAGTGAAATATTTCAAAGAGAGATTCATCAATCATATTTTAACTGCCACCTATGATCCCAAACAGAACAGTATAGCTTGAAGGGCCAATAAAACAATTTTCAAGAGTGTGAGAGCGTCATTAAGCTCATAAAAATACCTTGCAAGCACTCGTTGGAATTTTTTAAATCATGCTGTATCAGCCTCAACCAAATCCCAAATGACAGCCTAGATCAGTCTCCCCAGGAACTCATTAAACAAAACAACTTTCCATCCAACTACCTTCAGCCAATCGGTGTAACCGCTATTGTGCTAAATCCAAGAAGAATAAAAGGAGAAAAATTCAACACTAAAGGACAGGAAGGAAAACTTATAGGCTACAGTCCAGATTTTCTCTCTTACCGGATTCTCTTGCCTAATGGACAGATCATATAAACCAAACACGTTTGATTCTTGGAACAGTCTGTGGACAAGCTGGGAATCAAAAGACCATAGATTTTGATTTCAGTCTGATCAAATCAAACAACAAACTTCAATCCCTATCCAAAGAGACAGCTACTACTTGTATGAACTATTGTCGTCCGCCTGTAGAAGTGGATTCATCCAATGAAGAGGTGTCCATCTCTGAAACAGAGTAAAGCTCAGAGAGTGAAACACCGTTGATTCAAGTTTCAAACCAAGAGCTCCTCAGATATTCAAAGAGCCAGTCAGAAGAACTCTTTGTGAAAAATCCTCCATCAAGCCTCCTCAATGATATGGTTTTCACCCATACTTTGAACCTAAGAATTTTGACCAGGCAAGGCAGTGTGCCGACAGCTTCAAATGGGGGGGGGAAATCAAAAAGGAAATTGATCAATGCAAGTTACTTGAAGTCTGGGAAGACTATGGAGGCAACACCCATCTGAACACACTAGATAACATCTGGATATTCAAGATTAAAGAGAATGCTCACAATGACTCTACCATTTACAAAGCTTGGATCTGCATAAAAGTATTCAACCAAGTTAATGGCATAGATTTCAAAAAAAAAATTCTCCTACTGGAAATATTGCCTTGTTAAGAGCAATCCTTCTGTGTAGCTTGAAAAACAAACTGAAAATCAAACAGTATGATATAAAGGCGGATTTTCTGCACGCACCCATTGAGGAACAAGTAATCATCAGGAAATGGCAAGGATTTCAATGTTATTCTCAATACTTAAAACTCAAGAAAATTCTGTATGGGCTCAAACAGTCTCCAAAAAAACTGGTATGACATGCTCACCAACTGCGTCAAGTTGGTTGGCTTCAAGGAGTCAGACAGTGATCCCTGCTTGTATAAATTTGATGAAAATAAGTCATTCCTCTACTTTCACGTTGACAACTTAATCCTAGTGGGTGACGGGAATAACTTCAAAGACAAGTTCAATACTTGGCTCAAAGACTCTCAAGCTCATGAACTGGACACTATCCTGGGTATGAAGTTCAAAAGAACTTCAAACAGCATTTGGCAGAGTTAACCCAAGAATATTGTTCAGGGCTTAGAAGAACTTGGCTTTCTTGTATCAAGACTGTGCTCTACACCGTTGAATTCTCATCTCCAACTGTGCAAGGAATTGGATGAAGAATTTGAAAAGTTCAAGAAGCTCAACATAAATTAAAAGTCCGCACTAGGACTTCTCAACTATATAGCAAGCAGAAATTGTCCAGATCTTGGTTACTCCATCTCCAGCTTAGCTTGTTTCCGGAACAAACCTGGTCTGATGCATTGGAAGGAACTAAAAAGAATGTGGCAATACCTCAACCACACCAAGGTTTTGAAGCTTACCCTTACCTATGATGAATCAAAAGGTCCTATTGAATTTTATAGAGACTCTTCCTGGGGAGAAGACCCTACCAGTCGCAAATCCCAATCCAGCTATCTTTGTCTGTCCCTTGGTTCCACTCTCTTGTGGAACAGTTACAAACAACGCAACATAACCTATTCCTCCACAGAAGCCAAACTCAACCCACTGCTTGACTCCTATCTCAAAGGCAAATGGCTTTGCCATTTTTTGGGAGAAGTTTCTCAAACTAATCTACCATCATCTAAGAATCTGATCAATAATAAAGGCCCAGAAAACAATTTAAAGAAATTTGGATCAAATGATAAGACTAGAAAAATGGATCTCAAAACAAAGTGACTTCAAGAAGAACTCAAAGAAGGATAACTAAATTTAAATTTGATAGACACTAGCAAGATGCTAGGAGACCCACTAACTAAGGCAGTCAGCCTGAATAAGTTAGAAAAATTTACCAGTATTGTCTTTGCAGTAGAACAGGCTTGATCTCCAGTTAAGGGGAGTGTTAAGCCAGGAGTGACAATCCCCACGGGCAGTGACCCAATGGTTCCTGCAAGTAGGTGATCTGACCTCTGTGAAGGCCCTAAGAGAGAAATCACTCTGATTAAATCTACTGCTCCAGTTGGGGATCTTGGTTTCATTGTACTCATTTGTCTTCTCATTTTCTTTGATTTTTCCAATTTTTCTTCTCATTTCCTTTCATTGTTCTCATTTGTCTTCTCATTTTATTTCTTCATCTTTTTCATTTCTCTCCCTCTCTGACAACTATGAAATTCACTCAATCACAAGACCCAGACCAATCACCTCAACAATCTCTTTCAAACTCAACCAACTGGCTCTCAAATCCTCAATTGATTAATCTCTGACTGGTGAGATCAATCCAGGCTAACGCTGTGGTAAACCAAACCTTTCCTATAGCCATCAGACTCATTTTTTCTTATTAATTATTATTCTTATATCAAATTAAAGTCAAGAAAATACTAAATAAACTCCAAACCCCTCATAAACTATACTCTAAACTCAAACCAACCTGAAAACCCAAATCAACCACCAGATAAACCCCTTCAACCATATCAACACCTGTCACAAAAACCACCTAACACCTGGCACAGACTGGATTATGTCACATGAATTAATGAAAAGTCTTAATTATATATAAAATCAAAAGATTATGCTCAAACTAACCACACAAAAAAACAACATACCCCATACCAGCAGGACTTAAACCATATCAGTACCACTGTTACACTACAACAAGTACTATGGAAGCAAGTTACACAACTTTTATGGAACTTTCACCACCCGATAAGAACTTGAAGGCGTCCTTTCAAGAACTCTGATACTCATTTTGCCACCATTCCAACCATACAACACACACACATGCACCAACAGAAGTAGGGGCCATGCAGCCAAGTATATCTCAATTCTCACCAACCAGCAATAACAACTCAGTACACATGACTTTTCTAGAACTTTAACCACTAGAAAAGCCCTCTGAAGCGTCCTCTTAAGCAATCTGATACTCAGTTTTCCACCATTCCAACCATAAAACACACAAACATGCACCAACAGAAGTAGGGGCTCATGCAGCCAAGTATATCTTAATTCTCACCAACCAGCAATAACAACTCAGTACAAATGACTTTTCTGGAACTTTCACCACCAGATAAGCCCTCTGAAGCGTCCTCTCAAGCACTCTGATACTCAGTTTGCCACCATTCCAACCTTACAACACACACACATGCACCAACAGAAGTAGGAGCTCATGCAGCCAAGTATATCTGAATTCTCACCAACCAGCAGTAACAACTCAGTGCACATGACTTTTCTGGAACTTTCCCCACCAGATAAGAGCTCGGAAGCGTCCTCTCAAGCACTGTGTTACTCATTTTGCCACCATATCAACCATACAACACCTGCAAGCCACACTCTCAAGTTACCCAAGGGGACATGTGGTAAAACAGCATACCTCATATCTCCACAACTAATTACATTGAAACAGCATGCAGGTAGTTCCTGCAACATTTTATACATGATAAGGGCTCAGAAGCTTCCTAAGAAACACCCAGCACATTACTTTCCATCACCAAACCCATGCAGGTCACACCATTCAAGCTACTAAAGAGGGCTTGCAGCTGCCAAGCATGTTTCATCCTTTTCCCAACCAGCAAAAATTAACTCAAGCTGCAGGCAAATTCTTCATCATTTTCTATACAAGATAAGCACCCAGAAGCTTCCAGATCACACAATTCTTATCTCTTATCTCATATCTTAGCCTGACTCTCAAAGATTGAACTAAAAAAATACTGTTATTCTCAGCCTGATTTACACATTTTATTACCAGAATGATTTGTCTCATGTAACTGTACCCTCCTGTGCTTCAACAGTGCAGAGAGAGGCTCAGAACCGCACTCAGGGGATCCCTGAGCATCCCCTGAGGAAGTATTTGTCCATTTAAGGAGGGCTCTTTTGCCCTATCCAAGTTGTATGGCATGGCATCAGCCCAGAATATGGCATCAGCCCCTTAAGGTCTATGGCCTCTGCCTAATCAGTACCAGTTTTTCAGTGGACCAGAATCAAGTTAAAAGGAAATAAAAGATCATACACGAAATTATTTTGACCATTTTACCAAACCCCTGGTGTTTTTGAAGAAGGGTTCTTGAGAAAAGGCCTGTTATTCAGCACCTGTTTTTAAGAGGGAAAACCCCTTATTTTTGATTATTAAATTCATAAAAGAGGAAGAGGACAACAGAACAACCAACCAAGCTTTTTTTTCGCCCAGCTCCCTGGGGGCAAGCCCATCTTTGGGTCCCCCTACTGGTTAAGCACCTTTTGGTCAACCCTTAAATTGTTTAATTTGTTAAGCTATATGGGCACTCCACTAGGCACGCAGGCGCAGGTCTCTGTCAAATGAGAGCAGTGGAGATACTTCAAATTCCTGGTGTCTTTCTCATGAGATTTCTCACCAGGATCTCACAGGTAGAATCTTCTCGAAAACCATCACTTCAATCCTAGACCACTCTTTCGTCCTCATATTATGACCTCAACCACCGTATCAGAACTCCACCTAGCTAAAACTCACTCTTCCAATCTCATCACCCTGTCCTGCTCTTCCATCCGTTTCATTTAACCCCCATCATCTGCCTTCCTGCCTGCCCGGTGAGATCTTCCTACTTTACATTCTTTCTTTCCTTCCTTATATTGAACAGTTTTGTTCTTTGTACGACTCCTCCAGTCTCGTCTCCTTATTTCCTCACAGAGCCTCAACTGAATTCTTGACCTCAATCCCTCAACCTCATAATTGCCATGTGCTTGATGTTTGTCACTGTTTCTCAACTGTTCTTGTTTCTTGTCTTTTGTTAACTGTCATTTTTCTTTCAGTTCCCAGTTTTCAGTATAATCAATCACTCAATTTAACACGGTTAAAAGCCAAAAGGCTCTCTCAAATCTCTCAAATCATCTATTAACTGGGAAACGATGGCTGGTTCGATGTCTGAGGGATTCAGAAAAGCGATTTTGAAAAATGCTCTCAATAGTATACCTAGACTCAACGAGGACAACTATGGCGTTTGGAAGGATAAGATGGACGCCATCTTAGACGTTTGTGGATGCTCAACAGTCATTAATGATGATTCATCTGCTCTGGACTCGGATGTCAACAATGAAATCAAATTGCTCATCATCTCAAGACTCGAACCTTCCACACACGATAACATTGTCACTCCGGACAACAAAAATTCAGCCAAACTGCTGTGGAAGGCCATTATCAATAAATATGCCTCTTCACAAGCGTCAAACCAAGCTCAAATATTCAACAAATTCTTCTACTTGAAGTTTGCACCAGATCAGATCAACAAATTCATTACCAAGGCTAGAGTGTGTCTGAAAAAGATGTCAGAAGTTGGAATTATCCTACCGAGTGACATCCTTGCTTAACATCTGCTCTTCAAGTTTCCAGAGGCAATGAAAGATATCAAACGTCAAATAATGTATACCGACAAAGAACTGTCCATTGATTACGTTCTGAACCATCTAACTCAACTAAATAATGAATCTAGAGCCCAAACTGCGTGGGAAAATCAAACGTCTCGGACCGAAGTAGCCCTGATTAACTCTAAACCCAATGTCTCAAACATTTCCAACAAGTCAGGAGAACGACAACGATGCACCGAAGGATTCCATAATCCCAGGCAGAATAAGCATCACTCCGCCAAGAACTGCTGGCATTTACACCCTGAAGTAGCCCCCGACTGGTGGCGAGAAGATCAAGCCAAATGGAAATCCAGGAAAATGCAGTCCAAGTCGAATCCTGTCGCCCATTATCTTGCCTTACTTTCTATGTGGATCAATCACAGCAATCCAAAATCTCGTTTTATTCTCAATAGTGGAGCATCAACTCACATGATAAATGATAGCCAATACTTCATCGACATGGCTCCGTGTGATACGCAATCAATTAAAACCGGCAAGGAGGGCGCGGAACTAGAGATCAAGGGTAAGGGGACAGCGCGACTTGTGTGGGATGGCTTCACTCTTGACCTGTCCAATGTGCTTTACGTCCCAAATTTGGTCATCAACCTCATAAGCGCAGGGGCTCTCAACCAATCGGGATTCACGTTTCAGGCAAGCAAGGATTAATTCTTCATTGCTAAGGATGGAACTAGAGTCTTGGGGGGTAAGATCATCAATAACTTATACACGTTAGAGACACCAAAGTTTGAGCGGGTGTACCAAAACAATCATTCAGCCAATGTCACGTGGACCATGGATGAGGAACTCATGGAGATCCATTGCAACTACGGCCACGCTTCCATTTCCAGATTAAAAGACGTCACAAAACACATCCCGGCGAATGTAAAGGATAATTTCGAGTGCATCCACTGTGTCAAGAGCAAGATAACTAAATCCACGTTCAAAGGGACCTTGCCCAAAGCCTCAAAACCTTTCGATTGTATTCATCTGGATCTAATGGGGCCTCATAAACCTCAATCCAAAGGCGGTCACCGGTTCATACTCACGTTAGTCAACAATGCGACAGGATACATTGGCGCCTTCCCACTTCAATCCAAGGAGGAAACGGCAGAGATAATTATCAATCTGATCGAAAAAGAACATAGGCGACAAGGGTATTTTCCCTCACAAGTTTTCTCCAATGGCGGATTGGAATTTTTCAATCAGAAACTTCAGACATTCTACAACAAGAACCACATCGGCCAAGTGATCTCCGAACCGTACCACCCCAAGCACAATGGTAAGGCAGAAAGAGCGAATAGGACAATCGTGGAATCTACAAGGACTATTCTTAAGGACGCCCTCATACCGGAAAATCTATGGCACGAGGTAATCAAGGCTAGTGCTTTAATGCTCAACCACATACCTAGGGACGATCAATCAGACTCGCTGTGGACTCAAATACACAAAGATACCCTGCGGCCATCTTACCTCAAACCAATCGGAAGCCCATGAGTCTACCTGTTAAATCAGCGAGCGCGTGGACTCAAGTTCAAAGAGAAAGGAGATGAGGGGATATTAGTAGGCTTCAACCCTATCTTTCGTTCCTACCGCATCCTAACTAAATCACACTTTGTCATTTGCTCGAAGCACGTACAATTTTTGAAAATGCCAATGCCTCAAAATTTGATTCTGTCACTGCCGGACGACGACTGGGTAGAAGGAAAACAAGCCCAGAAACCAAGTCAAGACCAACATCAGCAAAAAGAAAATCATCAGAGAAAGACGCCGGAATTCATGGAATACCAAGACAGGTCTGTGAGTGATTCCAACTCAGATCCCAAAACTAATCCTTCATCAAGCAAAGAATTGATGGATTCCAAGGATGTAGAGTCAGACTCCCAGATCACACCATCAATCAGCCCAGTGCCGCCATCTCAACCCCCTGCGACTATTCCAGCGATGCAACCGCTGAGAACTCTCAGAGATCGACGCACAATCAAACCCCCGCAACGCTACAGATTTTTTCATTATTACAAACCAAAAACCTATGAAGAGGTGGTGAGTTGTGAGGAAAGTCAAAGGTGGATCGAGGCGTTAGAGGGTGAACTCTCCTCAATTGAATCCTTCGACGTGTGGGAAGAATACGATGGACCTGAACCATTGAACCCGCTTCGGACAACCTGGATCTTCAAAATCAAAGAAAATTGCCACGGAGATCCGGTTAAGTTCAAGGCGAGGTTTTGCGTACAGGGTTTCAATCAGGTTGAGGGAATCAATTACTTCAACACTTTTGCTCCGACAGGTAAACCTTCTACGCTTTGCTTGCTCCTAGTATATGCTCTGAAGTCTGCGCAGAGGATTCATCAATTTGATGTCAAAAGTGCATTCCTGCACTCACAAATAGAAGAAGAGGTTATTATCAAGACTCCCAAAGGGTCCGACTGGGCCTCCAAATTTCTCAAACTCAAGAAATCGCTATATGGATTGAAGCAATCCCCCAAAAATTGGTACGAAACCCTGACGGACTGGTTCAAAGAAGTTGGATTCTACGAATCATTGTGCGATCCCTGCCTTTATTTGTCAAAGGATGGTAAGTCGCGGTTATTTTTTCATGTGGACAATTTAATCCTGGTGGGCGACGGTCAGGACTTTGAGAGAAAGTTTAAAGAAAAATTCAAAGGATCGACGTGCCAGGACCCCAATACTGTCCTCGGGATGAAGATAGAAGTAAAGGAAGACAGGATTCTTCTGAGTCAACCAAACCATATTCAGCACGGACTTGATGAATTGGGATTGACTGAATCCAGAGATTCATCCACTCCGCTCACGCGCAACCTCCAACTCAAACCGGAAACCAATGACAAGCACTCTAAATTTCGGGCGCTTAACATTAATTATCAATCTGCAATAGGAATTTTAAATCACATAGCTTGTTACACAAGACCGGACGTTAGTTTTGCGGTCTCAAGTCTGGCGCGCTTTAATTTCAAACCTGGAATCTTGCACTGGAACGAGTTGAAGAAAACCTGGAAGTATTTGAAATCGACTCAACATTACAAGCTCGAACTCAAGCACATCTCCGACGCGAACCCTCTGGAAGTTTAATCTGATGCTTCCTGGGCAGACGACCCCGATACATGGAAGTCGCAAACGGGTTACTTGTGCACTGTATTTGGCAGCCTGGTATCTTGGAATAGCTGTAAGCAACGGAACATCACCTGGTCATCCACAGATGCAGAGCTGAACGCTCTAGTGGACTCTTTCCACGAAGCCACTTGGATCAAGGCGCTGGTGAAGGACATTTTCAGCCTCTCACTAACCGAGATTCCTCTCAACATCAATAACAGTGGACTCGACGATAAAATTCGCAATTTTGGGTCAAATTCAAAAACCAGGCACTTAGATTTAAAGACAAAAGGGATGAGGGATAAACTGCAAGCTAGACGGATCAAGATCAACCTCATGAAATCTTTGCACATGATCGCGGATGCCTTGAAGAAGGCAGCCTCCATCCAAAGCATCTCTCTACTCTTCCCTTTCATGGCAGTAGTCAATGCGTGATTTTTTTTATGTTATTTTTTCTTTCTTTATTCTTATTTGTTCGATTTGTGACTCATCTTGTATTTACAAGAGCAATATTTCTCCGGGCATGGTGGGGTGTTAAGCTATATGGGCACTCCACTAGGCACGCAGGCGCAGGTCTCTGTCAAATGAGAGCAGTGGAGATACTTCAAATTCCTGGTGTCTTTCTCATGAGATTGCTCACCCGGATCTCACAGGTAGAATCTTCTCGAAAACCATCACTTCAATCCTAGACCACTCTTTCGTCCTCATATTATGACCTCAACCACCGTATCAGAACTCCACCTAGCTCAAACTCACTCTTCCAATCTCATCACCCCGTCCTGCTCTTCCATCCGTTTCATTTAACCCTCATCATCTGCCTTCCTGCCTGCCCGGTGAGATCTTCCTACTTTACATTCTTTCTTTCCTTCCTTATATTGAACAGTTTTGTTCTTTGTACGACTCCTCCAGTCTCGTCTCCTTATTTCCTCACAGAGCCTCAACTGAAGTCTCAACCTCAATCCCTCAACCTCATAATTGCCATGTGCTTGATGTTTGTCACTGTTTCTCAACTGTTCTTGTTTCTTGTCTTTTGTTAACTGTCATTGTTCTTTCAGTTCCCAGTTTTCAGTATAATCAATCACTCAATTTAACATCATTGGAATTGAAAAAAATAGTCGGAAAAAGTCGAAAATTCTTGATTATTAATTGGTGGAAGCTTGCCAATAATCCAATCCAACCTGGAATAGTCTTGCAATTCCTAAAAAATCTCTTTTGATAATTAATCTAGGTCTGATAAGAGACCTATTTTAAGTCTCAAACAAACCAGCCACTAATTAAAAAAAATTATTGTGCAGACTTATTATAGTTCAGAAGGGAAGGCAATTCAAAACTACCTTAGCTTAACTCTATCTATTCAAGACTAGTAGTAAACTAAATTCCCCTCCTAGTGACTGCCAGCAAGCTATTTGCTAAATAATCCCATTATCCCTTGGAGTCTCTACAACACTCATCAGAATGCAGCTCAACCTATAATCATATCCTTTTTTATTGCCATCATGTTCTTTCCTTACTTACTCTCACATCCATAGTCAACCCTGGTAACTATTTCACTGTGTTGGTATTCATACTCTCTATCCTGTATCATTTATTCTCCTGTGTCATCTGATTCTCATTGAGTTGTCTATGTCACAGCCTGCTGGATAAATATTCAAACCATCATTCAAAGTTATAGAAGAAATGGTTTGGAGTATGGCTAGGAGGGTAGGATTCATGGAAAGAGGTTGAGGAGGCAGTTTAATTTGGGAAGTAGGAATGGAAGTAAAAGCATTTGGTGGAGATGCTTCTTCTTGAGGTCCAGCAGTTGGTGAATTAAGGTTACTGATTATCCTTGAGTAAAAACCTGATTCTTTTCTCTCTTCCTCTTCCTCATTATCAGGGAGAGGAATAATGCTTAGATTGTGCAATGGGGAACCCAATCCATAGTCTGCTTGAGAATATTGACCAATTAGAAAATTAGGAAAAGGTCTGAAAACAGGTGGAGCAGGAGATAGGGAAGATCTTGGAGGATCTGGAGGAAGGAGACCAGTATCCATAGGTTTGGAATCTGGCGCTGGGAGGTTGGAAAAGTTCCTATCATATCAACAGTCTTGAGGAGTATTTCAATGGTGATCCTGAATTTATAGAATAGAACCAAATCCTGTGGTTTCCCTGGTTTAAGGTGGAAAGGTGTTGATGGAGGGTTGTGCACATTGAAGAGGCCTGGTTTCCACTTATTCAGAAGGGAAATGGCCCAAGAGAGCTACCCAGAGAAGATAAAATAGGAAGGGGACTGGCCATAGAAGGATTCTTGAGGTTTTAAGATGTTTTTCAAAGTGGTTAAAAGGGGGTCAAAGCAATCAAAGCAATCAAAGGGGTCAAATTCAAAGTCAAATTTCTGTCAGAGTTTAATTGAACCTTTCAAAGCAGTTGAAGTACTGTCAAAGTTCCATTGAGGTAACTTTGAAGTTGCATTGTAAGGCCAAATAGAAATATTTGATGGAAATGGATAATTTTGCAGGATATTCCTTTTTAAAAAGCAAAGGGCCACACATGGTTTAGCACTGTATCACGCAATAGCCCACAAATAATTGTAGATAGTGATATCCATAAGATAGGATGGGATGGATGGTTGAAAACAGGGCCAAATTGGGGTCTCTGGCTGACCAGTGACATGAAGTCACTATATGTGGCCAATGTTGTCTCAAATAAGTATCAAAAGTTTGAACATGAAAAGAAAATGATGTATTCTGTGATTCACAATAACATATACAGGTTTGATTGTGGACTTCACATTAATGGAAAATAAAAGTCAACTGGTTTTCACCTTGTTAAAAATAGAAGTCAGTCTGGTTTCCCCTTTGTGGAAAATGAAAGTCAAACTTTTTTACCCAATGATCAACTTTTTTTCAGAATCACATCACCACACAAAAAGTAATCAATTTGAATACATTCAAAAGTGTACCACGCTTTTTTATTGCATGTGCAGTTGTTTTTGTCCAATTTTTTCAATTTTATTTTCATTTACTCATAAATGAATGTAACCCCCAAAAAAACACTGGATGTTTCAAAGGGTAAAATTTTTATTTTCACAAAACTGTTTGTACATGCAAGGTTATTTTCAAAGGAAATCAATTTAAATTCAAGGATTTTTTCACCTGATTGTATTTATTTATTTCATAAATATCACAATGATTTTGATATGCCTTTATATATATCAAAATGCTTTTTATAATTATAAATCTATTGAGTGGAGCCAAACTAGTATAGACAGGCTATTCTTGTTCAGACAGTGAAGTATGAAAACCAATATAACCACAAGTTATGATCTGCCAATTATTGGTTGATCTCACTTGAAAAACATTTAGATGTTCCCAACTTGAAAGGAGTTGTGTATTGGTTTCAAACAAAGTGATAAAAATATAAAAATCAGGGAAATAATGAACAGGATCAATAATATTGATAATTTTTGCAATATTTTTTTCCATTTAAGATGATGGTGGTATCTCCACCATGGGTACAAAATAATGTTCCAAGAGTCAATCAAATTAGTTGGAAAATCATGATCAATCCAGTTAATATGTGGTTTTAAATTTCTCAAATGATCAAGGAAATCAGTTTAATCTTTCCTTTCTGCCAGATTTGGTTTTGAATTAATCTGATTGTCATTTGCATCTGTGCTTTTTAAATATGATGTCATAATTATTACTTCTGGGGGGGGGATTCAGGTTTTTTCAAAATTTTCTTCAAGTTGTGAGATTGGCAGAATATCTTCAAAAGAGTCAAGGGTATATTTGCTGCAATCAGAAAGAAATGAAAATTATTTTTTATGATTAATATGATTCCAAATATGACCTTATCTTGTACCTGTGGAATTTTTATGGTTCATACAGTAAAAAAGCCCATTTACTCTTTCATATGCCCATGTGGCAGAACATGGAGCAGGACCTCATTGCATTAGGAGCTCAGGTGTATGTGTGGAAAGGTGACGGTTTGGTTTTAATTTGCATGCAGGAAAAAGCTTCTGACAACTATTTTGGTATTTTTTCCAATGCTTGGTAAAGTCTGAGGCAGAATGTTGAGTAACAACCCAGCTGGTAGCTATTTTGAGTGTGCTCAAAAGGGAATAAGTGTTTTCAAAAGTGTCTGAAGGAAGTGGATTTCCTCTTTTTCTCTTGTTATAAATAAAATGGGAAGATAAAGTTTATATATCAAGAGCAATTATCCACCTTTCAAGCTTCCATGTGCAGCCACACCAAGATTCTTTGGCACTCTGGTCCAATTGAAGGGAATGGGTGTCCTTTCAATCAAGTTTTAGATTTTTTTCAGAGTTTATGAGTCAAATTTAAATTTTGGAATGATTTTGCCATTGAGCCTTTCAGACTCAAAATCAGAGCTAGTGATGCTTGATATTGGAACATATTCCAAATAATAATTATATTGATTACTGTTTCCTGAGGTGTGAAGAAAGTTGGCACTGCTTTCTAAATAGGAAGTGGTGGTATTTTTTTGATTGTTGGAAATATTTTTGTGGAAGGTTTTGGGTATGCTCTGAACATCTGGAAAGGCGTCCTTACTCAGATATCTCACCTCTCTTGATTCAATGTCTTTATTTAGTATTTAATCTTCATTTTCACTTTCACTTCTTGAGAGTGTGTCACTACTGTAAAAAATTTTCTTTTTGATCTTGTTCTTCTTCCATGTTGATTCTGGCAGGCAGATTCTATTTTTGGAATGATTGTTCAAAGCTTGAAGGACCATATTTTGAATCACATCAAGATTTATCATCTTAGTTGCATCCCAATAAGGAAGCCCTTCAAGGATTGAATATCTCACACCTGTTTTTTGAAAGACTTCCTCACGTGCATCAATTGAGGGTGCCTGAAGCCATTTCTGGACACTTTCCTTGTGGTCCTTCAAATTGCAATTTGGGAAAAGGAATGCCTGAACAGAATCCATTTGGGACTTCTCAATATTGCAGAAATTGCAAAACTTGGTTCCTCCATGACTTATGAAACCAGTGAGCTTCCTCATAGCTACAACATCAGCAATTACAGTCAAATCTGATGAAGGATCCGTTTTAATTTAGAGCTTTTTTTGAGAATAAAAGACCATTCCAAATTTATTTTAGTTCTTCAAAAAGGGTTTGTAGTAGATAGTTCAACTGGGGTCCAGTAGGCTCCTTGGGTCCAGGTATGATTCCAGAAATATATAAATTTTCTGTTCTGTGACTTTTTTCAGGAGGAAGATTGAGACAAACAAAGACTATTCATCCCAAGCTTACATGGCTGCTTGATTTTCCAAATGAATTGAACCAATCAACATAAAGTTTAAAATCCAAATGTTTCTTTTTTATAAGGAAGCATTATGATTCACCAATTCCTTTGATTTTTTTCCATAAAAAACAATCACACATATTGATCATCATATAATTTGGTGATCTTTCCAGGTGAGCAGAAAGATATTTTTCAATTAAATTGCGTTGCAAAAAAACTTGCTAGCCATTCCGTAAAAGGTTTTTACACAAATATTTTCCTAGGGGAGAACTGTGATTCAATAATTTCTTTCATTTTTGAAATTTTGTTTGATGATTCCTTCATTTTCCCTATTGATTCTGTACATTCTGGAATGAATTGACCATAATTGAAATGTCTGGTACACTTGATTTGTTCATTCTTGATGTCATTCACCAATACAGGGAGAAAGAAACATTCTGGACACCAAGCATATATATTCAAGGTGGGGTTGACACTAGTTATTCAAAAACAGTATCCATGTTTAGGGGGTTTTTTAATTGAATATTTGGTGAGTGATTTTGAATGGTCTGCTTGTGCAAGTTCAATCAAAACAACAGAAATCTGGATGAATCCCTGCTGATAAAATGTTCAAGATTCAAAATAGCAGATATAACTAGATAGAGCACAAATGTTCTTTCATTGAGTCTCCAAAGGTTTTGAGAAAAATTTGATGTCTCAAAGATGACAGAATCTGAATGAGAGTCAGAAAAATGAAAAGCGGCAGCACAGGTTCTCTATAATTTGTTTGGTTGGGATGACCTTGGTGCACTGCAGGAAAATCCAAATTATTTATGATTTTATTGATTCCTGGGTGGAGTGAGTTTTGTTTTTTCTCTTCCTGCTATGTGATGTTGATACTTGGCATTTAAAAAAGCCAACCCAGGTCTCATCCCATGAATTTTAATGTGGGTCTTGGATTTACAATCATCACATTGGCAGATTATGTGCTTGTTTTTTGATGGTGAAATATGAAATTTAAGGAGAGCTGATAAAACCTGGACCAGGCTGTTCAGATTGCAGCAGAGAGGTGAGTATGACAAGAACAGCCAGAACCAGCAAAACAGTAGAGTTGGAAGAAAACAAACATAAGAAGGGTCTCTACAAGCAGGGTGATGGCCCTAGAATGGACTAAGTAGAGTATCAAGCCACTAGCTTCCACGCAAGATCCAATTCCCCCAGGAGTTCTTGCCAACGGAAGGAGGTGATCAGTTCAACAAATCTGATATTGAGTTGAGGAGCTGGAGCTGGTACCTACTCCTATATTGATGCCGTGGTGATCAGATGAGCAAAGTCGGAGTCGCAGATCAATCCAACCAAGGCGAGTCGAATATGGTTGAGAGTTGTCCTAGACGGCAAGCGTTCAGACTGAGAGTGGTATCGAGATGTTGGAACCGGCAGTGGTTGAGTCCTCAGAGCGGAATCACAAAAAGAGGACATGCAGTGAAACCCGTCTGAGTAGGTTCAGTGCTGCGAGTGCTCGGTGACAGCCCAGCAGGCACTGACAGCGGAAGAAGGAAAAGAGAATGGAAACAAGCAGCAAGAAGAACAACAACCCAGGACACTAGATGACTGAGACAACGAGGCTGGCAGGAGTTCATCAAATAAGAATGAAAAGAACAAATATCAACACGCCCGCTCAACTCAATGTCAGGATGATTCCTATGAACCGATAAACTTAGCAAGTCTATTGACAGCTGGTGTACTAGCTGCTTTTTTGAGAGAATCCGCTAGCATATCTTGAGACAAGATAAGTTTAATTTTTATGAGCTCGTCATTCCAGTCATTCCATAAGCTCTTTATTTTGATGTCTATGTACTTGGCGTGTGACTTACATCCAAATTTTTTTATTTTATTGTTAAGACCTTTGTTGTCTATTAAGTGAACGGGAGGTAGAGGCACGGTTCTCCAGATCTCCCCTATGAGATGGTTAATCCAGCGTCCCTCAAGGTGGGCAGCCAATAGCGCATTGCATTCATATTCTGTTGAGGAGTGCGCAATACTACGCTGTTGGCGGCTTGTCTAGTAGACAGGTGACCCTTTGAGCAGACAGAGGAGTCCCGTTTGCAATAACCGGGTAGCGGGATCATCCCCACAGGTTGCATCGCTATACGTGACAAGTCTGGTGGCTGGAGTTCTGACTCAAAGGACAAGCTGGTATTCGATGGTTTTGAGGAGATATCTCCACACATGTTCCACTTCCTTCCAGTGTGTGATTCCAGGTCTTTCTGAGAACCGGGCCAAGTTCGACACAGCAAAGCTGATGTCTGGTCTCGCCAGCGTGGCTATGAAATTAAGTCGCCCTATAGGCGATTGATAGTTCCTATCCAGTTTTTGGAATTCTTCTATTTCTTGTTCGGAAGCTGGCTGAAGGTGAAGGCCAGAGGTGCAGGGACTGTTCAATGGTTTGGCATCCATTAGGTTCATTTCTTCCAGTCCCTTTTTTATATGATTTGGTAGTGACAATGCTATGTGGTCAGAGCCGATGTCTACTTTCATTCTCAGCAAAGTATCTACCCTGTGCGCTGACGAGTCTTTGAATCGGTCGAGAAACTTAGTCTTGAAGCCTTTGGCATCCCCAACGACCACAAGATCGTCTACATGGAAAAAGAGGGCTTTGACTTTGTCTGAATGAAGATAGAGACAAGGATTGCTGTTGCTTTCCTCAAATCCATTCTCTTTGATCCATGCAACGAGTGTCTTGTACCAGTTGAGAGGTGCCTGCTTCAAGCCATACAAGGATTTGTTCAACTTGAGGAACTTGGACGTTTGTTTTGACCCCGCTGGAGTCCTGATGAAAACGTTCTCTTCCAGAGGTGCATGAAGAAACGCCCCCTTAACGTCAAATTGAAGTATTGGCAGACTTTTGTCAACTGAGTAAATCAGCAGCGCTTGCAAAGAAGCCACTTTCCCTGTAGGAGCTAATGTGTCGAAATAATCAATACCGTATTTCTGATTAAATCCTTGAACACATACCCTCGCTTTCAGTGTGGTCTCACCGGAGTGCAGATCCTCCTTACTTCGGAAGGCCCAGGTCGTGTTAAGCGGATTGACAACTTCGGATTCACACGCATCCTCCCAAACTCCAAGATCCTCGATGGTGTCTAATTCTTTCTTGATGGGAGGAATCCAGTGCGGCAATTTCAGAGCTTCCTTGATGGACTTGGGCGGGGCTTCATGATGATAACCGTATCGTTCAGGTACCTTCAATTTGGATCAATCACGTAAGGTGGGCTTCAGAGTGGCAAGAACATTAGCTGAAGAGAGATCGCTTTTGGATGGGTCAGTGACACCAGGGTCACCTATCTCTGGCTTGAGTTCCTCAGGGTCCTCAGTGGCTGGGTTCTCGGCAGGCATGGTTGATTGAGCGGTGGTGCAAGGACGATGATTCTCGGAGATTTCGACGTCGTCCAATAGTGATGAGCTACTTGTGACAGAGTGTTGAGAAATTTTACATGTTTGGTCTCTATGATCTTTCCGGACTTCGTCAGAATCTTGTAAGAGAGGAACCAGGGTACGTATCCAATGAAAAACCCTTCCTCCCCTTTTTCATTTATTTTAGACTTGATATTGTTACGATTAAGTAGATAGATAACTCCCAAACCAATAGGTTTCAGATAGTTTTTCGGAAGCTTACTCTTATGGAGCAATTCCCAAGGCGTCGGTCCTCCGCTGTTCTGTGGGATTTGGTTCAGAGCCAGGCAACAACTCTGGATAACCACATGCCAGAAATTCTTGGGAATTTTAGCCGAGCTAAACACTGATTGCAGTGATTCCATGATTGTGCAATTGGCTCATTCTGCCTTGCCGTTGTGTTGGGAATGGTAAGGTTCACTTATTAGATGATTGATAGATTTTGATCTGAAAAACTCTTTGAGAGTCTCGTTAACAAATTCACCTCCTCCATCTGAGACGACTTCTATTGGGTACCTCTGTTTCCTCTTTGCTTCATTCTCAATCACGAACTTGATGGTTTCTGCTGCTGCATCCTTTGAGGGGAGAAGGAAAGCGGAGAGGTAGCCGGACAGATTGTCCACAATGGTGAGAGCAAACCTCATTCCACCCTTGCTAGTAGGATTGAGGGGACCCATCAAATCCAAGTGAAGACAATTGAAGACTCTTGCTGCTGAATGTTGGTCTTTGTTGAACGGGGCCTTGTTGATTTTGCATTTTTTGCAGGCCAGACATTCGAACGAATTCGCCGTTTCCGCTTTTATAGAAAATCCAAGATGCTTCTCCATTTGATCAATGCTAGCGTGACCAAGTCTGAGGTGAAGCTCGTTGAGCTCAGCTACGGTGAGGTAGCAGGATGAGAGGTTTCCAGTTTCAAGCCCCTTGGAGGCAGGAGAGGAAGATGGCTTGAGTATTTCGGCCTGAATCATGAGGAGGTTGTTTTCAATGTTGCCGGACAAGACAGAGGCGCCTGACTTGCATAGAGTGAAGGTAGGCGGGTTTATTTTGGAGTTTACCCTGAGACTGCAGCCCTTCAATAGCAAAGTGCCGAGAGACAAAAGGTTAACTGTGGCATCTGGTACCCAAGCTGCGTTCTCCAGGTGAATTGTCTTCCCAGCATTCCTGAGTATAGCTGTACCAGTGCCTCAAATTGCTATTCCCTCACCCTTCTTCCCAGTTTTAATGAATTCTTCCCCGGATTCCTCAGTCAGGGACAGAAACGAGTTCTGATCATGGAACATGTGAATTGAACAGCCGCTATCCAAGATGTATCTATTGGAGTGGATGTTGGAGAGATGGTTGGAAGCGCAGAAGAAGGAGTAGTCTTAGTAGTGTGATTCAGCCGGGTTCTTCTTCTTAGTACCCCGTCTTCCTTTGTTAGATGATTGCTCGGGCCTAAGCTTGGGAAATTCCACCCAGCAAGAAGAGGGGGGGTGAGACTTGACTGCGGGATTGTGCTTCCCATTTTCGCACCTAGGGCCGTCCAATTATCTTGGGTTGTTAAGGTGAAACATGGCCAAGTTGGTGTCGGAAGTCTTGGCTGCCTTAGATTGAACTTTGTTTTTGTGCTGGATGAGGTGATTCAAGACAAGCGTGACAGACAGTTCACTTCCTGAGTGCATGATCTGAGACTGTATGGCTTTGAGTGAATCCGGAAACTTGAAGAGTATAAGATAGCTCAGAATATTGTCAGGCAAGACTATTCCTACTTTGTCCAGTTTTCCTAGGTGAGCTTTCACGGATGTGACAAAGTTGTCTATGTCATTTTGATCGAAGCCTAGATACAGAAAGTTGAAGAACATTCTCGCTTGGTTTGCTGCTTGGCTGGAGGTGAAGTGATTCTTTGCTGCAAGCCAGATCAATCTTGAGGAATCTTCATTCTCTGGAGTGATAATGTTGGTGTGAGTTCCTGGGTCTAGTTTTGACATGAGGTAACCTGCCATTTCGTCGTCATCCGGGATGTCCACGAGGGGGTCGACAGAGTTGATTTGATCAAGGATACTGCGCATCTTGAACAGTTGCTCCATCTTCTTCTTCCAGATTGAGTAGTTTGTTTTGGTAAGTAGAGGGGTAGACTCCATGAGAGATTTGAGTGCCAGCGCCTTGAAGTTCCCTTCGGTACCTGGTCCAGGGGATTCAGTGGTCCTGGTTGAGCTCGTTTGATCCATTATTTTGGCTTTTAACCGTATGAAATTTAAGGAGAGCTGATAAAACCTGGACCAGGCTGTTCAGATTGCAGCAGAGAGGTGAGTATGAGAAGAACAGCCAGAACCAGCAAAACAGTAGAGTTGGAAGAAAAAAAACATAAGAAGGGTCTCTACAAGCAGGGTGATGGCCCTAGAATGGACTAAGTAGAGTATCAAGCCACTAGCTTCCACGCAAGATCCAATTCTCCCAGGAGTTCTTGCCAACAGAAAGAGGTGATCAGTTCAACAAATCTGATATTGAGTTGAGGAGCTGGAGCTGGTACCTACTCCTATATTGATGCCGTGGTGATCAGATGAGCAAAGTTGGAGTCGCAGATCAATCCAACCAAGGCGAGTCGAATATGGTTGAGAGTTGTCCTAGATGGCGAGCATTCAGACTGAGAGTAGTATTGAGATGTTGGAACCGGCAGTGGTTGAGTCCTCAGAGCGGAATCACACAAAGAGGACATGCAGTGACACCCGTCTGGGTAGGTACAGTGCTGCGAGTGCTCGGTGACAGCCCAGCAGGCACTGACAGCGGAAGAAGGAAAAGAGAATGGAAACAAGCAGCAAGAAGAACAACAACCCAGGACACTAGATGACTGAGACAACGAGGCTGGCAGGAGTTCATCAAATAAGAATGAAAAGAACAAATATCAACATGAAATTCTAATGAATAGTTCTTAATAGTGTTGGGTGTATTTTCTTTCTAAATGGAAATTGAAAAATTCTTAATGGGAGGATGAAAGTAGCAAAAGTAGAAATCTTATATAGAAGTGTCCTGATGCATTTCAGTGAGCAATTTTATCTTGAAATTATAACCAAAATCAAGTGGATGAGTCTTGTAACTCATCAAGCAAGGGTTTTGGTGCAGGTATCACACAACCACCCCACGTACTAAAGGGCAATTCTTAGATGATTGTGAGCGCAAAAGAATGCTGAGTGCAAGGGCAAGTGCAAGTAGAAAGACTAAGTTGCAAAGTGCAAACTTTGTTATGCCACTAAACCAACGGCAAGAGGAATGGAATTTGTTCCAAGGAAGGAAACTCAACCTGAGTCCAACGTGATAACTAGGTTGTAGCAAAATGCAAGAATGTATGAAATTAACTAACTGAGGAGACAATCATCAGGCAAGGGGGTAGCCCTTATAAGGTAATCCAAAGTGACTAGATACAACCTGGTGATGAGCTAAATACATTTTAAGCGGTGAGGCAATGAATGACAGGAACGGGATAGAAAATGAAGCAGTAGTACATATGCGAGGTCATAGTGTAAGTGCAAGACAATAGGATCTGAGCGTAAAAATGCATGATGAATTGGGACAGGAGCAAATGACGTTGAAGGTAATTCAAATGAGAAGTAATTGTGTATGCAGGGTAGGGACTAGTCCAATTGCAAACTGTACAGTAGTGATGGCTTAGTTAGACGTAGATGCAAACTAACAAACAATGCGTGACCAAAGATGGAAGTCCAAGGCTGTTGATTGGCCAGGGAAGGAGATTGAATCTCACAATGGATTACCGACCGGTATGAAGTTAACCACAAAGTTTGCAAGTATATACTGAGTTGGTTGCTGAGATTGGAAGTTCAAGGCAAGCCAGAGAAAGTATCCAATCACACCATTGATGTTGTGCTTTATTTGTGTCACGCTTTTAGACTGAAGTAGATGGTACTGAGGAGAGGACATGTCAAAGTGATGAAGACAATAATCCCTAAGTTCAAAGCCTGACAGTTTCCCGGGTATAAAGACGCGAGCTCCTGCAAGCGCTAAGTTAAATTTTCCCATCAATTTCAAGTCGTTAATAATTACTGTATACCCTTTACAAAATATTTAGTTCATTACTCAATAAAATTATAGTTTATATAAAATGTTGTCATTGTTGTCCCGCCGTTGCAAAAACTGTATTTGTTGAAATGAGAAATGTGTCCCTAGTACTGCCGTCCGAGGCCTTCAAGGCAAGTGCAAGCAATGTCGCCTCCGCAAGGTTGCATGTAATTTCCCTATAAATGTTGAGTTCACTGTCAATGGTCCCGCGGAGTCATTGAGGGAGATGCGGAGTTGTGGGTCCGCGCCAAGGGTTAACTAAGAGATACCACCGTTTCTGCAGATTGAATACTTGGGGACTCAAGTTCCTGGTGAGTACTAATTGGGACTGACTATAATAAAGATAGTAACTAAATTTTGCTTGTTTTGCTAGTGTTGCCCCGTTTCCAAAGGTATACTACAAACACACCATTGCCACCACCACCTTACTGGGGACCGCGGACTGAGCTTCCTGGGGCCCAGATGAATGCCAAGGTGCAGGACGAAGTGCCTGGTGCGGAACCGGTTGGGGTCATAGCCGAGGAAGCAAGTGAGGAAGAAAGGAAAAAAGTGGACAGATGATTGGGAGAGGGAGAAGACAGAAATGGAGGGAGAGAAGGAACAGAGCAAGAAGAGGCTATAACGGAAGAAGTGGGAGAAGGAAATGAAGATGGAAGAGATGGAGTGGATGGAACGGAAGGAATGGAGGGCCAAGGAAAAGCAGATCCGGTGCGAATCGTAGGGCCGGTCAAACTAATGCAAGGCGGCTGAAGGGTAACATTGGGGAATGTTTGTTGGGAGGCCAAAGGAAGAGAGCGTACGAAGAGCTCTTGGAGGAAGGTGGATGGAATGCTCGGCCGAAGCAAGCTTGGATTGCAAGGTGCAAGGAAATCTTCAAGAGGCACATTGTAACAGAGGTGCTAGTTCTCCAAAGGATGTCCGCACTAATAAATGATGAAGACCTGGATACCTTTCAATCCATGGTTGCGGAATTGACTGCAAATTGGGAGAATGCATAAAAGGAAGTAAAAGAAACTTTGTAATCATTTATTATAAATATATATTTTTTCTCTTTCTCTCTTTTTTTTTTTTTTTTTTTTTTTTTTTTAATAATAATAAGGAATGAAGTTTTACTTGCTAGAAATGAGAGGGAAATGAGAAAAAGGAATAACACAGTGAGATGGAGGAATTGACTAATGGAATAATGGTGTGAAATAAAATGGGGTTAGATGAGATGGAATGTGGAATGGAATGGGATTGGATGAGATGGAATGTGGGATGAAATGGGATTGGAGGAGATAGAATGTGGAATGGAATGGAATGGGATTGGATGGGATGGAATGTGGAATGTAATGGGATTGGATGGGATGGAATCATGATTGTCAAGGTTTGGGGGGGAAGCTCACATGGAAGTCTTGAATCAGATTGGGTGAATTGCAAAGTTGATGGGCTGGTTCCCACGAGGTGCAATATTTGTTGGACTGGAAGCCAGACCATTCAACAAGGTATTGAAGTTTTCCTTTGCGTAACCTGGAATCCAGAATACAGCTTAATTCCCACTCTTGATGATCAAGGACAGTGACTGGTTCAAAGGGGGATGAGTCTTGCCCGGGTATAAGACTTAAGCTGGCTCTAGGAGAGACACATGAAAGACCATGTGGATACCTTTCCATTTTGCAGGTAAAGTAAATTTGAGGGTGTTAGGGGAGATGACTGATTCTACTTTAAAGGGGCCAAGCTTTCTATTGGAGATTTTGCCAGTTGGGCAAGTGCTGCAAATGTTGCAAGCATCAAGCCATACTTGATCTCCTCCTTCAAAGGTTGGAGACGTAGTGCAAGATAGGTCTGCTTGCTCCTTATAGCGCTGGTTTGCTTCTTCAAGGTTGGTTCAAAGTTGCGATTGAAGGGATTGAATTTGTTCAAGGTAATTGGTAGCAGGTTGAGATGGTGCTACGTGAAGGGAAGAGAAAGTTGGGTTTCTACCATAAAGAGTTTGGAAGGGCAACTGTTTGGTGGAGGAATGAGTGGAGTTGTTGTAGAAGAATTCGGCTAGTGGGAGCCATTGCAACCAGTTGTCTTGTTGATAGGCAACATACATTTGAAGATATTGTTTGAGAATCTGATGAACTTGCTTGGTTTGCCCATCCGTTTCCAGGTGGTATGCCTTTGATAAATTGCAAGTGATCTTCAAATGTTGGCATAGCGAGGTCCAGAAGCATGAGAAAAACAGAGATCCATGATCACTAACTATATTATCAGGAAGACCATGTTTTGAAAATACATATTCTATGAACAAGTTAGCTAAGTCTTCTGAAAAGGCTGTCACATTACTGCGCAGAAATAAAGCCATCTTTGAGAAGCGATCTACTACTACTAGAATAGCATCTTATCCACTAGAAGGAGGTAATTGAGAGATGAAATCCACAGAAAGCCAGTTCCAAGGACGAGGCAGAATTGAAAGTGGCTGAAGCAGCCCATACTTCCGGTGTTTTGAAAAATTGTTACGATTGCAATCATAGCACACGCTAACATAGTCTTTTACTTCTTTGGTCATACCAGGCCAGTAGAAGTGTTGTGCAATCAATTGGTAGGTTTTATCCTGCCCATGATGACCAGCAAGCAGAGAATCGTGCCGTGACTTGAAGATATTTAACTTAATGCAAGAATTATCTGGTACTACTATACAATTATCATAGACTAAAAAGTCATTATAATCAATACTGTAACTACTATCTAATAAGTTTGCTCTTTTGCGAAGTTGGATGCACTTGGGGTTGTGGCGTTGAGCTTGTTGGAGTTTGAAAGCCAAATCTTGTAAGTGAGCCATGATCAAACTGAGTTGGGCAGATTAGGTTGAGAAGAGTGTCCCAACGTTTTAAGGGTTTTTTTTGGCAAAGGTGCTCCCCCCCCTGGGTAAACGTTGTCCCAACGTGATAAAGCATCAGGGACTACCACTTGTTTCCCAGGACGGTACGTGATTGTAAAGTGGAACTCGGAGAGGTATTCGGCCCATTGTGCCCGTCTGCGTGTGAGGACTTTTGAGCTCATGAAATACTTTAAAGAATTATGATTAGTTAAAACTTCAAAGGATTCCCTAAGGCTCAAAAGGTATGAACACCATTTATTCAAGCAATAAACGATTGCAAGAAGTTCCTTGTCAAGAATCTCATAGTTATGCTTTGCAAAAAGCAAACTGCAAGACTCAAAAGCTACAGGATGAAAGAGAGAAGTGGAGGAAGAGAACTGCAAGATTACTCCTGCGATTGCATAGTTGCTTGCATCTGTTTTGACAATAGTGCAAGATAGCTTGTTGAAGTGAGCGAGTATTGGAGCAGTGGTGAACACTTTCTTCAGAGCTTCAAAATCCAAAGGAGCTTTTTTGGTAAAAACAAAAGGATTGTCTTTTTGAAGAAGGTTAGTAAGATTCACGGTTTTTTTGGCGTAACGCTCAATAAACCTCCTATAAAAATTACTGAAACCAAGGAAAACTTGAAGGTATTTAACGGGAGAAGGTGAGGTCCAGTCCAATATGCGTTTGCTTTTGGCTGGGTCCATCAATAGTCCTTGCTGCAAGACTACGACACCTAGAAACCAAAGAGAAAAGGAATGGAATTAGTACTTAGAGGATTTTGAAAACAGGTCATTCTTGCAAAGTTGCTGCAGCACCTCTTGCACATGTGCGATGTGATCTTTGAGGTTCCTTGAGTAGACTAGTATATCATGGAGATATAACACAAGGTATTTACTTACAAGATCAGAGAAAATGTCATTGACGAAATGTTGAAAAGTGGAAGGAGCATTACAGAGGCCAAAAGGCATGACGGTATACTCATAACTGCCAAACCGGGTTCTCATCGCGGTCAAATACTCATGACCTTCCCTAATGCAAATTAGGTTATAGGCACCTTGAAGGTCTAACTTTGAGAAATAAGCAGCTCCATGGAGGAGGGTGAGGAGATGTGACATAGACAGTACTGGATAGGCATTATTCCGGGTTACCTGTTTCAGTTTCCTATAGTCAACACAAAGGCAAAGTCTGCAGTCCTTTTTTTGAACAAATAGGACAGGTGAACCGGTATTCAAATTGTGTGGTCAAAGAAATCCTTTCGCTACTTTTTCCGCAATGTAGTCTTGAAGCACAATTGATTCTTGCGCCAAGAGAGAGTAAACTGGTCCTGGTGCCGGAGGTGGGCCAGTAAGTTCAATCTTTTGATTGTAAGGACGGGATGAAGGCAGTTTATCTGCTCTTGCAGCTGAGAAGATGTCAGCAAAGTCATGATAAACTGAAGTTTAAGACTCTCAAATGGTTTCTAAATCTTCAATCTTGTCATCTTCAAGCACCGGGTTTGAGGTGCTTGCATGGTGCAAGAGGATTAGGGAGTTTAAATATACACCGTTTGGTTGGTGTCTGTTTCTCTTTGAAGGAACAGGAAACAGGTAAGCTGGATACGTAAGTGATAAATCCTAAATCTGAAGAGGGAATTTGGGAATGGAGGTCAGGATATTGCAAATCTCCTGGCGGAAAAGTGTCATCCAACTCAATGACAGTGTCAGATAGGCTGTTTAATGCCTGATTGATGGAAAAATCAGGGTTCTGGGGGTGCAAGGTTTGAAGGTTAATTACTCCTTCTTGCCAATTCACATCCGGATTCCAGTAAACTAGGAAATCATGGCCTAGAATGGTATCATCCATTCTGGGTATAGCCAAGACAAATAATTCCCATTTGAAGTTGGGGAAATTGGAGAATGCAAGGGTCCATTTTGCCTTTTGGGAGACCCAATAAGACGGTTCAGTCGCACTACTTACTAAATAGATAGGAAATTTATCTATCTTGGAACGCGTAAGATTTTTGGAAGTGGAAAAAAATTCACTGATGAAGGAAACATTAGCGCCAGAGTCAAGTAATACTTGATAAGGAGTGTTGTCGGAATGGAATAGGATAAATCTCAAACTAGGAGCACCTAGTGACTCGCAAGTGCAAAGATTTACTCCCGGTGATTTAGATAATGTGTAGTTTTCCTTGCGACTATCAGAAAAACTACTTTTTTGACTGCTTAGCCGCTTCACGCACTAATGGCCTTGCACAACTGTTGACATCATGTTTTCATCCACAATACATACACAGCCCGTTTTTTTCCCTTTGTAGATGTTCCTCGTTCCGTAGCATCCCGGTTTCTTTGTCCCAGAACTCTGGAGTTTTGGTGATGGTTTTCACTTTTGAGTTGGAGTTCAAAGTTGGGGTTGGTTTGGATGGTTTTGGGTTCCTTGTGTTTTGCTTTGAGGAGTTGTCCACCCTTGGAGCCAAGGTGGACGGTCCATGGTTGTTTCCCCAAGAGCAATTCTTGTTGTGATAGCCATTATCAAGCTCAATCACTCAATCGATTAGCTGCTGAAGCGGGGTGGTCTTATGACCCCCAACTGCGAGCTGTTCAATTAAGCGTGCCGGTAGACCCTTTTAGAAATGGAATAGAAGAGGGGCCTCGTTCCACTGGATGCAAGACTGCAAGGTTTGAAAATGAGAAATATTGACAGAAGCTCTACTATTTTCCTTCATAACTAAACTATTAAGTTTGTATTTGGAGTTTCAAACTTCATTGGGGTAGCCCAACAGGGTGAACAATTTTTTTTTTTTTTTTTTTTTTTTTTTTTTAATAATAAGGAATGAAGTTTTACTTGCTAGAAATGAGAGGGAAATGAGAAAAAGGAATAACACGGTGAGATGGAGGAATTGACTAATGGAATGATGGTGTGAAATAAAATGCGGTTAGATGAGCTGGAATGTGGAATGGAATGGGATTGGATGAGATGGAATGTGGGATCAAATGGGATTGGAGGAGATAGAATGTGGAATGGAATGGAATGGGATTGGATGGGATGGAATGTGGAATGTAATGGGATTGGATGGGATGGAATCATGATTCTTGAGGTTTGCGGGGGAAGCTCACATGGAAGTCTTGAATCAGATTGGGTGAATTGCAAAGGTGATGGGCTGGTTCTCACAAGGTGCAATCTTTGTCGGACTGGAAGCCAGACCATTTGACAAGGTATTGAAGTTTTCCTTTGCATAACCTGAAATCCAGAATACGGCTTACTTCCCACTCTTGATGATCAAGGACAGTGACCGGTTCAGGAGGGGGATCAGTCTTGCCCGGGTATAAGAGTTAAGGTGGCTCTAGGAGAGACACATGAAAGACCATGTGGATACCTTTCCATTTTGCAGGTAAAGTAAATTTGAGGGTGTTAGGGGAGATGACTGATTCTACTTTAAAGGGGCCAAGATTTCTTTTGGAGAGTTTGCAAGTTGGGTGAGTGCTGCAAATGTTGCGAGAATCAATCCAGACTTGATCTCCTACTGCAAAGTTTGGAGCCGTAGTGCAAGATTGGCCTGCTTGCTCCTTATAGCGCTGGTTTGCTTCTTTGAGGTTGGTTCAAAGTTGCAATTGAAGGGATTGAATTTGTTCAAGGAAATTGGTAGCAGGTTGAGAAGGTGCTATGTGAAGGGAAGAGAAAGTCGGGTTTCTACCATAAAGAGTTTGGAAGGGCAACTGTTTGGTGGAGGAATGAGTGGAGTTGTTGTAGGCAAATTCGTCTAGTGGGAGCCATTGCAACCAGTTGGCTTGTTGATAGGCAACATACATTCAAATATATTGTTTGAGGATCTGATTAACTTGCTTGGTTTTCCCGTCCGTTTCCGGGTGGTAAGCCATTGATAAATTGCGAGTGATCTACAAATGTTGGCATAGCAAGGTCCAGAAGCTTGAGACAAACAGAGATCCACAATCACTAACTATATTATCAGGAAGACCATGTTTCAAAAATACATATTCTATGAACAATTGAGCTAAGCCTTCTGAAGAGGCTGTCACATTACTGCGCAGAAATAAAGCCATCTTTGAGAAGCGATCTACTACTACCAGAATAGCATCATATCCACTAGAAGAAGGTAATTGAGAGATGAAATCCATAGAAAGCAAGTGCCAAGGACAAGGCGGAATTGAAAGTGGCTGAAGCAGCCCATACTTCCGGTGTTTTTACAAATTGTTATGATTGCAATCTTGGAAGATTGTAACTGGGAATGTTGTTTTGTTTTTTTTTCAGAAGTTGCTGTTGGTATTGCCAACAAACGTTCAGATGTTGAAGGGGGAATGGGTTGAGGCAGGGGCTGATGGGGGACTTCACCAGGAAGCTGGAGCAGATCAGCATAAATGGTTCCACATGGTGGGGGTGGCCAATTCTCATTTTGGGTAGAGCTTTGAGAGGTGGATGGGAAGCATGCATCAAACTCAAAGAATTGGACCCTGGGTTTGGGATTTTCATACATTGTGATCTGCTGGCTTTCAGGCAAAATGATTTCATCATTTTTTACACTGGAATTTGATGTGAAAAAATGCCATATTTTGGAAGGCTGGAGAGTATGTTTGGATTGATGAGAGAATGTATATAGCAGATTTACAGACCCTATCTTCACCTGCTCTTCAACTGGAAGATCTTGTCCACTTGAAACAACTTTGAAAATCAAAAATTATTGGTTAAAATGATAGGATGATTGGAGAGAAATGGATTTCAATAATTGTGCTGACATCTATTGGATTCATCAATGGCATCCATAGCCCTTTGTGCATGGTCACAAACAGACTTGGGCAAGGTCTTATTTTTTTTGGCTTTTCCAAAGCAGTGTTGCATTTTTTGGATGTTTTCAAGAAACTCTTCCCAGAGAACTACAGAGATTTCTGACTCATCCTGGAAGGTCCCTGTAATTGGTGGTGGTGGGGGGGCTGAAAAACATTCAAGATTGGATATTTTTTGTGCCTCAGGTTGTTGCCAGTGGGGTTCAGGAAGGTTGCTGGATGTGGGATTCTGTTGGACTGTTGATGATGGTGGTTGTGATGTTTCATTTTCCAAAAGTGAAATGGTAGGTCAGAAGAAGGAATTTGATGATGGATTCAAATGAGTGTTGTTTGAGGCATTGAAGAAGTCAACTGATTCAAATTTTAACAAGTCTAAGAATGAAAAATTATCAGCAGGGAGTTCAGTCCATGTTGCATGACCAGGGTTAATTTCTTGTATTTGGGTTGATTAACCTGGCTGGGCAAGGTCACTAGCTAGGAGATCATTTGTTTCAGGATCAAATAGATCACAAAGGTGAGGAGAGGGATTTATATTGTGGGGGGAAAGGACATTGCCTGACTCACAAGTGCCTTGTATAAAAAATATATGGCACGCAGGAAAGGGGGGAAATTTCGATGGGGAAGGGACGGGAGATCCACTGGATCCTTTCATTTCAGGCAACCATGGGAACCAAGTGAAGAAAAAAAACTTTAGTTTGTGGGCCAGCAGATTTACAGGCAAGCATTTAGAATATGCATGTTTATGAGTCACACAAGTCACATCCAAGAATGCAATGCTTTGTGACTGATCAATTGTGAGATGGTCATGGTGGAAACAAAAAATTTACATGCGTGGAGAATTTTTTCATAGAAAAAAGTTGTGGCAATCAAGATAGATGGAAAAACTACCATCTGGATGAATATGCAAGAAAATTGATAATGATTTCCTTCCTTGCACTATTTCCACCAAACCTTTCAAAACCTGTTACTTCTGCCTTCTTGCAAACCTCAGCCAGGTTTTTTTTAATTTGGACTGAGATTCCTAAGCATGTGAAAGGACAGCCAGGGTGTCTCAGTTGATGGACTGTCTGATGGAACAGATAGTTTGATTCCCATATTACATCATTCCAACCATCATTGCATTGAAACTCAATATAATTCTGAATCCCAGGCAAGAAAAATTGTCCATATTGAATATCAAAGCCCTGGTGTCTATGGGAAGGTTCCCCTTCCTCCTCAAAAATACCAATGAAGCCACCATAAGCCATACCACTGATCTCATTATCAAAATTTGCTGAATTATAAAATTCATTTCAAGTGGCAGTTAAATTTCCAGCAAAGACTTCTTCACTGGAAGACCCATATTCTCTAGATGCAAATCCTGGTATTGCAAATTCATGCATTTGATCAATGGATTTCCTGTGGAAACCTGGCACCATGGTTTTGAATCAATTGCCCAATATTTGTTCAATTGTTGGTAGACAGCTCACTAGGTAAATCCAATGCACATGTTTCTGGGTCTTGTTGACTGAGGCAGACACTGGCACATACTGGCCTGGGAAAATTTTTTGTCTGCCAATATGATATAGCCAATTAAAATTATTTGAAATTTACAAGTGTTTTCTCCATGATTGCTTTCATGATCCCTGACAAGAAGGAGCCATTTTCTGGTTTCCATAGAAAGATCTCAACTGGACAAGAGTGTTTTTGACAAAGCAGAGGTAAGAATATTCAACAGGACTCATATTTCTCCATTGGGTAAATTTCACTGTTATGCCAATTTCCTTTTTGCCATTCACATGCACAACAGCAGGCCCTGGTGGTCTGAGATACTTGTTAAATTGGAGTACCTCCTGTGTACGGTGGATGGAATGCACATCTGGACATTGAATGGACCACTGGTGGTTGGTTTGGTTGAAATAAAAAGACAACCCTGGTAAATGCTGTAGCATTGCAATTGATGCTTGTTTATATTATTTGTGTTGGGTGGCATGATTGTAGCAATTCTCAGGGAATGGTGGGCCATGAAATGTTTTGCATATTTTCTCAGTGGTTGATGCACACTCATGGAGTGGGCATGGGTGTTTTTCTGAGCTTGGCTTTCTGTCATGATCCTCTGCATGTCATCCTTTTCTTGATGTTTCATGGCATGGTTTTCAAGGGCTGCTACTGAACAATGACATTTTTTTTCTGCCAATCAAGAAAGGAATGTCAATATGTGTTTTTCAAGTGCCTTTGGGAAGTATTTTATCAGAGGGAGATGCGTGATATTAGGAAAACCAACGGGCAAAAAAGAGGTTCAATTTTTCAGGCATGGCGCGGCCACAGCCCAATCAATCAAAAACCATCATCAATTAGAAAGCACTTTTCCTGGTTTCCTTGATAGATGCATTCACACAAGGCATTCAATCTCTGGAATTCTTTTGTTGAAAAACCAAAGCACCTTCTGGGGAAAAAAGGAAAAAGTGAAGAACTGTGCTATTCACTTTTTTCAAAGGATTAGTGGATGGATTGTTCATTTTCAAATTTAAATTCTTGAGGGGGACAATATTGTCAAGAGGAAAGGGGAGTAGATGCAGCCTTTTATCTTAATTTCAATGGAGGACACCAGCCTGTTCAAGCATTCATCATTGACTCTGTTTTTGAGCCTGCCATCAGCATGACTCAAGCCTATCTGCCACTTTATCCAGAAATGTCATAGCTATGAACCCTTTGGTGTTTCAGGATACAGCAGCAGCTTTGCGCTCATTAGAGCGGATCAAATCAGGAGGGGCAACAGATTGGGCGCTGTAGCAGTGCCCAATTGCATCCCCTGGTGACAGCAGGAAGCTTCATCAAGCCATTCTGTATGCTTTCACCAGCAAATGCAATTTGGAGGTGTGACAGCATCCAAGCTGTTGCACCACCCAATTTCATTTTACGGTGAAAATTGGGCGCTGCAATGGCTTGGAGGCTGGCGCAGCCACTGATTGGATTCTCTGGTGGTCCAAGCCATTGCAGCGCCCAATTGAAACCAGAAACTGACATTGGGAGAGGCAACCGCTTGGAACGCTGTTACAGAGATTGCAGTTGCTGGTGAAAGCCAACAGCAAGCCATTCATTCTCAAGAAATACCAACCATTGAAGACAATGGTCAAAGGCAGCGCAACAGAAAAGAAATTTACAACTGAGGCCAGGTATCAAGCAAAAACCAAGGCTGTTCCCCCCCTTGCTTGCTAGCTGATGGGGGGTGATGAAATCCCACCCTTGCCCAAGCCCTCCCCCCCCTTGCTAGCTGGCGGGGGGGGTGATGACATCCCACCCTTGCCCAAGCCCTTCACCCCCTTGCTTGCTACTGGTGGGGGGGTGATGAAATTCCCCCCTCGCCAGAGCCATTCCCCCCTTTCTTTCTAGCTGGTGGGGTGCTGATCAAATCCCCCCCAAACATCCATCAAATCACATCTTATTCTTCTTAACCCAACAAATCATAAATCATCAGATTCTCTTTCTCCATAAATTTTCTGCCCTCAGGCCAAGCCATTGTTGTAGCTGAAATTATTCATGAGGAACATCCAATTGACAACAGAAAATTCATTTATCATAATTGTAACATCTATGATGTAATTCTCCAGATCCCCATTGTCCTTATATCTCATGAAATCCAGCCATTATGAACATTGTGCGACACCAATTGAGGATCATAAAAGCTGATTATTTTGTTCCATATTGAGTTCTGGTTCTCTTTTTGCTCAGGCGTGATGATGCCTTCAAAAGCGGAATTTACCATGTGATTAATGAGGATGTTGACAGTTTTGTATCTCGTGCGCATGATTTTGGTTAAAGTAGCTTCACTTGGTGCACGCGCCATGTGTTTTAAACCATAAGATGGCAATCCTTTGCTCCTTAGATGAGCCTTAATCCTCATTAAAAAAACCAGGAACTTTTTCTCTTTGATTTTGGGTATATTGGGATTGAGCAATTTCTCATGTGTTTCTGACATCTTCAGCCTGATTCACAACTTTTAAGGCGTGCTGGTAAGTTGAAATGATTAGCTTTTTGAGTGAAATGGGATGTAAGCTTGAGTCCAATGATACACTATTTACAAATGAAATTTTCAAAGCAGTAAATAATCATTGATTTGGATCCTCACCTCCATTTGTATTTCAATGGAAATTATAAATATCAAAGGAGGAAGGAGTTTAAGGATTGGATGACTGTCCATGGGGTCAATTATTGTTTTGGATGATTTGACAAGCTTGCAAAGAAGGTTCCAAAATGATGGACACTTGCACCAAAATCAAAGTGTTTGGATGTATGCATCCAAAGACTAAGATTCTGATTCAACCACCTCCATTGCTGCAGTGGAAGCCTTTGAGCCATGGATACTTGCACCAATACTCTAGTGTTTGGATGCATACATCCAAACACTAATATTCTGGTGAAACCACCTCAAATGCAGCAGTGCTTCTCATCCTACCAGGGACACTAGCACAAAAATCCTAGTGTTTGGATGCATGAATCCAAACACTAAGATTATGGTGCAAATGCCTCCATTTCTGCATTGCCAGGCTTTGAGCCATGGACACTCAATAAGATTTTCAAAAGCCTCACTTGGACCGGATCTATGCTTCTGGGCTTGCATAAAGTGGTGGAAAATTTTGGAACAGGACAGAGGCTTTTGCACCACAATCTCAGGGTTCCAATGGAAAGGACATGGCAAGATAAGTGACACTTCCCCCAGTGGGAAGGTTGATCAAGAATCCTAGTGTTTGGATGTATGATTCCAAACACAAAATAATTGGTGCAAGTGTGCATGTGGGCATGCGTAGCATTTATCTCTCCATGTATGCATTTCAAATAGGAATCTGGAAAATTTTCATGTGAGTTGTATGTCTAGGATAGTATTAGGATGAATGCCCTAACACTGAGTGAATGCAAAAATGCAGATAATTAAAGTATGTTTTGGGAGTATCCAAAAAAAATTGTTATGATCAACATCAATCAAAATCATTCTGCATGATGATTAACCATGCTAGTTGTCTCCAATGCCTCAAAGGATTGTTCCCCAAAGTATTTTGTAAAGGCCTCCAAAAAATATGACATTATCAACCCATAAAAGGCTTCTACCACACTATATAAACTCCAGCCCTCCCTTGTTGCTCTGCATGCCTCCAGGCAATATATCTTAGACATAGCAATAATGCCTCCCTCTCCAGTTTGCCTTGGAGTTATCTCCTGCTCCTCAATAGCACTCAATCCTGCTTTTCTCAGTAAATTTCCCCAGAAATCAACACTTTTCTGTGGCTATCTGAGGAATTAAGATTATCTAGTAGATATATTCCTTGCTAATGGCAATAATCTGGTGGGAAAAATTCCTCCACATGTTTGTCACACAACCACCCCATGTACTATAGGGCAATTCTTGGATGATTGTGAGCGCAAAGGAATACCAAGTGCAAGCAAAAGTGCAAATAGCAAGACCAAGTTGCAAAGTGCAAACTTGGTTATGCCACTCAACAAACGGCAAGATGAATGGAATGTGTTCCAAAGAAGGAAACTCAACCTGAGTCCAATGTGATAACTAGGTTGAAGCAAAATGCAAGAACGTATGAAATTAACTAACTGAGGAGACAATCATCAGGCAAGGGGATAGCCCTTATAAGGTAATCCAAAGTGACTAGATACAACCTGGTGATGAGCTAACTACAGGTGCAGCGGTAAGGCAATAAATGACAGGAACGGAATAGGAAATGAAGCAGTGGTATAGATCCAAGGTCTTAGCGTAAGTGCGAGACAATAGAATCTGAGCGTACAATTGCATGATGAATTGGGATAGGAGCAAGTGACGTTGAAGGTAATGCGAATGAGAGGTAATAGTGTATGCAGGGTAGGGACTAGTCCAATTGCAAACTATACGGTAGTGATGGCTTGGCTAGACGTAGATGCAAACTAACAAACAATGCATGACCAAAGATGGAAGTCCAAGGCTGTTGATTGGCCAGGGAAGGAGATTGGATCTTATAATGGATGGTGGACCAGTATGGAGTTAACCGCAAAGTTTGCAAGTATATACTGAGTTGGTCTCCAAGATTGGAAGGTCAGCGCCAGCCAGAGGAAATAGCGGATCGCACCTTTGATGTTGTACTTTTATTTGTGTCACGCTTTTAGACTGAGGTAGATGGTACTGAGGAGATGACATGTAAAAGTGGTGAAGACAATAATCCTTAAGTGCAAAGCGTGACAGTTGCCCGGGTATAAAGACGCAAGCTCCTGCAAGCGTTCAGGTAAATTTTCCCATTGATTTCAAGTTGTTTAATTATCACTGTATACCCTTATACATTACTTAATTTATTACCCAATAGATTTTTATAAATTTTGTAAGAATGTCCTCATCTTCATCCCGCCGTTGCGAAATCTGTTTTTTCCGCAACGAGCAATGTATTCCCAGTACTGACATCCAAGGCCTCCGAGGCAAATGCGAGCAATGTTGCCTTTGCAAGGTGGCATGCAACTTTCCTATAAATGTTGAGTTGACTGTTGCGGGTCCTTCGGAATCATCAAGGGAGATGCAAAGTCGTAGGTCCGTGCCAAGGGTTAATTACAAGATACCACCATTTCCAGAGATCAAATAATTGGGGACTTGAGTTCCTGGTGAGTACTAATATGGACTAACTAATGGACTTGAAATAGTAACTAATTGTTTGCTTGTTTGCTAGTGTTTCCCCGTTTTCAAAGATATACTACCAACACACCACCACCACCACCACCTTACTGGGGACTGCCAACTGAAATCCCGGGGCCCCAGATGAATGCCGAGGTGCAAGGCAAGGTGTCCGGTGCGGAACTGGTAGGAGTTATAACTGAGAAAGAAAGGGAGGGGGAAGAAAACGCAGCAGAAAGAGAAGCGGGAAATGGAGGAAACGGAAGTGGAGAGAACAAAGATGGACTGGGTAAATCAGAAGAAGGGAATGAAGGAGATGGAAGGGATGAAGTGGCTGGGACAGAAGGGATGGAGGACCTAGGCAAAGCGGATCCTGTGTGAATCGTATTGCCGGTCAAAACGGATGCAAGGCGCTGTAAGACTCTAAATGGTGCTAAGCCGTGGCAGTTCTGTGGAGGGGAAAGGTTCTGTTTAGGCTTCCCTCCTAGGAGTTACAATAATATTTTAATGTAACCGGAATCAAGGTCCAGAACCTTATGGATGAGAAATCAAACTAAGAGAATTGGATAAGATTTGTCGGTAGCGATGGAAACAACACTATCTGAGACAAGATGGTGCAGGGAAAGACTTGAACAAATAAGTCAAGGTATGTTCAGAGTTCAATAGAACAAGGCAGTTGTAAGTAACAACGCCCACAAGCTAATAACTCTGGTCGTCAGCAGCTGATTAGGAAAGCTCAACTCAATCCCAACCAACCTCCAGGTTCTCAATGAACCTGCCCAACTCTCCGCAATCAAGCGCTTGAAGGGTACCAGATAAATCTCGGAGGCTGAACAAAACAAAAGTAATTTGTTTATGAAGCTCTAGAAGCAAATCAATAATGAATTTGAGCAAGAATATCCCAACACTTCTCAAGGAACTCAAGAATAGCATGGCGAAATTCAACCTCAAAGAAGAAGGGAGGTATAACACTCCAGGTTTTAAGCTTAATAAAACCTCTTCAATCAAACGTGATTGGCTCCAGAAAGATGATCAAGGAGAGATCAAGACCGGTATGGTCGGAAAAAAGGATCAGAGTGGTATAACACACTCAAGAATTCAGGCAGACAGGAATTCTTCTTCAACCAGCAAGGCTATTGGTTGGTGATAAGGATCAAGGTCACAAAGGACTGAGTTTGAGTATGGAGGCTCAAAGGATCAAGGGGCAATCATAGATATACCCGGATAATTTTCTCAGATAAGTGGGGAAGGATGCCCACGGATAAATTGTTTATGATGATAGAATGATGGGATTCTCTGATGCTCCAATGATGGGATGCTGAGATGCTAGGATGCTGGGCCAAAAGGCAGGGGAGAGCCCCTCCTTATATGGGCAGGAGGCCCTGCTAGACTATATACAACGGATTCTACAAATAGAGCGGAAAAGGGAAGGCAACCATGTGGTCACTCGCGTTGGTCAAGGATCTGCCAAATGCTTGCGGGTGCAGTCGGGATGGATTCAGTAGATCATGGATGAGGGCCGCGCGACGGTAGCAATGAGGAGATTGGGAGGCGCAACGACAAAGACGAAGACACGCAACAATAAAGATTAGGACATGCTATAACAACGGCAGAGATGACAAGCAACACGGATAAAGGACGCGCGACGCGCGCGGATGAAAGGAGGGGGCGCGGCGCGGCGCGCGCGCGCGGGTAAATAATGGTTTGGATGAGCCTGAGGATAAGTTGTTTGGCCGGGCGGTACGTTTGCGCAACAGTTTATGGATTGAGGTCTTAAGGCAGCCAGGGTGTCCAGGATGGGGCACCACAGCGCCTGACAGACAATATCCAAGAAGGCACGTTGCGTGGCCAAAGGAAGAGAGCGTATAAAGAGCTCTTGGAGGAAGGCAGATGGAATGCTCGGCCAAAGCAAGCTTGGTTTGCAAGATGCAAGGAGATTTTGGAGAGGCACATTGGAACGGAGGTCCTGGTACTTCAAGAATTGTCCGCATTGATCAACAAAGAAGCCCTTGATACCTTTTGGTCCATGGGTGCAGAATTGACGGCAAATTGGGAGGATGCGGAAAAAGAAATAAAAGAAACTTTGTAATTTAATATATGTTTTTTTTTTTATTATTATTATTAAAAAATATAAATATTATTATTATTATTTTTTTAATAATAAGTGGAAATGGAAGTAAAATGAGAAAAGAATAACACAGTGAGATGGAGGAATTAACTGATGAAATGATGGTGAAATAGGATGGGTTTTAATGGGATGGAATATGGAATGGAATGTGATTGAGTAAGATAAATGTGGAATGGAATGAAATGGGATTGGATGGGATGAAATGTGGAGTGGAATGGAATGGGATTGGATTGGATGAAATGTGGAATGGAATGGAATGGAATTGGATGGGATTGGATGGGAAAGAATCATGATTTCCAAGGTTTGCAACGGTAGCTTGCATGGAATTCTCGAATCAGATAGGGTGAATTGCAAAGGTGATGGGCTGGTTCCCACGAGGTGCAATCTTTGTTGGACTGGAAGCCAGACCATTTGACAAGTTATTGAAGTTTTTGTTTGCGTAACCTGGAATCCAGAATACAGCTTACTTCCAACTCTTGATGATCAAGGACAGTGACCGGTTCAGGAGGGGGATGAGTCTTGCCCGGGTATAGGACTTGAGCTGGCTCTAGGAGAGACACATGAAAGACTGGGTGGATACCTAGCCATTTCGCAGGTAAAGTAAGTTTAAAGGCGTTAGAAGAGATGACTGATTCTACTTTAAAGGGGTCAAGCTTTCTATTGGAGAGTTTGCGAGTTGGGCAAGTGCTGCAAATGTTGCAAGCATTGAGCCATACTTGATCTCCTACTGCAAAGGTTGGAGCCAAAGTGCAAGATCAGTCTGCTTGCTCCTTATAGCACTGGTTTGCTTCTTTGAGGTTGGTTCAAAGTTGCCATTGAAGGGATTGAATTTGTTCAAGGTAATTGGTAGCAGGTTGAGAAGGTGCTACGTGAAGGGAAGAGAAAGTTGGGTTTCTACCATAAAGAGTTTGGAAGGGCAACTGTTTGGTGGAGGAATGAGTGGAGTTGTTGTAGGCAAATTCGTCTAGTGGGAGCCATTGCAACCAGTTGGCTTGTTGATAGGCAACATACATTCAAATATATTGTTTGAGGATCTGATTAACTTGCTTGGTTTTCCCATCCGTTTCCGGGTGGTAAGCCGTTGATAAATTGCGAGTGATCTTCAAATGTTGGCATAGCAAGGTCCAGAAGCTTGAGACAAACAGAGATCCACAATCACTAATTTTATTATCAGGGAGGCCATGTTTTGAAAATACATATTTTATGAACAAGTTAGCCAAGTCTTCTGAAGAGGCCGTCACATTACTGCGTAAAAATAAAGCCATCTTCAAGAAGCAATCTACTATCACTAGAATAGCATCATATCCAATAGAAGAAGGTAATTGAGAGATGAAATCCATAGACAGCGAGTGCCAAGGACGTGGCGGAATTGGAAGTGGCTGGAGCAGCCCATACTTCCGGTGTTTTGAGGACTTTTTACAATTGCAATCATAGCACGCCCTAATATAGTCTTTCACTTCTTTGGTCATACCAGGCTAGTAGAAGTCTTGTGCAATCAATTGGTAGGTTTTATCCTGCCCATAATGACCAGCAAGCGGAGAATCATGCTGTGACTTGAAGATATCTGACTTAATGCAAGAATTATCTGGTACTACTATACAATTATCATAAACTAAAAAGTCATTATCATCTATACTGTAACTACTATCTAATAAGTCTGCACTTTTGCAAAGTTCAATGCACTTGGGGTTGTTGCATTGAGCTTGTTGGAGTTTGGAAGCCAAATCTTACAAGCAAGCGATGATCAAACTGAGTTGGGAAGATTCAGTTGAGAAGAGTGTCCTAACCTTTTCAGGGTTTTTTTGGGCAAAGGTGCTCCCCCCCCTGGGTAAACATTGTCCCGACGTGATAAAGCATCAGGAACTACCGCTTGTTTCCCAGGACGGTACGTGATTGTATAGTGGAACTTGGAGAGGTTTTCCGCCCAGCATGCCTGTCTACGTGTGAGGACTTTTGAGCTCATGAAATACTTCAAAGAATTATGATCAGTTAAAACCTCAAAGGATTCCCTAAGGCTCAAAAGATATGGATGCCATTTCTTCAAGCAATAAACAATTTCAAGAAGTTCCTTGTCATGAATCTCATAGTTAAGCTCTGCAGCAAGCAACTTGCAAGAATCAAAAACTACAGGATGAAAGAGAGAAGTGGAGGAAGAAAACTGGGAGATTAATCCTGCAATTGCATAGTTGCTTGCGTCTGTTTCAACAATAGTTCAAGCTTGCTTGTTGAAGCAAGCGAGTATTGGAGAAGTGGTGAACGCTTTCTTCAGAGCTTCAAACTCCAAAGCAGCTTGTTTGGTAAAAATAAAAGGAGTGTTTTTCTGAAGAAGGTTAGTAAGATTAACGGTTTTTTCAGCATAATGCCCAATAAACCTCCTATAGAAATTACTGAAACCAAGGAAAACTTGAAGATATTTAACCAAAGAAGGTGGGGGCCAGTCCAATATGCGTTTGCTCTTGGCTGGGTCCATCAATAGCCCTTGCTGCAAGACTAAAACACTTAGAAAATGAAGAGAAGAGGAATGGAACTTGCACTTAGAGGCTTTTGCAAACAGGTCATTCTTGCAAAGTTGTTGTAGCACCTCTTGCACATGTGCAATGTGATCTTTCAGGTTTCTTGAGTAGACTAGTATATCATCAAGATATACCACAACGTATTTACCTACAAGATCGGAGAAAATATTGTTGAAAAAATGTTGAAAAGTGGAAGGAGCGTTGCAGAGGCCAAAAGGCATGATGGTATACTCATAACTGCCAAACCGGGTTCTCATTGCAGTCAAATACTCATGACCTTCCTTAATGCAAATTAGGTTATAGGCACCTCAAAGGTCTAACTTTGAGAAATAAGTAGCTCCATGGAAGAGGGTAAGGAGATGTGACATAGGCGGTACTGGATAGGCATTATTCCGGGTTACCTTGTTCAGTTTCCTGTAGTCAACACAAAGGCAAAGTCCACCATCCTTTTTTGGTACAAATAGGAAAGGGGAACCGGTGTTTGAATCTCTTGTTCAAAGAAATCATTTTGCTACATTTTCCGCAATGTAGTCTTGAAGTGCAATTGATTCTTGCGTCAAGAGAGAGTAAACTGGTCCTGGTGCCGTGGTGGGCCAGTAAGTTTGGCCTTGTGATTGTAAGGACGGGATGGAGGAAGTTTATCTGCTTTTGCAGCTGAAAAGACGTCAGCAAAGTCATGATAAACCAAAGGTAAAGACTCTCTAATAATTTCTAAATCTTCAATCTTGTCATCTTTGAGCACTGGGTTTGAGGTGCTTGCATGGTGCAAGAGGATTAGGGAGCTCAAAATACACCTTTTGGTTGGTGTCTGTTTCTCTTCGAAGGAACAGGAAAGAGGTAAGCTGGATAGGTAAGCAATAACTCCTCAATCTGAAGAGGGAATTTGAGAATGAAGGTCAGGATATTCCAAATCCCCTGGCGGAAAAGTGTCATCCAACTCAATGACAGTGTCAGGTAGGCTGTTTAATTCTTTATTGACGGAAAGTTTAGCGTTCTGGGGTTGCAAGGTTCAAAGTTTAATTACTCCTTCTTGCCAATTCACATCTGGATTCCAGTAAACTAGGAAATCATGGCCTAGAATGGTATCATCCATTCTGGGTATAGCCAAGACAAATAAATCCCATTCAAAGCTGGGGAAATTGGAAAATGCGAAGGTCCATTTTGCCTTTTGCGAAACCCAATAAGACGGTTCAGTCGCACTACTTACTAGATAGATAGGAAATTTATCTATCTTGGAACGCGTAAGATTTTTGGAAGTTGATGAAGGAAACATTAGCGCTGGAATCAAGTAATAATTGATAAGGAGTGTTATTGGAATGAAATAGGATAAATCTCAAACTTGGAGCACCTAGTGACTTGCAAGTGCAAAGATTTACTTGCGGTGATTCAGATAATGTGTAGTTTTCCTTGCAAGTATCAGAAAAACTACAAGCTAATTTTTTGACTGCTTAGCCGCTTCACACGCTAACCGCTTCACACAGCTGTAGACATCATGTTTACCTCCACAATACATACACAGCCCGTTCTTTTCCCTTTGCAGCCATTCCTCACTTTGAAGCATCCCGGTTTCCTTGTCCAAGAACTTTGGAGTTTTGGCAACAGCTTTCCCTTTTGAGTTGGAGTTCAAAGTTGGGGTTGGTTTGGATGGTTTTGGGTTCCTCGTGTTTTGCTTTGAGGATTCATCCACCCTCGGAGCCAAGGTGGATGGTCCATGGTTGTTTTGCCAAGAGCAATTCTTGTCATGATAGCCATTATCAAGCTCAATCACTCAATCAATAAGCTGCTGAAGCAAGGTTGTCTTATGACCCCCAACTGCAAGCTGTTTGATTAAGCGTGCCGGTAAACCCTTTTGGAAATGGAATAGAAGAGCGGCCTTGTTCCACTGGATGCAAAACTGCAAGGTTTGAAAATGAGAAATATAAACGGAAGCTCTACTATTCTCCTTCACAACTAAACTATTAAGTTTGTATTTGGTGTTTTGAACTTCATTGGGATCGGCAAACAGGGTGAACAATTGTTGCTCAAACTTGTCCCAGTTGTTGAGAATACAAGTGGGACTGTTGTTGGACAAAAGTTTGAGGTACGGTTTGAACCACTGCAAGGCTCTACCTCCTAAGAAGGACAAAGCATACATAACTTTATGTCTATTGGAAGGGAAATTGTTGGAGTCGTTTGAAAAGATGATTTGACAAGACTGCAGGTAGGATCTAAGCTTATGAGGGTTTTCTCCTGTAAAGTCATCGGGTTGTTTCATGCCCTGAGTGCGAAAACTAGGAGTGCTTGGACTAGATTGCTGGCACCATGAGTGAGGGCCTGGATCAATGTTGAAAGCAGGGTTCGAGCATTGGGCTTGAGAGCAGTAGTGCAAACCCCTGGTCTACCACGAGTCAAGTTTTCATTGGAACAATGGTCGGAGTCTGCAAATTCCGCAAGAGGGTCTGTCGGAGCATCCCGTGGAGGAGCCCAAGGATCAATCAGAGGTTCCACAGACGTCAAGTTGGAAGGAGGAACTGGATCTAAGGGTTTTTGGGCCCAAGGAGCGCCTGTTCTCCCTACCCGATGGATCTCATCATTGTAAGGGGCAAGGGAAGCGTTCCCGGTTGAGCGAGTATGTGACATCAAAAGAGAAGAAGTCTACTATAGGTTGGCAGGCTACAATAGATGAGTTGAGTTAGTTAATTTACTGTCACACGACCACCCCACTTACTATAGGGCAATTCTTAGATGATTGTGAGCGCAAAGGAATACCAAGTGCAAGGGCAAGTGCAAATAGCAAGACCCAGTTGCAAAGTGCAAACTTGGTTATGCCACTCAACAAATGGCAAGATGAATGGAATGTGTTCCAAAGAAGGAAACTCAACCTGAGTCCAATGTGATAACTAGGTTGCAGCAAAATGTGAGAACATATGAAATTAACTAACTGAGGAGACAATCATCAGGCAAGGGGATATCCCTTATAAGGTAATCCAAAGTGACTAGATACAACCTGGTGATGAGCTAACTACAGGTGAAGCAGTGAGGCAATGAATGACAGGAAAGGAATAGGAAATTAAGCAGTGGTATAGATCCAAGGTCTTAGGGTAAGTGCGAGACAATGGAATCTGAGCGTACAATTGCATGAAAAATTGGGATAGGAGCGAGTAACGTTGAAGGTAATGCAAATGAGAGGTAATAGTGTATGCAGGGTAGGGACTAGTCCAATTGCAAACTATACAGTAGTGATGGCTTGGTTAGACCTAGATGCAAACTAAAAAACAATGCATGACTGAAGATGGAAGTCCAAGGCTGTTGATTGGCCAGGGAAGGAGATTTGATCTCAAAATGGATTTCCAACCGGTATGGAGTTAACCGCGAAGTTTTCAAGTATATAATGAGTTGGTTGCCGAGATTGGAAGGTCAGCACAAGCCAGAGGAAATAGCGGATTGCACCATTGATGTTGTGCTTTTATTTGTGTCACGCTTTTAGACTGAGGTAGATGGTACTGAGGAGAGGACATGTCAAAGTGGTGAAGACAATAATCCTTAAGTGCAAAGCGTGACAATGTTTCAAAGGCTCTTTTTTCACACATTCATTCAAGAATCACTCCTGGACCAGCTGGTGATTGGAAATCAGAGCACTCCCTGAACAATTGCATTTGTGTGGAGCTAGTAATTAATGTCATAGGATCAAATTTAATTCACTTTGACATGGCTCTGTCAATATTCTGTGCAATGGAGAAAGCAAAGAAGCTGCTTGATTATATGCTTGATGCTGGTTTTATTCCAACGCGGCCTTTCTACTACAAGCCTGAACAAAATTCTGGCTGCCAGCTTTCAGCCTTTCCCCTTGCAAATACTACCAGATTGAGATTTAATCCACATATCAGCTCAAAGCTTCTCTTGATTCCCAGTAGTTGTGAACTTCCACCCTAAACCTCCACAGGCTGTTATTTGTACAAAACTTCTGCCAAATCAAGAACAGGCACTGTCCTTCCTCATTGATAGAGAAAATTCCTCTTCAGAATCCTCAAAATCACTGTGGAAGACAATGCCCTTTAATGGATATTTTTTGTGGGAGCATATTGTCAGTGTAAGAACAATATTGGTTTCTGATCCACTTTCAATTCCTGATTCTCCACTTGGCTCTATCATTGCGGATGACATGGGACTTGAAAAATCACTCAAATCAATTTCCCTCATTGCCAAAACCCTAAGGCAGACATCTTCTTTGCAACTGCAAGTGGATCCTGGACATTTCCTTTCCTCAACATTGCTAATATGTCCGTAACAGGTGCTCCATAATTGAGAGAAAGAAATCATCAAGGATACCTGGCCATAAACAATTAAATATTACTTGCATCATGGGCCCTCTTGTAAAAATATACAATTTCATGCAGTCACAAGTTCCAATTAAGTTCTGACAACATACTCCATCACAACCAGAGAATTTTTGCTTCACAAAGAAAGTCCAATATTAACAAAATAAAGGATTTTTTCTGAAAATTGGCACAGGCTCATACTTGATGAAGCAGATTAAGCATTTTAACTAATATTCAGTTCATATAAGAAACGTCATATTGATCCTGGTAATTTTGAAGTGAAATCAAGGCCAATGAATCCAAAACACAGATTGCAATATATCACCTGAAGGCTTTAAAACCTTTCTGTCTCACTGGAACTCCCTTACAGAACAGTAGTCATGATTTAGTATCATTGCTAACATTTTTTTGCATTAATAATCAGAATTCTTTGAATGAATGAACACAAATGCTGCTTCCACATCTTCAAAACTCCAATATCAAGCCAATTCAGTTGATTCTACAACATTGTCTGCTCCAAAGGACCAAATCAATGGAAATGCCTTTTTTTCTGCCAATAAATCACAAGACAATCCTGAAACCCCTGTTCAGCCGTGTCAAGGAATATTACAGCAGGAATTATCAAATTTTTTGAATTTTTTTGGAAAAAAACCCTTATGCTGGCCAAAGAACACAGTCAAACTTCCTCCACATCTTCCAAGGCCTAAGTGAGATTTGTGATCATCCCCTGCGTGACAATCCTGCTCTTGGCCTCACTTCTCCAGGGGAAATCACAAAATTTGACTCACAGCATTCACAAAAATTTAAAAAGGAACTCATCATACAAAAAATCAATCCAAAGCTATGTCTATTGAGCTCCAAGATATCTGCAATACTCCAAATTGTCTCACCAATGTCTGATTATATGCAAAAAAAACACAAAGTGTTCATTTTTTCTATTTGGACATGTATGGTTGACATGTGAGTTGTGATTAATTATTCCATCGTTCCTGAAAAGTACTAAACTCCAATGGTCCTATTTTTGCTTTAGCCCAGAAACAATATATATCAAAATCCAAATGGCAAGATTTTGCCTTTCAACACAAGTTTTAAACTTGATTGATTTACTAATTTTGGAAACACATGAATTAAATAGGTGCAAAGGCATAAGGAACAGCTGGCAAAGTAAGTTATTTTGATCATGAATTTCTCAATACTTGCATGTATCTCATGATTCTTTCTGATATCTCACGTCAGCAATTTTAACCATGAGTGATTGGAGGTAGTTATTACAAGCTTTCTTGAACTGAAATCATTGGTAAAAATACAAATTTATATTGAGGGGGGAATTTATTATAGACTAAGGCCTTGTGGAATTTAATGGTTGACCATCCTCTTTCATAATCTTGGTGTTGGTGATTTTAAGTCTATCCCTTGTTACAGCTGTCAATGTGGCCAATGTCACACAACCATCCCACATACTATAGGGCAATCTTAGATGATTATGAGCGCAAAGGAAGAGACTGAGTGCAAGGGCAAGTGCAAGGTAGCAAAGCTAACTGAAAAGTGAAAACTTATGATTGGGTAACTTGACACACCGGGAGAGGGATGGATTTTTCCAATGGAAAGGAAACTAAACCCAAGGCCAATGTGATTTTTGGATTTAGAAAAATGCAAGAATGTATGAGATTAACTACCTGAGGAGACAATCTCCAGGCAAGAGATGTAGCCTTTGTAAGGTAATCTAAAGTGACTAGATACAACCTGATGGATGGCCAACTACAGTTAAGACGCAATGAGGCAATGAATGACATGAACAGATTGGGAAATGAAATAATAAGATAGATGTTTCCCAGGTCATAGCGTACATGCAAGGCAATAGAGTCTGAGCGTACAAGGCCTAAAGGATGGGATAGGAAGGAGTGACGTGAGAGAAAATGAAAATATGAGGATTTAATTTATGAAGGGTAAGTGACTAGTCCAATTGCAAACTATACAGTTGGCCTGGCTGACTAGGGTGAGTGCAAGCTAGCAAGAGTTCTTGAACAGGAATGGGAAACCAAGGGCTATTGATACCCAGGGTGGAAGAGCAGAGCTCAAACGGGTGGTTTACTGGAGTAGAGTTAACTTCAAGGTTTGCAAGTAGGTGCTGATTCAGTTTCCAAGAATGGAAGGTTCTTATGCAAGCCAGAGGGTATAGGAATAAGGCATCATTGATGTTGTGCTTCTATTTGTGTCACGTGTATGGACTTAGGTAGATGGCACTGAGGAAAGGATATGTCAAAGTGAGGGAGACAATAATCCTTAAGCATGAAGCGTTACAGTTGCCCGGGTATAAAGACATGAGCTCCTGTGAGCGTTAAGATGATTTTCCCATTCATTCCAAAATTTGTTGTGAGTACTGCATACCCCCAGTTATTATCATACTTCTTCATTCCTCAAATAAATTTGTAATTAAAATATTTTGTCATTGTCATCTCATCATTGTGAAAAATGTATTTGTAAAAAGGGAAAATGTGTCCCTAGTACTGCTGCAAGAGGTCTCCAAGTCAAATGCAAGAAATTTTGTCTGCGCAAGGTTGCTTGCACTTTTCCTTCAAATAGCAAACCAATAGTGGATACCCATGTCGCGTCTAGGAGTGAGATTCAAAGCATAAGGTCTGCGCTGCAAGTGAACCATCATATACCGCCTGTTCCAGAGATCAAATTTTTAGGCATCCAAGACCCTGGTAAGTTTAAGGCATAGAGACTAACAATAAATAAAAAGGAAAGGAAAAGGAACTAATATAATTTTTTTAGTACTACCACAATTCAGAAGGTACACTACTAATACCCCTCCGCCGCCACCAATATATATTGCATCTTCTCCAGATTTGAGGTGAATCAGATGAATCCTGAGGTGCAAGGCAAAGTGAAAGCTGAGGAATTGGTGGTAGTAAAAGAAGCAATGGAGGAAGGGATAATGGCTGAATGAGAGGGTGATACAGAACAAAGGGAAGGAAATGAAGAGGAAGAAAAAGGGACAGAACAAGAGATAGAGTAACAGGGTGGAATGGAAGGGAATGAAATGGAAGGCCAAGATGGGGAGAACTGTGTGTGAGTCAAAGCGCCCATCAAGAATGATGCAAGGCAATTAAATGGAAATGTGGGAGAAGGTTTGTCAAGGGGCCAAAGCAAGGAAGAAAGAGCAAATAATATAGGAGTAGATGAGTTGTCCAAGCTGTTGCCCGTGCTGGGAGCATCTGCAAAAGCTGAAGGTGACTGACACCTGTCACGGCCAGAGCAGCGCTTCCCGCGCTTGGTAAAAAAATTGAAGACAGTGAGAAAAAGAATAGGAAGAAACAGAAACTGACAACATGACACATGAAAAGCACAACAGCAGCAGAGATAGGAAGAATGTGTAGGTGAAAGAGTGATTGTTCAGCAGAGGATAAATGGGAAAAATATCAACACGCCCACTCAGCTCAATATCAGGATGGTATTACAATCCGATGTAATTAGAAAGTCTTTCCACTAACGCGGTACTAGCTGCTTTTTTTAAAGAGTCAGCCAGCATGTCTTGGGATGAGATGAGTTTAATTTCAATGCATTGGTTTTCCAGTTGTTCCTGAGACTTTTGAGTTTTTTATTGATGTACTTGGCATGAGACTTGCAACCAAACTTTTTGATTTTATTGTTGAGTCCTTTGTTATCAATTAAGTGTACGGGGGGTTGTGGTGTGATCCTCCAGATTTCCCCTATGAGATGGTTGATCCACCGCCCCTCAAGATGACCAGCTGAGAGCGCATTGCATTCAGACTCCATTGAGGAGTGAGCTATGCTTTGCTTTTGGCAGCTTGTCCAGTACAAGGGTGACCCCTTGGGCAGGCAGATGAGTCCTGTTTGAGACAGTCGTGTGGTAGGATTGTCCCCGCAAGTTGCATCACTATAAATCACAAGTCTTGTCGCCAGAGTCCTGGCTTGAAGAAAAAGCCAATAGTCAATTGTTTTGAGCAGGTATCTCCACACATGCTCCACTTCTTTCCAGTGCGTAATGCCTGGATTCTCCAAGAAGCCAGCAAGATTTGACACAGCATACCTGATGTCAGGTCTGGCCAGCGTTGCAATGAAATTGAGTCGCCCTATGGGTGATAAAAAGTTTCTGCCCAGTTCTTGGAATTCTTCAATTTCCCGTTCAGTGGCTGGTTGAAGGTGGAGACCAGAATGGCAAGGGTTATTCAGCAGTTTTGCTTCCAGTAGGTTCATTTCTTCCAGACCTATCTTTATTTTATTTGGGAGCAAAAGGGCTATATATTCCTTAATGATGTTGACTTTCATTCCAAGTAGAGTGTCCACCCCGTGCACCAAAGAGTCTTTGAACTGAGTAAGAAATTTTTATTTGAAGCCATCAGCATCCCCAACAACCACAAGGTCATCTACATGGAAAAAGAGAGCTGTTATTTTGTTGGAATGAAGATAGAGACAAGGATTGCTGTTGCTTGCTTCAAATCCGTTCTCTTTGATACATGACCTGAGGGTCTTGTACCAATTAAGGGGTCCTTGCTTCAAACCATATAGAGACTTGTTCAATTTGAGATATTTGGAAGTTCTCTTTGAGCCTTTTGGCATTCTGATGAAGACATTCTCTTCCAGGGGGGCATGTAGGAATTCCCCCTTGACTTCAAATTGGAGAATCTTGAGGTTTTTGTTGACCAAATAGCTGAGAAGAGCCCTTAAAGATGCAACTTTCCCTGTGGGGGCGAAAGTTTTGAAGTGATCAATGCCATATCTTTGATTAACACTTGGACACAGACTCTTGCTTTCAGAGTGGTCTCACCCGAGTGCAAATCTTTCTTGCTTTGGAAGGCCCAGGTGGTGTTGAGAGGGTTGACCAATTTGGATTCATCGGCATCTTGCCAGACTCTGAGGTCCTCAATGTTATTCAATTCCTTTTCAATGGGGGGTACCCAGAGTGGCAGTTTGAGAGCTTCAGTTATGTTCTTTGGTAAGGATTTTTGATGGTAACCCTATTGTTACGGAGCCTTCAGTATGGATCTATCCCTCAGGTTAGGTCTTAGTACTTTGATGATTTCAGAAGAAGAATGATTGGAGTTGGATGAATCTTGATTGACTGAGTCACTTATCTCAGGTTTAAGCTCCTCACAATCCTCACTGGCAGAATCATCCGCGGGTAGGGTCAAATTGACACCTCTGATGGGGGAATACATTACGGTGGATTCTTCATTGTTGGTTAGTGGCAAGCCTTCCACAGATTGAGTTTTCAAGAACCTCACCTGCTTGGTCTTGATGATCTTGCAGGACTTTGATAGAACTTTACAGGAAGAGAATCTAGGGACATACCCAATAAAAAGTCCTTCTTCTGCTTTTTCACTCAGCTTTGACTTGATGTTGTTTTGATTGAGGAGGTAGATGACTTTCGAGCCGATAGGTTTGAGACAATCTGTTGGTAACTTGCTTTTGTGTAGCATTTGCCACAGAGTCACTCCCCCTTTTTCCAATGGTATTTTGTTCAGAGCCAGACAACAAATTTGAATGAAAACTTTCCAACAATTCTTAGGTATCCTGGTGGAGCTGAAAACATATTGTAAGGATTCCATAATAATGCGGTTTGCCCTTTCAGCCTGGCAATTATGTTGAGAGTGGTACGGTTTGCTGATGAGATGGTTTATTGACTTTGATTTGAAGAAAGTTTTAAGAGAGTCATTGAAAAACTCTCCTCCTCCGTCTGAGACAACTTCTATTGGGTACCTTTGTTGACTTTTTATTTCATTCTCAATTACAAATTTGATTGTTTCAGCTGCTGCATCCTTGGAAGGAAGGGGAAATCACAAGAGATACCCAGAAAGATTGTCCGCAATGGTGAGGGAAAATCTCATTCCTGCCTTGGCTGTGGGATTGAGCAGGCCCATCAGGTTGAGATGAAGACAATCAAAGAATCTGGCTGCAGGCTGTTGATACTTGTTGAATGGTGCCTTATCGATTTTACTTTTCTTACAGGCTAGGCATTCAAATTTCTTCAGAGTATCACCTTGAATCTTGAAACCTAGGTACTTCTCCATCCAATTGATACTGGCACAACCAATTTTGAGCTGAAGATCTTTGAGTTTGGCCATGGTTAGGTAACAGGAAGAGTCTTTCTTGATTTTGGGAGCCTTTGTGGTAGGAGAGGAGGGTTCCAAGGGCTTTTCAGCCTGAATCATCAGCAGATTGTTCTCAACACTTCCTGTCAGGACAGTGTCTTTCAATCTTTGGAGGGAAAAGGATTGCGGTTTGGATTTGGAATTGAATCTGAGATAGAATCCCTTGAGAAATAGGAAACCAAGGGACACTAGATTAACTGTGGCTTCTGGGACCCAAGCTGCATTCTCAAGGTGGATGGTTTTGCCGGCGCTTTGGATTTTGGCTGTGCCAAGACCCCGGATTGCAATTCCCTCACATTTCTTCCCCTTTTTGATGAATTCATTGCCAGGCTTTCAGTAGACGTCAGAAAGGAGTTCCAATCATGGAACATATGGATTGAGCATCCAATTTCCAGGATATATTGATTGGAGTGAAGGTTGGCCAGATGGTTTGAAGTGCATAATAAGGAGTAGTCGACAAAGTGGCATTCAGCCGGATTTTTCTTCTTGATACCACGTCTTCCCTTGTTTGACGTTTGTTCGGGTTGGAGCTCAGGGAATTCCACCCAGCAGGAAGAGGCAGGGTGCGACTTGACAGCAGGGTTGTGTTTCCCGTTTTTGCATCTGGGAATATCGGAGTCCCTTGAGTTGTTGGAGTTATACATGGCTGAGTTGGTGTCTGAGGCTTCAGCTGCCTTTGATTGCACTTCATTTTGGTGCTGGAGAAGATTATTTAGAACCATAATGACCGATAATTTGTTTCCTGAGTGCATAATCTGAGATTGCATTGCCTTGAGAGATTCTGGCAGCTTGAAGAGGATAAGATAGCTGAGAATGTCATCGGGTCAGAATATTCCAACTTTTTCAAGCTTCCCAAGGTGAGCCTTTACTGAGGGAACAAAACCATCTACGTTGCTTAGATCAAACCCTAGGTATAAGAAGTTGAAAAAAATTTGGGCTCAATTGGCTGCTTGACTGGAGGCAAAATGTTTTTTTGCAGCAAGCCAAATCAATTTTGACAATTCTTCATTTTTGGGGGTTATAATGTTGGTGTGGGTTCCAGGATCAAGTTTTGACATGAGATATCCTGCCATTATATTGTCATCTGGTATGTCTACGTGGAGGTCTGGTGAGTTAATAAGATGTAAAATTTGTTTCATCTTGAATAATTGCTCCATTTTCTTCCTCCAGATGGAGTAGTTTGTCTCAGTCAGTAGTGGAGTTGATTCCATGAGAGATTTAAGAGCGAGTGCCTTGAAATTGCCTTCAACTCCTGGTCCAGGGGATTTGGTGGTCCTTGCAGTTATGCTTGTTCAATCAATTTTTTGACTTTTAACCATGTGAAAGAATTGGATGAATGGAAAACCTAGACCAGGCTGTTCAGATTGCAGTAAAAGTTAAGCAACAGGAAATAGCCGGTACAGGAGTATCAAACAGTAATAACAAATCAAAAAAAGAGAGAAGTGCCTCTACCGGCAGGGTGATGGCCCTTGAATGGACTAAGTAGAGTTTCTCAAGCACTAGAGACAAAATGACGCCAATCCTACCAGGGAGACTTGTTGACTAGGAAGATCCCATCAGTTTGATGATCTGGAGATTGAGCTGAAGGATGAGATAATACATACTCCTATATTGATCCTGACGGCAATCTGGTGAAACAAGTTGTTGAGGTAAACCAATCTAGCTAGTTCAGGTTTATAGTCAATGAGTTCAAAGCTGGAGGTTGAGCCGGATGGTTGAGACTGCAAGGACTGAATACAGAGCAACTGATATAGGAGTAGATGAGTCGTCAGAGCTTTTGCCTGCGGTGGGAGCATCTGCAACAGCTGACGATGACTGACACCTGTCACAGCCATAGCAGCGCTTCCCGCGCTTGGTAACAACATTGTAGACAGTGAGAAAAAGAATAGGAAGAAACAGAAACTGATGACATGACCCATGAAAAGAACAACAGCAGCAGAGACAGGAAGACTGTGTAGGTGAAAGAGTGATTATTCAGCAGAGGATAAATGGGACAAATATCAACATGTACTACTTACTAAATTGATGGGAAAAGTATCTATATTAGAATGCTTGAAATTTTTGGAAGTGGCAAAAGATTCACTTATAAAAGAAATGTTAGCACCAGAATCAAGCAAAACTTGATAAGGGGAGTTGTTGAAATGAAAAAGGACAAATCTCAAACTTGGAGAACCTAGTGAATGGCAAGTGCAAAGATTGACTTGCTGTAATTCAGATAATGTTTAGCTCTCCTTGCTAGTATTAGAAAAAATAGAAGCTAATTTTTTGACTGTCTTGCGGCTTCAAGCGCTAGCTGCTTTGCAAAACTATTGAAATCATTTTTTTCTCTGCAATAAATACATAACCCATTATTTTCCCTGATTAGCCATTCCTTGTTCCGGAGCATCCTAGTTTGTTTTTCCAGGAACTTTGGAGTTTTGGCAATGGTCTTCCCTTACAGGTTGGAGTGCAAGGTTGGATTTGGTTTGGATTTTTTTGGATTCTTTGAGGATTGTCTAGAGGAGTTGTCCGCCTTTGGAGCCAAGGTTGACGGTCCATGTTAATTTTGTCAAGAGAGGTTCTTGTTTTGATAGCCATTATCAAGACCAATCACCTGGTCAATTAAATGCTGAAGGGAGGTTGTCTTTTGTCCCCAACTGCAAGTTGCTTGATGAGGAGTGCAGGTAAACCTTTTCAAAAGTGAAATAGGAGAGCTGCCTTGTTCCATTGGATGCAACACTGAAAAGTTTGGAAATTGGAGATATAAACAGCAACTCTACCATTCTCCTTCACGACTAAGTGATTAAGTTTGTAATTTTCATTTCTGACTTCATTAGGGTTTCCAAACAGGGTGAACAATTGTTTCTTGAAACTGTTTCAGTTGTTGAGCATACAAGTGGGGCTAGTGTTATCTAATAGTTTGAGGTAAGGTTTGAACCACTGCAAGGCTTGTCCACCAAGGAAGGAAAACACATACATAAATATTTGTCTATGAGTTTGAAAATTTTGAGGATTGTTTGATAGAATGATTTTACAGGACTATAGGTAGGCTCTAATTTTATGGGGGTGTTCCCCACTAAAATGATCAGGCTGCTTCATTCCCAGAGTACAAAAGCTAGGGATAATTTGAAAAGATTGCCAGGAAGTTTGGTTAAGAGCCTTGATCCGGGTTGAGAGCAAGGTTGAGGCATTGGGTTTGGGAGCATTAGGGCAAACACTTGATCTACCACTAGTTGAGGTTTCATTGGAAGGGTGGTTGAAGTCTTCAATTTCTTTGAGGGGATCCACCGCTTCCCAAGGAGGAGCAAGGGGATCATCAAGAGGTTCAACTGAAGGGGATTTTCAAGAAGGAACAGGGTCTAAAGGTTGTCTGGCATGAGAAACGCTGGATCTCCCTACCTGATGGATATCATCATTATAAGGGGTGAGGGAAGCGTTCCCGGTTGAGAAAGTATGTGAAATTGTAAAATAAATCTATTATAGGTTGAAAAAGTAGTATAGAGGAGTTGAGTCAGTTAATTTACTGTCAGACAACAACCCCACGTACTATAGGGCAATCTTAGATGATTGTGAGCTCAAAGCAAGAGACTGAGTGCAAGGGCAAGTGCAAGGTAGCAAAGCTAACTGCAAAGTGCAAACTTATGATGGGGTAAATTAACACACAGTGAGAGGGATGAATTCTTCCAATGGAAAGGAAAATAAAGCCAAGCTCAATGTGATGAATATATTTAGCAAAATTCAAGAAAGTATGAAATTAACTAACTGAGGATACAATCTCCAGGCAAGTGGCTTAGCCTTTATAAGGTAATGAAAAGTGACTAGATACAACCTGATGGATGGCCAACTACAGTTAAGACGCAATGAGGCAATGAATGACATGAACAGATTGGGAAATGAAATAACATTATAGGCATTTCCCAGGCCATAGCATAGATTCAAGGCAATAGATTTTGAGCCTAATAGGGTTTAACGGATGGGATAGGAAGGAGTGACGTGAGAGACAATGCAAACAGGACAATGTAATTTATGCAGGGTAAGGGACTAGTGATAAAAAAAAGAAATAGAATTGAAACTGAAGCTGGAGACTAATAGCAAGCAACAGTCTTGGTCACATCACAACAGAGGAGAACCAGAGATGATGAATCAAGCATGAAAAACAAGATGAGGCAGGAAAGGAATGATTTTTTCCATCTGAGAAGAGTTTTGATGAGAGAGTTGTTAGTCCAAGCAGAGGTTGAGATGAAGATTTGCATGCTTGGACAATAGTGGGCTATGTTTAAGATGGGTCAGCACTGTGGGGTTGAGTAAGGTGAGTCAATTGCAATCTCACCAGGCAGACAGAAATGGTGTCCTATGGAGTGACTGAGGATGAGTTGAGGTTGAGGACGGTGATTGGTCTAACTTTCTGGTGAACAGGTCATGGGATTGGTCATTGCAGTTGAGCTTTATTGGTGAGGAGTAAGAAGGGAATGAGAACAAAAAAGAGGAGAATGTGGAGAAAACAAATAGAAGAAGAGATCAAGGAATGTAGAAACAGACAAGAAAAAAGAAAAGAAACAAAGAATGAGGCTGTAAAGGGAATATAAAGAGGAGATCATCATTGAAAGATTGCCAAATTTGATTGAGTTGATCCTCCCCGCAGGGTTTTCCCTTGGCTTGAGGCATCTCATAGCTGCGCGCCGCACCTTCAGGTCATTGTTGCGGGGTCTCTAAGGGTTCTGATGTCCCCCTCTCTCCTGGAGATTCAAACAACTAGTTGAATTGCAAACTATAAAGTTGGTGTGGCTGACTAGCGTGGGTGAAAGCTAGCCATAGTGCTTGACCGGGAATGGGAACCCAAGGGCTTTTGATACCCAGGGTGGAAGAGCGGAGCTCAAATGGGTGGGCAACTGGAGTAGAGTTAACTGCAAGGTTTGCAAGTAGGTTCTGATTCAGTTTCCTAGAATGTAAGGTTGTTATGCCAGCCAGAGTTGATAAGCGGAAGGCACCATTGATTTTTTCCTTGTATTTGTGTCACACGTATGGAATGAGGTAGATGGTACTGAGGAAAGGATATGTCAAAGTGAGGGAGACAATAATCCTTAAGCTTGAAGCGTGACAGCCAACCAAGAAGGGTTGTACACTTGGAGTGCTTTATTCTCTGGTATACATGGATTCTCTTCATATTTAATGCCATCTTCTCTGATAAGGAATTGCGTTTTTTTTCTGCTTTTTCCCATTTTTGCACCCACTCAAATTTGATGCTCTATAAATTTGACTGGTTGGAATAGGAATCTGACCTCCATTCAGGTTTTTTTGATGATGCTGTGTCACTTGACCAACTAAAACTTCCTTGGTGTCAGAGCATATTTCTGGGTCATTGAACTGTGCTGCCAGCTCCAAATTAAAATTTTCATCACACCACTTCTGCCTTCTTTCAGCAAGCTGTGATTTACTTTGACTAAATTCAGCAGCCCTTCATCAATTCATAATTCCATCAGAAAATTTTGCTCACTCCTTTTCTTGTCTTGAGGGAAGGTGCCGTGGCTTTCTGATGCTCCAAAGCTTGTTCACCAGATCTTTGAAACAGGATCCATTGATACTGCAGGTGTAAAAAATACCTTTCAAGGATAAATGATGCCACTTCATGAGTAGCATGATTGGGGGACCACATGTACATATTATATTCCCCCACATTTAGGGCCATCTCAAATGCCCCAAAAAACAGGAGGCCCATGAGCTGGTTGAATGGATGCTTCCTTGAGCTTTGCCAATCAAATGTGAAATGTGTTAGCCCAAGCTGATGTATTTGGTTTTAGACCCAACTTTTGTATGCTTTTGTGTTGTTATTGATTGTTGGAGGGGCTTTTGGGATAGGCTGAATGAAACTGAGACTCTTTGAACATTGAACTGCAAGTTCCCTCTCATGTTGTAGTCGTGGTGCAGGGATTTTTTGGAGGTTTTTTTATTCCACATCCATGAGAATCCTGGCATGTTGATAGAAAATTGTCTTCATGATTTAACTTCCATCTGGAAGCTCTACTCTAAGTTCCTTCATAATCTGTTTTTGGGTTTGAAATTTGGCTGATTGGGCTTCTTTCCTGTGAATTCCTGTATGTTTAGATGCGCTAGAGTCTCCTCAACTTCCACTGGGTCCACTAAAATGTGTGAAATCACAGTCAATTTTTTTTTCCAAAAACCAGGCATAAACTACAAAAAAACTTGCCCTGATCATCAGATAAATTTTCATCTTGAATTTGAATGTTGTTTATTGATTTTTCTAAAAGTCAAAATAATAATTAGCAAGTCAGATAATGCTCAAGATTCTTTCAAAACCAATAGCTCAAAAAAATTTGGTTCAGCAGGCATTGCTTCTCCTGGTCCTTGTGTTTAAAAGTTTGAATGATTGGTCTCATTGTTGGGATCCTTTCCTCCTTTTGTTCAATACTTGTTGAGGTTAAACCTGCTAACATGATGTATCACCACAGTACGGAGGCTGTGCAGTTGAACCTAGGCCAGTAATACCAAACAACCCTGGCAGCCACAAGCGTCTGTAGCCTAGTTGGTAAAGGAAGCACTCTAGTATGTGTCTCAGTCTATCTGAGGTTGTGGGTTCAACTCCCACCAGGCACATCTTCATTTTCACAGTATCAACAATACTGTCTCTATATCTCCAGCTCTCCACCCTCTATGTTTAATATATCCACATTCCTTATCATGCTATACTGTAATCCACCACCATGATCCTATAACTTTCACCACTCCATTCCAAATTCATCTCTAAATCCATCACCATCACCATTACCATTATCATCACCATCACCATCACCATCACCATCACCATCACCATCACCATCACCATCACCATCACCATCACCATCACCATCACCATCACCATCACCATCACCATCACCATCACCATCACCATCACCATCACCATCACCATCACCATCACCATCACCATCACCATCAACATCACCATCAACATCATTATCACCATCACCATCACCATCACCATCACCATCACCATCACCATCACCATCACCATCACCATCACCATCACCATCACCATCACCATCACCATCACCATCACCATCACCATCACCATCGCCATCACCATCACCATCATCATCATGTCATTCTCACCCATTAAGCTAGGAAACTATGCCTCAGGTCCTTGTTGCTCCTCTTAAAATAGGCTATCATTTCCCCATCTCATATCCTGACAAGGTGGTGTCTTTTCATTTATTAATCAACTCTCATATCTCTATCATTCTCATATTCTCCTCTCATTTCTCATGAATCTCTGGAATGTTTGCTGGTCTTAAATTGGTTCCTAATTATTTCAGTTAAGGTGGTGTGTTTTCTATTTGATGTTCAAATTCTGTAACTAACAAATTTATTTACCTTATTGCTATCTTACTGTTTTCATTATCTCGTGACCCATGTCTTAGGCCCCCTCTGGGGCTCTCTAGTTGTCTCTAAACTGCTGCCTTAGGCCCCCTTTGGGGTTCTCTAGTTGTCCATAAATACTGGTCCTTCCCATGGACCATGAAAAAAAATCATCTGATTACCAGACAACTAAACTGGAGTGTCCCTTCCTCCTCTTCAGATCAGTTCCACTTGAATATACAAGTACTTTCCCTCTGTCCTTGGCTCTTTGTAGCCTTATCAATACATCTCATTTGGCTCTTCAGTAGCCTACCATAGTCCTTCCTTCTCCAAATAACCTCGCTTCTCATATTTAACCTTTCACTCATTTGCATGAGGAGCATCTTGCAAAGTCACAGCTCCAGCAGCACATGGGGTGGGGAAAGGTGTGGTTATCTATTCAGGAGCTCTTCTGGTGAATATAGGCTGAGGCCTACCTGTGGGGAATTGTGTTAAGATTCCAATCCGTTGAGATTCCAATCTGGTGCGCTCTCCTCTCTTCTCCCTTGTCCCAGAATGACAACCTACCGGGGACCCGGCCCTGACCTCTACACTCTATCCGGATCAACTGCTTTCTGTCTTTTCCTTCTTTCTGTTTTATTTTTTTCTTCTTTCTTTTCTTTTTTCCTCATTTTCTTCATCTCACTGTCTGCTTCAAGATCCTCAGCTCTCCTACTTGCCTTATCCTCATTTGTATCTGCCTCCATCTTGTTTGTATCTGGCCTTTCAATCTTGATACCCATCCAAACTCCACTCAAGAACTCAACTGCTCTTGATCTGCTATTCCTGCCTGGTAAGGCTCCTCTTCTTTGGACTCTCAACCATATTTTTAAGCTCAATCTAGAAACCTCTTCAACCAGTCTCTGCTCAAGTCCCCAGAAACATCTACTTCAAATTAAGCTGTCAACTCCTCACTCAATCAGTTGGCTTCAGGCGTAGGATCTCTCTTTTCTCATCATCTGTTATTTCATTCTCATTCTTCTTTGTTATAATGTTTCTCATGACTCTTGTGTTTCTCAGTCTTCTGGTTTTATGTCATAAAGAAATCTAGTCTATTGTTATACTGTTAAAAGCCACAAACCAACAACCTAACCTATGAAAAATGAATAAACCAGCAGGAGCTGCCAACTATTTTCATCAGGTGGCCCTCAAAGCTTCAGTCAATGCTATACCTCCCCTAAACAAAGAAAATTACCCAATATGGCAGGACAAAATGCTAATGCTATTTGATCTCAAGGATATCAAAGTCAAAAATTTGCGTCCTCTGAGATGGCAAATAGAGCTTGGGTTTTCAACCATTTTCTTCATTCAGCCTTCAACAAACACGCGTTCAAAGGCTTTGTCACCAAAATGCGGAAATCCATTACTCAAATGGTGTTAGAATTATGGCTAGCAATTAGCTCAGGAAAATGAACAGTATTTAAAGCAAAAGAAATGCTGGACACTGGGTGTCAACATTGGCTAATGGGGCTCTCACAATGGGGCAATATGTTGGATGAATTTGATTGGAATGATGAATGAATGGATGGAAAACAGCAGGGAGAAGAACTCCTTAAGTACAAAAGATTGGCCTCTTGTGAGCCCATGATACAACAAGCCAAAAGTCAAATTTTCCGCCTCAAAAGAGCTCGACAGGCTCTACTGGCCTTTTTACTTCTTTTGGACTATATCAGCCTACATGGCATCAGTCCCTGTACCCTTACAACCAGCCTATTCCGGTTATTTCTGGTGTTTCCACCTCAATGGGGCTGAACCAACCCCTTAACTGTTTGATCCCCTTGGCTGGTTGTCCGTTAAAACCAGCCATGATGGCCTCATTGCCTTGTTTACAGGCTGTTTGCCTCATGCATCCAGCCCCTGGCCCCTCAAATGGGCCAGGTGGGACCCAGGGCACACCTGGGTCCGGTCTCAGACTCACATGGGGGGGTGTGACCAGCAGACATGCTGTCCCCCCCCTCCTTCTCTCAAATTCCTGGTGGGGGCAGTCAAATCCCCTCACCAGGGGCCCTGGGGGTTGATACCCCCAGGGCGTTGTCAAGTAAGTTGGCCCTGGAGGTGATCAGGTCCCCCCAGGCCCATCGCTCCTCCCCCTTGGTAAAGGGGGGGGGGGGAGAGCGCCCCTCTTGGTTGCTTCACAAGTTCAATGGTGGAGGGGTGATGGATTCCCCCCCACCTGCCGGTTGGTAAGCTTGGGACCAGCGCCGCCACCTCCTTGGGAAAGGGGGTGATCAGGTCCCCCCTTCCCTGACTGACCGCACTGTTGCAGTTGGTCCCTGGCTGGTTCAACCCAGCCAGCTTGCCCCCATCCCCCTTGAGACGGCAAGCGAGCCTGGGCCACAAGCCCCAGCTCAGTGGCGCTGGTCGCCAAGCGTGACCAGCCGGGTCCGCACGGCATCCCACCGCACAACAGCCCCGCGTGTGGGCTGTACCAAGGAACACAGGCAGCCCTGAACGGGCGGCAACGCGGGCAGTGGCCCCAAGAGGGCCGCGACACGGGCGGCGGCCCCTAGTGGGCCGCGACAGGCGTGGGGGCCCCAATGGGCCGCCCCAAGCCCAAATTGTGAGAATTACATACTTTGGCGGGCCAGCCCATCTGGCCAAGTATGTCTATAATAAACCTTGGGCCCATTCATGCCCAGATAAGCCTGTCTGGCCAAGGTGGCCCATCCACCCTGGAGGGCCCATTAAGGCCCTTGTCCCAAAAGACCTAGAATATGTGTTTTGGTGCACAAATGCCCAAAACCAATAACATCCACATAGGACCATGTGGCCCACGTGATGTCCAATGGGCGGTGGAGGCCCATTTTTGCATCCCATTTGGATTACACACTAATATGCAAATTGCCTGAGTGCATCCTTATTTTAACACACCCCCTTAATCCAAAAGGGATGCCATACGCATAATAGACACAAAAATTTGATGTTTTTTTCTATCTAACGCCTTAGTTAGGATATCCGCAATCATTGCTTCAGTGGGCATGTACCGTAACACTATCTCTCTGTAGTTCACTGCATTATGTATATAGTTATATTGAACATCAATATGTTTTGTTCTTGAATGGAACACTTGGTTTTCTGCAAATTCAATTGAACTCTGATTATCAGAATACAACAAAGCAAACCCTTTTGGTTTATGAGTATCCTCTAAGACCTTTCTCAACCACTTTTCCTCCTGTGAGGCTGAAAGTTACACTCTGTACTCTGCTTCTGTTGATGAAAGACTTATTGGTGACACCTTCTAAGATATCCATGACACTAGTTTCTTTCCTAAAAAGAATAAAAAACCACTTGTTGATTCCCTAGTGTTACCATCTTCCCAATTTGCATCAGAAAAACCAACCAAATCAAAATTTGCTGAATTTGAAAACTGCAGTCCCAGACTGCTTGTTCCTTTCAGATACCTCATAACTCTCTTAAACGCAGACCAATGCCTCATGCTTGTTTTCTCTAGGTGTTGTGACAAGATGCCGATTGCATAAGCAATATCTGGCCTTGTAAATTGCCCCAAATAATTTAGTGATCCAATAGCTGACCTATAATTGTTCCCTGATTGGACAAACTCCAGATGCTCTTCATCTGTAGACTTTTCTAACCAAATGTTATACTGCATTGGAGTACCAAACTTCTTTGCATCCTCTAAGCCATACTTCTTGAGTAGAGCTAAAACATAATGGTTCTGATAAAACCTGATCCCATTCTTGCTCTTACTAACTTTCATTCCCCGCACCTGCTGTGCCAGACCAAGATCTTTTATCTTGAACTCCTTTTTGAGTCTCTCCATGACTCTCTCCTTACCATTCTCAATAATGATAATGTCATCAACCCATAAAAACAAAATTTCATCCTTTCTCACAAAGAGACAAGGGTCAGCCAAACTTGTTTTGAAACCAATCTCTATCAGTTTCATGCTCATAGTATTATACCATGACCTAGCTGCTTGCTTCAATCCATACAGGGATCTAAACAGCTTGAGTACATACTCACCTTTATATGCTGAGAGGAAACTTCTCAAACGGATATTCTTCATAGTTTATGGCTTGGTCTTGACCAGCCATTCCTTGAAACCATCAGGAATTGAAATATAAACAGTCTCTTCCTCTCCAAGTTTTTCATTCAAGTATACAGTCACAAAATTAGCCTGTCTGATTTCTTCACCCAACTCCACTGCCAAAGCAATGATGTACCTGAAGGTGGACAGCCTTCCAGTTGGCAAGAAATTCTCCTGGTAATCAATACCCTCTCTCTGTTTGAAGCCCTGTGCAAAGCATCTAGCCTTAAACCTCTTCAAAAATCCATTAGTATCAAACTTCTTTGTTCACACTAATCTAGACCCAACAATGGTCTTTCCTTTTGGAACTGAATCACGCTTAACCACTTCAAACACACTATTATTCTCTAGAGAATCAAATTCCTCAAAAATAGCTGTCTTCAAATTGGCTATCTCATCAGAATTCATTGCTTGGCCAAAGCTATTTGGGTTAAATCTATTACCCATTTCTGAACTCAACTGTAGAATCTCATTAAGCATACACTGTTCCTGAATTGTATCTTCTTCATATTCCGCAGAATCATAATGGGAATTCCATTCCCCATACCTATCAAAAGGCATTCTCATCCTGCCACTCCTTTCAACTGGAGGTGGAGGCTCATAAGGTTCTGATTCCACAGACTCCCCTGAAGTGGGTACTGAACCCTCCCATGGCACGTCTGCCACCTCAATATCATCACTAATGATATTCTCTCCAGCCTCTGCTGGGGAAATAGGCTCCAATGCTATTTCCTGCTGTGATTCCTGAACAGCACTAGGTTCACCCCTTTTGATTGGAAAGGTACTTTCTTCAAATTTTACATCCCTACTACGGATAACCTTTCTTGTCCCTGGACAATAAATCCTGTATGACTTACTTATTAAGTCATAGCCCACAAGTGTCCCTGTTCTGGCTCTAGGATCTAAGTTTCCAACCATCTCATTATGGTGGACACTATAATACACCAATCAACCAATTTTTCTTAGGTGTGATGTTTTGGGGTACAACTTCCAAAACTGATAATGAGGACACTTCCTATTAACACTTACAATATTGTGCAACAGAAACACTGTGCGCACCAACTCAGCCCATAAAAACTTTGGTAGACCCGATTGAGCCATAATAGTTCTGACTTTGTCCAATAAAGTCCTATTCATCCTCTCAACTATTCCACTGTTTTGTGGAGTACTAGCAGTATTAACTGTATGAGTGATACCATAATCATTCAATAGTTTCTCAAAATCTTTACTCACAAACTCACCCCCTCCATCAGTAATAACCCTCTTGATCTCCCTCATCACACCATTCTGTTTCCAGAATTTTGAGATTAATGAAACCTCCTCTGTGGTTTCATCCTTTGATCTTATTGGTTTTACCCAAACAAAATTAGTTGCTGTATCAACCAAATTGATGAAGTATCTTGCCCCTCCAAGAGACACTGTTGAAAATGGCCCTGAAAAATCAATGGAGAATTCCTCTGTAGGAACTTCTGTGTGGTCTCTACTCTTTGAGAACACATTCCTGGTCTTGGCCCCTAAGTTACAACTCTCACAGTTTCTGTCCTTTACCTTATGGCCACTTCTATTGTGAGCAACAGTGCTCAGAGCTGAAATCATGAACAAGTCAGCACAGAGCAACTTATTACAAAATTTTCCACTCCGGATAGTTCTCCAATTAAAATCATTAACAAACTTATCTTCTTGAAGATAACAAATCTGGAAACCCTTTTTCCAGAGCACTCCAAGAGACACAAGGTTATAAGGCAAATCTGGTACATGAAACACTTTCTCAAAAATTATTTTGAAACCCATGTGATTTGCAAGAATAACTTTTCCAATCCCCTTAATCTGGATTGTTCTTCCTTTTTGGCCAATATTTACAACACCATCAAAATCTCTAATTTTTGAAAAAAAAATTGGCTCAAAAAACATGTGGCCTGTACAACTAAAATCAATCAAAACAAGAACATCCTCCTTCAAGAATCCTCCTTTAAGGAATGAAGAATTATCAGCCACTGATAAGTTCTCATTTTCAAGGTTAAGATTACATACTTCATAATCAATCAATTCCATATCTTGATCCTCTTCAATTTTAGCCTTCTTGTTGGGGACTTGTTCCACAACAGCCTGTTTCATTGGAACATCCACTGCCACCATAGCAACATTTTCCATGATAAGGTTGACCTCTTTGTATTCCTTTTCACTTTCCCGGGATTTCTTCCTCTTCTTGGCCTACTTTCAATCCTTTGCATAGTGCCCCTTCTTCTGACAATTATAACACAAGACCTTTGATAAATACTTTTTGGCCTTTTCCTTCTTCCCAGATTTTCCTGTCTTGCCCACCAGAGCAGTTCCTGTGCTCTCCTTCATCTTGAATTGAAGATCATCCTTTTCAATCCTTCTAAGCACATCCTCTTCTCCTGGAAGGGGATCCAACTGAGATATGATCCTGACCAAGGACTCATTTTCTTTTGGCAGATTTTGAAGAATTGAGAGTGAGAAACACTCAGGATCCATGTTCAGCCCAGATGACTTGAACTTAGCAATACTAGATCTAGCTTCCCCCACAAATTTTTTACAGTTGCCAAATTTAAACTTAAACAATCTATTGAAAGAAATCCCCTTTTGATGAAAAGAGTCACCAGCATACTTTGACTTGAGAATTTTCCATGAAACAATCCCCTTCCTCTTCTGTTCCTCCAAAAGAGTAACAGCAACCCATGTTACATGATGCTCATCCAAGTTTCTAAGAATAAGATGATAGGCCTGATAAAATGAGGATTGGTCACCAAGACCAGACTATATTTAATTTCAAACCAACGCACATAAGTGTGGAGCTCCACAGAAGTAAGATAATGAAAAGAAATAAAAACAACGAACAGAGAGAAGATCTGACTGAGATTGATGAGTCACAGATGAGATGAGTGTGGAAGAGATCAGTCAGGATTAGATGAAAAGCCAGATCAAGAACCATTGAAAATTCCTATAAGCGCCTTGAGAGATCTGTACAAGTGGCAGATGAGCTCAAGTTGATTAATGAGTTGGAGAATCCCTTCTTAAAATGATCAGACTGGCTGCCAAAGTAATATGTTTGAGTGTAGGTTGATGATGAGATCGGGAAGACAGTTTGAGTTCTTGTTTGAGAGAGAGTAAGTTTGTTGAGATGGTTGAGGAAGTTGTTGAGTGCGTACCTTGATTGGATTGTTGGTGAGTTTGAGATCAATCCCTCTTTATAAGTAACAGAGATCCAGAGAGAGATGAGTTGAACACTGGATGCTGTCCAAGATGATGTGAAATTGTTGTTGTGGATGGTGACAGATGAGATGTGAGATAGTTGTCGTAAATGTGACAGTTGATGTGTGAAATAGTCAAGACAGTGTACGTCAGGAATCTGTACAACTATCTCACTAAGCATTGTAAGAAACAGGAAAAGAGGAATAAGAAGAAACTGAAGATGAGAAACAAGAACACAAGTGAAATGAACAACGCACCAATAATGTGCACACAACAATATGGGGAATTGATTGAAATGAAACAACAGAAGATCTGTAAGACACAAAGAAAAGAAGGACTCAGAATAAAGAAGGACTCAGATTCAAACAAGGCCTTCTTCTCCACCTCTGAACTGATCAAAGTATCATCTCCTTTCATAATATCCCCACAACAGATGTTACCCAACTCACTGTCCATAAGGACAGCCCAAGCATTATAGTTCTGACTATTCAAAACTATCTTGGTGGAGCTGGACTCTGGGATATAAGAAATATTCTTGGAAAACTTGTGGTCCTTGAGGTTGTCCAAAGTAAGGTATAAGGGTCTATCTTGCTTGGAAATAATGATGATGATGGTACTGATAATGTGTTAGAATTATGGCCAGCAATTAGCTTAGGCAAATGAGAAGTATTTAAAGCAAAAGAAATTCTGGAAACTGGGTGTCAATATTGGCTGATGGGGCTCTCACAATGGGGCAATATGTTTGATGAATTTGAATGGAATGATGAATGAATGGATGGAAAACAGCAGGGAGAAGAGCTCCTTAAGTACAAAAGATTGGCCTCTTGTGAGCCCATGATACAACAAGCCAAAAGTCAAATTTTCCGCGGCAAAAGAGCTCTACAGGCTCTACTGGCCTTGTTACTTGGTTTGGACTACATCAGCCTACATGGCATCAGTCCCTGTACCCTTACAACCAGCCTATTCCGGTTATTTCTGGTGTTTCCACCTCAATGGGGCTGAACCTGCCCCTTAACTGTTCAATCCCCTTGGCTGGCTGTCCTTTACAACCAGCCATGATGGCCTCACTGCCTTGTTTATGGGCTGATTGCCTCATGCAGCCAGCCCCTGGCCCCTCAAATGGGCCAGGTGGGACCCAGGGCACACCTGGGTCCAGTATAAGACTCACATGGGGGGGTGTGACCAGTGGGCATGCTTTCCCCCCCCTCTTTCTCTCAAATCCCTGGTGGGGGCGGTCGGATCCCCTCACCAGGGGCCCTGGGGGTTGATACCCCCAGGGCGTCATCAAGTAAGTTGGCCTGGGAGGTGATCAGTTCCCCCCAGGCCCATTGCTCCTCCCCCTTGGTAAAGGGGGGGGGAGAGCACCCCTCTTGGTTGCTTCACAAGTTTGATGGTGGAGGGGTGATGAATTCTCCCCCACCTGCCGGTTGCTAAGCTTGCAACCGGTGCCCCACCTCCTTGGGCAAGGGGGTGGTCAGGTCCCCCCTGCCCTGACCAATCGCACTGTTGGGGTTGGTCGCTGGCTGGTTCAACCCAGCCAGCTCTCCCCCATCCCCCTTGCGATGGCAATTGAGGGGAGGGGGAGCAAGCTGGGGCCACAGGCCCCGGCTCCGTGGCCCTGGTCCCCAAGCCCGACCATCCAGGCCCGCGCAGGATCCCTTGGCCACACAACAGCCCTGCGCGTGCCGTCAGACCCTGCGTGGGCAGTACCAAGGAATACAGGCGGCCCCAAACAGGCCGCAACGCGGGCAGCAGCCCAGAGGGGGAGCAAGCCTGGGCCACAAGCCCCAGCTCCGTGGCGCTGGTCTCCAAGCGCAACCAGCCGGGCCTGGGCCGTGGGATGCCGCGCGGGATCCCTTGGCCGTGCAACAACCCCGCGTGTGGGCTGTAACGAGGAACACAGGCAGCCCCAAACGGGCCGTGACGCGGGCAGCGGCCCCTAGCGGGCCGCGACACGGGCGGCGGCCCCTAGCAGGCCGCGACACGGGCGGCGGCCCCTAGCAGGCCGCGACAGGGGCCTGGGTGGCCCATCCACCCTGGCGGGCCCGTGAGGGCCTGTGTCCCAAAAGACAATGAAAACATGTTTTGGCGCCCAAATGCCCAAAACCAATAACACTTACATAGGCCCACGTGGCCCAAGTGATGTCCAATGGGCCGTGAAGGCCCATTTTTGCATCCCATTTTGATTACACACTCCTATGCACATTACCTGAGTGCATCCGCATTTTAAAAAATGGCGGATGTAGGCATAGAACTGCCTAAGGACATTCTTGCTTATCTCCTACTTTTTAAATTTCGGCCAATCCTTGAGAATCTCAAACAGAAAATTATGCACGTGGAGAAATCCCTGACAGTCAATGTTGTCTTCAACCACCTTATTCAATACAATAACAAGAGAATGGCTCAGAAAAGGACAAATAAACCCTCTAAAGATCTCCCCTTCCTTAGTTTTAACTAAGTCAAGATCTACTAAAGACAAAAAGAAATACAGGATCAAATGCAAAGAAGGCTACCACAATCCCAATGCGCCACACCCCAAGTCATCATGTTTCCATCTACACCCACAAGTTGATCTGGAATGGTGCATAAAAAACAGAATGAATGGAATAATAAGACCAACAGGAATCCTAGAATCAACTACCAGGTCTTACTTACGCTCTGGATCAACTCAGATAGCACTCCTAATCTGATACTAGACTCCGGAGCAAACGTGAACATCTTCAATGATTTCAAATTCTTTTCCTCAATCAACTTCAAAGAAGAACTAGAAGAGATTAAAACTGGAAAAATCAAGGCCAATCTTAAATTTTGAGGGACGGGAACTGTTCCACTAGAATGGAAAGACTCAGTCGTTACTCTTGAAGGTTGTGTATACGTCCCCAACATTGTTGTTCATCTAATTAGTCCTGGCCTTCTGACCAAGAAAGGATGCACTCTCACTCAAAGACAAGACAGTTTCTTGGTCACACAAGGAGATCAAACTGTCCTCAAAGGTCTAATTTGCAATTGCCTGTTTGTCATAGAGAAACCTTGAACTGCGGGTCAAGGCCACGTAGTGAGCTTATCAAACCAACTCTCTAACCCGTTGCAGCAAGAATCACTCTCTCTAATGGACATGCATCTTTCTCCTACCTGAATCCTCTCCTAAAAGATCTTTTCACCAACAAAGAGATCATCAGATTCCAATGTGACAGTTGCGTTAGAAGTAAAATCACCAGATCACCATTCACCAATGTTTTGTCCCCTGCTGCAAAAACTCTGGAGCAAATTCCCTTAGATTTGATTAGTCCCAATTTAACAAATTTCCTTTCCTTGAATCCCCGGGCCTTGACATTTTTTTGCAATCCAACCTGAACTCTAATTATGCCGACTTCTCCACGAAGGACAAGAAGTATCTACCCAAAGAGATCCGCCCAGATTACTCAGATTCAAATTCTGACATCAAAGCCATAGATCCTCCTTCATCTCCTTCTCCTCCTCCCAAAATTCCCCCTTCTGCTCCGAAACCAACCACTTCAGATCTCTATACACGGCCCATACAAGAAACCCAAAAGACGCAGAGATACGGGTTCCATCATTACTATGAACCACCATCTTAACAAGCTGCACGCAAATGCCCTGAATGGCCAAAGTGGAAGAAAGCTTCTGAATATGAATTGAACTCTATAGAATCTCAGGAAGTTGGGGAGGATTAATAAGATACTCCGCATAACATCCTGAACACAACATTGGTATTCAAGGTTAAAGAGAACTTTCACAGTGAACCTGTGAAATATAAAACTAGGTTATGCGTTCAGGGCTTCAATCAGATTCAAGGCATTGAATGTGAAGAAACCTGGGCACCTGCTGGAAAACTTGGCTCCTTAAAACTTGCACTTCTCTATGGCCTGAAAAACAAGATGAAATTTACCCATTTCAATGTAAAAGGTGTATTCCTTCATGCCCCTTGAATGAAATAGTGATAATCAAAACTCCCAAAGGGTTGCACAGAAACTCGCGATACTTGAAACTAAAAAATTGATTATACGGTCTTTGCCAGTCTCCTAAGAACTGGTATGAAACGCTCACAACTTGGATCAAATCTCAGGGTTTCCAAGAGTTGACGAGTGACCCTTGTCTCTATCTCAACTCTGACTCACAAGAAATTTTGTATTTCCATGTTGACAACCTTATCCATGTTGGAAGGTCCAATTCATTTGCTAATGGTTTCTTGAACCAATTTCCCAATTCATCCTGCCATCCGCCCAACACAATCCTTGGCATTCTCAAGGAATTTAAGGGAGACACTATTCCCCTAAGTCAACCCAACCACATAGATTGGGGATTGGAGGAACTTGGACTCACTCACTGCAAGGTTATGAACTCACCACTAACTCAGAATCTACACCTCAAACCTGCAACAGATGAGGCTCACTCTGAATTTTGTCAATTAAATATTAACTATTGCTCTGCCGTTGGGCTTCTCAATCACTTATCTCAATATACCCAACCAATTATTTCTTTTTCTGTATCCAGCCTCGCAAGGTAAAACACCAAGCCTGGTATGACCTACTGGAGAGAGGTGCAAAAAGTATGGAAATACCTCAAAACCACCAGAAGTCTCAAATTAACTATCAAATTTGAGCCTTCTCAAAAGATGATCTCTAGTTACAGTGATGCCACATGGGGCAACAATCCGACCTTTCAAAAATCCCAGAATGGTTTTTTAATCTTCCATTACGGCAGTCCAATTGTCTGGAACTCATCAAGACAAAGAAACATCACGTACTCTTCTACAGAATCTGAACTTAACGCACTCCTTGACTGCTACTTAAAGCTAAAATGGATTAATCATCTTTTCAGTGAGACATACGGCTTCTCCAACATAAAACCATTAATTTAAATAGATTATCAAGATCTAAAATATAAAATAAAGAAATTTGGCTCGCACTCCAAATCAGATCACATTGACATCAAAAAAAAAGGACTACAAGAAGACTTCAATCTCTCCATGTTCAACCTCATTCTAATCTCAACTGAAGAAATGATAGCCGACCCACTAACTAAAGCCTCATCTATCAACTGCGTTAAGTGTTTACAAAACAAGTTCTTCACGGAACCTTCCTCTAAATCCTCCTCAGTTTCCCCGCTTCCCAGTCACGAGGGGTGTTGAGATTCCAATCCCTTGAGATTCCAATCCCGCGCGCTCCTATTTTCTCCCACGCCCCAACATGACAACCTACCGGGGACCCGGCCCTGACCTCTACACTCTATCTGGCTCGACTGCTTTCTGTCTTTTCCTTCTTTATGTTTGATGTTTTTCTTCCTTCTTTTCTCTTTTCCTCATTTTCCTCATCTCACTGTCTGCTTCAAGATCCTCAGATCTCCTACTTGCCTTCTCCTCATTTGTATCTGCCTCCATCTCATTTGTATCTGGCCTTGCAATTTTGCTACCCATCCAAACTCCACTCAAGAACTCAACTGCTCCTGATCTGCTATTCCTGCCTGGTAAGGCTCCTCTTCTTTGGACTCTCAACCATATTTTTAAGCTCAGTCTAGAAACCTCTTCAACCAGTCTCTGCTCAAGTCCCCAGAAACATTTACTTCAAATTACGCTGTCAACTCCTCACTCAATCAGTTGGTTTGAGGCGTAGGGTCTCTCTTTTCTCATCATCTGTTATTTCATTCTCATTCTTCTTTGTTATAATGCCTCTCATGACTCTTGTGTTTCTCATTCTGCTGGTTTTATGTCATAAAGAAATCTAGTCTATCTTTATTATTTGTTCACTTTCACTGGTATTAAATGGAACTGTTTGGTGTGTTCTTCCTGGAATTGGTGATTGAATGCTGCCTGGGAGTTTTATATGGACTACAGCTTCTTGAGCCCTAGAAATGCTTTCCTCAAGTGAGGCCACATACATTTACCAATTCATAATCAATTCAATAACTGGATAATATTTCTTCCTGTGATTATTTTCTTACCCCTGGGACCTCAAGCCTGTATTACTCTCCTCTGGCTTGAACCCTGTGCTTATGCACCCACACAGAATATGGAGTGTAATTGTGCAACTTCTACAGATATGTCTGTGTTTGATCCTAATGCTTGGCTCTAATAAAAATTCTTGAAAATTGAAAATCCTCACCTGGGTTAATTGCCCTTAGATTTCCTTTGTCCATCCTTGCAAGAGGAGATTATAATTCTTCTTCTAAAACACAGGCTATGGATTATATTCATTGTGCTCTAGCTTATGCCATATGAAATTTCATGGGAAAAAATACCTTCTCCACTCTCTTCCAGATATTCTAAACAACCTTTCCTGAAAATCCTGAGGAAAAATTCAATTCAAAATATCCCAATGATTTCAATTGATGATTCTTTGAAGAACCTTGTTTTATGAATATTGATCATCATTTCCCTGGGAGAAAACATTCTTCTTTCAAGTTGTAAATGCATCTTCTGCAAGTCTCTTGGATCTCAATCAATATCCAGATTGCACAGGAGGATTTTTTCTGGGAGGTGCTGATATCCTCCAATGGTGGCCAAAATTATTTTTCTTAGTCCTTGAAGGCTGATTGCTGCTTCCCCCTAAAAAATTTAAACATGCTACAAATTAGGTTGTTTTCCTCTTTATAGTTTAAAAATCACAATTATACCTTTTTTCCAAATTCCCATTTGCATTTCTCTATCAAAATCTTGAAGCCTCATAAACATTCTCCCCAATATCTCCCCAGAAGCAGCTTTAGATGATTTTTTCATCATCCAGTAATTCATTGACTAAACAGGTAATTTACCTTCCATCGTCCAATTGCTCTGGTTGCTGTGCTTTTTTTCCCAGTGTGTAATTTTTCTGGATATTCTTGTTCTCACATCCTGAAATGAATTTTTATCACCACCCGGCTTTCTGGCAACATTTTTAATGCAAAGCTAGAATTTGTACCATCCAATTCACATTGATACCCACTCTCAAACCCTTCCATATTTCCCATTTCTCCAGCAATATGCCTTGAATCTTCCAGTAATTTAGAAGCACCATCATGCACATTTGAACTTTTTCTCATTTTGTCTGATTTTGGTTGTATCACTTAGGTATGGATTTAAAAATAAATCACTATTAGTTTTGTCAGGAATCATATCAATTTATCAAATACTTTCAAAATTTTCTGTATTGTCATGAATTGGTTTGAAACCCTCTCCATCACAAATAATTAGGGTAATTTTCTCAAATCCTTAACACAGATTAACTTTCCAAAGCTTGAGTTAATGATTTTTAATACCACAAAGCAACTCACAATCAACTGGAATTTTGGACATTAGATGAGAATAGATTTCCAATAGTAAAATTCCGTTGTAAATGGTTTGAAAGTGAAGATAAGAGGATACAGAGGATGCTGAGCAACCAAGAATGAACATATTTTTATTTTTGGGAAGCCTTAAAGCTAAATTTCTTTGATTGAAGATCAAATATGAAGCAATTCCATTCTTGGTGATTGAATCCAATCTGAAATGCATGATTTGTCACAAATTAATACCCAAATAGTAAAATAAGTATTTTTCATGTCCCAATTCTGATTTTTCTCATTGTAAATGAACAAAAGTGCATGGGTGGCTGTTGCCCCTGATTCCTGAGAAGGTTGACCTATTTATTTTGGATTTTGTTTTTAAATTTGTGCCAAGTCATACCATAATGAAACCACATTAATTAAAATCAAAGGGCACTCATAAACATCAATGTGAAAAATCCAAAAATTGGCATATCATGCTTGTTCTACATATCACTTATGACTTCAAATCCAATCCATGTGATTTATATGGTGAAAAATATTTCAGCAAAAAAAGCACTGAAATGTTTGTAATGAATTGGGGAAATGCATAACAAATTTTCTGGGAGTTGAACCAACATTGACCCATTGCATGTGGGTTTCTATAACTGTTGAGCTAGACTTCTTAGTCCAAGGTGTACATGAAAACATTCTTGGCATGTTTTTTTTCAATGCCTCAGAGCATCTACTACTGTATTGAAAAATTTGACAATTATTTGAGGAATGAAAGCTTTGATAAATGTCAAAACTTGATTTTGCTCCTTTGTTGCAATAAATCAGGCCCATGCAACAGTTATCCAGCTGTTACAAAGCAGGACCCACCATTTTAGCTTCCATGGATCCCTGCTTGATAACAGTTGGGACTGTCCCAAAAATTAAAAAAAAAAAAAGTCATGGGATAATTTTGAGTTCAAAAAGAGAAGAATAAAAATCAAACCAATTGGGAAGATTTTATGTCAAACCCTATTGAGCAGAAAATGATGGTTTGCTGGGATAAATCCTCAATAAGTCCTTGTCTCAAGCGGACTTATAAAGACAGTGGTACATCCTCTAAAGATCAATTTAAGTTTTCTAGCTTTCAAATTCAATTCCATAGCGTTGGGATGTACACTTTGCTCCTAGGAGTTGTACCTCAATGGTTAGAGCAACCCCCATGCAATGCGTCAATTTGGGTGGGACTTACACTGACTTCATTGGCCTTTTCCCCATCATTACACATGACATACAATATAAAAACATGATACCCCATTTATTTTATCATTTTAGATTTTAAATTATTCCCACACATTCTGATAAAAGTTTCTGAGAAGAATGAAAATTGGCATGTTACCTACAAACCCCAATGAAAATTTGGAGACCACGTGCCAGTTTCCATCAACAAAAGTGTCATGAAGGATAACATACTTTTTAGCCATGGAACCTGATTTCAACCCTGCTTGCAATTCTCAAACAAACATGGTGAAAATTGTAACACAGACTTGGTAATTAAAAAAAAATTAAATGTGAAATGAACTGGAAAATATCAGTTCTTTTATAAATTTTGACATTAATCAGAATGAAACTGGCCATTCTACAAAATATTGATCACAGAAATTTGAGCTGAGATATAAAAAAACACAATATTTTATTGAAAATTTTTATTTGATGGGGAATTTAAATTGAGTCCCAGTTGAATCAACATGAAAATCCAAGTGAGGTCAGGTTTTTTCATTTTGGACTTAAAAGTGAAATTAATTTTCCTCCATGGTGAATACAACATGAATCAGATTTTCTTTTTGATTTAAAATGAGGTAAACTCAAGAATATTAATTGGTGAAAAGAATTTCCCTTTGAAGGGACTCAATGGGCCAGGGTGACATCAAGTCACTGGCCAGCCAGAGACCCCAATTTGGCCCTGGTGGCAGGTCTATAGAGATATAGAGAAGTGCAGTGATCAAGGGGAAAAAATTGGTATAATGTCACAAATGCCTCTGGCATGCAAGGGGCTGATAGCACCTGTCAGCTTCCTGATACCAGCACACTTAAATTCATTAAGCTAGAGAAAGTGATATTGGTTTTGGAATAATAATATTTCAAAGAAAACAATTCAAAATGCTCAAAATAATTAAATGTACTAAGAGAAAGTGTAATGTTTATATTTTTTTTTTGGTTAAAAATTTTTTCAATATGGTTCAAAGGGGGGCCACAGTCTATGAAGAACTGGGTATTTTTACTGATTTAGCAACCCCTCTTAAAAGGGCAACTTTTCACCATGTAAAACCTTGGCATAATTGGGTCCTTTTGATTTGCAGAAAGTGGTTAACTCAATGGAGTGGGTGTGTAAGGCTGTTTACAGAACTTCATTCTGGAGTCAGGGAGGAGATACCTTACTGCTTTGATTACTGGATACCAGAAATCCTGCAGAACTTCACGCTTGAAGGGTCTCAGATAAATTGGTGGGGTTTTTGGAAATCTTTCTTCAAGGGAATTCATAATTGTTTTAGAATTGATGATTATTCTGATTATTCTACCAGACTGAGGAAATATATTGATTTTTTATTGCTTATAAGCACTGCATCATGGATTGCCATTGTCAGCCTGCTACTTAGCACAGAGAAACCTGACAAAGCAACAACAATAATAATATTAAAAAAAATAAAAAGAACAAAAAAAATAAATAAATAAAATTATTATAAAATGAAGGAGTAGGAAATCCATAAATATTGTTGCAGAAATGGATTACCCATTCAAAATAAGGTAGGTCACTCACTGACCCCACCCTTGAATTCTTACTCCTTATATTTTTTAATTAATTTAAAAGAAAATGGTAAATGACCACGGCACCAATATGGCACCTTTTGGCCACTTTAATATTTCACATGATATGTCATGTATAGGTTTCACACCTAAATTTCAGTTGAAATCCAGGTGTTGTGTGCAGTTTAGGAGTTACACAGGGAATTGTGTGTTGTCACAATTCCCGCACGCAGCCCCACGTCCCTACAGCGCTGGACTCCCGCGCACCAAAACTCCCGCGCGCAGTTGATCCCTCTCGCGCGCAGGTAATCCCGTGACCTAGTCACGCAAGCAGCGGATCAGTCCCCGCGCACCAAAACTCTCGCGCGCAGTTGATCCCTCCCGCGCGCAGGTAATCCCGTGACCTAGTCACGCGAGCAGCGGATCAGTCCCCCCGCGCCTCTGAATGGACTGATCCCCGTGCCTAGCCTGCTGTGATCAGTTGGACAGCCAGGTACTGCTCAGAGGAGCTACAACCTAGTAGGATCTACTCTACACATGTAAAGCTACCACAAAAGCATAGATCATAGTTTAAAAACCTTAAAAGTCAATCAAAATTACTTATTAACTAATTTTTAGTATTTTTTATTAATTAAATAAAGATCCAGACTCACCACGTCATGAACTGATCAGAACCTTCAAAGACCACAAAACTACACAAGGAGTGGTCGTAAAAATTATTGAAAATTACATAAAGATTCCGCAGAGGATGGAGAATCAATAAACATCCAAGCTTGCTCACTTTGGACCAGTACTTACAGTACAAATTGAGGATCAGTGCAGGATCAGCAAAATGATTAATCTGTTGATTAACAGATCCTGCAGCTAAAAAGGAGCTGTTCCTTGACAGATCTAAGGCCAGCAGGCTAACAGCACCTTGAGGACGTTCCAATCTTGCCCTGACTGCCCCCCTAGCCTCAGCCCGTGGCTAATACCCCTTCTAGAGGCCCTCAAGCACCCAAAAAGGAATATTTAAACAGGCTCTTTTTGCCCTTTTGGCCGGAGAATCCATCAGTTATCAGAAATATTATTATTATTAATCAGACATTGTGTCATTGTTAGTCAAGTGCTTATCAAGAAGAAAGCAAGTGATTTATGATCCAGTCTGAATTATTATTATTATTATTTTCTAAATAACTATCAACAACCAGAAGTTTGAACCAGCCACCAACCCCATCTGTTCTGAAGCTTCTTACCTGAATCTTTGCAGGATTTCTGTGGATTACTTCCCAAGTAAGTTGTTCCGTTCCTGCTCTGGGTTTGTGTGCTTTTTTGCCCGCCAAAATTAATGGATAAGGCCTTAGAAGGCACCCATCTTCATTCCAAGGTTATAAACTGCCTAAGGAGGCCCCTTGAGGAGAGGTTGCCAAGTCTGTAAAGACCCCCAGTAGTATATTACTGTGGCCCCTCTTTTTATATTATATTTAAAATATTTATAACCAAACCAATTAAACCTTGCACTTGCTCTTACCATATTATTATTGGAGCTGTAAAGTGTTTATTCTTTGGAATATTATTGCTCCAAACTCTTTTATCACTCTCTGTAGCTAAAGGACTGCAAGGTTCCTGGTATCCGAGAGCTGACAGCCATGGGGTATGAATTTATTCTAAAAATTACTGGGGTTAAAACAACCAAAAAGGAACTGTATATATACCTTCTTGGGCTTAAGGAGCCTTCTCAGGAAATTTAGAGAGGCTTGTGCTTTATTTCTAAGGCTATCAGGCTGGTAAGGGCTATTTTGATACAGATTTTCTGTTCTGTCACAGCTGTACCTGTCTGTGTCATATTTAGGTGTGAAATAATTGTGAGAAATCATTTTAATGTTAATTTCTTATTCTTGTAGTTCTGACATATTTAGTATATTTTTATGATATTCTTTGATTAAAGTGGTTAGAGGAGGGTATTTGTTGATTTTTCTGTCATCTTCTGATCATTTTGATATTTTTTAATAATTTTTAAGAGGACTTCTTGGTATTTTTTGTGATTCATAACCAATTGATGGTTTTATTTTTGTGAAAACCTTTATTATTGTTTTCCCTGTTTTTTCTAGTTTATAATTTGATTTTTATATTTTTTATTGAATTTTCAGAGTTTTAAAATCATCCTCTATCCATCAATTACACAATTACATATGCATGGTTCATGCATACTAGTTGTAGCTGTTGTGAGCAGTACCTTGTTTTCAAGAGTTGCCATTGGCTGTTTGACACGGGCTGGCTTGACAACTGCAGGCAGGAGTTTGACTTTGAATTCAGAAAGTGGACAGGCGTAAATTGAATGTGGTTTTCCTGTAAAATTTCAGCTTTTTTGGCAATTTGACACCTTTGGACGGCACTATGAATGCAGGGCTGCGCGTTGGAATTGTGACATAACACAAATCTGGCCATAACTCCTAAACTACCCACAAAAATCAAATTCTGAGTGTGTTTTTGGTGTGAAACCTACACATGAAAATGCTTGTGAAATGTCAATATGGTCAAAAGATCACTCTAGTGGTGTTGTGTTTTTGGGACATTTTCTTTTTAATTTATTTACAAAAGAAGGATTTGGAAATCAAGGGATGGGTCAGTGAGTGAACCTACCTAATTTTAGGTGAGGAATCCAAAGCTTGAATGATATTCTGTGTCTTCTTTCTCCTTATCATAGTTTTTAATCTATTTTATTCTTTTTTCTACTTCAAAAGGTTTCTCAGTAAAAGTACCAAGCTGACAGCACAGGTACTACTGCTCAAAGAAATTGGGATTAAGATATGTGATTGATTGCAATGAAGATATGTATATTAATGACCAGGCTGGAGTGATCAAAAGATGAGAGGAATCCAGGGGTAAGGTTCTTGAGAAAGACCAATGACTGAATCCTGTAAGATTAACAACAAAGGGATAGGTGATATGAGTAAGGTAGGCTGTTTGGCTTTCGTCTACTGAGATTAAACCTGTTTGAAGGGACTAAACAATAAGAAGTAGTATATTAACTCATTGAGGGGAATCAGTAAAGGAAGGAAGGAAAGGCCAGTATTTGTGAGAACTGAGAGAAGACATTGAGCAGGGAGGCCTGGTGCTGTGGCTGGGATGCCCATGGCATTGTATTTTGACTAATTGAACTGAAGGCAGTGGCTTGACAGATTGAGTAATGGGCCTTTCCAGAAAGCTGTGTCATTTACTGAATTGGAAGGGAAAGTTGCTTATCCAGGATGATTTACTATGGATTGTATTATGGGATCTGCATGTAATTCTCATACAAATTAGGTTAAAGAAGAGATGGGGTATACAACAAAACGTAGAAAAAGGGGGGATCCTGGGAAGGTTTCCTAGGAACTGCAGGGTATGCAGTGAGATACTTCAGGAGGTGCAGCTTGTAGATCCAAGGTTAGATGGTTGTTTGTGCTTAGGATTGCAGATGGCTGAGGGCTTAAAAATGGCTGAGGAGACTGAGTCAAGTTGTGGTTATGACAGATTTTTCCCTTAGCACATGAGATACTGTCTACTCAACCCCAATTGATATTTGGGAATTCTTTGGATGGGAGTTGGGTTTTTTCAAGGTGAGGGTGACAAAATTGTTTATGAATGGTGGATAGTGAAACAAATGAGTGTGAAATTGATGATACAGAATTGGAGATTTATTCAATGAATCAGAGGTTTTCTTCAATGGTTCTGGAGAGGATTTGTTTTTCATTGAAATTGTAAGCAAATCAACGTGGGGAAATTTGGATGAGAGAGCATTTCTTCCAGATGAATTGGCCCAGTGGTACAAGTTTGAAAGCTTAATCCAGGACATATAGTTGGTTTTGCAGATTTAGAGTGGAAAGGCTGGTTTTCAAATTTTGTTGGCAAGTTCTGAGGGAGGGTATAGGAGAAGTAGGAATTCCTATTTTAATTGTGGTAGTTTCACATAGTATTTGAAAGAAGAAATCTCGAGAATTTCTAATGCAATTAGGTGCCCCTGACTCAAGCAGAATTTTTTTTTGCTGATTTATGGCAAGTTGAACATTTCAAATGTGTAAAGAAGGTGAAAAGAGGATTTCTTTGGGGGATTTGGTGATGTTAAATTGCTTTTGATCCTTGCCTGTTATTTATTCTGGAATTGTTTCAAAGATGTTGGTAGAGCAACCAACACTTATGCCAATTTAAATCAGTTTGAGGGTTAATCCACATTGGCTTTTACTTGATTTTTTCATTCTTGTTGAAAATCAACATGGTATAAAAGACTTCAATGAATCTGTTCTTTAATTTTTTAGATTTTAAATGAAAAGAAATCCATTGATTTTTTCTTCTTCAAGAAAGTGCGGTATTGTTGTTTTGAGATGGTCAAGCTGGGGAGAAGATTTGTACAGTAAGAGATGGGCCACAATTTCTTTTTCCATTTTATTCGAATCGTGGTGATTTGAAGAAGATATTCTTTTTAGTTGGTTATGAATTTTTCCACATTCTGGGTATTGCATTAAAAATTGAAAAAATTAAAGAATACTCAACAGCTATTTGCCATTGGTGAAAAGGTCTAATGATCATTGATTGGCTTCAAGAGCTTCATTCCATTATTGGGTAGATGGTCCTTTATGAAATTTATTTAAGTGTTTTTATCAATCTTGGTAAGGATGTATCTGTTGATTTCAATGTTGAATTTCGCAGGGCAATTTTTGGGTTCAGGTTAGTTCAACCAATAGGAAACACCCTTCAGCAAGTGGATTGTGTGAATCTGGGAAAACCATAGTGAGGATTTGGAGTCAGAGAGGTATGGAATTGAGTTTTTCAGTGTCCTGATTAGATTTTGAGTGGATTAAATTGGTCCTTATAATTTCCAAAGAGGTTGTTTTTCCAGTTCTTTCAATTGGGATTTTGTCTTTCAGCTGTGATGAGTTGAAATAAAAAGGATTGAATATATTTCAGACTCAGGCCCATGGGTCTGAAAAAAATGAAGAATTTAAATTAACAAAAGTAGGATAATTGAATTTCAATGGGACAATTTTACCAGGGACTCCTTAACCAAATAAAATTTGAATCAAGGAACAAATGAATTTTTAATAGAAAATGGAGTAACAAAAGTGGAGGGATAATTTGGATCTGTAGGGAATGATATCAAAATTCAAGAGGAGTGAAAATCTGATCACGCAGGTTAGTTTTTCTCACATCTGATCAAAATTTAAGTGTAATTTTGAAAATTGGATAATTGGATAACTTCATGGTTTGGAGATGATTGGGTGCAAAAATTGTTGGAATTCAGTATGTGGTATGATGTGACAGTCTGTGAGAACATGTTTTAAACTGACATGGGGGAATTGGAGGATGGAGAAAATTGAATAAGAAATAAAAGGAGGAGATATGAGAAGTCAAAGAGAGGAGACAGGGAGGGTGAGGAGCTCAAGGGATTGAGTAAAGAGGAGAAGGAGGTTTGACTGGGAGATGAGGAGTTGAGATTGATAAATGATGATGGTTGAGTCATTTGAGATTCAATGTTCAAATTGATGTGAGCATAAGAATAAGAGAGATGATGGAGTGCTGGATTGGTGAGAGAAGGATGGAGTGGTGGAGCAGTGAGAGAAGGATGAGATGAGCCGGTGATGTTGGATCAACTGATTGGGAGATTGGCTTTTGGAGAGCCATGAGGCCTTGAAAGACTCAATGTTGAACATTTTCACACTGGTGCTATTGGTTGTAATTTATGGAAGGAGGAGAGGGGATGCAGAATGAAAAATATAAATCTAAATAGATTTTTATTTCACTCAAGAATTTGTCAACACACATCTTAAGACCATATTTTTATCAACAGGAAGCTTTGGTTGATACAATTCTTATTCAATGAATTTGAATTATATTACTGTATCAACCAAGCATAACTAATCAATATTTTCACTTTTTATGGAGGCCAGATTAACAAATTTCCATCCCTCAAATTGATTCTTAGTTAGAGTGAAAAAATATATTCCAGAAACTTCCAGGGAGTTTTCAAAAATGACAAATTGATTTCAAAATATTCCAACCTCATCATTCAACATATCCAAAATTATACTTTTTATTTCAGATTCACCCTTCCCTCATAAAAATTCAATCATCCACATGATTTTTGGAATCTATTAAATTTCCAATTTTCATTCCCAAAATATTCATAAAGCTTCTTTTTAAAAAAAGAAATCAAACAATCTAAAATTCTGTTCAATGCTTAATTTTTTGGTGATATCTTAGAATATATTGCAAGATTGATTTTTATTTCTTTTTTTTTGAAGTTTAAAAACCAAATTAAAATCATAAGAAATTTGGGGGTTTGAAATAAAGGAATGACCTGGTTACCTGAAACAGACTGGGTTCCTAGAGGATACAGAAATGAAGAAGGAGGTAAAATGAAAATTGAGTATACAAAAATACTAATAAACTTTTGGTGTTCTTAGTGGCAGGAATTTGGACTGGAAGAGGCTTTTCTTAGAACTAAACCACCATTGATCAAGGGATTTGTTGGATTTATAGCCCTGGAGTATTAGAGATGTTTGTCATAATTCACACTCTATTCCCACGCAGAAAGTAAGCCAGTGTCAATACTCCAAATTGGAAGCACCACAGACCTGCTGGCACCTCCTCATCAACCCTCTTGTTCTCCACGGATCACTCTGGCCTATTTAGCCATCATCTGTCTCATTGCCATCCTCTACCTCTCACTTCCATTCATTTCAAATCTTCTTCCTACCACAGTCAAAGCATCCAAATCAATCAAGATCACTAAACAACAAGGTGCCACTATACTGTTCAATCTAATTTAACTCTTGTCCAACTCTCAAGATATGTACCAACTCTAATCTATCAGAATTTAACTTCACCCACTCAGAAGGTATAAAGCAAACTTGAAAACCATTTCAGGCCAACTGCCTCAGTATGCAAATGTCCTGAGACTTCCTTCTTATTCTGCTTAACTGCCTCCACCCATCAGCGTCTATACTCCTCAGTTCAAACACCAATTTCTTAGTTAACCACATGCTGATCAACATAATTCAGCCACTGCTTCTTTTGTTTTCTTCTTTCTGTTCCATTATTCCTTTCATATTCTTGACATTTTTTTTCAAAATATCTTCTTGGTACCTTGATTGTAATTTATCAGTGCTCCTGGTTTCAAGTCCTACTTTAATCATGTTTAAAAGCCAAAGCTCTCCGCCATAGGAAACAAATTCACATCAGAACCAGGGGCAACAACACAATGAGAGCCATAACTCTCAAGACATTGGATGAATCAACTCCATTACTCAATGAAGAAAATTATTCAATTTGGAAAAGCAAAATGGAAATTCTCTTTGAAATTTGAGGAATTCTCCAAATAATGGAGGACCCAGACATGAGGAATCATATCAAGTTGTAGATGAACAAGGACATTGGGCCATTCCTTCTTGCCAAGCTCAAACCTTCCACTCATAGCAACATAATTAAACCAGGAAACATTTGAAATTCAAAATAAATATGGATGACTATAAAGAACTAATTTTCCCCTCTTCAATCAGAAGATTGAGCTATAGTATTCAATGTGTTTTTGTATTTTCCATTCAGAAAAGATAACATCAAACATTTTGTAACTACCGTTAGACTCCATCTACACAAACTATCAAAATTTGGAAGAGAACTACCCTGCAATATCTTGGTGTATCCTATCCTGTTGAAGTTCAAGACTAATCTCAAGAACATAAAATCTCAAATAATGCATGGGGACAAGGAAGTATCAGTTCAGTTTGTTCTTGATCATCCAATCCAATACAAGAAAAATAATAATTCAAAAAGGAAGGAAACTGGACCTGGCTCAAAAGTTTAAATAAATCTTTATTCCAGTTATCCACAATGCAAAAATGCTTTTCATGATTCAGATTTAGAAAACAATCCTCACAACAAATTCTGGATCAAGTTTTTCAAACTAAAGCCCTAGAATTTCAATTCCCAAAAACCTAAGTACAAAAAGCAGTAATAAATTAAGTACTTCTTTTCTTTCCTACACTGCTTTTCCCACTTCATTCCTGAAGCATTCTCCAGGTTAATGATGGATTCCAGATGCTCAATCAACATGATACAGGGTAAAAATATATTCAATGCAATAACCCCTGAAGAAGTTTCAAACTTAATAAAGATCTGAAATCAGGGTGCCTCTCTTTCTATAATGGGAAGAGGTCCAGCGGGGAGAATTTATTCAAAAGGAACCATTCTCCTCAATGATTGTGCCTGGGACCTGGATGTATCAATCAATCATTTGTTGATGGGACTGTTAATAACGGAGGGAGCAATGCTTACAACCAACCATCTTAGCGCTCCTCCCATGTTTGAATTGCTCTTGAAAGGTAAACCATTTCTTAATGGACAAATATTCAACAATCTACTTTATGTTGACATCCCTGTTAATTGGAGCTTTGCCACAACCATAGAGGACACCAACCATCTTCATCTCAAACTTGGAAACGTGAGTCTGACAAGGATTAAAATTTATCTCCAGAAAATGGTTACAGACTCAATCAAGGAATTGTTTACATGCAAAAATTGTGGGGGAAGTAAGATAACCAAATGTCAATTCAAAAATTCATGTCACAAAAACTCACAATATAATTCAAAGAATCCATGCCAACCTCATCCACCCAATCATACCAATGGCAAAGGGAGGATACAAGTATTTGTTAACCATTGTGGAAAACTACAGCAGATATATAAGCTGTCTTCCCCTCAAGCAAAAGAGCAATGAATCTGCTACAATCCAATTTATCTTTCTCAACAAATTAAATGGCCTGATCTGTTTTCCTACATATTTTTTGCTGAAATGGTGGTGCCTGTTAAACTTTTCAGTAATAATCTACTGCTGTGCTGCTCTGCACGTCACTCGCTGTTTCTGTTTTCTACATTTTCATTTTATTCTTTCTTTTTGTTTTATTTCTTTCACACGTATGTTTCTGCCTGCACTGCGATGATCCGCTATAGTCAGAGTCACTGTGGATACTCCATATTCAGTCACCACCGCTAATCGCTGATCATTTCAAATGTCAACCAACTCAAATCCAAGAATCCAACAACTCAAGCAACTCAACTTACCAAAACTCAAATCTACATCCTCAAGACCAAAGTCAATCAAACCAACGTATGAGAATCCAAAAGATACCAACCATCAATATTGACTATCCTCTTAAAGCACGCGAACAAGTCAAGCAGCCAGTCTAACGAGTAAGAGGTTCAGAGCAACAGTTTCAACTTCTCGCTCATCGCACTCACTCTGTTCTTCTCTCAGTTATTCAAGGCGCTTAATCTCTTCAATCGCATCATCACAACTGGCGTAGTCACTCCTCAATCTGGTCCTATTACTCGAGCTCAATCTCATATCTCAATTTCAGACTTTCCATCAGTGTTATCTCGTTGGTTGCTTTTTGTATTTCTTTTTGTTCTCAGATTCTATACTTACTACTTTGAACTTATGCCAAAATACATTCAGCCTGGTCTTGGTGACCTGTTCAAATTTCCTCACGGTTAAAAGCCTGCGCCGATCGACATGGAACGACCGGGGCCTTCTACGACGCCAGGAACAGGGGGGGAATCAAGTATGAACTACAGATCTTTAGCCATCAAATCATTGATAGAGTCAACGCCGCTCCTTATGGCTGACAACTATAGTATGAGGCGAAAGAAGTTCAAAAAATTATTCAAATTATGCGGAATCTTCGAGATAATGAGTGATCCTGACGACCTAAGGCAACTTGATGAAGAACTCAATCAAGAATTCGTTGCACACATCATTGCCAAGCTCGATTCAAATACATACAACAACGTTATAGACAACGTCAACAAGGATGATGCCAAGCTTATCTGGCTTTTTACTCAATTGCACTTCGCCTCTTCTCAGTCCGCAAACCAAGCCAGGGTTTTTAACGGATTCCTTCATCTTTCGATGGACACCAACATCGAGGTGTTTGTCACTGCAGTAAAGGTGTACTTGAAGAAGATTTCTGAAGTAGGAATTGACTTGCCATCCGACATCATCGCATATCTAGTTCTTTTCAAATTTCCCTCAAACATGCAAGCTATGAAATCACAAATAATGCACTCGACCTCCAACATGAAGATTGATACGGTACTGAATCACCTCATTCAACATAAAAACAAGGCGATGGCTCAATCCAAAAACGTTGAACCTACAAATATAGCGCTGTACAGAGGCTCGAGGTGCGAAAATGGAAAACATCATCCTGCAGTTACTTCACACCCGGCCAGTTCTTGCTGGTTCAAATTTCCCAAGTTGAAACCCTCAAACGTGCACAATCAAGCGAAGAAGGCAAAACCAAAAACCACATACAAAGCGCACTTCTACTCGTTCTTCTGCAATGGGAAACCAATTGGCGGTACACAGATGCAAAAACGTTTCATTCTAGATTCTGGGTGCTCTGTGCACATGATAGTAGACAAGCAGGCATTCATAGATCTGTCTATCAGCAATCAAAACAAACTCATCCAAACTGGCAAGAAGGATGCGGCCCTCCTAATTGAAAGAACGGGTAAGGTTGCTCTAGCAACCAAAGATGCAAATTTAATCCTATCAAACGCCACCTGGGTCCCTGAATCAACCATCAATCTGATTTCACTCGGTGCCCTGATGACTCAAGGTGCTTGCCTATTTGTTGACTCAAAACTGCAACCTAGTATGTTTTACCTATCATTGCAAGGAAAGGTTATTATCTCTGGACAAATCATCAATAATCTATTCATAATTGACATGTCAACCGAACCTAAACAAGCCTACTACTCAAGTGCCGAACTCCTTCAAATCCACAGATCTCTGGGTCATGCAAGAATTGACAGGATGGAACGATATCTCAAAGTGACAATTCCTGCAAGCCAAAAGCACGAATTTGAATGCCTCAGCTGTGACAAGTCAAAAATTACTCAAAAACCTTTTAATAGCTAACAACAAGCAGCAAATTGACCGTTCAAAATAATCCACATTGATCTGATGGGTCCAATAAATCCAATGTCAAAAGGAGGGTTTCAATACATTCTTAACCTGATCGACTCACATTCAGGCTATATAGCTTGTTTTCCGCTGCGCGCTAAGAACAATGCGGTGGACACAATCATCTTCATCATTGAAAATCAACATTGAAAAACCGGTCTCTATCCCGCCAAAGTTTGCTCTGACGGGGGTGGAGAGTTTGTTAACACCAAACTTCAGGACTTCTTTTGACACAGAAACATAAATCAGATTGTAAGTGAACCTTATCACTCACAACACAATGGAAGAGTAGAAAGGGCAAACAGAACGGTTGTTGAATCAGCTAGAGCGATCATCTCCGACGCCGGTTTGCCTAAGTCGTTATGGCATGAAGTTGTACGCAGCTCCTGCCTAATGTTGAACCAAATACCAAAGGAGAAGGACGGAGTATCACCGTGGTTATTAATGCACAAAAAAGACTTACCACCTAGGTACATCCAACCTATTGGAACTCCAGTGACTTATTGACTCAACTCTACTGACATTAAATCAAAGTTCAATGAGAAAGGTGCGCCAGGAATCCTTGTTGGATTCAACCCTTCACTCCTATCCTACAAGGTCATGAACGTCTCTGGCAAAATCTTAGACACTAAGCATGTTATCTTCAACTCTCAAAATCCCATCAAAGTTTTGATTGAGACGGATGAGTTCAATACAGATGCTACTGAACCAAACTTGACTCAATCGAGAAGATCACCCAATTCAGCAACTGACGATCCAGCTGACAACTCAACAACAGACAAACTCAAATCTCCTGCAATTGTGCAAGACAAGTCAGAGTGACTGAATCTGACACAATATTAGAAGAGCAACTTTGACCTAATCTCAGAGATAGACGAACCCTAGTCAAACCCGATAGATACGGTTTCGCAGCTGACAGATTGCCAACCACTCTTGAGGAATCAATGAAGATTCCAGAATGGAAAGAATCGGCCATGAAAGAATTTGAAACAATAGAGGATCAAGGTATTTGGGAGGACGCTGACAAAAGCGTTGTCACCAACCCTCTCAACACAGTTCTGGTGTTCAAAGTCAAAATCAACGCTCATGGTGAAGCTCCTATCTTAAAAACGCGGCTATGCATTCAAGGGTTTAATCAGAGGTATGGCCTCGACTATCTTGACACATATGCTCCAACTGGTAAGGTTGCATCTCTAAGGGGTCTCCTGACCTATGCAGCGGATAGAAAACTCAACATTCTTCAACTCAATGTAAAGGGTGCTTTCCTTCACTCCAGTCTTGATGAACAGGTCTTTATCAAAACTCCATACAGATGTAACAGAAAATCAAAGTATTTGAAGCTCAATAAATCACTATATGGTCTCAAACAAGCGCCATGGAATTGGTATATAATGTTAAGCAAGTGGATAAAAAGTCAAGGTTTCAAAGAATCCGACTCCGATCCGTGCCTTTACATAGGCGACGATAAGGTGACAGTTGTATTCTTTCACGTAGATGATTTGATTGTGACGGGCAACACCAAACAATTCGAAGAAAGCTTTCTTGGTAGGTTCAAAAACTCCTCTGCTCATCCTCCCAACACGCTCCTTGGCATGAAGGTGGTGCAAAACAATGGCTTAATTCATCTATCCTTACCCCTACACATTGAAAAAGGACTCGAACAAATGAATTTAATTGATTGCAAGCCAGTTTCCACACCCCTCACACCGGGCCTCCATCTCAAGACTTCTGACAATGACGATCACGCAAAATTCTTGGCTCTAAACATGAATTATCGCTCTCCAATAGGAAGATTAAACTTCATTGCATGCCTGGCACGTCCGGATATCAGCTTCGCCATATCTAGCCTAGCCAGACACTCTGAACAGCCAGGCCTAAGTCATTGGCAAGAAGTAATACATTTCTGGCGTTACCTATCCGGTACCAAAGATCTGACCCTGACAATTGGTCCTCGGTCAATCACTGATCAACTGGTATGTTTCAGCAAGGCAACATGGGCGGATGATCCAGAAACCCGTATCTCACAGAGCGGATTCATTTGTACCTTCAAAGGGAGTCCTTTGTACTGGAACAGCAAACGTCAGCAATCTATCACACACTCGTCAACCGAATCAGAATGCGTCTCTCTTTCAAGCTGCCATCTAGAAGCCTGCTGGTTACAAAGATTAAGCAAAGACATTTATCGCCTTAACTTCTAGTGTCCTCTTCACTTAATTGATAACAAAGGACTTGATGATAAAATCAAGAAATTCGGTCATTCTCAAAGGCCAAACACATAGATATAAAAACCAAGAGCCTTCGAAGTGACTTCAAAGATGGGCTCATAGACGTTAAATTGATTCCATCTCTCTTTATGAGTGCTGATGCGCTAACAAAAGTGGCCAATAAAAACTCAAACATTAGATTGATCAACACATTCAGTTCTATTGTTCACTGATTGAGAATTTGCGGGGGAGTGTTAAACTTTTCAGTAATAATCTTCTTCTGTGCTGCTCTGCACGTCACTCGCTGTTTCTGTTTTCTACATTTTCATTTTATTCTTTCTTTTTGTTTTATTTCTTTCACACGTATGTTTCTTCCTGCACTGCGATGATCCGCTATAGTCAGAGTCACTGTGGATACTCCATATTCAGTCACCACCGCTAATTGCTGATCATTTCAAATGTCAACCAACTCAAATCCACGAATCCAACAAGTCAAGCAACTCAACTTACCAAAACTCAAATCTATATCCTCAAGACCGAAGTCAATCAAACCAACGTATACAAATCCACAAGATACCAACCATCAATATCGACTATCCTCTTAAAGCACGCAAACAAGTCAAGCAGCTAGTCTAACGAGTAAGAGGTTCAGAGCAACAGTTTCAACTTCTCGCTCATTGCACTCACTCTGTTCTTCTCTCAGTTATTCAAGGCGCTTAATCTCTTCAATCGCATCATCACAACTGGCGTAGTAACTCCTCAATCTGGTCGTATTACTCGAGCTCAATCTCATATCTCAATTTCAGACTTTCCATCAGTGTTATCTTGTTGGTTGCTTTTTGTATTTCTTTTCATTCTCAGATTCTATACTTACTACTTTGAACTTATGCTGAAATACATTCAGCCTGGTCTTGGTGACCTGTTCAAATTTCCTCAGTGCCAAATTTACAAGCAAAGATCTAACAAATTTCTAGAAGAAAAGGAAATTCAACACATAGTCCCCAAACCCAATCATCCTGAACATAATGGAAGGGCAGAGGGTTCCAATTGATCCATAGCCAAATTGGTCAGAGCTACTAACTCAGCCTCCAGAATTCCCAAGGACTACTGGCATGAGAAAATTCAATACTGTGCTTTTTCACTTAATCAAATTATGAACAGCAATGGATTGATACCATGGGAGGCAATGCATGGCTCCAGATTTCCAGCTGGGTAACTAAAACCAATAGTAATTGATCTTACATACTGGGAATTAAGCAACCACTAAAGGAGAAAGTTCAATCAAAAAGGAATCTCAGGGAGACTCCTAGGATAATTTCCCAAGCTAATCTCATACCACATACTCAGGAAAAGTAGTAAGGTGATAGATGCTAAAAGCATCAAGTTCTTGCCTAAAAAAAACTGCAGCATGGAAAATCTTGCCAAAGATTCCCAGAAAACTTCAAAAAAAGTACAACCACCCCTTGGAGAAGCTATCCCAGAAAATTCAGTCCCAGAAGACATACTCCTAGATCAAGAGCCAGCCAACAGCTCCACTGCAACAATCAAGTCAGAAAACTTCATCAAAAAATCAGAAGCAGAAAGCAACAAAGATTTACAAATCAAGTCCAAACCAATTCCCAAAGTTAGAACACTTGTAAATTGATCCACTCTCCAACAACCCAACCAATACAGGTATCACCGCAACTTTGTACCAACAACTCTGGAGGAAGCACTGATATCCAATCTGGTCAACATCACTCAACAAAGAACTGAAAAATTGCAAGGAATCCAAAGCATGGGAAAACTACAATTGCCCAGAACCTAATAACTTTATCATTTTAACTTACACATTCAGAATCAAGAAAAACACACATGGAGAAGAACCATCATGAAAATCACCAGTATGTTTTCAAGGATTCAATCAAAGATAAAGCATAGATTACATCAACACCTACGCTCCCACTGGTAAAGCAGCGTCTCTCAGGGCTCTTCTTCTGCTTGCTGTAAAAAAAGACCTCCTAATGCTTAAATTTGATTTCAAAGGTACATTACTAAATTCACCACTACATGAGAAAGTTTTCGTTCAAACACCTGTGGGTTCAAACAGAATAACTTCCATTCTTAGACTCAATAAATCTATGTATGGAATTAAACAAGCTCCAAAGAATTGGTACAAGATGCTGCAAAGTTGGGTCCTTCTTCAAGGTTTCACCCCCTCCAATGCCAATCCCTGTCTATAAATACACAACAATAGAATTTATACTCTGTTTTTACATGTGCAGAACCTCCTAGTACTTTTCAACGTGAATAAATTCAAGGAAATGTTCCTCAGAAAGTTTGAAAAATCTTCTTTTGACAAAACCAACACTCTGCTGGCTATGAAGGTGGAATGCACCAAGGACAGCATCAAACTTTTTCTCCCTCTCCAAATTGAAAAAGGATTGTTGCAGCTGAAACACTCAGAATCCAAGCCTATTTACAGAGCTCCATGCTCTCCCAGTATTTACCTGCTTCCAGCAATTGAAGTTGAGCAAGAAAAATTCAGAAAACTGAACGTTGTGGTGACCAATTTGGTGCACCTCAAGAAAAGGGGGAAAATTAAAAAAAAATAGTTTTTTATCTCATCAAAAAAAAATCTCTGTTGGCAACCCTTCAATTTTCTGTTTCTCCAACTTCTCCCTATCCTAGACGTCTAGGGATAGCCTTCTAGGAAGTTTAACCCAGGTGTGTTCAAGTCCTCATGCGTTCAATTCCTCCTCTTTGTGCTTGGTGCCTGATTTTTTTTTGGCCAAGCACGCAGGTGGTCATTCTCCTCCTTCTCTTCGTCATAATTGTTATAATTATGGCCAGAAATTAGCTTAGGCAAATGAGCAGTATTTAAAGCAAAAGAAATTCTGGACACCTTGTGTCAATAATTGATAATGGGCTCTCACAATGGGGCAATACATTGGATGATATCAGTGATGAATTCAATTTGATGATGAATGAATGGTAGAAAACAGCAGGGAGACGAGCTCCTTAAGTACAAAAGATTGGCCTCTTGTGAGCCCATGATACAACAAGCCAAAAGGCAAATTTTCTGCCCCAAAAGAGCCCTACTGGCTCTACAGGCCTTGTTACTTGGTAGGGGCTACATCAGCCCGCATGGAATCAGTCCATGTACCCTGACAACCAGCCTATTCCGGTCATTCCTGGTGTTTCCACCTTAATGGGGCTGAACCAGCCCCTTAGCTGTTCAAAACCCTGGCCGGTTGTCTGTTACAACCGGCCTGTTAGCTCACATGCTGGCTGGTTGCCTCATGCAACCAGCCCTTGGCCATAAAAATGGCCAGGTGGGACCCAGGATACACCTGGGTCCGGTCTCAGACACACATGGGGGGGGTGTATCCAGCAGACATGCTGCCCCCCCTTTTTCCCCCAAATCCCTGCAGGGGGTGGTCAAATCCCCCTACCAGGGCACCTGGAGGTCAATACCCCCAGGGCATTGTTAAGGTAGGTGGGCTGGGGGGTGGTCAAATCCCCTCCAGCCCGTCGCTCCTCCCCCTTGGTAAAGGGGGGGGGAGAGCGCCCCTTCAATGGTGGGGGGGTAGTCAATTCCCCCCCAGTGCCAGTCGCCTTGCTGCAACCAGCCTAGCCACCACACTTGCTGGGGGGTGATCAGGTCCCCTCCACCATGACCAGTTTCCCCTTGCGACTGTTTTCTGGCTGTTTTAATCCAGCCAGCCCTCCCCTTCCTGCTTGCAATGGCAAGTGAGGGGAGGGGGAGGAGCCAGGGCCATTGGCCGCAGCCCCGCGGCTACAACCCAGCACGGCAGTTGAAACCAGCTCAACAGCCGCGACGGGGGTGAGGGGACTCCATTTTGAGTCCCCCTGCCCCCTAAAACGTCCTCGCACGGGCCGCGGGCCCCATAAAGGGGCCTTAAGCAAAAACAGCAGCCCCAAGCGGGCTGCAACATGGGTGGCCGCCCCAAATGGGCTGCAACACAGGCGGCGGCCCCAATGGGCTGCCCCCAAGCCCAAAAAGTGAGTTTAACATACTTTGGCCGGCTAGCCCGTCTGGCCAAGTATGTCCAAAATAAACCTTGGGCCCAATTATGCCCATACAACCCCTTCTGACTGTATTTGCCCATATACCCCACCAGGCCTGTTAGGGCTCATGTACCAATAGGCCTGTTTCACGCGTTTTGAGGCCAGTTTCCCCAATTCCATGACATCCACACAGGCACGTATGGTCCGTGTGTGTGTCCAATGGGCCGCAGAGGCCCACATGTGCATCCCATTTGGATCACACTCATATGTAGCACACGCGTAAGTGCATACGTATTTTAACAATAATTGCCCTTTTCCAATAGAAATTTACCATTCTCAACTTGTCATGATCCCAACCAGCTCAATTTTCGCCATCCTTGGCCTCAATATTGCCAAACCAAATCTCTTTCAATTTCTCAGATCTCTTTATGGCTCACTTGTTTTACTGATCTTCATATCTTCCTTCTACCCTCATCAACAAGGATCCAGTTCCAAGGTCATTTGAGTTGTAGGTGTCTATACCAACAAGGAGGATCAAGATCATTTTGAAAGCATCTGGAAAAAAAAAACCAACCAATTGCTTACTCAGTCATAGCCATCACCACCGCTGGCTCTAACAATCATCCAACCCTAGCCTCCAAACCCTTCCGGGATCTCACCCCCTTCTTCCATTCAATGGTCCTGGATCAATCAAGCTCCAGTCAATCCATCTTCCCAGAACTATCCTCCTGTTCATCCTCTACACCTTTCAATCCAACCTTGCTCATGCTCTATCCTCCCCTTTTGGGGAAGGGACTGCCACGTTGAATCATTTTTTTCAGTGCTCATTGAAAGTTTTTGCAGCTTTTTGAGAAGTTGCGGACGCCTGTCAGCAACTGAGAACGTCTGCTCATCACCTCCGCCATTTTTGTTTGTTTTATAATTTCTTTTTACAATTTGATTTAATCAAAAAAAAAAATTTTCCCCTCTCATTTGTGTAATCCCATTGTGAATAGTCAACAAGGTCTCTTGCCCATAAAAGGAGGGGCTCTCCCCTGCCTTTTTGCTGGAGGATCCATTCATCTTATCATCCATCATTGTGGTATGAAGCAATGAATCCATGTGCTCTTCCCCCTTTCATCTCAGCATTTACCATAATCTTATCCAGGCAACATCCATGATTGCCCTCTGATTCTTGAGCCTCCATACTCAAATTCCTGATCTGCCCTCCTGTGGCCCTGTTCCTTATCACAAACCAATAGATTTGCTTGATGAAGAAGAATTAATTTGGTTGAATTCTTGAGTGTGTTAAACCACTCTTTTGATCACTTTCTCTGACCACTTTTGGTCTTGATCATTAATTTGATTTTCTTTCTGGCACCAGTCACGTTTGAATGAGAGTTTTCTTTAATTTTGAAGCCTGGATTTTTAAACCTTCCTTTATATCTTCAAAGTTGAATTCTGACACACTATTCTAGAGTCTCTTGAGAAGTTCTGGTTTATTCTTGTTCAAATTTGTTACTTCTTTGCTTCTAGAGCTTTATAAAACAAATTCATTTGTTTTCTACAGCCACTCACAGTTATCTGGTACCCTTCTATTCACTTGATTGTGGAGAGTTGGGCGGGTTCATTGAGAACCTGGAGTTTGGTTGGGATTGAGTTGATTTTTCCTAATCTTCTGCTGACAACCAGAGTTATTATCTTTTGGTCATTTTTAGTTACAACTGCCTTTTTCTGTTGAGCTCTGAACAAACTTTAAATTAGTTTGTTCAAGTCTTTTCCAGAACAATCTTGCCTCAGATAGTGTTGTTCCATTGCTTGCAACTAATATAAAGATTCATCCTTTCCATTGATTCCTTATTTACAAGGTTCTGGATTCTGATTCTGGTTGAATTTGAATTTTTTGTAACTCTCATTAGGGAAGCCTAAACAGCACCTTTTACCCTCCACAGAACTACCTTCACCTCAGCACCATTTGGAGTCTTACATTTGGTCCCCAGGGCAGGGAACAAATCAGCATTCTTGAGTTTTACAGTCCCATTATGTTTGGAAAAAAATTCAAAATCCAATCCTTTTCCTTTTTTTCTCTTTTTCTTGGATATGATCCATGGAGGAAACTTATCCCAGGAGTAAGTCCTCCCAATTTTGCACTGCTTGGGCAAGATTCTTGTTGTTTTTTGTGAAACCCTACTCTTGCCATACTTGTCAGCCACTTTGGAAGTCTGCTCTTTGGATCCTCTAGGAACTCTGTTATTCAAAATGAAATCAACTGGTACCTCCTCCACTGTTTGTTGTCAAGATCAAAACCCAGAGAAAGAATTTGGGTTTCAATGGGAAAAATGTCAAACAATTCCTGGATTTTTAAAAAATGGCTGCAGCAGTGGATGGAGCTAGCAAATACAATATGGCCTTTCAATTACAATCCTTTATTTTCTCTAATTAGGTTATGGAAGTAATTGAGTCTTTTGATGGATTCAAGTCTCATAGCTGGATGCTTCTCGTAAAAATAAAAAGAGCTTGGGCTCTGGTTAAATTAAAGATAAGGAGAAATGAATGAAAGGAGCTTATAACGTCAAGCGTAACAGACCTGAAGACAGGAGGAAAAGGACACTTGAGTTGATGTAGTGAATGAACAGATGATGAATTCCACTTGAGAGAACCATGGTTTATATAGATTAAATACATGATTGGCCTAAAAGTGGTTTAGTACAAAATGAATAAGGCAAAATTAACATAAGCAGTTTGAGTGACATGGGAAGTGAAACTTTATGCTTGGACAGTCTGACAATCACTACTAAGAACACAGCCTATTTATTTTAACCATTATTTTAATACTTCAATAAAAACAATAATATAAATCAAATCAATCCAATCAATGATACTTTGAACTCCATTGAAATTCACATATATATGAACTCAAATTCTAACACACCCGCTTGACTTGCACTGGAGGAATTTACTGTCTGAAATGAATCTAACTCTTTTTCTTCAATTAACTTTATTTTCTACCAACTGTTGGAATTATTCTACATAAAGGTTAGTGACTGATAACCAGATAAGCTGATTGACTAGTAAACTTCCTGGGGAATATTTGAATTGAACTGCTATCTTTAAGTATGATATCTACTATTTTCTGGAAGATTCTTCAGTTCAAATGTTATCAATTGATCAAGTCCGTTGATATTGAGTTGATGATTGATTGATTGATTGATTGATTGATTGATTGATTGATTGATTGATTGATTGATTGATTGATTGATTGATTGATTGATTGATTGATTGATTGATTGATTGATTGATTGATTGATTGATTGATTGATTGATTGATTGATTGATTGATTGATTGATTGATTGATTGATTGATTGATTGATTGATTGATTGATTGATTGATTGATTGATTGATTGATTGATTGATTGATTGATTGATTGATTGATTGATTGATTGATTGATTGATTGATTGATTGATTGATTGATTGATTGATTGATTGATTGATTGATTGATTGATTGATTGATTGATTGATTGATTGATTGATTGATTGATTGATTGATTGATTGATTGATTGATTGATTGATTGATTGATTGATTGATTGATTGATTGATTGATTGATTGATTGATTGATTGATTGATTGATTGATTGATTGATTGATTGATTGATTGATTGATTGATTGATTGATTGATTGATTGATTGATTGATTGATTGATTGATTGATTGATTGATTGATTGATTGATTGATTGATTGATTGCTTGATTGATTCATTGATGAAGAAAATAAAGTGTAGGTAAAGTGTGAATGCAGCAGGCAAACTACAGACCAATCCTCCCAGGACTGACTGATTCCATTATGAGGTTGATGATGATCAGGTCAAGTTTGTGAATGCTGGATTAGCAGGACAGTTAAACAACTTTAAAGGCAACCTTGAAACAGACTGAGTAGATTGATTAAGCATCTGGAAAGATTCAGACAAATCCTCCCAGGACAAGCTGACATCAAGATCTTGGGATTGATGGTGATCAGGCTGTGAGACCAATCCTCCCAAGACGATTCAAAATTCAAATATCAGGGGTGCTGGTGATCCGGGAGCAACTGGTGGTGGTGAATGAAATTGATTCATTCTGAATCTTAGATTTCCTGGCCTTTTTACCTTTTAGCTCAGGGATAGACTCTTCTTCTTTGTCTTCTTCTTCTTTTTCTACCTCATCCCTTTCTACCTCATCATCTTTGTCGTAGTCATCTTGTTTGGTCAAATCGCTTGGTACTTGGTATCCCACCTCCCCCTTCTCACTGGTCATCCAACCACCTGTAATCCACCTCCTACATCACCTGACCCAATTGGTCATTCCAATAACCAATCTTCCTCAATCCTGCTCTGTTTCCCTCACCCATCTCTTCCCATGACCATCAACCAATCTTGCAGAACTTTTTGGACGGTTTGTTACAACCCCCACTTCAATCCTCATCCGGAGGGTTGCTCTGACCAATTCCCTTTCCCACCATCATCACTGCTGTCAAATCTTGCTTGATTGGTGTAAGACTCCAAACAGTGCTAGGCGGTGGCAGTTCTGTGTAGGGGAAAGGTGCTTTTTAGGCTTCCCTCCTGAGTGTTACACAAATATTTAAATGTAACCAAGATCAAAGTCCAGAACCTGGTAAACGGGGGACCAAATGTAAGAGGATAAAGATTATAGAGGTTGGTAGCTGGGAAACAACACTATCTAAGGCAAGATGGTGCCAGGGAAAACTTGAATAGAAGAAGTCAAGTTTTTTTCTGAGTTCAACAAGACAAGCCAATTGTAAGTAACAACGCCCACAAGCTAATAGCTCTGGTCGTCAGCAGAAGCTTGGGAAAGATCAGCTCAATCCAAAACAAACTCCAGGTTCTCAATGAACCTACCCAACCCTCCGCAATGAAGCGCTTGGAGGGTACCAGATAACTGTGGGTGGCTGCACAAGACAAAGCTAATTGTTTGAAGAAGCTCTAGAAGCAAAAACAATAGCTGATTCAAACAAGAATAACCCAACACTTATCAAGGGACTCAAGACTAGCGTTGCGGAATTCAACTTCAAAAGAGATGAAGGGAGGTTTAAAACTCCAGGTTTTCAGCTTAATAAAACCTCTTCAGTCAAACATGACTGGTTCCAGGAATATAATCAAAGGATGATCAGGACCAGTATGGTCGTATAAAGGGATCAGGAGTGGTGTAACACACTCAAGAATTCAATCAGTCGAATTCTTCTTCAACCAGAAAAGCTATTGGGTGGTGGTAAGGATCAAGGATCAAGGGTTTGAGTATGGAGGCTCAAGGATCAAGGGGCAATCATAGATATACCCAAATTTTTGTCTCAGATAAAGGGGAATGAAGACCCCACGGATGATGTATTGCAATGTGAAAATGATGATGATACCCTGTGCTGATGTGATGTGGGGATAGGATGTTCTGATGATCCAAAAGGCAGGGCAGAGCCCCTGCTTATATGGGCAGGAGGCCCTGTTATATTATGTACAAGGGATACTACAAATGGAGCGGAAAAAGAAAGATTTTTTTTTTTAAAAAAAAAAAAATTTAGGTGATCAGAAGAATTTGATCAGGAAGGCCGGTGGAAGTCCGGCCTGCCTGACTGGGGTGGGATCCTTTCATCCCTTCACCTATCCTGCGTCTGTCCATGGATGGACAGGCGCAACAAATACCGGAATCACACCCACCCCTTGCCCAAAGGCCAAAGGGGTGGAAAAGGGGAAACAGATCAGGCCGCCCGCGGGTGTCCGTGGGCAGCACACAAAATTTTCCCACCCCCACCCAAAGACGGAGGGGGGGTGGGAGTTATTGATAGATTGGCGTTGGCCAATTCACGGACCAAGGGGGGGATCAAGTAAGAGAGAGAGAGCAATGATGGGCAATGGATCAATGATGGTGGGGGCTTGGGGATCAATTGACTTGCCATTGAGAGGCCAAGGATCAAGTGCTTCTCCCAGATCCGACAGGATGCTACTGAGCGGAGGAACCTCCTTGCAAGGGTGACAATAATTGGTGAGGGTGGCCGCAGGGGATGATGAGGAGCGGTCGGAGGTGAGGAGGAGAGAGGCTATCATTGTTTCAAGCGAGGTTCAGTTGGCCAATAATCAAGGAGGGGCGCGCAAACAATGTTGCAATCAAGGTGGAGGAGGTGAATGGAGGTCATGATGGAAGAGTGTGCCAGGTGCGAGAGAGCTTGCGGATGGTGAGATGAATCCAGTGGGAGATCAAGAGTGATGGTGGGCAATGGTCCGTTGAAGGTGTGGTAGATTGGATAGAATTGGCAGGATCAATGAGCCAATGATCAATATAGTCAATCAAAGTCTGTTTGGTGGTGGAGATGGATGAAGATGAAGGGAAGTTTGGGCCAAGCGGGTCTCTGCCCGCGTGTTTGGCCAAAAGGAAGGGGAAGAACAAAGAGAGAAGGGATCAAACATGCTACCTAGATGGTCAGACCGAGAGAGGCCTGTCCTAGACAAATGGGACAAAGGGATGTTTGACAGGACAAGGAAATTGGAGAAGTGATACTAAAAAAGAAATTCCAATTTTTTTTTTTTTTTTTTGAATAACACCTCAATAAAATACTTTTAAAAAAATTTTTGAACTCTTCTGCATCTGGTCCAGGGTGTCCAGATTTGGTCACCACATTGGTCAGTTGGTGCTCTCATCTTTCGATCCCCGGTAATCTGCTCATCATCTCCACGGTCATTTGGTCAGCAATCCATAAACCTGTCCATCCTCTCACACCACCACATCCAACCAATCTTGCACAAACAACCTTGGTTTGCTCATCCATCTCTCCCATTGCCTCATCCAACCCAGCGCAACCAAGCAACCATTGCTTGGCTCACTTGCAACCTTGCTTGTGACCTTGGTCATCAAACCAATCTCCTCATTGGTCAATTCACAGGACTTGCTCAATCATCAACTCCTTTGGTCCACACAACCAACCGTTCATCCAACTCTGACAGCTCCAAGCTCCCACATCCAACTGTCTGTCTTTGCCTCATCTGCCCATCCCCGCATGTGGCTCATCCATTGGCCGGGACTGTCAGACATCTGTCTACTGTGGAATTCAGAAGAGGAATTCTCCTTTAATGGTTCCCAAGTTTGGAAGTTATTGATCCTTGCGTCTGTAAACCCTGAGTGCAACTTTTCACCCTTTGACTGAGAGATAGAGAATTAAGAGTAAAGATCCTTCCAAAACCTATGACAACTTAGGAGATCCTCCGTGATCCAATGATCTGCTCCCTCAACCGGGTTTAGGGTGAGCCTTGAGTAACCTTCCCCTCAACCCTAACCTAAGTACAACTAGAAAAAAGCAAGAATAATTGAATAAAACCCCTAAGTAAAGAAACCTAGCCTCAACCCTATCCTTCCCATCCCATAATCCACAACCTATATCCCATATCCATCCGTATTGCCCACCTGCCATTACTTCCACCTGGTTTTTCCTTCTCATGAAGCGGCCTTGCGCTGCGCACAGCTCAGAGCCTCACTCCCATTTCTGTATCCACGCAATGCGCCATCCCAGATATCCAAGATATATCCACACAATCCAATCTGCGTCTTGCAACGCGCAATCTGCGCGCAGTCTTTCCAATCAAATCCATCCCGCATCTCCAGATGATGAGCCTGATTTGACTGCTGCTGAGCCCGTCCTTCCCATCCCATAATCCACAACCCATATCCCATATCCATCCGTATTGGCCCCCTGCCATTACTTCCACCTGGTTTTTCCTTCTCATGAAGCAGCCTTGCGCCGCGCCCAGCTCAGAGCCTCCCTCCCATTTCTCTATCCACCCAATGCGCCATCCCAGATATCCAAGATATATCCGCACAATCCAATCCGCGTCTTGCAACGCGCAATCTGCGCGCAGTCTGTCCAATCCAATCCATCCCGCATCTCCAGATCCTGAGCCTGATTTGACTGCTGCTGATCCCGCAGCGGGACTTGCTGTGGCAAAGCCGCATTCATTGCTGAGCGCGCTACCGCTTCTGAGCCTGCCCCTACTGCTGGGCGCGCAGTGCGCCACCAATTCTGACTCCCCTCTATGAAAGTCCAGCAAATCCCCCCAAACTTGAGTTCTGTCCCCAGAGATCCACCACTATCTCACCTGCCTCCAACTATACTACAGCTATACCACCTCCCCCTCTGCACCCCTTCATCAGACCAAAGAAATAAAGAAAAACCCTCATCCGCCACTCTCCACCAATCATTTCCTGCACATACTGCAGCCGGAAGGGCCTTTTGTGCCGCATCCTTCCAGGCCGGCGTGCCTGTGTCCTATGCTGAGCCAGACACCGCTCCTGCTCCCTATTGGAGGGCATGCCACGCAACCGCCCCCAAGGTTTCCTCCGCAAGAGGACCCGTTTCAACTCCTTTGTGATCTTGAGCAACAAGGAGATCTCAACAAATGAGTTGAACCCGCCTGGCTTGCCTGGAAACCGTCCAGAAAGCGCCCCTCCAAATCCTCCATTGTGCAAGAGTCACAACTCAGGCTTGCCGTTCCGCCAGGCTGGACCTGCAAGGCGCAAGGAATTCCCAAACTTTGCAGCCTTCCAGAGCACCCCCCATGAGTGGGCCACGCATGTAAGAATGAACGTGCCAGCAATGGACTTAAAGATCCCAAAATGTCTGGCTCCTCCTCCTCCACCACCACCAAGGCCAGCTCCTCCTCCTCCGCAACTGGGTCCTCCCACCCCTCCAAGACCAACTCCTCCTCTGGCTTCATCTCCTCCGCCGCTATCACCATCTCTGGTTCCGAGGTCATCACCAGAGCCCGCGCGCGCGCCGTCTCCTGTGGTGCTTGAGTTGTCACCGGAACCCCTGGCTGCTGCAACCCCTCTGGCCGCAACTCCTCAGATCCAGGAGATCCCTCTATTTCTGGCTCTTCCCTTGGCAAGGTTTGACGCAATGGTGAACAAAGCCAACAAAACTCCTCCAGCAATTTCTAGAGGTTCCCTATGCGCACACTGCCAATGTGCAATGCAAGTTATTGGAGGCTTTCCAATCCCAAGCCATGGCGGCTTGCCTGGATGTGGAGGAAGTGATGAGGACTTGGGCAATGTAGGCGGATTGCCCCCCCTTTCCCTTTCTTCCTTTCATCTTGTATCCTTCCCCGCGCCTATGCAAAGATAAGGACTTTTTCTACGCCATCCTGAGCAGCCTTTGGGATTTGTGAGGCCCTTGAAAGAAATAAGAGCCCCGCGCAAGATCTGCAAGGGTGAGAAGGATCCGGGCCACTGAGACTATCTGGTGAGAGTAAGAATATCCGCGCGCAAGGTTGGCGCTTTTGAGAGCAACCCGCAAGAGTGAGAAGTATCCGCTCAAGGTACCTGGACCTCCCCAGACAAACTACCACACAGTTCCCCATACCCATCTACAGAACAGAGAGAGTACAAAGAAAACCAGGTGAGTGCGCACATCCATGAGAGAGAGCAAGAAAAGAATTGGCCCAAACCAATTTGCACCTTCCATCTATAAGATAACCAAGGAAAACTTAACAAAGAGAATTTTTTTTATTTTTATTTCTTTTAAACACCAACCCATTGCCAGGCCTGCGCCTTTGCTCTTCAACTCACATCTCTTATGCGCCATGGGCTTTACTATTTACTGAATCATCTGTTAGAAATTGTCCATGCGTTTGCTTCCAGAATACAGGGCTTGTCCTTGAATTGACAGAAACAGCTTTGTGCCGTGCCCATACCTAAAAGAAACCATCCAAAGCCAGCAATAATCAAAAAATCCAACCCCAAGAGAAGAAAATAATAAAACAAACATTCTGGGGTTTCAAGTTATTCTGGCTGTGAACTTGCTAGAAAACTCCCTCACCAAATCTCATCATATCCCCTATTTATCCATTGTTCCCCCCCAAATTGGCTGCTGTGCCCAGAGGTCTGCAGTGGTTTACTCCGCCGGACACAAAGCGCGCACCCAGGCTTGCCCTTGGAGGAAGGATCTGCGTTGTTGTCCCCTTCCCTATCCAAACAAGCCTTCTTGTCAAATGAAGTTGAGCTCCGCGCAAAGAATTGTTTCACATGCAAAGCCACTGCCTTCTGTACTTGCACATCCAGCGCCTGGTCCCCACTTCCTCTTCCTCCTCCTACTCCTCCCCCCAAACCTCACGTCCACTTCCTCAACCCTTTATTGCAGATTGTGGTTTCAAATTTCCCACCAGACAAATATTCCACCATCAATGCTTCCGTCCCCATTCCTGGGTCAAACTTCATTCACGCTCAGAACCCAAACATGAATGGCCGCCCTGAAATAGCCTCCACGCAATCAAACAATAAAGAAGAAAGTGGTTTACGGACCCTTGACACCTCAACCTCTTCCTCCTCCACAACCCCATCCCCGCAACACACCCTGCCGTTAAGCGCGCAAAGCCCAATTGCACATTTCTGCCAAACCAATCCCATTTTATCAACCAATATTGACGGAAGGAGGTCCACCATAGAACCACTATCCACCAGAACCCACACCTTCCTTACAGCAATCTTCATCAAAAGTAAGTCATTGTGTAAAATTATAAAAGAACTGTTAAACCTGAACCAGGCTGTTTGGATTCCAAGGGTCAGTTCAGAGGATGACAAACAGCCAGAGAAGAGAAGCAATCGTAGAGATGAAAAATAACAAACAGTTATGGCATCTCTACAGATAGGATGATGGCCCAGAAAGGACTAAGTAGAGAAGATGAAAGACACTGTAGAGGAAGAGACTAATTGGTCCAGACAAATTGAAGACTACAGAGCAAGGAGATCTTCAGTTCCTGATGTTGAGTTGACAAGTCTTTTAAGAACCTACCGCAGGTCGGAATGAAGTACTCATCAATTATAGTTAATTGCTTCTTCTTAGGTGATCCAATGGTGTGGCAAAGAGTTGGTGATGAAGTCTGAGTTTGGTTGTAAGTGCAAGTGCGAGTATGAACGTGATCAGATGAAACTGGAGTACAAAAGAACATGACAGAGATGAGGAGGAACAAGAAGAAAAAATAGAGAACAGAGCGTGAGAAAGGTAGAAGGAGAAACAGAGGGCAGTCTTTCACATGGTCTGCTCAAAAGTTGTTCTGGAAGGTGACAGGACTAGTGACAGGCATTGAATCTCCTATGCTCGAGGGGAGGTATGTCTTGAAAATTACATAAAAGGAAAGAAATAAGAATAGAAAGAAAAAGATATAAGACAATTATCAACATGCCCGCTCAACTCAACATCAGGTTAACTTAAAAGACCCTATATGCTTAGAGAGCCGCTCAACTGAAGAGGTGCTGGCAGCCTTGGTGAGAGAGTCAGCCAACATGTCTTGCAAAGAAATGAGCTTTATGTCGATAATTTATTCATTCCAGTCATTCCTTAAGCTCTTCAACTTGATGTCAATATACTTGGCATGTGATTTGCATCTGAATTTCTTAATTTTATCATTCAGCCCCTTATTATCAATAAGATGTATTGGTGGTAGAGTTTGAGTTTGCCAGACTTTGCTAATCAAGTGATTGATCCACCGCCCTCCAAGGTGATTGGCGGACAAGGCATTGCATTCTGACTCGGTGGAGGAGTGTGCAATGCACCTCTGACGTCGGCTGGTCCAGTAGATTGGACAGCCTGTAAACAGACAGACGTAACCTGTTTGGGATAATCTGGTAATCGGATCATCCCCACATGTAGCATTGCTATAGACAACCAACCGCATTGCTGAAGTTATTGCCCAAAAAACCAGCTGATAATCAATTGTTTTTAAGAGGTACCTCCAGACGTGTTCTAGTTCTTTCCAATGCTGGATTCCTGGCTCTTCTGAACAATGGGCTAGGTTGGAAACGGCGAAACTGATATCCGGCCGAGCCAAAGTTGCAATAAAGTTCAGTCGGCCTATTGGTGAGCGATAGCTTTTCCCCAGTTCCTTAAAGGCTTTGATTTCCAGTTGAGAGGCTGGTTTGAGATGTAGGCCAGATGTGCACGGATTGTTCAAAGGTTTAGCATTGAGCAGGTTCATTTCCTCCAGACCCTTTTTAATATGATTTGGAAGAGACAAGGCAATAAAATCTTTCCCCACATCTACCTTCATCCCCAATAAGGTATCCACTTCATGGGCCAAAGAATCTTTCAACTTATCTAAGAACCTCTTTTTGAAATCTTCAACATTTCCTACCACTACTAAGTCATTGATGTGGGAGAGAAGAGCCGTGACTTTGTCACAATGCAGATAGAGACAAGGATTTCTGTTGCTTTCTTCAAACTAATTTTCTTTGATCCACGAGCTGAGGGGTTTGTACCAGTTCAGAGGCGCCTGCTTAAGGCCGTATAAAAAATTCTTCAATTTGAGGTACTTAGAGGTCCTTTTTGATCCTGTTGGAGTCTTGATAAACACATCTTCCTCCAGGGGAGCGTGAAGAAACGCTCCTTTCACATCAAACTGAAGGATTTTCAGATTTATGTTGACCGAGTAGCTAAGTAGAGCCCGCAGGGAGGCAACTTTACCTGTAGGTGCAAAGGTATCAAAGTAATAAATGCCATACCTCTGACTGAATCCTTGGACACACACCCTGGCCTTCAAAGACGATTCTCCAGTATGAAGGTCTAGCTTACTCCAGAAAGCCCAGGTTGTGTTTAGTGGATTGACAACTTCATCCTCATTTGCATCCTCCCATACATCAAGATCTTCAATTGTTCCAAGTTCCTTCTCAATGGAGGGAACCCAAATTGGTTGCTTGAGAGCCTCGTGAATGTTTTTTGGTATGGACCCAGAGTAGTACCCAAATTGTTCTGAAGCTTTAAGTTTGGTGCGGTCACGTAGTGATGGCTTCAGAGTTTGTAAGATTTCTCAATCCAAAAGATTTGCGTCAGACAAGCAGGAAGACCTGGTGTCTTCCAAGTCGCTGATAAGAGGCTTTTGATCTTCAGTAACTTCCGGGATCGTTTCTACATTGGTGGTATTGCCAACAACTTCTTCTGTAGGAGTAACCAAGTCGAAGGGGACTGCGTCATTGAGAGAGATGTCATTTGTGATCTGGTTCTTGAGAAACCAAACATGTTTAGTTTCAATTATCTTACCCGTTTTGGATAGAATCTTGTAAGAGTGAAACCAAGGATTATATCCAATAAGCATCCCTTCATCACCTTTTTCTTCCAACTTTGATCTACTCTTGTTGTCCTGAATCAGAAAAACAACTCCAGACCCAATTGGTTTGAGATAATTGACTGGGAGCTTGGTTTTTTGCATCATGTACCAAGGAGAGTTACCCCCTTCTTCAGACAGAATTTGGTTCAAGTCCAGGCAGCAGCTCTGGATAACTACATGCCAGTAATTCTTGGGTATTTTAGTTGAGCTGAAGATTGATTGCATGGACTCCATGATTGTACGGTTGGCCCTCTCAGCCTTTCCGTTGTGTTGAGAGTGGTAAGGCTCGCTGACAAGATGATTGATAGAGTTTGTTTTGAAGAATTGCCTCAGAGTTTTGTTCACAAATTCCCCACCTCCGTCAGATACTACTTCGATTGGATATTTCCCTTGCTTCCTTGCTTTGTTTTGAATGACAAATTTAATAGTTTCAGCAGCTGCATCCTTTGAAGGGAGCGGGAAAGCTGAGAGATACCCAGATTTGTTATCAACGATAGTCAGTGAGTATCTCTTTCCTCCTTTGCTGACCGGATTGAAGGGTCCCATAAGGTCTAGATGTAGTCAATCAAAAAAATTGGCAGCAGGGGCTTGATTATCAGAAAAAGGTATCTTGTTGATTTTGCTCTTTTTGCAAGCTAGACATTCAAAGAGATTCCTGGAGCCTTTTTCAATCAAGAACCCTAGATGCTTCTCCATTCTACCAAGACTTGCGTGACCTCATTTAAGGTGGAGGTCTTTTAACTCAGCTTGAGTTGGAGAGCATGAGGAACTTGGCTTAGCTGCAGTGGCTGTCAAAGCCAATAAGACTGGAATCAACGAATTGTCAACATGGATCATGAGGGGTGGTTCTCAATGCGTCCAGTTAAAACTTCAGCGCCTGCTCGATGGAGAGTAAAAACAGCTGGTTCCGATTTTGAGTTAAGCTTGAGACCGCATCCTTTCACCAGTAGAGCTCCAAGGGACACCAGGTTAACAGAGGCTTCCGGGACCCACGCAGCATTCTCCAGATGAATTGTCCTGCCGTTGCACAAGAGCTCAGCAGTACCGATTCCGTGAATAGCAAATCCTTCACCCTTCTTGCCAGTCTTGATGAATCCCTTTTTGGTTCCTTTGGTAAGTGATTTGAAAGACCTTTCATCATGAAGCATGTGGATGGAACATCCACTTTCCAGGATGAACTGATTCGTGTGAAGATTGTCAAGGTGATTGAAGGCGCAGAAGAACGAGTAGTAATGAGACTCAGGCTGTTGCTTCTTCTTGGCACAGCGTTTTGTTTTGTTAGCAGGTTGATCAGGTCATAGCTCTGGGAATTTGGCCCAGCAGGATGATGGAGGATGGGACTTGAAAAATGGGTTATGCTTCCCGTTTTCGCACTTTGGAGGATCAGATTCTTTTTGACTACTGGTGTGATAAATAACAACATTGGTATCAGAGGTGGTTCCAGCCGCTTTTGATTGAACTTCATTCTTGTGCTGGACTAAGTGGTTTAAGACCAACGTTACAGAAAGTTCTCCGCAGGAATGCATAATTTGTGACCTTATTGACTTCAGAGACTTGGGTAGTTTGAAAAGTATGAGATAGCTGAGAATGTCGTTAGGTAAGTCTATTCCTACTTCGTCCAGCTTTCCCAAATGAACCTTGACAGAGGTAACGAATCCATCAATGTCATTTTGATCAAAACCCAGATACAGGAAATTAAAGAACATCCTTGCTCAATTAGCTGCCTGACTAGATGCAAAGTGATTCATTGCAGCCCGCCAAATCAGTCTGGATGAATCTTCATTTTCCGGCGTGATGATGTTGGTGTGCGTTCCAGGTTCCAACTTTGACGTAGCCTGCCATCTTGTCATTGTTGGGAATTTTGACAGAATGGTCTTCAGAATTGATTAGTTCCAGAATGCCTCGCATCTTGAAGAGTTGTTCCATCTTTTTCCTCCAGATGGAATAGTTATTTTCAGAGAGAAGCGGGGTAGATTCCATGAGAGATTTGAGAGCCAGTGCCTTGAAATTGCCTTTGACTCCCGGTCCAGGTGATGCAGTAGTTCTGCCCAGATTGGTTGAGCTTGAGTGATCCATATTTGGCTTTTAACCGTGTAAAATTATAAAAGAACTGTTAAACCTGAACCAGGCTTTTTGGATTCCAAGGGTCAGTTCAGAGGATGACAAACAGCCAGAGAAGAGAAGCAATCATAGAGATGAAAAATAACAAACAGTTATGGCGTCTCTACAGATAGGATGATGGCCCAGAAAGGAATAAGTAGAGAAGATGAAAGACACTGTAGAGGAAGAGACTAATTGTTCCAGACAAATTGAAGACTACAGAGCAACAAGATCTTCAGTTCCTGATGTTGAGTTGACAATTCTGTTAAGAACCTACCGCAGGTTGGAATGAAGTACTTGTCGATTATAGTTAATTGCTTCTTCTTAGGTGATCCAATGGTGTGGTCAAAGAGTTGGTGATCAAGTCTGAGTTTGTTCCACTGACACTGACTCCTCCATTGCTAACACCCTCACTTCCACTTCCAGGCGCGGTGGTTGCCATACCCCAAGACCAGTGACAATCCCCAGCAAAGCTTGAGAAGCTACCTCTGATTCCTGTCCTTGCGCACGCACTTTCTCCATGACAGTCGGATTCTCAGGTTTAGAGGAGATCCGCTTGCCCGTTGGGAACATGAATCCCATTCCCACTGTTTAAACCAATTCCACCTTGAGGTCCATTGTCAGTTTATTGCACCCTGACCTCCAATTCCCCTTATCCCCGCAGTCATTTCATAACCGCAACGCAGGCCGATATGAAGGCAGAAGCGGTCCCCCAAGGTGAGGAGGCGGATCGCTTGGCCCGGAAAACATTTGACTCAGAAATATCCGTAAATCCTTCATCAATTTGATCATCTGGGTAACTTCCGGGCTTGTAGTTCGTGGTGTCGCCTGAATGTGTTCTGTTTTGAGGGGCCCGCAACCCGAGCTTGCGTCAGTGCCGCTGGAGTGCGTGAAGCGGAATTTCTTGGCCCCTTTGGGAAAGAACTTGCGGTTTCCTCCATCAGTTCCTCTAAGTCAAACTTGCTTTCCACCGTGAAACAAATGAAAAGGATGTCTGGAAGAAGCGCAATACTCTCATCCAACAACCTCATTACCAGGTTGTTGTTGTACAAGTGCTGCTGCACCTGCCTGCGGAGTGGGGGACTGAGTCCTCCCCAAAACTCCCTCTTCATTGCTCCCATCTTCCCCAATATCACCTGGTTCTTTTCCAGTTAGCAATAGATCCAATCAAACATTGCTACATAATCCCCTGATTGCACCCACATCCGGACTTGTCCATTTGCACTTGCTTCTGCTGCGGCTTGCTCAAGGTTGTTTTTCCAAAACAAAGGTTTTTGCCTTCCCCACAGTGCCAAGATTTCCGCCTTCAGTTTTGGCCAATTGAGTTCCTCATACCCCTCCATCTCCTCCACATCCCACAGCTTCTCTTTGTCCGTGATGAAGAGGAAGATGAGCTGAGCCTTATCCAAATCTGTTGCACCTTGCGCGTTGGCCATTCCTTTTTATTGCGCAAGTAATTGATCAATATCCTCAGTGTTGAGCCAGATGTGAGGATAATCATGCCGCCTGATGCAAACGGGCTTGTGATGGGCGCCATTGTTAGAACAAGGGACACCGTATCCCGCCCCTGATGAGGGTTGCTTCCAAGAAGCGGGAGAAGGAGGAGGAGGAATAGAGGTGGGGGTAATGTTAGATGACCCCGTAATGGTTGATGGGTGGTACTGGGACATTGCACTTTTTAGTTTCAAGAGACAAGGAACAAAAGATTTTTTCCAAGCCATACCCCCAGATGTGGAATTCAGAGGAGGACTTCTCCTTTAATGGTTCCCAATTTTGGAAGTTATTGATCCCTTGCATCTGTAAACTCTGAGTGAAACTGTCCACCCTTTGACTGAGAGATAGAAAATTGAGAGTAAAGATCCTTCCAAAACCTATGAGAAATGATGAGATCCGCTCCCCCAACCGGGTTGAGGGTGCAACTTAAGTAAACTTTCCCTCAACCCCAACCTAAGTACAACCAGAAACAAGCAAGAGTAATTAAATAAAACCCCTAAGCAAAGAACCCTAGCCTCACCCCTATCCTTCCCATCCATAATCCACAACCCATATCCCATACCCATCCATATTGACTGCCTGCCATTACGTCCACCTGGTGTGTCTTTCTCATGAGGCCCCCTTGCTCCGTGCCCAACTCGGAGCCCCTCTTGCATTTCTGTATCCTCCCAACGCACCATCCAAGATATCAATGATATATCTGCGCAATCAAATCTGTGTCTTGCAACGCGCAATCCATCCAATCCAATCCAATCCAATCCATCCCGCTTCTCCAGATGGTGAGTGAAATTCAACTGCTGCTGAGCCCGCAGCGCAACTTGCTACAACAAAGCCGCACACATTGTTTAGGGCCCTACCCCTGCTGAGCGCGCGGCACGCAGATAATTCTTATTTGCCTCTATAAAAGACCACCACACCACGCGGGCCTCCCCTTGCAATCCGTCACCTGCCGCGCCCATCATTGGCACGGCTGGTGGCCTTCCTGGCTCTGTTCATTTAGTTTTCATTTATCCAAAGTGTTTCATTTTATTTTTTTTTTTCGTTTTTCCTTCTCTCATCAGTGGGTTGTTTTTTTTTTCCCATCCTAAAAAAAAATATTTTTTTTTTTCAATTGTTGTTTTTCTGCTTCATATGTGTCATCTCTTGTAATTAATCTACAGGTACCCTTGGCCCATAAAAGGAGGGGCTCTCCCCTACCTTTTTCCAAACCATCCATGGGAGTGTGTGCATATGCCCCCCGGTGTGGTGTTGTATTTATAACCTTGGGTCAAGAGCTGAATTGTGGGCTGCGCACTCAGCAGTTGGGTAGGTTGGGCTCAGCATTTGGGTGCACGCGGTCTCAGAAGAAGCCGCTGCGGGCTCAGCAGTAGGGATTGGGGGGCTCAGCACCAGGTGCGGGTTGGGCCTGCTCCAAGGGCGCTGGGCAGCAAACCGCCCAGGAAACGCGGACCAAGTGATGGAGCCGGCCTGACCAAGCTCGCGGGTGGCTAGTCCAGAAGGCAAGGGCGGGGCAATCGGGGGTTAGGCGCGCAAGGGCCAACCTGCGGACCACAAGGTCTGCGGAAGCGCCGGGGCGGGCAAACCGGGGGGCTCCAAGTCGGGCTGCGGCGGAGGGCCGCACCATGAGAAGGACAAACCGGGAATACGTTGATATCAAGGGGCACGGGATATGGGGCAAGGAATGGAGGGGTAGGGTTGGGCTAGGGTTCTGTGCTTAGGGGTTGTGTTTCATGGTTCTTTTGCGTTTGTGGTTGTACTTAGGTTAGCGTTGAAGGGGGGGATCCAAGTCCTCACCCTCAACTCTGGGTTGGGTTGTGATCATTTTTTTTTTGAATCTATCTATTGATCCATCTATTGGTGAAGGAAAGGAAAGGAAGAGGAAGGATTGGAGGAAGAAGAATACATCTCATTATCTCTCTTTTATCTAACTACACTTAAGAACTCATCGCATCCAACCTCCTTACAGAGGCCTAGATCAATAACTTCTGGACTTGCGGACAACTTAGGAGCGTAACTCTCCTTTACCTTCCACATCTGGGGGTCTGGCCGGGAAGTAATCTTTTTTCTAGGTCTCTCGAAGCTAGCGGGTGCCATGCTGCCTACAACTACCCCAGGATTGAATGTTACACCCTTGTTCCCTCTCCGGCCGGGAGCTGGCGGGCCAACACCTCCACCACCGCCGACTACTTGATCCGGCGGTTTTGCTCCTCCTTGATTGGAGCCTTGGGAGGCGGCTGAGGTTCCGCAACGGGTGTGACTTAGGCCGCAGAACTTCCCCCATCTCTGATTTGACACCTTGGACATCGGGCGCTTTCTGGCGAGATTTGAAGATATTGAGGACTCCAAAAACGCAATAGGTGAGGACAAGGTCCGCACCGTTGTTCTCTTCATTGCGGACAAGAATACGCTCCGGGACGTGGAGGATATGGCAGGGTATGAGGCTCCTGACTGGGGAAGGCTCCGGGGCAAGATGATGGCAAGGTGAGGGAAGCGCAAGCCCTGCTTTTGGGAGAAGGACTTTGAGCGAGCGGCAGGTAAGGCAATTTCCCAAGGTGGGGTGCGGACGCAGAGCAATCTGTCCGAGTACAAGTCCCAGTTTGACCAAATTTATAGTTACCTAGAAAAGAACCAGGTGGTGGCGGGTCAGACGGGGGCCATGAAGTGGGCGTTCCTAGGCGGGCTTGCGCCGCAACTTTGCAAGCGGGTCCAGAGTTACCTATTCAAGCGCGGGTTGGTAATGCGGTCAGTGGATGGGAGCGTTTCTCTATTTCCAAGCCTGGGCATAATCAACCAGGCAGTTGAGAGCAAGATCAACTTGGAAGAGCTGATTGAGGATACGGCCTGGTCGTTCCTGGAGAGTTCAAGGAAGCCAAAGGCCTTTTCCACCCCAGCCCTGGTGCCGGTGTGGTAGACCAAACCTGTCCTATAGCCATCAGACTCACTTTTCTAGTGAAAAAAAAGCTCCAACCCTCAAAGAAATCTCAGAAATGGATTCTACATCACAAATAACCTATAGTCACTCAGCCAAAGTACCCCTCTATCTCTCATGGATTAGAAGATACAGCCCAAGAACCCTTCAACTTTGGCAAACTCATACCCAACCAGGTGTCACAGCTCTGTGGACGGAATAAAGACATACCTTTCAAACCCTCAAGTACATGCTAGTAAGAGCCTACCCTCAAAACCAGAACCATACACCAACCCTGTCATCTTAGCCAGAATACAGCAATACAGATACAGGAGGCAGTGCAACTAGTTCAGCTCCTTTCACGTCACCCAGGGATGCATTCAAACACACATACACAAGGCTATGCAGAAGTATACAGGACAATATAGGCAGGAGGAAGTGAAACCAGTCTCAACCAGATCCAAACAAGCAAGCAAATACACATACACAAGACTATGCAGGAGTATACAGGACAGTATAGGCAGGAGGAAGTGAAACCAGTCTCAACCAGATCCAAACAAACAAGCAAATACACATAAACAAGACTATTCAGAATTATACATGACAGTATAGGAAGGAGGAAGTGGAACCAGTCTCAACCAGATCCAAACAAGCAAGCAAATACACATACACAAGACTATGCAGGAGTATACAGGACAGTATAGGCAGGAGGAAGTGAATCCAGTCTCAACCAGAACCATGCAGTAACAAACAAACTCAGCACCTCACAGCAATCTATGTAGGCAGAAGCATGTGATACCAAACAACCCACCAGTACAAGTACCACAGGGCTACCCAGCAATGTATGCAGGCAGCCAAGAACATGCAGCAACAAACAGACCACCAGTAATGCACAAGAAATACATGAAGTTAGAAGCAAGTAGAACCAAACAAACCACCAGTGGATGCACAGCAACACATGTAGGAAGTATCAAGTAGCACCAGACCAACCATTAGTACTGCACAGGAATACATTGTATCTTCACTTCACAGCAGTTTATGCAGGGCTGTGCATGCATGAAACCCCTGTACCAGCTTTTTCCAACCAGCAGAATTCCCTCAGTTTCATGCAGTGTCTTTTGTCCAACCAGCAGAATTGCCTCAGTTTCATGCAATGTCCTTTTCCAACCAGCTAAAATTTCTCATGTACCTGTATCACACTGTAACAGGGGAAGCCCCAGGGCACCCTCAGGGGAAGCCCTGAGCATCGCCTGAGGACCAGATTGTCTATTTAAGGAGGCCCTCTCTTCCCTATCCAAGTTGTATCATCATGCCACCTGAGCTATCCCATCATCATGCCATCCATACCATCCCATCTCATGCCATCTGGCCTAGTTATCACCCATCTATCTGTGGTACCTACCCAGATAAAATATTAGTAGTGAATCAGTTATAAAAGGAAAACAAGAAATCAGAAACCTAGTTATTACCCATCTTTAACCAATTAAACCACCCAACCAGGTGCTTGAATAAGGGTTCCTTCTGTGACCTGAATATTCAGCACCATATTAAAGAAACCCCACACATTAGTTAATAGATAACCCTTACAAATAAAGAGAGCACAACAAAAATAAACTACCAACCTTCCCTCTGCCCAGCCCCCTGTGGGTAAACCCATCCTTGGGTACTCTCCTGAACCACCCCTTTGATAAACCATTGAACCTATTAATATTGCGATATTGGTTAAGACCAAATATATCTGATCAGTAAATAACCCATAATCCAATACATCTAGTCCATTCTTCAAAAAACCCTACCAATAACAATTAATAACTAATCTAGGTCTGATCTGAGACCTATATTAAGTCTCAAAGAAACCAGCAATTAATTTAAATGAATTATTGTGCAGACTTACTATATTACTAGAAGGGCAGTCAGTTCAAAACCACTCTTAGTATATACTAATACTCCAAAGGAGTAGAAGTAATAATAAATTCCCCTTCAAGGACTGCCAGCAAGCTATTTGCTACTTTTATTTATATAATCCCACATGAGTCTCTACACTGGTACCGCTTGCAGATCCGCCAGCGACGCAAAGGCCCGTAGCCCCTTTGCAGTCAATGGGAGTACCAGTGAACAAGGTAACAGACATGCTACGGGACTTGTGGATACTTATGAATTGGATGGAAGCCCAGCCAACGACTCTGCCTCCCGCTTTCTTGCGCAATCTACTGCCCCATGCAAGAGGGGGCTTTCAGCCCAGTAGCGGACCAACGGGGGGTTTCTTGGTTTGTCTGTGCACATATTGCGGCAATAAAAGTCATTGGAAGTCTGGTTGCGCAGATCTGACAAAGGAAAGAACAAGGGGTTGGTTTGCGCGTCCAGGGGGACCTACATACTGCCGTTGGGCAAACCGGTGGACCTGGGGGCAGGTCAGCCACCACCAGTGGAGCAGGTTAGGGCAAGGGCCCAACCTGCAGGGGCCGCTCAGGTGTCCCTCAGGATTGTCACCAGGCCCAAAACGTGGTGGGAACTGCGTGTGGAGGTGGAAGTTAGGACCTTGGCGGCAAAAAAGGGATTGTGTTGGAAAGGATGGACGTGGATGCAAAGGAGCGGCCATTAAATCAAGCTCTGAGGGTTGGGGCGCAAGGGTTGGGGGGCAACGCGCCGGCAATCAGCTCCAGAGGAAGAAGGAAGGCCGCGGAAATTGTTTGGCAAGTGATGGGGAGTGGGGTACCAATACCTCTCACGCTTAGGGAGCTGGTCGCGGTCTCTCCGGTGGTTGTCAAAGAAATGGTCCAGGCGCTGAAGGAGCACGGGGGCGGCAGGATCCCGGCGAAAGTGCAGCGCGTGATTGCGGCAATGGAGGAAGCGGAACGGGAGTTGTGCCAATCCAAAGCTGTGTCGGTGCCGCTCGCCTATGTCTTACTGAAGATTGTGGGAAGGAAAGTGTGGGCAATGGTGGACAGCGGGTTGATGGTCAACCTGCTCCCGTCAAAACTGGTGGATGAGTTGGGCCTAGTGCAGAGAAAGTGTGCTATGGGCTTGCGGGCGCTCAATGGGGGGGAATGTTGGGTAGATGGGGTGGTGGAGGAAGAAGAGGTGGAGGTTGCAAAGTTTTGGAAGCCGCTGTTGTTCCTCTTGGTCGAGTGCCGTGACGGGATTTTTGGTTGGCCGTTCATGTTTGGATTCCGGGCCCAAATGAAATTCAACGCGGATGAAGGGACGGAGGCACTGACGGTAGAGGACGCGTCCGGGGCAAGGTTCAAGACAACAATCTGTGACCACGGGAAGGGGAAATGGGTTCCATTGGCGGCGGTCAGAGAAGAGGCAGAGTCTGACGGTGGGGACAACTGAGAGGGCTGCCCTGCGGAGGGTTTTCCCTAGTCAACCGGGGGTACCGCGCGGGGCAGGCTCCAGCCTGGTGCAGGCGGTTGACTAGGGAGGAGCAAAAGGCAGAAGGAAGTGCGCGGAGGACGCAAGCGGCAGAAGTAAGTCCTCTTCTCAGTATGCACCACCAGACGGTACTGCGTTACAAAAACCCTACCATAGTGCCATGCTTGTGAGCAAAGGCAAGAGCCGCGGTTTGATTGTGCCCAGGATTCACAACAACAACGGCAGGCGCTTAAGGATGGTTAGGTGCAATGCGGGGCAATACAAGCCTGTGGCGCAAAAGTTCCAGCCCCGGAACAAGCCCATGCCGCAGGGGCTGAATGGGCCTCTGAGGCCAATCTCCTGGTCTCGGGATCCCTGGTTGAGTCCGTTGAGGAAGTTTGGGTGGGTAACGCGGTCGGCGCAGATCACAAACAAGAAAATTGAGGCGCTGAATTTTGGGCCGGCGGGGTGGTTGAGTACGTAGGAGAAGGATTTGCTAGCATTGGTGTTGGTGCTCCGCAAGAAGGCCCTCGCCTTTGGGCCCAACAAGCGCAGATTGCTGAAGGGCAAAGTTGGCAACCCCTATGTAATCCCCACGGTGCCACACAAGCCCTGGCAAATCAAGCTGATTCTGATCCCTTGGACCGTGCGGGAACCCTTCTTGGAACTGGTCCAGGAGCGTGTGAGGACAGGGTTGTACAAGCAGTCAACATCAAGCTACTCTAGCCCAATTTTCGCGGTTTTTAAACAGGACGGGAAGTTGCTTAGAATTGTTCACAACCTGCAGCGGCTTAACTCGTTCACTATCTGGGACGCGGGATTGCCTCCGTGCGTGGACAAGTTCCTGGAGTCAATGGCGGGGCGTGCATGTTACAGTTTGGTTGATGTAATGGGGGCGTATGATCAGCGCGGGCTCCAACCCAACTTGCGGCCGCTAAACGCGTTTGAGACAGGATTGGGCAGGATGAAGCTGACGTGGTTGCCGCAGGGGGCGACAAACTTGGTGGCAGTCTATCAAGCCCAGATGACGTGGATCCTGCTGGACGACATACCGGACGGGGTTCTGATCTTCATCAAAGATGCCGGCATCAAAGGACCAAAGACAGATTATGGGGGCGCGGTGCTAGAGGAGGCCCCAAAGATCCGCCGCTTCATCTGGGAGTACGCGCAGACATTAGAGCAGGTCTTGTTATGAATTGAGGAGGAAGGGCTTACGGTATTGGGGGGTAAGTTGGCAGTTTGTGTTCCGGCGTTGGAAGTGCTAGGCCATGTGGTGGCTTTTGACGGCAGGAGAATTGCAGCGAAGAAACAAAACAAATTTCTGAATGGCCAACCCCGCGGACGCCCTTGCATATTCTCCAATTTCTGGGACTGTGCAGCTATGTTCGCATGTTCATCAAACGGTTTGCGGAAGTTGAAAGTTGGCTGCAGGCGCTGACCCAGAAAGGCGCAGCATGGGAATGGACGGCGCAGTGTGACGCTTCCTTTGAAAAGCTCAAGCAGATTGTGGGACGCAACATAGTCCTCTGCAACCTTGACTACAATGCGGGAGGGATCCACTTGGACGTCAACTCTAGAAAGTTTGGCGCGGGCGGTGTCCTGACGCAGGAGGAGGATGGAAAGGATAGGCCGGTTCTCTACAAGTCCTTGACTTTTACAGCAACGGAGAGGTGGTACTTGCAGCCAAATTTAGAATTATGCGGAGTCACCAAAATTGTGCGGAGGCTTCAGCACCTGCTCTGGGGGGTGCACTTCAAGCTTCTGGTCGACGCGGAGGCCCTGGCGAGGATGATCAATTCTCCAATGCTGCCAAACGCTCCTATGACTAGGTGGGTGGCATTTCTCCAGCTCTTCACTTTTGGCGTTGTTCATGTTCCAGGGAAGGCGTTCACCATGCCTGACGCACTGTTGCGGTATCTGCGGGAGGATCCGTTTGAGGGAGCGGAGCCCTTGGACGTGGATTTGTTGGTTTTTTGCGTGGGTATGATGGAGACGGAGGTCAACCTTCCTCTACAGAATTCTGGGCGCTACGCAATCTTGTGCTCCTTCTTGCGGAATCTCTGGTTCCCCAAGGACGCGTCAGGGAAAGAAATTTGGCGGGCAAAGCAGCGGGCGACCAACTTCTACATGCAGGACGGGCAACTGTGGCAACAAAGTACCCCAGTGCCTTGGGTGGTTGCAACATTGAGGAGGGACCAGGAAATGATTCTGAGTTGTCTCCACAACAACCTTGGGCACTGGGGCAAGATCAAAATGCGGAGGCGGGTGAAGGCAAGGTTCTGGTGGCAGGGTGTGGTGCGCGCGGTACGGGAATGGGTGAATTCTTGAAAAGCGTGTCAACGGAAGAGTTCTAGGCTGCCCAGGGAGGTTGGTCACCCTACAGGGGAGGACAAGTTGTTTGGGCGGGTCTCCCTCAACGTGGTCCACATAAAGGCAGGGAAGTTTGCGTACCTGCTGGTTGTGCGGGACAATCTGTCAGGTTGGGTCAAGGCTTGTCCTCTGGTGAAGTCGTCGGTGGAGAAGGTTTCTCAGTTTTTGGAGGAAGATTGGTTTGCGCGGTACAGTTTGCTTTGCTTGGTCACTGTCAACGGAGGCGCGGAATTTGGGGGGCGCTTTATGGCACTGGTTCAGAGTTGCGGAGCTAAGTTTGGGCGGGTCATGGAATACTATCCGGAGGGTGCTGGGATGATCAAACGCGGCCATCAGCCAATTATAGACGCCCTGGTAAAGATGTGTGGGGAGGACGGTAAATGGTGGCAGGAGGCCCTTCAGGAGGTCCTCTTCGCGGACAGGATCTTGGTCAAACGCTCAACAGGCTACTCACCTTACAAACTTCTCTATGGAAAACGTCAGGTGCTTCCAGTGGACATTGAGCTCAAAACCTTATGGGGCGTGGACTGGTGGAATTTGAAGACCTACGCCAAACTTGTGGAAGCGCACCCCAAACAGTTTCTTTGATGGGACAAGACCCTTGCAAAGGCCACTGAAAGTTTGCGGAAGACAAGGACAGCTTTGGTCCGCTATTGGGACAAGCGCTGTTCCCACCCCCTCTGGGATCCACTGCGGAAGGGTGACTTGGTTTTTTTGTACAACCGGAGTCTGGAATCTTGGTGGGGAAAGATTTTTGCCAACCAATGGAACGGCCCCTTCCGCGTGGCATCCAGCTTTGAGGGCGGGAGCTACCAGCTCAAGGAATTGGACGGTGTCACACAACCACCCCACGTACTATAGGGCAATTCTTAGATGATCGTGAGAGCAAAGGAATGCCAAGTGCAAGGGCAAGTGCAAATAGCGAGTCCCAGTTGCAAAGTGCGAACTTGGTTATTGCCACTCAACAAATGGCAAGAGGAATGGAATGTGTTCCAAAGAAGGAAACCCAACCTGAGTCCGATGTGATAACTAGGTTGTAGCAAAATGCAAGAACATATGAAATTAACTAACTGAGGAGACAATCATCAGGCAAGGGGATAGCCCTTATAAGGTAATCCAAAGTGACTAGATACAACCTGGTGATGAGCTAACTACAGTTGAAGCGGTGAGGCAATGAATGACAGGAACGGGATAGGAAATGAAGCAGTGGTATAGATGCGAGGTCTTAGCGTAAGTGCGAGAAAATAGAATCTGAGCGTACAACTGCATGAAGATTTGGGACAAGAGCGAGTGGGGTTGAAGGTAATGCAAATAAGAGGTAATAGTGTATGCAGGGTAGGTACTAGTCCAATTGCGAACTATACAGTAGTGATGGCTTAGTTAGACGTAGATGCAAACTAACAAACAATGCATGACCAAAGATGGAAGTCCAAGGCTGTTGATTGGCCAGGGAAGGAGATTGGATCTTGATAAGACTTGAATGAAATTTCTCTGAACAGAAAACCAGCAGACTGTGGACAATAAGTTAGACTATTGATAGATCAAATAGGAATTGAGAGAGAGAAAGGAAAAAGTTGAGAGGACCAACAGCTTTGAGTTATTTAGTAAATAGGAGAAAGATTAGACAGCATGAAGTTTCAGCAGAGTTAGGTTGGAAGAGTTTAGACGTAGAAGATGAAAGACTACAAATCAAGTTAGATTGTCAGAAAGATAACGTTAAGTGTTAAGACGTTCTTGAGGATTGAATTCTCACCAGGCAGAGGTTAGTTCAAGAAGAGACAAGGAGAATAGGAGAGTTGGATTGAGATGGATTTGAGTAGAGAGGTGTTCATTGAGCGAGTAGATGGGAGTTCATCGAGCAGGGAGATACGAGCGAGGAAGGATATGAAAGAAATAAAGAGGAGTAAATAGAAAAAGGATGATCAGAAAAAGAAATGACCGTCAAGAGGCGGAAGAGATCTTGTCGGAGGAGAGGAGTAGAATCCACCCGGGTCACCTGTAAGGCAAGACAACCTGGGTGGTACAGACATGTCACGCGAACTTGTCTCAGAGTTCATAGCGCAGAGAACGGGTGGTAAGATACCTCTACAATCTCAACACCCCTTGTGACTGGTGAGAGTGCAATCCTAAAGTTCACTGATGTGTAACTCCGAAGATTGTATCTTGAAGAAGCTGCAGAGAGGCTACAGAAGAGGCCTTTGTCAGAGAATCCGCAATCATTGATTGACTTTGAATTAGAGTGAGACTGAACTTGTTGCTTGCATAATCTTTGCGCAATCCTTTAGTCTTAATATCTATATGTCTGGACTTGGAGTGCAACCCAAACCTCTTTACTTTATCATCCAGCCCTTTATTATTGATTTGTAGAATAGGCTTGGGTTTAGAGATTTGATGGACCTCACCGATGAGATGTTTAATCCATTTGATTTCAAGGTAGCAGTAGAGTAACGCGTTTAATTCTGATTTGGTCAAAGAGTAAGTGATATTTCTTTGTTGAGTAGAATTCCAGACGACTGGACTACCGTAGTGAAGGATAATATATCCAGTTTGAGATTTCCGGAAGGTTGGGTTGTCCCCCCAGGTAGCATTGCTGAAGCTAGAGAGAATTTCTTGTTTTTGATTGTACGTAATTACAAGCTTGAGATGTTTAGTTGTCTTCAAATATTTCCATACTTTCTTAACTTCCCTCCAGTGAGTCATGCCTGGTTTGGTATTAAACCTAGCCAGACTAGACACAGCGTAAGAGATGTTGGTTCAAGAGTAATGAGCCAGGTGATTCAGAAGGCCAACTGCTGATCTATAGTTGATGTTGAGTTGCCTAAATTCGGCGTGGTCGGCATCCGAGGCCGGTTCAAGATTTAGATTCTGCGTCAAAGGAATATGGGTGTCTTTACAAGAAGTCAAGCCAAGTTCTTCCAGGCTCCTCTTGATGTGGTTGGGTTGACTCAGAAGGATTTTATTGTTTTCGATTTCCATGAGCATCCCAAGGACAGTATTGGGTGGATGGCAAGAAGAATTTTTGAACCGTTTGAGAAAGTTAATCTCAAAGAGGTTAGAGTTACCTACCTGGATGAGATCATCCACGTGAAAGTAGAGAATCTCACCCGTCTTGGAGTTTAGATATAAGCATGGATCACTAGTAGATTTGTGGTATCCTTGAGACTTGATCCACGAAGTTAAGGTTTTGTACCAATTCTTGGGGGATTGTTTCAACCCGTAAAGAGATTTCTTAAGTTTTAGATATGGTGATTTCCAATTCGATCCTTCTGGGGTCCTTATGATGACAGTTTCGTCAATAGGGGCATGAAGAAAAGCACCTTTTAGGTTGAATTGAGTAAGCTTCATCTTATTTTTCAAGCCGTAAGTAAGAGCAACTCTAAGTGAACCAAGGTTCCCGTTTGGTGCCCAAGTCTTGTTGTAATCGATTCCTAGGACTTGATCACACCCTTGGACACAGAGTCGAGCTTTGTATTTGACGGGATTGCCGTGGCAATTTTCCTTCACTTTGAAAACCCACGTCGTATTTAGTATATTATCGGGATTGCCATAGTACTCCTCCCACACGTCTTGTGATTCTATAGAGTTCAGTTCATCTTCAGAGGCTCTCTTCCACTTCGGCCATTCAGAACATTTCTTAGCTGCCTTGTAGGAAGGGGGCTTGTAATAGTGATGAAAACCGTATTGTTGGGGTTTTCTCACCTCTCTTCTGGGTCTTTGAGAAATAGCTTGGATCGGAGATTCAGGGACTGGCGACGTTGGAGAAGAATGGTTGGAGGGAGGAGAGTCTACAGATGCCAAATCGTCCTGATCTGAGTCTGATTTGGAGGCAATTTCTTGAGATTCACAAAATTTATATTTTTTTCCAAATGATGAGGGGTTGGATTCTTCTGCTTCCGGATTAGTTTGAGTGAAGAGATCAATACCAGGTGATTCTAAGAGAGGAAAATTGTGTAGCGGATTTTTAAGGAACTGTATATTTTTGGTTTCAACAATCGCACCGGATGAGTTGAGGATCAAATAAGAATGAAAAGCGGGATTAAATCCAACTAAAATCCCTTCCCATCCTTTCTCATCGAACTTTCTTCCTTTTTGTAGTCTATTTGCCAGGTATATGACAGAAGATCCTACAGGTTTGAGATAATTAGTAGGGAGCTTCTTGCTAAACATGAGTTCCCAAGGGGATAGGTCATTACCTTCCCTAGGGACCTGGTTAAGCATGAAGCAACAGCTTTGAAAAACTATGTGCCAATAGCATTTATTCAATTGAAATGAAGAGAATTTTGCGCAAGCTGACTCTATAATTGTCCGATTGGCTCGCTCCGCTCGACCGTTATTTTGAGAGTGATATGGTTCTGATGTTAGTAGTTTGATATGTTTTTTCTTGGCGAATTCTTTCAAGGTAGCATTAGTGAACTTGGTTCCTTTTTCTGAAAAGATTTTGGGGGGATAATAATTTAGCCGTTTGTACTCTGCTTTGAGAATATTGATGACGACACTGGGGGTTTCTTCTTTAGATTGGAGAGGAAAAGCTGCTAGGTAACCCGTAAAGTTGTCCACCAGAGTCAGGACGTATTTATGTCCGGCTTTGGATTGGGGAGTAATCTGACCGATCAAATCTAGATGTATTCATTCGAGTGGTTTTGATGCGGGTGTTGAGGTGCATGAGAACGGGGCACAAGTGATTTTACTTCTTACGCAGCCATCGCATTGAAACTTATTTAATTCGTCTTTCGAGTATCGATCTTTGACAATTGGTTTAAGAGTGGAAATTGAAGTGTGTCCATACGTCTTATGAAGGTCAGACAGTGACTGGGATTGGGTAAGAGTAGTGGTGGATGATTGATTGGATAGATTAACCGACAGATTGCTTCCAGCAGTTTGCGGCTTCTCTATTACAAATAGACCATCTCGAATTAGACCTTTAAGAACCGTTTTGTTGTCTCGTGTGATGAAGAATCGGTCATGCTTTTGAGAGAGACTACATCCCTTCTTTGCAAGAAGACCTGGGCTAATTAAATTGATTACGATATCTGGAACGTACAGACATCCTTCAAGAGTAATGACGGAATCCTTCCACTCGAGTCAAACGGTACCAGTTCCTTGTATCTTAAGGTTTGCTTCTAACTTGCCTGTTTTGATTTCCTCTGCTTCATCTTGTAGATCTATGGATGTGAAGTACTTGAGATTTTTAAAAATGTTTATGTTCGCACCAGAATTGAGGAGAAGATTTGGGGTGCTATCTGCATTAATCCATAGAGTTAATAGTGCGTGGTAATTGATCTTGGGTGTCTTTTTTGTCCTATTCTTCCATTCATTTTGCTGTTTGACCCACCATTCAGGGGCGATTTGGGGGTGGAGATGAAAACAAGAAGATTCCGGATGAGGGGCATTTGGATCGTGGAAGCCTTCTTTACATCTAATGCGGATCTTCCTATCTTCTTTATCTGATTTGTTTTTGAACGTGACCAGTGAGACATTGATTGTAGATTTTCCAGTCTTAAGTTGCGCCTTACGCTCGTTATTGTATTGGGTTAAGTGATTGAATATAACTTCTACGGTTATTGACTTCTCGCCATGCATGATTTTTTGTTTCAAATTCTCAAGTGTTGGAGGAAATTTGAATAGTATTAAGTAGGCCACAATGTCACTTGGTAGATCTATTCCAACGTCCGCCATGCAAGTAAGAGACTTTTGAATGTCCGTTTTAAAACCTTTGATGGCAAGTTCGTTGAATGGGGCGTGTAGAAACTGGTTAAAAATTTGTGCTCAATTTGCTGTCTTGGATGAAGAAAATCTACGAGTGATTTCATTCCAAAGTAATTTAGAGGATGTGATATTAGAGGCGTTAACAACATTTGCATGGGTAGTAGCGTCGATTTGGGATAGGATGATCGCCCGGATTTCCCAATCTTGTCTTATTGGTAGTTGTCCTGCATTCTTAGTCATCGCATCCTTGATATCCTTGAGATTGAACAGCATTAGCATTTTATCGCGCCAGATAGAGTAGTTGTCTTCGTTTAATGGAGGAATAGCATTGACGGAGGCTTTGAGAGCAACCTGGTGAAAATAATTTTTTGCTCCCACTGATTTGTTCATTTTCAATGTTGTAGAGTCGAATTTCGGCTTTTAACCGTGATAAGACTTGAATGAAATTTCTCTGAACAGAAAACCAGCAGACTGTGGACAATAAGTTAGACTATTGATAGATCAAATAGGAATTGAGAGAGAGAAAGGAAAAAGTTGAGAGGACCAACAGCTTTGAGTTATTTAGTAAATAGGAGAAAGATTAGACAGCATGAAGTTTCAGCAGAGTTAGGTTGGAAGAGTTTAGACGTAGAAGATGAAAGACTACAAATCAAGTTAGATTGTCAGAAAGATAACGTTAAGTGTTAAGACGTTCTTGAGGATTGAATTCTCACCAGGCGGAGGTTAGTTCACAAAGAGACAAGTAGAATAGGAGAGTTGGATTGAGATGGATTTGAGTAGAGAGGTGTTCATTGAGCAAGTAGATGGGAGTTCATTGAGCAGGGAGATACGAGCAAGGAAGGATATGAAAGAAATAAAGAGGAGTAAATAGAAAAAGGATGATCAGAAAAAGAAATGACCGTCAAGAGGCGGAAGAGATCTTGTCGGAGGAGAGGAGTAGAATCCACCCGGGTCACCTGTAAGGCAAGACAACCTGGGTGGTACAGACATGTCATGCAAACTTGTCTCAGAGTTCATAGCGCAGAGAACGCGGGGTAAGATACCTCTACAATCTCAACAGATCTCATAATGGATGGCCGACCGGTATGGAGTTAACCGCGAAGTTTGCAAGTATATACTGAGTTGGTCGCTGGGATTGGAAGGTCAGCCCAAGCCAGAGGAAATAGCGGATTGCACCATTGATGTTGTGCTTTAATTTGTCACGCTTTTAAACTGAGGTAGATGGTACTGAGGAGAGGACATGTTGAAGTGGTGAAGACAATAATCTTTAAGTGCAAAGCGTGACAGTTGCCCAGGTATCAAGATGCAAGCTTCTGCGAGCGTTCAGATAAATTTTTCCATTGATTTCAAGTCGTTAATTATCACTGTATACCCTTATACATTCTTTAATTTATTACCCAATAGATTTATAAATTTTATAAAAATGTCGTCATTGTTGTCCTGCCGTTGAAAAAACTTTATTTGCCGCAACGAGCAATGTATTCCTAGTACTTCCGTCCGAGGCCTTTGAGGAAAGTGCAAGCAATGTCGCCTTTGCAAGGTGGCATGCAATTTCACTATAAATGTTGAGTCAACTGTTGAGGGTCCTTTGGAATCATCAAGGGAGATGCAAAGTTTTAGGTCCGCGCCAAGGGTTAATTCCCAGATACCACCATGGCCAGAGATTGAATGCTTGGGGACTCGAGTTCCTGGTGAGTACTAATCTGGATTGACTAATGATCATAAAATAGTAACTAATTTTGCTTGTTTTGCTAGTGCTGCCCCGTTTCCAAAGATATACTACCAACACACCAAAAACACCACCACCTTACTGGGGACCACCAACTGAACTCCGGGGGCCCAGATGAATTCCGAGGTGCAAGGCAAAGTGTCCGGTGCGGAACCGGTAGGAGCTATAACCAAGGAAGCAAGGGCGGGGAAGAAAACAAAGCGGAAGGAGAAGCGGGAAATGGAGGAAATGGAAGTGGAGAAAACAAAAATGGAGCGGGTGAATTAGAAGAAGGGAATGAAGGAGATGGAAGGGATGAAGTGGATGGGACGGAAGGAATGGAGGGCCAAGGTGAAACGGATCCAGTTCAAGTTGTAGGGCCAATTGAAACGGATGCAAGGCGCCTGAAGGAGTATATTGGAGAAGGCACATCGGGTGGCCTAAGGAAGAGAGCGTATGAAGAGCTCTTGGAGGAAGGCGGATTGAATGCTCGGCCAAAGCAAGCTTGGGTTGCAAGGTGCGAGGAGATCTTCAAGAGGCACATTGTAACGGAAGTGCTGGTTCTCCAAAGAATGTCCGCATTGATGAACGATGAAAACCTGGATACTTTGTGATCCATGGTTGCGGAATTGACGGCAAATTGGGAAGATGCAGAGAAAGAAATAAAAGAAAATTTGTAATTAAAAATATATATTTTATTTTTTTTCATTATTATAAATAGAAATATTATTATAAATTTTTTTTTAATAATAAAGAATGAAGTTTTTATTTAGTAGAAATGAAAGGAAAATTAGAAAAAGAATAACACGGTGAGATGGAGGAATTAACTGATGGAATGATGGTGAAATAAAATGGGGTTAAATGGGATGGAATATGGAATGGAATGGGATGGATGAGAGAGAATGCAAGATGAAATGGGATTGAATAAGATAAAATGTGGAATGGAATGGAATGGAATGGAATGGGTTTGGATGGGAAGAAATGTGGAATGGAATGGAATGGGATTGGATGGGATGAATCATGATTTTTGAGGTATGCAGGGGTAGCTTGCATGGAAGTCTCAAATCAGATTGGGTGAATTGCAAAGGTGATGGGCTGGTTCCCACAAGGTGCAATCTTTGTTGTACTGGAAGCCAGACCATTTGAAGAGGTATTGAAGTTTTCCTTTGCGTAATCTGGAATCCAGAATACGGCTTACTTCCCACTCTTGATGATCGAGGACAGTGACCAATTCAGGAGGGGGATGAGTCTTTCCCAGGTATAGGACTCAAGCTGGCTCTAGGAGAGACACATGAAAGACCGGGTGGATACCTTGCCATTTAGAAGGTCAAGTAAGTTTAAAGGCATTAGGGGAGATGACTGATTCTACTTTAAAGGGGCCAAGCTTTCTTTTGGAGAGTTTGCAAGTTGGGTAAGTGCTGCAAATGTTGCAAGAATTGAGCCATACTTGATCTCCTACTGCAAAGGTTGGAGCCAAAGTGCGAGATTGGTCTGCTTGCTCCTTATAGCGCTGGTTTGCTTCTTCAAGGTTGGTTCAAAGTTGCAATTGAAGGGATTGAATTTTTTCAAGGTAATTGGTAGCAGGTTGAGAAGGTGCTACGTGAAGGGAATAGAAAGTTGGGTTTCTACCATAAAGAGTTTGGAAGGGTGACTGTTTGGTGGAGGAATGAGTGGAGTTGTTGTAGGCAAATTGGGCTAGTGGGAGCCATTGCGACCAGTTGTCTTGTTGATAGGCAAAATACATTCATAGATATTGTTTGAGAATCTGATTAACTTGCTTGGTTTTCCCATCTGTTTCCAGGTGGTAAGCCGTTGATAAATTGTGAGTAATCTTCAAATGTTGGCATAGCGAGGTCCAGAAGCTTGAGACAAACAGAGATCCACAATCACTAACTATATTATCAGGAAGGCCATGTTTCAAAAATACATATTCTATGAACAAGTTAGCTAAGTCTTCTGAAGAGGCCGTCACATTACTGCGCAAAAATAAAGCCATCTTTGAGAAGAAATCTACTAGTACTAGAATAGCATCATATCCACTAGAAGAAGGTAATTGAGAGATGAAATCCATAGCCAGCAAGTTCCAAGGACAAGGCGGAATTGGAAGTGGCTGGAGCAGCCCATACTTCTGGTGTTTTGAGGACTTGTTACCATTGCAATCATAGCACGCGCTAACATAGTCTTCTACTTCTTTGGTCATACCAGGCCAGTAGAAGTCTCGTGCAATCAATTGGTAGGTTTTATCCTGCCAATCATGACCAGCAAGCGGAGAATTGTGCCATGACTCAAAGATATTTAACTTAATGCAAGAATTATCTAGTACTACTATACAATTATCATAAACCAAAAAGTCATTATCATCAATACTGTAACTAATATCTCATAAGTTTGCACTTTTGCAAAGTTCAATGCACTTGGGGTCGTCGCGTTGAGCTTGTTGGATTTCGGAAGCCAAATGTTGTAAGAAAGCAATGATCCAACTTAGTTGGGCAGATTGGGTTGAGAAGAGTGTCCTAATGTTTTAAGGGTTGTTTTCGGCAAAGGTGCTCCCCCCTCCTGGGTAAACGTCGTCCCAACGTGATAAAGCGTCAGGAACTACGGCTTGTTTTCCAGGACGGTACGTGATTGTAAAGTGGAACTCGGAGAGGTATTTGGCCCATTGTGCCTGTCTATGTGTGAGGACTTTTGAACACATGAAATACTTCAAAGAATTATGATCAGTTAAAACCTCAAAGGATTCCCTAAGGCTCAAAAGGTATGAACGCCATTTTTTCAAGCAATAAACAATTGCAAGAAGTTTGTTGTCATGAATATCATAGTTATGATCTGCAGCAAGCAACTTGCCAGACTGGAAAGCTATGGGACGAAAGAGAGAAGTGGAAGAAGAAAACTGCGAGATTACTCCTGCAATCGCATAGTTGCTTGCGTCTGTTTCAACAATAGTGCAAGCTAGCTTGTTGAAGTGAGCGAGTATCAGAGCAGTGGTGAAAGCTTTCTTCAGAGCTTTGAACTCCAAAGAAGCTTGTTTGGTAAAAACAAAAGGAGTGTCTTTTTGAATATTCACGGTTTTTTTGGCGTAATGCGCAATAAAACTTCTATAGAAATTACTGAAACAAAGGAAAACTTGAAGAGATTTAACCAAAGAAGGTGGGGGCCAGTCCAATATGAGTTTGCTCTTGGATGGGTCCATTGATAGTCCTTGCTGGGAGACTACAACACCTAGAAAATGAAGAGAAGAGGAATGGAACTTGCACTTAGAGGCTTTTGCAAACAGGTCATTCTTGCAAAGTTGCTGTAGCACCTCTTGCACATGTGCAATGTGATCTTTGAGGTTCCTCGAGTAGACTAGTATATCATCAAGATATACCATGAGGTATTTACCTACAAGATTGGAGAAAATGTCATTGACAAAATGTTGAAAATTGGAAGGAGTGTTACAGAGGCCAAAAGGCATGACGGTATACTCATAACTGCCGAACCGGGCTCTCATTGAGGTCAAATACTCATGACCTTCCCTAATGCAAATTAGGTTATAGGCACCTTGAAGGTTTAACTTCAAGAAATAAGTAGCCCCATGGAAGAGGGTAAGGAGATGTGACATAGGTAGTACTGGATAGGCATTCTTCCGGGTTACCTGGTTCAGTTTCCTGTAGTCAACACAAAGGCAAAGTCCGCCGTCCTTTTTTGGAACAAATAGGACAGGTGAACTGGTGTTCAAATTGCTTGGTCAAAGAAATCCTTTTGCTACATTTTCCACAATGTAGTCTTGAAGCGCAGCTGATAATTGCGTCAAGAGAGAGTAGACTGGTCCTGGTGCCAGAGGTGGGCCAGTAAGTTTGATGTTGTGATTGTAAGGACGGGATGGAGGCAGTTTATCTGCTTTTGCAGCTGAAAAGAAGTCAGAAAAGTCATGATAAACCAAAGGTGAAGACTCTCAAATGATTTCTAAATCTTCAATCTTGTCATCTTTGAGCACCGGGTTTGAGGTGCTGGCATGGTGTGAGAGGATTAGGGAGCTCAAAATACACCGTTTGGTTGGTGTCTGTTTCTCTTTGAACAAACAGGAAAGAGGTAAGCTGGATAGGTAAGCAATAACTCCTAAATCTAAAGAGGGAATTTGGGAATGAAGGTCAGTATATTGCAAATCTCCTGGCGGAAAAGTGTCATCTAACTCAATGACAGTGTCAGGTAGGCTGTTTAATTCCTGATTGACGGAAAGTTTAGTGTTCTGGGGGTGCAAGTTTCAAAGGTTAATTACTCCTTCTTGCCAATTCACATCCGGATTCCAGTAAACTAGGAAATCATGGCCTAGAATGGTATCATCCATTCCGGGTATAGCCAAGATAAATAAATCCCATTTGAAGCTGGGGAAATTGGAGAATGCAAAGGTCCATTTTACCTTTTGGGAAACCCAATAAGACGGTTCAGTTGCACTACTTACCAAATAGATAGGAAATTTACCTATCTTGGAACGTGGAAGATCTTTGGAAGTGGCAAAAGATTCACTGATAAAGGAAACATTAGTGCCGGAATCAAGCAATACTTTATAAGGAGTGTTGTCGGAATGGAATAGGATAAATCTCAAACTTGGGGCACCTAGTGACTTGCATGTGCAAAGATTTACTTGCGGTGATTTAGATAATGTGTAGTTTTCCTTGCGAGTATCAGAAAAACTACAAGCTAATTTTTTGACTGCTTAGACACTTCACGCGCTAACAGCTTTGCACAGCTGTTGACGTCATGTTTTCCTCCACAATACATACACAGCCTGTTCTTTTCCCTTTGCAGCCATTCCTCTCTTTGAAGCACCCCGGTTTCTTTGTCCAAGAACTTCGGAGTTTTGGCGACGGCTTTCCCTTTCAAGTTGAAGTTCAAAGTCGGGGTTGGTTTGGATGGTTTTGGGTTCCCTGTTTTTTCCTTTGAGGAGTTGTCCACCCTTGGAGCCGAGGTGGACGGTCCATGGTTGTTTTGCCGAGAGCAATTCTTGTCATGATAGCCATTATCAAGCTCAATCACTCGATCAATTAGGTGCTGAAGCAATGTTGTCTTATGACCCCCAACTGCAAGCTGTTCAATTAAGCGTGCCGGTAGACCCTTTCGGAAATGGAATAGTAGAGCGGCCTTGTTCCACTGGATGCAGGACTGAACGGTTTGAAAATGAGAAATATAAACGGAAGCTCTACAATTCTCCTTCATAACTAAACTATTAAGTTTGTATTTGGCATTTCGAACTTCATTAGGATCACCAAACAGGGTGAACAATTATTGCTCAAAGCTGTCCCAGTTGTTGAGAATACAAGTGGGACTGTCATTGGAAAAAAGTTTGAGGTACGGTTTGAACCACTGCAAGGCTCTACCTCCTAAGAAGGACAAAGCATACATAACTTTATGTCTATCAGAAGGGAAATTGTTGGAGTTGTTTGAAAAGATGATTTTACAAGACTGCAGATAGGATCTAAGCTTATGAGGGTTTTCTCCTGTAAAGTGATTGGGTTGTTTCATGGCCGGAGTGCAAAAGCTAGGAGTGCTTGGACTAGATCTCTGGGCACCATGAGTGAGGGCCTGGATCAATGTCAAAAGCAGGGTTTGAGCATCAGGCTTGGTAGCAGTAGTGCAAAACCCTGGTCTACCATGAGTCAAGGTTTCATCGGAAGAATGGTCGGAGTCTGCAAATTCCGCAAGAGGTTCCGTTGGAGCATCCCGTGGAGGAGCCCAAGGATCATCTAGAGGTTCCACAGATGGCAATTTAGAAGGAGGAACTGGATCTAAGGGTTGTTGGGCCCAAGGAGCGCTGGTTCTGCCTACCCAATGAATCTCATCATTGTAAGGGGCAAGGGAAGCGTTCCTGGTTGAGCAAGTACGTGACATCAAAAAGAAGAAGTCTACTATAGGTTGGCAGGCTACAATAGATGAGTTGAGTTAGTAAATTTAATTTCACACGACCACCCCACGTACTATAGGGCAATTCTTAGATGATTGTGAGCGCAAAGGAATACCAAGTGCAAGGGCAAGTGCAAATAGCGACTCCCAGTTGCGAAGTGCAAACTTGGTTATTGCCGCTCAACAAACGGCGAGAGGAATGGAATCTGTTACGAAGAATGAAACCCAACCTGAGTCAGATGTGATAACTAAGTTTTAGAAAAATGCAAGAACGTATGAAATTAACTAACTGAGGAGACAATCATCAGGCAAGGGGATAGCCCTTATAAGGTAATCCAAAGTGACTAGATAAAACCTGGTGATGAGCTAACTACAGTTGAAGCAGTGAGGCAATGAATGACAGGAACAGGATAGGAAATGAAGCAGTGGTATAGATCCGAGGTCTTAGCGTAAGTGCGAGAAAATAGAATCTGAGCATACAATTGCATGACGATTTGGGACAAGAGCGAGTGACGTTGAAGGTAATGCGAATAAGAGGTAATAGTGTATGCAGGGTAGGGACTAGTCCAATTGCAAACTATAAATTAGTGATGGCTTAGTTAGATGTAGATGCAAACTAACAAACAATGCATGACCAAAGATGGAATTCCGAGGCTGTTGATTGGCCAGGGAAGGAGATTGGATCTCATAATGAATGGCCGACCGGTATGGAGTTAACCGCGAAGTTTGCAAGTATATACTGAGTTGGTTGCCAAGATTGGAAGGTCAGCGCGAGCCACAGGAAATAGCGGACTGCACCATTCATGTTGTGCTTTTATTTGTCACGCTTTTAGACTGAGGTAGATGGTACTGAGGAGAGGACATGTCAAAGTGGTGAAGACAATAATCCTTAAGTGCAAAGCGTGACAGACGGGGCGCCGCTCAAACGCAAGGCCGCGGCCTTGCACGTGAAGCGTTTCTTTACGCGCGGTTACACCTCCTTCAACAAGACGGCCGGGGACGGCGTTGGAAGTTCAGGATCAGTGGACGGGTCAGATCTTTTGTCTGAGGAGTAGCCCGCGGGCAACACGCCACCTTGGAGGAGTGAAAGGCTACAAACCACTGGGGACAGCTGTCAACTTGGGGGGGGACGCGAGTAGGGTAAAGGTCTGATTTTGTGAGGGGGTGTCCTAGCCAGTTCACAGCCGGAATAACTAGACACCCCAGAATTTCCGTTCTCCTACTTCTTTTTTTATTTGATTGGCCTCTTGGATTGGTACTGGTTTTGGTTATAATTGATCACAGGGACGTGGGCACGGCGCTAGCTGTGTCCGTAAATGCAAGGAAGAGCCCCGCAGATTGGGTAATGCAGGACAAGGAGCGGAGGCCTTAAAAAAAAAAAATCTTTCCCCTTTTCTTGGTGTTTTGGTTTCCTTTTGTATGGGATTGGTTCTTTTCCTTGTTTCCTCTTTGCACGGGACACATATGGGACAGGTCTGATTTGGTAAGGTGGTGTCCTAGCCGGTTACCAGCCGGAACAGCTAGACACCCCAGAATGTTTGTTTTCTCAACTTCCTTCTTTGCCTCTCTTGGATGACTGTGCGCGTGCTGGTGTAGGATTGTTGCATTTGTTGCAGGATTGGGTATGGGGAACTGTGTGGCAGTTTGTCTGGGGCGGTCCAGGTACCTTGCGGGGAACTTTGTTGGCTCAGGACATGGGCATGGACTCTAATTTCACTCATTCTCACTCAGGAGGCGGGCGCGGACCTCTTTCTCACTTACTCTTGCTCTCACTCGCGCGGATTGCTTTCAAGAAGTGGATCTCGTGCGCAAAGGTTCTCACAAGCCCTTAGGCTACTCTGGACGGCGTGGCAAAAGTTTATTTCTTTTCAAAAAGGCGCCAAACAGGATACAAGATGAAAAGGAAGAAAAGGGGGGCCGATCCATCTACGTTGGACGAATCCTCATCACCTCCTCTGCGTCTGCCCCAGCCGCTGAGGCTAAAGTCTGGAAGTCCGCCAAGAGTTCCCACTTGTCGCGGGTGGTGTGGGAGCATGGGGCCCCCAGGAATTGCCAAAGGAGTCTGTCCGGGTTGTCCACCATTGCATCAAACCTTGCAAGCAGAACAGCCGGTAAAACTGGGATATCCCGAATCTCAGGTGGGCTGGGAGGAGGCGGAACTGGTGAAGAAGGGGTCCCCGGCGGACCATTCGGGGGGCTCAGCCCAAAGGGAGGAAACAACAAGATAACAACCAGTGAAGCGGGTGGCGGAGGGGTGCCCCGCGGGGTTGGGGGCCTCTTGTCCGAGTCTGAAGAGTATGGAGGAGCCGGGGCTGGGGTAGGGACTGGAGGAGGGCCAGCGCAGCGTTGGAGGATTTCATTGATGCGCGGGTCCCTTGCGCCTTGCGTGACCCAAACGCAGTCCTCCCAGAGCCATAAGGCGGACCAATAAGCCGCAAAGTTTTGGTAGTCCTCCTTCTGTGGGGGCCCTGCTTGGCAGAATGGGGAGGCGGAGTTGCAAATCGGCCCTGGTGGGGGGCGGGCACGAGGCAATCCGGGCGGAGTCCACAAGTCCTTGGAGATTGTTTCATCATCCAAAACCACAAACGGGTCTGGACGGGCCCTCTTGCGCGGCCGGGGACGGGAACAAGATTGAGGAGGAGGATGCGGCATTCCCTTGCCAAGAAAGCAGCGGCAATGGCCACAACTGCAAGAAGTGCAGGGGGGTCAACCAGGAACAATCAAGCACGCAAGCCCTTCTGGGCGCAGAAGTTGCAGGGGACCATGATGGCGACGGAGCGGAAGGGGAGGAGGGGCCGGGGTGAGCTGGGGTGGGTTGGGGAGAGGTGGTTCAGTAGTGGGATGAAGGCAAGGAAGCAATGGGAGACCTCTGGGGACAGAACTCAACTTGGGGGGGATGTGGTGTTGTATTTATAACCTCAGGTTGAGAGCAGCGTTGCGGGCTGCGTGCTCAGCAGTTGGGTAGGTTGGGCTCAGCATTTGGGGGTGCGCGGTCTCAGAAGTGCCTGCTGAGGGCTCAGCAGCAGCCGCTGCGGGCTCAGAAGTAGGGATTGCGGGGCTCAGAACCAGGTGCGTGTTGGGCCTACTACAAGGGCTCCGGGCCACAACCTGGCCAGGAAACGCGGACCAAGTGATGGAGCCCGCCTGACCAAGCTTGCGGGTGGCTAGTCCGGAAGGCAAGGGGGGGCCATCGGGGGTTAGGAGCGCGCGGGCCAACCTGCGGACCGCAAGGTTCGCGGACGCGCGCAGGCGTTAAACCGGGGGGCTCCAAGGAGGGCGCGGCGGAGGGCCGCGCCATGAGAAGGACAAACCGGGCGTACGTTGATATCAAGGGGCACGGGATATGGGGCAAGGAATGGAGTGGTAGGGTTTTTGGGCTAGGGTTCTGTGCTTAGGGGTTGTTTTTCATTGTTATTTTGCATTTGTGGTTGTACTTAGGTTAGGGTTGAAGGGGGGGATCCAAGTCCTCACCCTCAACTCTGGGTTGGGTTTTGATCATTTTTTTTGGAATCTATCTATCAATCCATCTATTGGGGAAGGAAAGGAAAGAAAGAGGAAGGATTGGAGGAAGAAGAATACATCTCATTATCTCTCTTTTATCTCACTACACTTAAGAACTCATTACATCCAACCTCCTTACAGACGCCTAGATCATTAACTTCTGGAATTGCGGAGAACTTAGGATCGTAACTCTCCTTTACCTTCCACACTGGTTATTATCTGAAATATGATCCATCCTTATCCTGGGTATATCTATGATTGCACCTTGATCCATTGATCCTGAGTCTTTTCCCCTCTGTGGCCTGATGCCTATCACCAACCAATAGCCCTGCTGTTTGAAGGGAATTCTGCCTGTTGGAATGCTTGAGTGTGTTACACCACTCTTTGATTGCTTTCTGTGACCATACTGGTCTTGATCCTTCCTTGATCATCTTTCTGGAGCCAATCATGTTTTATTGAAGAGGTTTTATTAAGCTTAAAACCTGGAGTGTTATACGTCCTTTTTTTTCAAAGTTGCATTCTTCCAGCCTAATCTTGAGTTCCTTGAGAAGTTTTGAAGTTATCCCTGTTCAAATCAGTTTCTTTTTTCTTTTAAAGCTTCTTAAAAATATTGCTTTGTCTTTTACAGCCACTCTCAGTCATCTGGTCCCCTTCAAGTGCTTGATTGCAGAGAGTTGGGCGGGTTCATTGAGAACCTGGAGGTGGGTTGGGTTTTGTGTTGATCATCCCTGATCTCCTGCTGAAGACCAGAGTTATTAGCTTGTGGGCGTTGTTTACATACAACAGCTTTGTTCTTTTGAACTTTAAACAAAATTTAACTTCTTTTGTTCAAATATCTCCCACATAATATTTACTCAGATAGTGCCGTTCCATTGCTACCAACCATTATAAAAATTCATCCTTTACTACTTGATTCCTCACTTAAAAAGTTCTGTACCTTGATCTTGGTTTAATTTAAATATTTTTGTAACACTCAGGAGGGAAGCATAAACAGCACCTTTCCCCTCCACAGAACTTCCACGTCCTAGCACTTTTTGGGGTCTTACAGCAGTGTATGGAATAGGGAATCAGTCTTGTGAGTTATTTGTTATTGCTGAGGATCCTCCAGTTTGAATTGGTAAAAATATTGTTGGAACCTGTCATTTTTGGATTACTTCTTTGGAAGGACCAATGATCTTGGGTCAACCGTTTTCAATGCACTTTGGTGCTACATTGATGTTTTCTGATCAATTTGGGGAGAAAATTATTCTTCCCAATGCTTCCGGAAGGAATATTTAAGTTCCTCTCTGCTCTTTGGATTCTGGTTTTTGGGAAAGAGATTTACCTGGTCATCCCCCTAAATCTGTTCTAAAGGGGAAGCAGAAGGAAACCTCTAATTCCTCTCATTTTTTAGTTGATTAATTGATTCTACTGATAGTTTAAGTTTTTCCCAGCCTTGGAATTCAACTTGCGGATCAAATCTCATCCCAGCGGCTTATTTTTCTTTTTTCTCATCATTTTCTTCTGATCTGAAAATTATTAAAAATCAAAAGCATGTCAAAATAAAAAATCCCAAAGATATTCCCTCTCTCTCTGGATCTGTGTTTTCTGCATTTCCTTTTTCTCTTAAACATGTTCAATCTTCCTTTAAATCTGGTGCAGACCTATGCAATGAGTATAAACTAGATCCTTATCTTGATTATCTTCTTAATGGTTTTGTTATGGAGGAATATGGACTTCAGTGGAGGCACTTGGGGGTCAAAGTAAGTCCTCCCAATTATGCACCACTACGGAATTTTTCTACCATCATTTTTGAAACTCTACCTTGTGCCACACCTGTGAGAAATTATTATCCCTTGGTTATTCTTTTATGTAAAAAGCACCCTTCAAGGATGTTTCAGAACATAGCATGTGGAAAATTTTGGAACTTGGTCTCATTTTTTGCAGTCAGGTCTTGCTCGTCAACTCTTGGAGGAAACAAGAACTTCTCTCTTTTGGAACCAATTATAAACCAGTGGTAAAAAAGGTCCAACCCATCAATTGGCCCATTCCCCTCAACCTTAATACTCCTCCCATGCGCCCTCCATTATCCCATGATCCTTACTGTGGTTTATCTTGATCTTTTTTGGGTCCCTTTTTGCCTTGTGGTTGTGTCACTGAAGAATGTCTGAAAGTGGTCAACTTTTTTCCAGATGGATGGCTTCTTCTTGATTAGTTGAATTTGATAAAAGATGTCTTATCTCTGAGGTAAAAGTCTATTGCCTTCTGTGAAGAAGAGAGAGGTCTCTTGAAAGAATCCTATAGTTTCCCTCACATTATCCCCATAGTTGAGCACAATCCTTGGCAAAAGAAAAATATTCAAATCCCTGCTCCTAAAGTTGACCAATTTATCAAGTTGATCCACAAAAAAGTCTGTAATGGTCTATATGAACAGTAAACTTCCAGTTATTCCAGCCCTGTTTTCTGTGTCCTTAAAATTAACTGTAAAATTAGAGTAGTTCACAATCTCCGACCTCTCAAAAAATTTACAATTCAAGACTCTGGTGTTCCTCCTGTTGCTGAATACTTTGTGGAATCTTTTTCTGGGAGGGCTTGCTATTGCCTGGGGGAAATTATGGGTGGGTATGAAAAACAATATCTACATCCTATCTCTTGTCCTCTCACTACCTTTGATACTCCTCTTGGTCAATTCCAGCTTACGTTATTGCCTCAAGGTGCCACCTATTTGGTTGCAGTCTATTAGGCTTAAAAGATATGTATCCTCCAGGATGAAATTCCGGATCATGCTGGGATCTTTATTTACAATTTCCAAATTAAAGGTCCAGTGTCTGATTATGATAACATGCTCTTTTCTTGGCATTCAGAAATTTTTTGATTCATTTGGTAATTCCCTACTACTTTGGAAAGTATTCTGTTTCAAATTGAGAAATTGGGCCTGACTTTTTCTGGATCCAAATTGGCTGCTTGTTCCCCTACTCTGGAAATTGTTGTCCATGTGGTCTGCGAGGAACAAAGAAGGATGGCACCTTGAAAATTCAACAAGATCATCTCTTGGCCCAATCCTATTAATCCCACTGAAATGACAGGCTTTCTACATGTTGTAACTTATTTTTGAATCTTCATTCCATATTTATCCAAAATCTGTGCCCCTTTGCATTTTCTAAGCAGGAAAGAAGCTGAATGGATTTGGACACAACCTTGCGAAAATTTCTTTCAGTTGCTCAAAACCATTGTTGTTAAAGACATAGTTTTGAAGAAGATCTCTTATGGACCGGGAGCTGGGAGAGAAAGATGAAAATGGTTGGGAACATCTTTCTCTTTATAAAGCCTTTTTATTTTCAGATATGGAATCCAGATACTCTCAACTAAAACTGGAACTCTGTGGCATGGCTTGAATGATGAAGAAACTTCAAACAGTCCTCTGGGGTCAACATTTTGAATTTGAAGTGGAAGCTCAATCCATCATTGAAATCATCAATTCTGCTATGACTCATTGGGTAGCTTTTATTCAGATTTTCTCTTTTTATATTTTTCACAAGCCTGAAAAAATCTTTCACCATGCCTGATGGTTTATCTCAACGCCCTTGGGGAGATAATGAATTGGATGTTGGAGTGGATTTAAACAAGGAGGAACCTATAATTTTAGCTCTGTTCTATTTATCCTCTCATGATTACTCTTGCTTTCAGCGGTGTTTCTGGTTTGAATTATAGAATTACCTTTCAAAATATGCAAAGAACCCCTGATCTTTCTGCCAAAGAATTTCAATTTCTTAAAAGAAAGTCCTCTAATTTCTTTTTCCAAGGTTCTAGCCTTATGAAAAGAGGAAATCCTTGTGCTCTCATTGTTGTTACTATCCCTTCTAAGCAAGATTCAATCCGTTAAAATCTCCATGAGGTTCTTTTTCATAGTGGGGAAACCAAAACTTATTGACTCATAACTGAAAAATCCTGGTGGCCATCACTGCAGAAATTCATCTCTCAATGGTGCCGGAGTTGTAAAGTTTGTCAGAAACGCAATCTTAGGCTCCCAGCTGAAATGTTTTATCCTACTGGGGAGTCCATTGTCTTTGGGAGGATTGCTATGGATGTGGTTCATATTAAGGCAGGTGGTTTTAAGTATCTCATTGTGGATAGAGAGGATTTTTCTAGATGCCTTGAAGCATAATTTCTTAATAATCACATCTCTGAATTGGTGACAGCTTTCCTTTATGAGAACTGGACAATGTGTTATGGTTTGGCTTGATTCTACTCTACTGATGGTGGCTCTGAATTTTCTGGAAAAATTTCTGAAATGATCCAATCTTTTCCTGGAAAACATTGGGTTACTACTCCTTATCATCCGGAAGGCCAAGGCATGGCGGAACAAGGCCACGCTCCTTTGAAGGCTGCACCTTTTAAACTGGATGGTGAAAGTGGAAAGAATTGTTTCAAATTTCTTCCTCTGTTTCCCTTCTCAGATCAAATCTCAACTAAGGGGATCACTGGCTACTCACCTTAAAAAATGATTTTTGGTAAGAGAGCTGTCCTTCCTCTTGATCTTGAAATTGAATCTTTCCTGGGTATCCCATGGGAGCGGGTTTCCTCAACCAATGATCTATTAGTTTCCAGACACAAGCAACTGGAGAAAAGTGAAGACATTTGTGAAAAAGCTTATCAGAAGATGATGGAATCAAGAGAAACATCAGTTCAATATTGGGAAGATAAGAATGCAAGTCAAATCAGGGATCCCTTAGATACTGGTGATCTAGTTTTGCCTTTTAATCAATCCTTGGAGAACCAGTGGGGAAATTCTTTTTTAAATCGTTGGAATAGTCCTTATTTGGTGGTTTGTCAAGTCAGAGTTGAATTATATGTTTTGTAAGAACTGGATATTACTCAGTTTTCCAGAAGGTTCTCTGCTTATCAATTCAAGAGGTTTCATTGTTTTGGGGGTAATTTGGGGTCAAAGTAAGTCTTCCCAATGATGCACCACCAGGGTCATCTCCAGCGTTTTTTTTTGTAAAACTCTGCTTTATGCCACATAAGTGAGAAACTGGTACAGCCCTATTGTTTTGCTCCTGAAACTCCTAGGGCTCTCTGGGATGGATCAAGTTTTTTTACTCAACTCTGTAATCATTCTCAAAATCAAGAAATGGCCAATTTTTTTATTTATATTTTCTACTTTTCTCCTCATCCCAATATCTTCAAAATCTCAAGATGCAGACTAGGGACATTGTGTAATTTGCGGAGGGATGTGGTGAACAATTTGGTGCAATTCAGGAAAAGGGGCCAAATTTAAAAAAAAATAGTTGTTTATCTCATCAAAAAAAAATTCTCCATTGGAAACTCTTCCATTTTCTGTTTCTCCAACTTCTTTCTATCCCAGCTTTCTAGGAAGGGTACCCCTGTGGTGTTCAAGTCCCCAGTTTTTTTTCTCAAGTCCTGTCAGCCTGCTACTTAGCACAGAGCAACCTGACAAAGCAACAAAAATAATAATATTAACAAAATTAAAAGGAACAAAGATAAATGAATAAATAAAATTATTATAAAATAAAGGAGTAGGAAATCCATAAATATTATTGCAGAAATGGATTCCCCACCCAAAATAAGGTAGGGTCACTCACTGACCCCACCCTTGAATTCTTACTCCTTATATTTTTTAATTAATTTAATACAAAATGGTAAATGACCACAGCACCAGTATGGCACCTTTTAGCCATTTTAATATTTCACATGATATGTCATGTATAGGTTTCACACCTAAATTTCAGTCGAAATCCAGGTGTTGTGTGTAGTTTAGGAGTTACACGGGAAATTGTGTTTTCTCACAATTCCCGCACGCAGCCCCGCGTCCCTACAGCGCTGGTCTCCTGCGTACGCAAACTCCCGCACGCAGCCCCGTGTCCCTACAGCGTTGGGCTCCCGCGTACGCCAACTCCCGCACGCAGCCCCGCGTCCCTACAGCGCTGGACTCCCGCGCAACTGAATTCCCGCGCAGGTAATCCATTGACCTAGTCACGCGCGCAGCGGTAAAGTCCCCCGCGCGCATCTGAGCAGCGGATCAGTCCCCGCGCGCATTTGAATGGACTGATCCCCGCGCCTCCTTCTGTGATCAGTTTGACATCCAGGTACCGCTTAGAGGAGCTACAATATAGTAGGATCTACACTACATATGTAAAGCTACTACACAAGCATAGATTATAGTTCAAAAACCTTAAAAATCAATTAAAATTAGTTATTAACTAATTTTTAGTATTTTTTTATTAATAAAATAAAGATCCAGACTCACCCCGACATAAGTTGATCAGAACCTTCAAAGACCACGAAACTACATAAGGAGGGGTCGTAAAAATTATTAAAAATTACATACAGGATCAGCAGAGGATGGAGAATCAAAAAACATCCACGTCTGCTCACTTTGGACCAGTACTTACAGTACAAATTGAGGATCAGTGCAGGATCAGCAAAATGACTAATGTATTGATTAACAGATCCTGCAGCTAAAAAGGAGCTGTTCCTTGACAGATCTAAGGCCAGCAGGCTAACAGCACCTTGAGGACGTGCCAATCTTGCCCTGATCGCCCCCCTAGCCTCAGCCCATGGCTAGTACCCCTTCTAGAGGCCCTAAAGCACCCAAAACATTATATTTAAACAGGCTCTTTTTGCCCTTCTGTTTCCAATCAGTTATCAGTTATCAGGAATTATTTATTATCAATCAGACACGGTGTCATTTTTAATCAAGTGCTTATATGAAGATAAGCAAGTGATTTATGACTTAGTCTGTAGTAGTATTATTTACCTTTATTAACCAATCAACCATTGAAGTTTAGTCAAGCAATCAACCCCATCTGCTCTGAAGCCCTTCCAATTATTCCAGGATTTTCGTGGTCAAGTGCTCAGAGTGAGTGTTTCCCTTCCTGTCTAGGCCACTTGTGCTGTTAAGCCCGGCCATTAGTGGAATAAGTCCTTTCTAAGGCACCCATATTTATTCCAAGGTTCTTAAACTGCCTAAGGAGGCCCCTTGAAGAGAGGTTGCTAGTCTGTAAAGATCCCCAGTAGTATAATACTGTGGCCCCTCTTTTTATATTATATTTAAAATATTTATAACCAAACCAAATAAACCTTGCATTTGATCTTACCATACCATTATTGGAGCTTTAAAGTGTTTATTCTTTGGAATATTATTGCTCCAAGTTCTTTTATCACTCTCTGTAGCTAAAGGACTGCAAGGTTCCTGGTATCAGAGAGCTGACAAGTCCTCCTCTTTGCGCTTGGCACCTGATTTTTTTTGGCCAAGTGCGTGGAAAGTCATTCTCCTCTTTCTCTTCATCATCATCACCCTTTTCCAATCCAAATTTACCATCCTCAACTTGTCATGATCCCAAAAATCTCAAAGCTTGCCATCCTTGGCCTCCATATCTCCAAACCCAATCTCCGTCAAATGTTCAGATCTCCTTACGGCTTACTTGTTTGACTGATCTTTAAATCATCCTTCTATGCTCATCAACAAGGATCCAGTTTAAATTCAATTTGATTCAGAGGTGTCTATACCAATGAGGAGGATCAAGATGATCTTGAAACCATCCAGAAAAAAAAACAATTGCTTACTCAGTCATTGCCATCAACACCCACCATGAAAAAAATGATGGCACCTGCTGGCAGGTGTAGCACCTGAATCTTGTTTTGGTTTTGTTTTAACTCTGAGAAAACTCTGTTTCTAACTTGATTTGGAACCTGAGAAAAGTTTTTTGTATCAGTTCTTGAAGATTCCAGATGTAGGAAATTTAAACTTTGATCTAAATTTTAACTGAAGATTCAAAAATCTGCTCAGACATGTTGGAAAGATTGTACCACATAGAAATTGAGTTCAATTATTTATTTCAAATAAATCAATTTGACATTGAAATAATTGGGGAGGTTCACATTTTTTTTAAAAAATAAATGAATTTACAAAAAGCAAACCATCTCCTTGAATGAGTTGATTTCTTGAATATCTTGTGGCAGAAAATTTGTTTTAAACATTTGATATAATATTGGAAGCTCAAAAGTAAAAATCTAGTCATATTGAAATGTTTTATTCAGAATTGATTAGCTAATAAATAAAGATTTTCCAAAATTAAGAGCTTTTGATTTTCTTTTCTGGGTGACAACAGCTGAAATATGGAACTACTTGGAAATAAATTTTTTCAAACCAATGTGTGGTTTCAAGTGATTTTTATAATCTTTCTAATTGATCCTCTACTGGCTTCATCCCCAAAATCAATGTCTCTTTCAAATTTAATGTGGCAAGAAATAGAGGGCAGTAACAATATGAAGTGAGGGATTCACATGGTTTCATGTGATAATTTGGGGTTATTTCATCATAAGTTCTTCCATATTCTCCTTTTTTTTTAGCTTTAAGTTCACCTTTCATCTCAGATACATATTTGAGCGTTTTTATCAAGCTTATGAAGAAATTATGAATAAATTTTGCCTCTCCAATACACTTGGAAAGAGTGATATTTCCCCTCATATTCCTCTTCTGTATTGGAGCAGCATTTCAAACTAGGGAGAAGGTTTTTTTCCAAATCCTTTCCCATATGGTGCTCTGCACTGGCCAAGCGGTTTCTATATATCTTGCAGATTGAATATTTAAATTTCAACTATCAAGATTTAGAAAATGAAGAGAAATCTTGAGCTTACTCTTTGTTTAACCCTAGACCTAGGCTTCTTGTTACGTGTACTAGGCTTTGTGTAATTATCGTTCTGTCCACAAGGCCAATGTTCCAGTAGGCCAAATAATATTTCCTTCTTGCAAAACTCAATATCAAGTGGATCATTTGTAAATTCATAATTTTCCTTAGCATTTAACCAATTTTTTATTTTCACTTCTGACAATATTTGTTCACACTTTCTTTAATTATGATGGTCTCATTGGAAAGTTGGACAATGTATGCCATAGCTTTCTCATTATTTCTTGCATTTCTCTTTGAACTTTCCCAGAATGTTCTTCTTCCCTCCCTAGAGGTTTTCATTGGTTGTTTCCATGATGAAAAAGTTGTTGTTTGTGTCAATTTTATCAATGATTTTTTAGTTTAAAAATTAAAATTGATCTTCAGTGGGAAGGGGCAGAACCCTGTCTCTTCAAGATTTCATGTTTAAAATATCCTTTACATAGTCACATAGGCATAGACTTATGGGGTCATTTGAATTTAGCAAATGTTCTGCTACTTCCTTGTTTAATGTGCAAGTTTTGATGGACTTTGAACTATGAGGAGATCTAGAATCCATATCATAATATAGGAAATTCTTCAAGTAGGGCTTGAAACAGTTATGGGGTTGTTTGAAGTGTAGATTTTATGGAGGGAAGGAATTTGCAGACAATTGAATGTGATGTTATCAGCCATTGAATATGATGAATTTTTAGTGATTATAAATGGTGCGTTTACAAATTGAATATCTCAAATTGGTTATGCATCTACTCCATAATTCAGTTCAAATATGTGAGCCAAATTCTACATTTTGCAATGGAAAAAAAATATTTTCAGATGGAAGAAATGTTTGGGAACTACCACTTGGACTTTGATAAAAATGACCACATTTTTTATTAGTGTTTGGCTTTACCATGGATCTTGATTTATATGATGATTTTTCATCATTTTAAATTATGTGGGAAATAGTAATCATTCTGCTCCCTTTGCAAGGCAAAAGAATGAATCAATAAAATAGATTGAAAATAATCATTAAATTTCACATTTTTAGTAATTTTGGAGATTTTACACTGAAATTCAAAAGCTTGCTGATGCAAACCAAGTATTTCCTTGGTACGTTTATTTAAAATCAAGAAGAAACCAAATATAGAATTTTTCTCAAATTATTGGGATGAGCACTTAAGTTGTTTAAATTTCACCTCCATTTTTTGAATCCACAGTATGATCCAGATAATCAATTTTCCCAAGGTTTAGTATTGAAATCATTGAAATGCTTCTATAATTGTTTACATGCAAATTCAAATTTCAATTGTTAATTTGTATTAAAATTCTTTGAAAAAGATGATTCCTCTAATGCATTTAAGAGTTGCACTTTTGATCCAACTTGCAGTAAAATATGATTGTGAATCTGTTTTGATATCTGCTACCAGTAAACAAAATATTGAAAGATTCCTTAGTAGCTGAATATTTCTGGTGTTGAATGGAAATTTACAAGGATTCATTTGAAATTTTAATTGCCAAAATTCTTCCCAATTGAAAAGAGGGGAAACTTAAAATTCTTAAAAAAATGGTATTATAAAGTCATTTCTGGATCATTTACCACATTTTAGATCAATTTTTTTCATTTGAATTGAGATAGAATGTAATTTTTTGATTAAAATTGTTTTCTTACTTCCTTTCATGTATTAAAACAATTTCATTTTATTTGGTTAAACATAAATTTTGAAGATTCAACTGAGATCTTTTGAGACATATATAAAACCTGAATTCATAAATAAAAATCAATCTTACCACCTTTCCACTTGTGTTTACCTTCATGGGTTGGTTGCATTTCATGAGAGGACAATATTTCACAAAAAGAGTTCAAGTTTCTTGCATAGCTCATCAAGCCTTATTTTTCAAGTTTTATTTTTGTTTTAAGCCAAATATGATTGAATTTCTTTACAAAGAGAGCTTCTTATGAAAAATTAGTTCTTTCATTTAAAGATATAGTAAATATTTCAAGCTTCTTTTGAGATTGAAATGAGGTGATCTCATTAGAAAATATTTTTTATGATACCTTTGAGGTAGCAAACCCCATTCATTGGAAAAATGCATTTATTTTCTTAGGATGAGATAATTCATTTTTTAATGAAACCAATGGACAATAAATTTTATTTGATTTTGCAAAATATCAAAAAAATTTTTTGAATTGAACATTGAAAGATTATCAAAAGGTCATACACTCCATAGTTGACAAATTTCAATTTATTACTGATTTTTTATGAAACAAAGATTAGCTTTTCTTTCCTCATTTCATAAAAAGGCTTTTTCTAGCATTGAATTTGAGGTAGGGCACTTATTATTCTCTCTTCTGATCAACTGTTGTTTTATAATCAGAAAGAGGTGGAATTATCATCAAAGATTGAGTAGAGAAACCAATATTTTTCAAAATTACTGGTAATCATTGATGAGAAAAATATAAAAGTCCCTTGGAATTGAAATTCTATTGAACAACAATGGAAAATATGTTACAGAAATAGCAATTAATGATAAATATGACATGATTTTTGAAGCATAAGTACTTAAAACTTCTGAGGAATTCACGCCTCTTCATCCAAAGGTCCCAGACATTTTGTATTAATTGTTCTGGAATATGCAATTCTAATGCCTCCATGTCAATTATTCTTTGAATTCTGAAAACCCAAACTCTTTCATTCTGCTCTTCATGCAGCCAGATTTGACTTGGTGACCAAATTTGAGGACGTGGCTCAATTTCTTCCTTGAGCTCATGATCAATATGTTGGTGTGTTTCTTCCAACAATTCTTTTTGTTTCTGGGACAATAGAACCATTTTTTGCTTGATGTTTGAGGGGTATTGGGAGGGATTGGCCGATTTTATATTTGTTTTCTGTGAGGTATGAGTTTTTTTATGTTTTTTGTAAGAATCAATTTTGGGTTGATATTTATAGGAAATAAAAAGGAAGTATACTATTTCATGAATTCAAATTGAATATTGCATATATAAAAAAACTATGCATAAATTTTTCGGAGATTTTCACGGGTGCTTAGCATTATATGCATTAAATACAGTAATTCAAGAGTATTACATACTGTATTGCTTTGGGAAAGAATTGAATGATTTTAAGAAATTCCTGTGGCATTTTGAAGGAGAAAATTTGAATTTTAATGGAACTATGGGTTTGAAGATGAAATTAAAATTGGAATGAAGTTCCCTTGGTTGATTCATTTCTTAATAAATGAATGATTGGTTAATAAATGAAGGTATTGTGAATCACTGTTGTTGATAACCAAACACAAATCACAGCTAAACTAAAATTTAGGATAGACAGAGATTTGCATTTATTTGGATTTTTTTATCTATTCAATTGTGATTATGTACACTAAAAACAGCCATGATATGATCCCTTGCTTTGTTTTAATTCCTTTGAAAAACCAATCATAATTATGAACAGCAGTTTTTGGAGATATCCAGTAATTTTTAAGCAGGGTGCCATGCCTACTTGCTTTGATTTGCATCCCATGACCTTTGTATGAGTGTTTCAGAAACACACTGCATCCATGCTGTTGAGGCAAAGAAAATATGATATTTTCATAGGGAAGGCCCAAAATATTTGATCATTTCAATGTTCCATTTGCAGTTTTTTTAATATTCAAAATAATGTAATTCATCTTTCAGTGGTACTTGACTCCCATAAAATGACAATATCAAAATAATTTCTTACCAAAAACAAGCTATTCTTAATTTAATTTTTTTTCAAGATTTCTTCATAATTTTTATGCTTTGCAGCGGATGATATAAAAAATTATGTAATGAGCAAAGAATCTCATTATCTTCCAAAAATGTAGGGTTTGGTTTAAATTTAAAGACTTAAATTTCAAATCAGCTACTGAGTCAATAAGTTTCATGGGCAGTATGATCATTGAAAATTCAATCATTCAAAATAACCATGCTTCAAGTCAAAAATTTGGTTATCCCAAGATAAGAAAAAAAAATTGAAATCAAGAAATATCCATCAAGAAAAACTAATAGTCTAATTTCCTAACAACTCACCAGAATTAACTATGGGAAGCTTTAGGTTCTGAGGTAACTTCAACTAAATTAGAAGAGGTAGTTTTTTCAACAGCCCAGACGGTATTGAAGTGGCTCCCCAGATCATAGTCAATTACAAGCACATTTCCTCCAGAAGGACCTCAGCCAATTTTTCATAAGAAAATATTTCATTAAAAATGCCAATTACATCTCTCCAGTTGATTTTTTGTTTTTTAATCAAACCCATATCAATCAAGGCAGTGAGTATATATGCCATTCTGTTAGCAAGTTGGCCCCAGAGTGGCCCATCAGTCAAGCCAGCTTTCAACTTTGACTCAAGAACAAGACTGCCAAATTCAAGGATCATGCCAGACTTCCACTTTGGCATGACTTGTTGATTTACTGGACATACCCATATAGCAGCAGGACCAAAAACTAACATGTGCAAAACACATGCTAGAGAATTGGTCCCCCATCAATTCTTCTTTTCTGCCAAGTCCTTTGACATGAAAGGCTGCCAATGATCTCCTTTTTCATCCAGCGGTAAGTTGAAAAGCCCATTGACTAGAGATACAACATACTAAAAAACATTATTGAGGCCACCTTTTCAAGCCTTCATCTCAGCAACCTGGTTAGCACCCAAGCTCTTGTGTTGAGCAAATGTGGAATCATTGATTACAGCTGCTTGCAGGTTGGAAAAGTAGCTTGGTGCTTTGAGTAAAGCCTCATCTTATTTCCTGTCAATATCTTCCATCAAGAGAAGCAAATTTATGGAAATTTTTTGTGAGACTGTCAGCTTGCTACTATGTACAGAGAAACCTGTCTAAGTAACAGAAATATAAAATAAAAAAAATTAAATAAGAATATTCAATTTAGCTTAGGAAGTAGGAGGTAATCCTTAAATATTATTACAGAAATAGATTCTCCACCCAACATTAGGTAGGGTCACTCACTGACCCCACCCTTGAAATCCAACTCCTTATATTTTTAACAATTAAAGAAAGAAAAAAACAAAATACCACGGCATCACTATGGGACTTTTTGGCCAATTCAATATATTTTACACACATTTTCAGATATAGGTTTCACACCTAAAATTCAGTCAGAATTGAGGTGTTGTGTATAGTTTAGGAGTTACATGCGGAAATGTTTTCTGTCACAATTCCCGGGCGCAGTCCCGCATCCTTACCTAACTCTTACATACCAGTAGCATCAAACTCCCGCGTACTGAAGTACTGCGCGCAGCCAATTCTGCCACAAATCCAGCAGATCCTACCCCGCGTGCATCTGGATGGACTGATCCCTGCGTCAGGATAAGTAATGACTAATCTGGAAAACAGGTACCAGTCATAAGAGCTACAACCTATTCATGATTATCTGGTATATGTAATAAAGTTACATATGCATTACTAATAGTCTAAAAACTTTAAAACTTAAATAAAATTAATAAAAAACTAATTTGAAAGTATTTTTAATAATAAATCAAATATTGAGGATTAACACATAAAAACCCCTGATCCTGACCTTTGAAGACCACAAAACACTACAAGGAGTGGCTGTAAAAATTGTTAAGAATTACCTACGTGATCAGCAGATAATTGAAATTTAATAAACATCAACATCTGTCTACTTTAAACCAATATCATCAATACAAATAGAGGATAAGTGCAGAATGATCAAATTACGCCATTAACAGATTGACAAATCCTGTGGCTAAAATATTGTATAAAATCAGCAGATCTGAGGACAGCTAATTGACAGCACCAAGTGGACGCGCTGAAACTTCCCTGACTAACTTGCTATCCTCAGCCGATGAGGCCAACCCTCTCTAAGTCCCCTGAGAAGCTCATAATCACCCCAAAAAGTTTTTATACAGACCTCTTTGGATCTATCATTCCCCATAGGTTTACCAGCAATTATTATTATCAATCAGACACAGTGTCATTGTTAGTCAAGTGCTTATAAAAAGATCAGCAAGTTATTTATGACCTAGTCTGTAGTAGTATTATTTTTTTCTCAAAAACATCAACCCATTGAAGTTATTCAAGCAAATCCACTCCGTCTGCTGTGAAACCCTTCCTATCTTTGCAGGATTTTCGTGTTTAAGTACTCTGAGTAAGTTTTTCCCTTCCTGCCTTGGCCATTATGCTATTTTTCCCAGACATATCAGTGGATAAGTACTTATAAGGCACCCATCATTTATTCCAAGGTTCTTAAACTGCCTAAGGAGGCCCCTTGAATACAGGTTGTCTTTCTATAAAGATCCCCAGTAGTATAATACTGTGGCCCCTCTTTTTATGAAAAATTGAAAACCCTTCTAACCAAACAAATTAAACCTTGCACCAGCTCTTAACATATTTATTATTTGATCTTTTTAAGTTTTTATCATTGGAATACTATTATTATTATTGTTCCAGTATATTCTATCACTCACTTTAGATAAAGGACTGCAAGTTTCCTGGTATCAGAGAGCTGAAAGAGACTTCACCAATGATGTCATTCAAGGTGTGCTTCAGTTTCATGTATGCCCCACGTATTGGTTCTCTGGTATAAGTTAGGATCTCAGAGAGGGGATGCATATTGAGCTGGACTGTCTTCCTGCAGCGTGAGAGGGATTTTTTTTTGATGAAGGTGATCCTATCAAAAACATCATAATCTTTTCCAAGCAAGGTTTTTTCTGATAACTCAAGAAGTAAGAATCAGTTTATTTTCATAGGAGTGGGAGACAGCATCATGAAGATTCACCATCTTTGCACGGTGTCAAACAGAGGTCCAACAACTTTAAGATTGTTTATGATTTGGGAGGGTTTTACAGGATCCCTTTTCCAAGAAGGTTAAGGGTGTTTTTAATTGAAAACTGGGTAGTGCTGATAGTTTTGGTATAAGTTGAAGGGGTTGAATTGTCCTTTAATTCTTCTCAGTATGACAACCTCAACAGGTCTTACTTAGTCAAGCCAACAAAAAGTTCTGGGCAATGTAATAGAATTAGCTCCCATGATTTTCATTCCATTAACAAATTATTCCACTGACCTGGCCAATTTGAGCCAGGATTTTATTTTTGACCAATGCTTTGGGCCTGGGTTTCAGTTTGGCAACTTGCATGTCCTTCAGTCTGAGATTACTCATTCAATGAAGGTTCCTCAATACTTGGCCTTGAAGTTCTTTGTTCCAAATTGCTATTGATGAGTCTGGCATTAGATGCATTCCGCTTTTGGGGTATGAAGGATGGCGCACTCTAATTCAGAAAGGGATGATTAATTTAGAAGTTGATTTTGGGGTGATTATCAAGCATAGCCTTCAAAATAGTAAACTGAAAGTCTCAGGGGATGTTGGGACTAGGGTTGGTGCAGGTGTGGGACTCCTGGGTATGGTTGAATAATCAGGATTTCTGGTTGCTCTGGTTGTGCATCACTTGAGCAAATTCTGTGTTGGAATCAGAAAATTCATCTGATGCTTGAGAGCTAGAGGGTGGCCTTGATGTTGATTGTCTATCTGCTTCCTTATAACCTTGGGCAGCCAGCCAGGCAGATGCCCTGCTTCCTGGAGCAATCTGAGGTTCTTTAGCTGGGGTTTCAGGCTTCAGCACTGGGATATTTTCAGAGGCCTTGAAAGTGTCACAATCAAGGGAAACAACCCTGGCTTCCTCAACTGGATCCTCCAAAGGCACAGATGCAGTGGATATTTCAGGTTTACCTGGAAATATGGGAATGAATCAGCTTTGAATATTTGGATAATTTTTGATCAACACTTTGTTGCATCAAATGATTCTTTCAAATCACTGGTTTTTTTGGCCAGGTGCTTTCCTAGAACCAATGAAAGCTGGGGGGCCAGCAGATCTTGAGCGGTTTCTGGTTCATCATCCACTGATGGTACCTTGTGAGTTGATTGAACATCTGAACTATCAACTATTGTTGGCTGTTGTTGTTCTTTGGTTGAAGGGTCAAGAAGACCAAGATCTATGGATGTTTGCAACCTCAGCTGTTCCACCTTTGAATTGTACTTTTTCTGATAATAATCAAGCATTGACTGCAATACTTGTTAATGGGATCTTTCAACATATTCCTCACAAAGGAGTGCATTCAATTGATTAAGAGCACATTGTTACAAAAAGTGATCATACCAGCTCAAAGAAATATTATACCAGACAGGAAACAGGCAATTCAAACACTTACCAGGGAAATCAGCCATGGTGAAATGAAGGTATTTTTCAAGGTGAAGGGGCTTGAGGTGATGCTGTTCAAATCTGAGGGGTATGATTTGGTTAAGATCAGGATGAACCAAGACCTCTGGTTGAAGAGGCCAAGGCTTATATACCCTGAAAACCTAGTCACACCTTACATGTGTGTGTAATATGAATGACAGTTGCTCATTGCGTACAATCTAAATAGTTCATTTGTGTAAATAGCCTGAATTATCACAAAATTTTCCACTTCCTTGCATATTACATATTTATGTATGTCATTTGAAGGGAGGTGGACAACTTCTGAAAACTTGTCCAGCTCCCTGGACATGAAACACATGACATGGGAAAAATTTGTGAGTTGGCTAGGGAGGTGGACACTTTTGCTAATTCATCCACCTCCCCGCAAACACCTGGGAGCATGATTTTGAATATTCCAAATGATCAATGATTGCTGGGATAGTGGATCAATTAGCATAAGTTGTCCACCTCCCCAGCCAACTCACAAGGCATTCCCATGTCATGTGATTCCTGAATGCAAACAAGTCCAGGGAAGTGGATGACTTATGATAAGTTTTCCACCTCCCTTAACATTAGCTTTACATGTAATAAGCAGTAAAGCCACAACCAATTTCATGGAAAGGTGGAAAACCTAGCATAATTCAACCATCAATCCAGAGACATCCAATCCTACATCCCAACTAGTACAGATGTTGTACAACTCATTCACACTTTTACATTTTTTCATGAAATAAATGGTGATAATTTCAGCACAAAAAGTTGATGTTTGAGTTATATACATTGAAGGAAATGTTTAACCATATCTGGCTTTCTTTCCATTATTTGTAGTTACAATTTCACAAGGATAAAAATTTAGAAGTTTAAGAGAAGCCTTTGCTATTTATTTTTTTATTTGGAAGGAGAAACCAAAATTAGTATGATGTTCAGTTTTTTTGAAGGCTGGGTGGAGCAAAAGTATTTTGATGAGGAAAGACAGAAGTTTGCCATCAAATTTCTATGATGCCCCCAGCTTTTGCGTAATCAACCACAAAACCAAGTTTTGGGAAGGAGAGACCATGGCCTGTTTCTTTAGAGGGAGGAGGGATTGGGGTTCCAGTAGGTTTTTCAATATAAGAGAAAAAACCATAAGTATAAAAATTAAAGTCATCCTGATCTGTATGAGGAAGATTGGAAAAGTCATCCCAAGTGACAATGAAATTAGAAGCATGAAGAAAAGAATTCCTTTGGTCATTCCACCCTGGAGATGTCCAGTTTGGAATTTTGAACTATTCCAATACTTCCTTTTTCTTCAAATGAGCAGTGTTTGATAAACCTTGTATTCTATTGAAAATCAGTTGGTTATGTACTGGAAGCTTAGACCACAACAGATCATCCTTTCCTATTTGGTCTGGGTTCATATCCTTTCTCCTTGCATATATTCCTATTTTGAAATATATTTTTATGGAAATTGGTGAACAAAAACATGATTAGAAAGTTTTTCTTGATCTCCAATACCTGCAGAATATCTTTGGTCAGTTACCTGCTGAAAGCCTATTCCAAAAATAGATCCACCCTTAGTGTTTCTGTTGTTTTTGTTCAGGCTCTGTTGATTGTTTGCCATCACATAGAGATCTTGTACCATCTCAAAAAATTCAGTTTCCAGCAATTTGTATGGTTGTTGCTGCAATGAATGAGACTTGACAACCACATAGGGTTGGTACTTTCTGTTGTAAAACACTTTTAGATTTACTGGGGGTCCTACATTTGTTCCTACCACTTGGCATGGAATTAAACCCTTGTTCAAGGTGATGAAGTAGATTGACTCAGATACATGGAGAGTGTTTTGTTGATTGGATTCTTGAGAGGTGATTCAAAGATTTCAGATACCAATAGAGCACAAATTCAATTAGTCTAACTTTTCAGAGTTTCAAAAATTGAAAAAGAAGATGCAATCTTACCTGGCGAGACCTTCTGGGATTGTTTGGGGATGCTGGAATGGTGGCGCTTGGATGCTTGTTTGCAGGCAAAAATAAACTACTTGTCAATTTGCAAGCACTCGCCAATTCACTTGCAAATCAACAAGCAAGTCTTGCTGCACAAGCCAGCGGCCTCGCTTGCGTGCACCTGTCTAGCGGAGGCGAACTTGCTGACCATTGCTGGCAAACGCAAGCAACGGGTCAGGTTTCCAAGGCGCATTGACGCGCACAGACGTCTCTCAGGGCCATGGCAACCTGGGAGAGAGCAACAGGGTTGCGTTCAGCAACCCTGTTGCAAATTGAAGCAATTTTGGTCGCTAGCGTTTCCCGGGAGGAAAGCAAGCGACCGGGGCATTGCCCCAGCAGCTCCAGGCCCAATGTGGGCTCCTCCAGGGCCTGAAGCTCCTCAAGCCCATCAGGGCCATTTTCATGGAGAGCCCAGGGCAAGTGCCCATGGTTTTTGGCCATATTGCATGAGAGGGAGGTGGGTCCTTGAAAAAAATAACACATGGCATGGATATACCATGCCATGTGTTTTCTTCTCAATGTGGCTATGATTCAAGCCACAAGGGGGGATAATTAATGCATGAGAATTGAGCATGAATTTCACAATGAGAAGTATGCATGAATTTAAGAAGTATTCATCTGCCCAATGTGAGATGGAAAGATGCAGAGGATATTTTTGAATTTGAATAAGATTCTTTTGAGAATTCCTTTGTGATAATTTGATACTATTTTTTTAGAATTCCCAAATATAGACAAGGAGTGGACCAATGGCTTTCATATTGAAATATATTGAAAGAGCTGGACCCTGATACATAACACCTGTATTAATTCTGCGCACCCACGCGGGGTATGATGAGAAATAAATTTGAAACCTAATCTCCACTCCTCACTACCACTGACCTATTACTGGAGGACAGAGATCTCTTCTTTCAATCATTCACTTATTCACTCATTGTACTGCACTGGTATTCTCATTCCTCCAGGTAAGCTCTTGCACAAAACTCTCATGTTCCACTGTACCATTGTCTCAGCATCTAACACTTCCTCTTCACCCCTCACATTTAACTCCATCAGGTGTGAACAATCTCAGAGTCATTTTTCCCCATTTTTGTGCTTGTCCAACTCACTTCCTGCCGGTGTTTCATTAGGTACTCTCACTTGCTATTGCTTTTCACGCTTCTTTGAATCATTCACTTATTCACTCATTGTACTGCACCAGTATTCTCTGTCCTCCAGGTGTGAACAATCTCAAAGTCATTTGTCCCCATTTGTGTGCTTTTCCAACTCACTGCCTGCCGGTGTTTCATGAGGTGTGAACAATCTCAAAGTCATTTGTCCCTATTTGTGTGCTTGTCCAACTCACTGCCTGCCGGTGTTTCATGGGGTTATGAGCCCAGGTCATTTATCACTCTAAATAACCTCAATAAAGCACAATGTACGGAGGAGATCAATTCATATTATTTTTTTACTCCAAGAAAACAACTTTCCAGTATAGAAATCCTCCATCAAGAGCTACCTCAGCATGAATGACTTACTTGAGAATCTCACCACCTCAAACCCTCTGGTGTGGAAAGAAGAGTGGTGATACCCCTGAAGTTGTCCTCAAGTTCCAGAAGTTATTGGTCTAACCGTCTGTAAGGAGATTGGATGCAATGATTTTAAGAATAGAGAGAGTGATGATAAGATAAATTCCTTCCTTCCAATCCTTCATATACCATTCCCTGGTGGTCCGGTGATATGATATATATATATCTATTGTCTGATGATCCAATGATCCAATATCTATATGATACAACCCAGATTTGAGAGTGAGGTATTGGAGTCCTCCCTCTCAACCCTAACCTAGGTACAACCGCAAGAAACAAGATAGATGAAATATTACCCCAAGTACAGAACCCTAGCTCCACCCTAACCCTACCCCGTACCACCCACCCCGTCCAAAACCCTCCCCTTCAATATCAAGTACGTCCGGTTTGCACTTCTCATGGCGCAGCCCTCTGCCGCGCCCTACTCGGAGCCCACCATGTTTATCCATACGCGCGCGCCCACGGATCCCGCAATCCCGGAGTCATCCTGCTCTTATGCCCGCACAAACATCCCCGGCGCGTATAACCCCTGATTACCCCGCCCTTGCCTTCCAGACAAGCCACCCGAAAGCTTGGTCAGGCTGGCTCCATCACTTTGTCCGCGTTCCCTGGGAGTTTTGCGGGCCGACGCCCCCCAGAGTAGGCCTGAACCGCAACTGGTGCCAAGCCCCGCAATCCCTGCCGCTGAGCCCTCATCAGCTGCTGCTGAGCCCCCAGAAGGCACTGCTGAGACCGCGCGCAGCCCAAATGCTGAGCCCAACCTACCCAAATGCTGAGCGCGCAGCCCGCATTGCAGCTCCCGATCCAAGGTAATAAATACAACACCACATCCCCCCCCCAAGTTTAGTTCTGTCCCCAGAGGTCCTTCCATCACTACCTTGACCCTACCGTGCTACCAGACCCCCCCCCCCCTGCTCCCAGTCCACCCCAGCTACTAGCCCCTCCCCTCCTTTCAACTTCTGCCAACACTATGATCCCCTGCAATTTCTGCGCCCGGAACGGGCACGTGTGTTCAATTGTTCCTGGTCAACACGCCTGCAGCACTTTCCCTTGCAGCCACCACCGCTTCTTGCTTAGCAAGGGAATTCCCCAGCCTCGCCCTCCATCTGGCTCCTGTTCCTGCCCACGCAAGAGGGCCTTTCTGGACCCGTTTGTGGTATTGGACAATGAAACCATCTTGCAGGACTTGTGGACTCCACCCGGATCACCCCTTTGCTGTCCCGCCCCAAGCTTGATTTGTGATTCCTCTTTGCCGTTCCGCCGCGCAGGACCTCCCTGGAAGGAGGACTTCCCCAACTTTGCGGCTTACCAAGCGGCTATGCTATTCTGGGTGGACCGTGTCTGGGTTATGCAAGGCGCAAGGGACCCGCGTATCAATGAAATCCTTAAATGTTGCGCTACTCCTCTCTGAGTTCCTACTCTGCCCCCTGCCCCTGCCCCTGCCCTGGCTCCTTCCCTGGCTCCTTCCACGGCTCTGCAAGGCGCCCCCCCACCCCCCCCGTGACCCATTGTCATCCCATTGTTGCCTCCTTTTGAACCAAGCCCCCCAGATGGTCCTCCGGAGGCCCCCTCCTCACCAGTCCTTCCTCCCCCCAGACCACTCAAGATCCTGGAAATCCCCGTTGTTTTGGCACCCCCTGCAGCCTGATTTGATATCTTTGCTGAAAGGTCAACCGCCATGCTCCGCAACTTCCTAGCAACCCCCGGTGCTCAACCCTTGGAATCCTGGAGCGAGCTCTTGATGTCTTTCCGGGCCTTACTGGCGTCTGTGGGGGCGGAAATGGAGGAAATGATGAAAATGGCTTAGGCCCATTGCCCACCCCCTCTCCCCCCTTCCCTCTTTCCTTGTTTTTCATTGTACCGCGCTTCCCCTGTTTGAGAGAAATACAAATCTTCTGCGCACGCTTCCTTTCCCAGCGGGTTGTCCTGTGGAAAAATCCCCACTTCCCATGTTAATTTCAAAGAAAGTCCTGCATCCTCCCATCATGAGTGAGAATGAGAGTGAGATTGAGATCCGCGCACACTTCCTGGTGGGAATGAGAGTGAGATTGGGATCCGCACCTGCGTCCTGGTCCAACAAAGTTCCCCAGAAGGTACCTTGACCGCCCCAGGCAAAGTGCCACACAGTTCCCCGTACCCAACCTTCAACAAACACAACCACCCTCCACCAGCGCACCCACACAGTCATCCAAGAGAGGAAAAGAAGTTGAGGGAACAAACACTCTGTGGTGTCTAGCTGTTACGGCTGTGAACCGGCTAGGACACCCCCTCACCAAATTAGACCTGTCCCGTACATGTCCCACGCATACTCCGCACCCATTACGCTTTAGGAGAAGACAAAAAAAAAGAAGAAAGAGAAAAGAACCAAGCCCAAAAAGAAATTTTTTTTTTTTTTTTTTTATCTAACACCGGGCCTCCGCTCCTTCTCCCGCATTACCCAGCTGCGGGGCTTGTCCTTGCATTTACGGACCTGGCTCAAGCCTGGCCCGCGTCCCTGCAACCAATTTTTTTTTTGCTAACACTGGGCCTCTGCTCCTTGTCCCGCATTACCCAGCCGCGGGGCTCATCCTTGCGTTTACAGACTCAGCTTGCGCCACGCTGTGGTGCCCCATCCTGGACACCCTGGCCGCCTTAAGACCTCAATCCATAAACTGTTGCGCAAACGTACCGCCCGGCTGAACAACTTATCCTCAGGCTCATCCAAACCATTCTTTACCCGCGCGCGCGCCGCGCCGCGCGCGCTGCGCTTCCATTATCCGCGTCGCGCGTCCTTTATCCGTGTTGCTTGTCATCTCCGCCGTTGTCATAGCACGCCCTCATCTTTGTTGTTGCGTGTCTTCATCTTTGTTGTTGCGCCTCCCAATCTCCTCATTGCTACCGTTGCGCGGCGCTCATCCATGATTTACTGAATCCATCCCGACCGCACCCGCAAGCATTTGGCAAATCCTTGGATCTGTCAAACCTCCCATTGCACTTGATCTATCAGTCGTGGATCTCAAGGCCGTCAGGATTTACTCAACTTTCTCAAACCAATCTCCTATCCGCCCATCCGCACTCTCATGGACTTCAACCGACACCTTTCCTGGGACTCTCCCACCCGCTTCCGCCTTCAGACAAGGGGTGGGTGACTCTGGTATTGTTACGCGCGCCCATCCACGGACCGACGCGAGTGACCACATGGTTGCCTTCCCTTTTCCGCTCTATTTGTAGAATCCGTTGTATATAGTCTAACAGGGCCTCCTGCCCATATAAGGAGGGGCTCTCCCCTGCCTTTTGGCCCAGCATCCCAAGAGGAGAGCATCATAGAATCCCATCATTCTATGAGACCATCCTCATAAGCAATTTATCCGTGGGTATCCTTCCCCACTTATCTGAGCAAATTATCCGGGTATATCTATGATTTCCCCTTGATCCTTTCAGCCTCCATACTCAAACTCAGTCCTTTGTGACCTTGATCCCTATCACCAACCAATAGCCTTGCTGGTTGAAGAAGAATTCCTGTCTGCCTGAATTCTTGAGTGTTATACCACTCTGATCCCTTTTTCCGACCATACTGGTCTTGATCTCTCCTTGATCATCTTCTGGCGCCAATCACGTTTGATTGAAGAGGTTTTATTAAGCTTAAAACCTGGAGTGTTATACCTCCCTTCTTCTTTCTGGTTGAATTTTGCCATGCTATTCTTGAGTTCCTTGAGAAGTGTTGGGATATTCTTGCTCAAATTCGTTATTGATTTGCTTCTAGAGCTTCATCAACAAATTGCTTTTGTTTTGTTCAGCCTCCCACAGTTATCTGGTACCCTTCAAGCGCTTGATTGCGTAGAGTTGGGCAGGTTCATTGAGAAACTGGAGGTTGTTTGGGATTGAGTTGATCTTTCCTAATCAGCTGCTGACGACCAGATTTATTATCTTGTGGGCGTTGTTACTTACAACTGCCTTGTTCTATTGAACTCTGAACAAACCTTGACTTATTTGTTCAAGTCTTTCCCTGCACCATCTTGTCTCAGATAGTGTTGTTTCCATCGCTACCGACAACTCTTATCCTCTTCTCTTAGTTTGATTTCTCATCCATAAGGTTCTGGACCTTGATTCCGGTTACATTAAAATATTATTGTACCTCCTAGGAGGGCAGCCTAAACAGCACCTTTCCCCTCCACAGAACTGCCACGGCTTAGCACCGTTTTGAGTCTTACAACGCCCGCGTCCCTGCAACCAATCATAACTAAAACCAGTACCAAATTGCAAAGCAATGTATTCAAGAAATAAGAAAACAAACATTCTGGGGTGTCTAGTTATTCCGGCTGTGAACCGGCTAGAACACCCCCTCACCAAATCAACCTTTTACCCTACTCGTGTCTCCCCCAGCTTGACGGTTGTCCCCAGTGGTTTGTAGCCTCTTGCTCCTTCGAGGCAGGGCGTTGCGCAAGGTCTCCTCCTCAGCCAAAGATCCCAATTTTTCTACCAATCCTGAACCACCGGCACCGTCCCCTGTTTCCATGCCATTGCCAGCCGTCTTGTCAAAGGAGGTGGAGCCGCATGCAAAGAAGCTCTTCACGTGCTAAGCAGCATCCTTCTGTTGAGAGGCACCCTGTCCAATTCCTCAAGCTGATAACTCCCGCCCTCAAACTTGGATGCCACGCGGAAGGGGCCATTCTATTGGTTGGCAAAGAGCTTACCCCACTGGGACTCCAGACTCCTGTTTTACAGCAAGACCAAGTCCCCCTTTGGCAACAGATCCCAGAGGCGATGGGATTAATGCTTGTCCCAATAGCAGACTGACACCATCCTAGTCTTCCCCAACCTTTCCGCAGCCTTTGCCAGGGTCTTGTCCCGTTGGAGAAGCTGTTTGGCGCGCGCCTCCACAAGCTCCGCAGAGGTCATCACCTTCCATCAGTCCACACCACCAGCAAGGTTTCCAGCTCAATGTCCACCGGAAGCACCGGACGCTTTCTGTGGAGAAGTTCATAAGGCAAGTAGCCCATCAAGCATTTGAACAAAATCCTGTCCGCAAAGAGGACCACTGGAAGGGCCTCCTGCCACCACTTGTTTCCTCACGGCACATCTTTACCAAGGCGTCTTTGATAGTCTGATGACTGCATTTGATCATCCTGGCGCCCTCCGGATAGTACTCCGTGACCTGCCCAAACCTAGCTCCACAATTCTGGACCAGCATCATCAAAAACCCCCGGAACTCCGCATCTCCATTGATGGTGACCAGGCAAAGCAAACCGTAGCACGCAAACCAATCTTCCTCTAGAAACTGAGCAACCTTCTCCTCCAACAAATTCACCAGAGGAAAAGCCTTTACCCAACCCAATAGATCATCCCGCATGAACAGCAGGTACGCGAACCTTCCCGCCTTTATGTGGACCACGTTGAGGGAGACCCGCCCAAACAGCGTGTCCTCCCCTGTAGGGTGACCCACCTCCCTGGGCAGCCTAGAGCTTTGCCATTGACACGCTTTGCAAGAATTCACCCACTCACACACCGGGAGCACCACACCTGGCCCCCAGAACCTTGCTTTCACCTGCCTCCGCGTTTCAATCTTGCCCCAGTGGCCAAGGCTGTTGTGAAGACACCTCAGAATCATTTCCTGGTCCTTCCTTGATGTTGCGACCACCAAAGGCACTTGGGTACTCCGCCGCCACAGCTGCCCTTCCTGCAAGTAGAAATTGGTAGTCCGCTGCTTCACCCATCAAATTACCGCACCTGATGTACCCTCAGGAAACCAAAGATCCTGCAAAAAGGAGCACAAGGTTGCATAATGCCCAGACTGCTGCAGCAGAAGGATGACCTCCCCCCCCACCATACCTACGCCAATAACCGGAGACTCCACATCCAGGGGTTCCGCCCCCACAAACGGGTCCTCCCGCGGATATTGCAAAAGCGCATTGGGAATTGTGAACGCCTTCCCCGGAACATGAACCACACCAAAAGTGAGGAGCCATAGAAATGCCACCCACCTCGTCATAGGAGCGTTTGGCAGCGTTGGAGAATTGATCATCCGCGCCAGGGCCTCCGCATCCACCAAGTGCTCAAAGTGCACCCCCCAAAGCAGGTTCTGAAGCCTCCGCACGATTTTGGTGACTCTGCATAATTCCAGCTTTGGCTGCAAATACCAACTCTCCGTCGCGGTAAACGTCATGGACTCGTAGAGAACCCGCCTGTCCTTACCATCCTCTTCCTGCGTCAGAACGCTGCCCGCGCCAAACTTGCTAGAGTCAACGGCCAAGCAGATCCCTCCCGTTTCTTAGTCAAGGTCCCGGAGGACAATGTTGCGGCCCACAGTCTCCTTGAGCTTTGTGAAGGCAGCGTCACACCTTGCCATCCATTCCCACGCCGTGCCCTTCCGTGTTAGCGCCCGCCGCGGACTTGCAACATCTGCAAACTGCTCAATGAACATGCAAACGTAACTGAACAGTCCCAGGAATTGAAGGATATGCAAAGCGTCTGCAGGGTTGGCCATTTAGGGACTTTGTTCCGTTTCTTTTCCGCAATTCTCCTGCCTTCAAAAACAACCACATGTTCTAGCACTTCCAGCGCCAGAAAACAAACTGCAAACTTACTCCCCAACACTGTAAGCCCTGCCTCCTCAATTCAGAACAAGAACAGCTCCAAAACCTGCGCGTACTCCCAGATGAAGTGGCAGATCTTCAGGCCTTCCTCTAACACCACGCCCCCGTAATCCGTCTTTGGTCCCTTGCTGCCTGCATTGTAAATGAAAATCAGAACCCCGTCTGGAATGTTGTCCCACAGAATCAATGTCATCTGGGCCTGATAAACCACCACCCAGTTTGTTGCCCCCTGTGGCAACTTAATTAGCTGCATCCTCCCCAATCCTGTCTTGAACGTGGTCAATGGCCGCGAGTTGGGATGGAGCTTGTGCTGATCATACCCCCCCATTACATTGACCAATCTGTAACACACGCGCCCTACCATTGATTCCAGGAACTTGTCCACATGCCGCGGCAATCCCACGTCCTGGATTGTGAATGAGTTAAGCTGCTGCAGGTCATGAACAATCCTAAGCAACTTTCTGTCCTGCTTAACAACCGCAAAGATTGGCCTAGAGTAGCTTCATGTTGACTTCTCGTACAACCCCCTCCTCACGCACTCCCTGACCAGTTCCAAGAAGGGTTCCTGCACGGTCCAAGGGATAGGAATTGGCTTGATCTGCCAGGGCTTTTGCAGCACCGTGGGGATCACATAGGGATTGCCAACCTTTTTCCTCAGAAATCCGCGCTTGTCAGGCCCAAAGGCAAGGGCTTTTTTGCGGAGCACCAACACCAATGCCATCAAATCCTTCTCCTTGGCACTCAACCACTCACTCTTTTGGTCCAAAATTAAGCGCCTCAATCGGCTCATCTGTGATCTGCGCCAACCTCATTACCCACCTGGACTTCTTTAACGGACTTACCCAGGGGTCCCAAGACCAGGAGATTGGCCTTAGAGGCCCTTTCAGTCCCTGCAGCATTGGCTCGTTACCAGGAAAAACCTTTTGTGCCACAGGCTTGTACCCCCCTGCGTTGCACCTGACCATCCTCACGCATCCACCATTGTCCTCGTGATTCCTGGCAATAATCAACCTGCGGCTCTTGCCTTTGCTCAAGAGCGTGGCACTATGGTAGGTTTTTTGAAACACAGTACCTTCCAACAACACATACTGAGGAAGGGGACTTACTTCTGCCGCCTGTGCCCTCCATGCGCTTCATTCCCCTTCCTGCTCCTTCCTAGTTGACCGCCCGCACAAAACCAGAGTCTGTCCCAAGCGGTACCCGCAGTTGACTAGGCAAAATCCTCTGCGGGGAAACCCTCACAGTTGTCGCCCCCATTGGATTCTGCCTCTTTGCCAGCTGCCGCTGGCTGCACCCATTTCCCCTTCCCGGGGTTGCAGATTGTTGTTTCAAACCTTTCCCCGGAAGCATCTTCCACTGTCAGCCCCTCCGTCCATTCCTCCATGTTAAACACCATCTGGGCCTGGAACCCAAACATAAAAGGTCTCCCCAAAATTAGGTTGCCGCACTCAACCAAGAGAAACAACAGCTACTTCCGGACCTTTGCAACCTCCACCTCCTCTTCCTCCACCACCACATCCACCCAAAATTCCTCTCAATTGAGCGCCCGTAGTCCCATAGCGCACTTCCTTTGAACCAGCCCCAACTCATCCACCAATTTTGACGGAAGCAGATTTACCATTGACCCACTGTCCACTATACCCCACACCTTCCTGCAGGCAATCTTCTTTGTGACATAGGCAAGAAGCACCAACATGGCTTTGGATTGGAACAACTTGCCTTCCCCTTCCTCCCCCACCGTGTTCACGCGCTGCACCGTTGCCGGAACCCTGCCTCCCCCATGCTCCCTCAGCGCCTGAACCATTTCCTCAAAAACCACCAGGGAGATTGTGGCCAGCTCCCGTAGCCTGAGGGGTATTGGTGCCTTGCTCCCCATCACCCATTGCACAATTTCCGTGGCCTTCCTCCTTCCTCCATAACTAGTCAACGGCGCGTTGCCTACCGGCCCTTGCATACCAGTTTGTGGGGCCTGGTTTGATTGCTGCTCTCTGACATCCACATCCATCTTCTCCGACACAATCCGCTTGTTTGCCGCCAATGCCCTAACCTCCGCCTCCACACGCGGAGCTTGCCACGTATTGGGCCCGGTGACAATCCCAAGTGACACCCAAGAAGCCCCTGAAGGCCAGGCTCTTGCCCTAACCTGCTCCACCAGGGGTGGATGACTGGCCCCAAGATCCACCTGCTTGCCCATTGGGAATATGTAAGTTTCCCTGCCGGAGTGGAAGAGGCTGTCAGTTGCCTTGAAACTGTTGGGAACAACCTGGCTGTATCCTTGATCAGCTCTTCCATTTCAATCTTGCTTTCTACCGCCTGGTTAGAAACGCTTAGGTTTTGAAGAAGTGTGACACTCTGATGCACTGACCGCAATACCAACCTGTGTTTCAATAGATACCGCTGGACCCGCGCACAAAGTTGCAGTGCAAGCCCACCTAGAAATGCCCGCTTCATTGCCCCTGTTTGACCCGCTACCACCTGGTTCTTCTCTAGGTAGCTGTAGATGCGGTCAAACATAGATTTATATTTGGAAAAATCACTCCATGTCTGCGCCCCACCTTGCAAAATTGCCTCCACCACCGCCTGCTCAAAGTCCATCTCCTGGAAGCGGGGCTCATGCTTTCCCCACCTTGCCGTAATCTTGTTCCGGAGCCTCTCCCAGTCTTGAGCCTTGTAGCCAGACATATCCTCCACATCCCGGAGTTTATTCTTGTCCATGATAAAGAGAAAAACCTTTGGACCTTATCCTTGCCCGTTGCGTGTTTGGATTCCGCAAAATCCTCAAACCTCGCCGGAAAGCGCCCAATATCTGCAATGTCAAACAAGAGATGAGGGAAGTTCTGTGGCCTGAGGCATACCCGTTGTGGAACCTCAGCCGCCTCCAAAGGCTCCAACCAAGGAGGAGCAAAACCGCCGGACCAAGTAGTGGGCGGTGGTGGAGGTGTTGGCCCGCCAGCTCCCAACCGGAGAGGGAAAAAAGTTGGGACGTTTAATCCTGGAGTAGTTGTTGGCAAAATTGCACCCGCTAGCTTTGAGAGACCTAGATGAAAGATTTTTCCTGGTCAGACCCCCAGATGTGGAAACAAGAGTGGTGATACCCCCAAAGTTGTCCTCAAGTTCGGGAAGTTATTGGTCTAAGCGTCTTTAAGGAGATTAGATGCGATGAGTTTAAGAATAGAGAGGGTGATGATAAGATAAATTCCTTCCTTCCAATCCTTCCTATACCATTCCCTGGTCCTCCGGTGATATGATATATAGATATTGGATCATTGGATCATCAGACAATAGATATATATATATCATATCACTGGACCACCAGGGAATGGTATATGAAGGGTTGGAAGGAAAGGGGGTATCACCACTCTTGTTTCCACACCAGTCGCGACAGATCCACACACCTTCTGCAAGGAACAGAGAAATACCTCTGGAATACTCACTATGTACATTGGATATGCCAACATCCAACATCTAGTCAATCCCAACAATGAACAAAATCCCAGTGCAATCTGCACACGGGTCACAAACCACTACCAGTCCCAATCCAAGGATAACCAAGCACAAGTCTACACAAAATTCATTGAACTCACCTTTAACAAGGACATCCAGTCCTTTCTTGTTGATATAAATATTCACATCAATGCCCTCACGGCCGTAGGCCTGAGGATTGGTGATGAGAAAAACGGCTTTGTCCATCTCTACAAACCCCTCATGGCTGAATACATACTCAGTCGTCTCCAAAGTACAATGGAAGTGACCAAGTAAATACTATACTTCAAATGGCCACTGACACTGAAGCTGGTCATGGAAGCGCTTGACTCAAAACAACAAGAATCATCCTCTAGCTTTTTCCATCAAGACAGAAGAAAAGGCATTTAAGGTCTTTTCTTGGAACTATCTGGTATGTTCTAATAGGATGCACAACCCCAAAACCAAGCACAAGGAATCCAAATGCAGGGAGATCAAGAAGGCTGAGAAATGCAAAATCAAGGCCAACAACGCCAAAATTTCTCATGAAAAAGACTCCAATGGATCACCCTTATCTTGTGGCTCATACATTTGCACAAAGAGAGCCTTGACAATGAAAGCAGAATCCAAAAAAGCAATACTTGAGGGTGGCGCAAGCCACCACATGTTCAATGTCAAGATCAACTTCACTGACTTCTGCAAACAAGACTCAAAGGTCCAAATTGATGATGGAAACACTCTCCAGGTAAAATGTGATGGCTTTGTTCAATTAAAAACACTGGACGGAAAGAGCATGACAGTGAAAGCGCTGTACGTGCCTAGCCTTCAAGTAACACTTATCAGCATAGGTAGACTTCTTTGCAATGGGTTCAAAATACAAAACGTCACTGATACCAACGTTTGACTGCTGAAAGAAGATACACCCCTCCTGGAAGCCAATGTCATTGAAGACATCATAGTTATCAAATTGCAACCAGCAAGGAAAGGTCCGTCAGCTCTCAGTGTGGAAGCTAGCGCCAATACTCACCTAGAACTGCTTCACAGGCGCGCCAGTCACCCAAGTAAAGAAGCGCTAAAGCACATTTACGTGGTTGATGTCTCCAAACTGCACTGTGAGGAATGTCTCCTTTCAAAGTCTCACCAACTACCCTTCAAAGCGCATATTCCTGAAACCACCCAAATCCTCAAGACGCTTTTTATGGACCTCAGTGGGAAAATCACTCCTGCCTCTCTCTCCGGAGGTTGGTATTACTTCAAAATAACAGAATGGTACACAGGATACAGTTTTGCATACATTATTAGCAATAAATCCAATGCCTTTCCTTATTTTGTATCCTTCCTGACCAAAATGGAAAATCTCAAATCCACCACTGTAAAGAATGTTGTCTTTGATAAGGGAGGTGAATTTAACTCAAAACAATTCTTAAATCTGTTTGAAGAGAAAGGCATAACTGTCCACATAACTGGCCTGTAAACCCCACAACAAAACTCTGTTGCGGAGCGAGGAAACTGCACAACTAGTGAGAAGGCTTGAGCATTACTGAAACAGGCAAAACTGCCTCCCAAGTACTGGGCAGAAGCTCTGATGACGGCAGTGTTTCTGGAGAATTTCCACCCTAGAAGGAAGTCCAATTGGATCTCCCACTATCAGCTGTGGTTTGAGAGTCCCTTTGATCTAACTTTTCAGCTCTCTGATACCAGAGAGCTTAAGCCACAGGATCTGTTAATCTGTTATGGCGTAAATTTGATCATTCTGTAATCATCCTTCATTTGTACTACTGATATTGTTTTAAAGCGTTCAGATGTGGATGTTTATTGATTTTCCATCATCTGCTGATCATTTAGATAATTTTTTAGTAATTTTTATGAACACTTTGTGTAGTTTTTTGTGGTTTTGAAAAATCAGGATCAGTGATTTACATGGTAGTCCTTGATCTTTGATTATTTATTAAAAAATGTTTAAAACTTAATTTTCATCAATTTTATTTAAATTTTGATCTTTTTAGATCATTAGTAATGCATATGTTCTTTTTAGATCATTATTAATGCATATGTCTGTTTGTTACATATACTAGGCAACCCTAACTAGGTTGTGGCTCTTCTGAGTGGTACCTGGTTGTCAGATTAGTCACAACTGATCCAGGCGCGGGGATCAGTTAGTACAGATGAGCGCGGGGTAGGATCCGCTGTGTGCGTGGCAGAATCAGCTGCGCGCGGGTCTCTAGTAGGCGGGAACCTGCTGCTACTAGTGCGTTGTGGTGTCAATTTATAGACACGGATTGGGGACTGCGTCGCGGCTGCGCGCTCAGAATTGGAGGCAAGCGGGCTCAGCATTAGGGTATGCGGAGTGCTCAGCAGCGGCAGCTGCTGGATCAGAATCAGCCGCTGTTTGGCTCCGCACCTGGTGGACGGGTTGGGCTCGGCATTCAATGCGGCCTGGGCGGCGATCCGCCCCGGAGATTGGATTTGGAAGGTGGTGCGCTCGACTAGGTTTGCAGGTGCGCCGGTTTGGATATGTAGGGGCGGGGCAATCCGCCGGCTATGAAGGAACGGATGGAGCGCGCGTGCAAGCGCGCAGATCATGCTGGATATTACCAAACACCCACGACGGGCGGGGACAAACAGATACGGACAGGCGCGGGGGGCTCCAAGTATGGCGCAGTGCAAGGACCGCGTCATAAGAAGGAAAAACCGGATGGACAGAACGGCGTACGGACGACGGGGGGAGTTTGGTACGGAGGAGGTGGGGAGAGGAGGCTAGGGTTTCTGTTTTGGGATTTTTTTCTGTTTCTTTGTCATACTGTCATTTGCGCATGTACTTAGGTTAGGGTTGATAGGGAGGACTTATCCTCCCTCCCAACTCCGGGTTAGAGGAGGGGAATGTATGGAAGAAGGAAGGGAATCACATCACATCATTGGATTGGATCACTCATCTCACCAGGAGATTAAAGGAACTCATACCGGATACACATCCAGGTGGAAAGTTCTTAGGATTGAAGGATTGGAAATTTCTTTCTCTCTCTACTTTTCTTTATCTCTTTATCTCCTTATTTCTATTTCTTGTTTAAGTGCAACTTTGGACATCCTCATCTCCTTTCAAACGCAGGGAACCGTTAACTTCCAAACCTTGGGACAATTATAGGGGGAGAACCTTTATTCTTTCCACATCTGGGGGTCTGGCCGGGAAGTGACCTTCCGTTTCTTGTCTTTCAAAGGTAACTGGGCACGATGTCCTATTCATACCTCCCTACAGTTTCTCCTTCTTCTTCTTCTCCTTCTCCTTCCGTCTCCGGGTCCGCTACTCCGACCCCACTCTTGTCTTCCATTTCCCCATTTGTCTCCAGTGACCATGAACCCACTTGTCCGGTTTGCATCAGGCCGCGCGACTACCCTCACATCTGATTCAACACCGCAGATGTGGAGAAATTCATCTCAAGATACAAAGGTATTGCAGATGCGGAAGGTGCATTGGACGCCAATAAGGCCCGGCTTGTCGTCTTGTTCATTATGGACAAAGAGAAGCTCCAGGATGTGGAGGAGATGGAAGGCTACGAGAATCTGTTGGGATTTCACTAGTTGGATGTCATCCGCGCGCCTCAGATCTTGCGGGAGACCATCTGTCACTCACAAGAGACCATCTGTCATTGAATTTCACGTCCTCAAAACTCTCACTTGGTTGGACGGGAGGCGGTCCACATCAAGGGTCAACAATCACAATCTACCAACCCTCATGATGAATTGGCCTCCTCACTCAACACCAATCATCACCTAACGCTCTCTATCTTGCATCCTCCTCTTCAAGTCCGATTCACTTCCTATTTATATTTATTCTATTCTTGATTCTTAGTTCTTTCTTTCTATTTCTCAAACTCAAATCCTGAACTCAAACCTCAGAACTACCGGCATCATCCCTCAGAACTTGCCGACATCTCTCAAACCTCAAATCCCAAGACTACCTGGTGAGATTCGTTGTCTCTGTCCAACACACTTCTCATTCTGAAATGTTCTTCTCACCTGGTGACTTCCAGCCTCAAAACCTCTCCTCACAAGTTATCCTTGAATTTCATCCTTATCCTGGGAAGTTTCCGGTTCCTGTTGGTTCTCTCTTGCCTCTTTCACTATTAGTTCATTTCTGTTCTTTTGCCATCATGCTCATCTGGTTGTCCACATTCAGTTCTCAGTCTTGTGGTTAGATCAATTGTCAATGAATCCTTATTACGGTTAAAAGCTAAAAGGCCTCTCTCAACAGATCACCAACACTCAAGACTCGACCCACAGACTGAGGAAGGATTCAACTGGCCATCATGGACTTCAAACAGACAATGCTGAAGACAGCTCTCAAAACCATTCTGCTTCTTGGTGAAGAGAACTATGGCATTTGGCAAGACAAGATGGATGCCATTCTGGACGTCAGGGGTTGCGCAAAGGTCATGAATGACAAGAATTCTGATTTGGATCCGTCGATGAACGACAAACTCAAACTCTTAATCATATCCAAGCTTGATTCTTCTGCTCACAAAAATATCGTCATGGCTGAAAACAGAAATTCTGCTAAACTCCTGTGGAAGGCCATCATTCAAAAATTCACTTCATCTCAATCGTTAAATCAAGCTCAAGTTTTCAATAACTTCTTGTACCTCTCATTCAACCCTGAGGACATAGTCAACTTCATCACTAAGGTCAAAGTCATTCTCAAGAAGATGGCCAAAGTTGGTATTAAGCTTCCTGATGACATCGTAGCGTACCTCCTTCTGTTCAAGTTTCCTAGCTCCATGGACGACTTCAAGAGACAGGTCATGCACTCAGACAAGGAACTCTCCAACAAGTATGTACTGAACCACCTCACGCAGCTGAACAACAAATCCATGGCACAATCTCCCATCTCTAACTCAAAGTCCAAGGGAGATGTGGCTTTGTTTGGAATAAAGACATCAACGCTCTTGAATTCTTCTACGGGATCCAAACATAAAAGATGTGTAGAAGGATTTCATCATCCAGGCCAAGACAAGAACCATTCAGCCTCCGACTGTTGGCATCTTCATCCTGAGGTGGCTCCGGAATGGTGGAGAGACAATCAGGCCAAATGGAAGGGGAAGAAGAACGCATTGAGAACTAAAGTTGAATCTCACTCGGCTCACTACCTCGCTTTACTGAACCAGTGGATTGAACATGGAGATCGCGACCGCCGTTTTCTGCTGGACAGTGGAGCGTCAGTACACATGATCAAAGACTCTCAATACTTCAGCAAAATGGAGCCATATGAAGGTCAACCTATCAAAACTGGGAAGGAAGGGGCTAGCTTGGAGATAAAAGCAAAAGGGACCGCGATTCTGCACTTGAAGAACGTCACTTTTGAGCTCTCCAACGCCTTTTATTTCCCTGAAGTTACCATCAATCTGATCAGTGCTGGCGCACTGAACAGCAAGGGCTGCTTGATTCTTTCATCCAACAATCAATTCACAATTTCTCATGAAAACAAACCCTTCCTTGAGGGATCTATCAAAGATAATCTGTACACTCTACCTACTCCCTCGTTTGCCCCTCTCTCTTCTCTACAATCTCATCTTTCCTCTCTCTCTTCTACTCCTGAAGACGATCTTCTGGAGATTCATCGCAAATACGGTCACGCTTCTCTATCAAGACTTGCACCTCTCATTTGTCACATTCCAAACGATGTAATCCAGAAATTTCAATGCGTGGATTGCTTCAAGAGCAAGATCACCAAGTCTCCGTTAACTCATTCTTCAACCCGCAGCACTAAGGTTTTCAATCAAATTCACCTGGATTTGATGGGACCGATTCAACCCTCGTCTAAAGCTGGACACCGGTTCATTCTGTTGCTCGTGGATAATGCAAGTGGATATCTTGCTGCCTTTCCGCTAGCCTCAAAGGACAAAACTGCCAATGTCCTTATCAACCTCCTAGAAAAGGAGCTCCATCGCCAAGGTAAATATCCTTCCAAGGTTTGTTCCGATGGAGGAACTGAATTTGTCAACTCGAAGCTCTTGATGTACTTTGAAAAACGGTTCATCACCCACATTGTCTCTGAACCGTATCATCCAGAACACAACGGTTGCGCTTAATGAGCACATCGAACTATTATTGAATCTACTAGGGCTACTCTCAAGGACGGCAGGCTTCCTCCATCTGTCTGGCACAAAGTTGTCAAAGGCTGCTGCCTTATGTTGAACCACATACCTTAAAAGGATGACAATGAAACTCCTTGGGTAAAGATCCATGGCCGACATCTTCCTTTGTCCTTCCTCAAGCCGATTGGTAGTCCATGTATCTATCTCATCAACAAAAGGGCAAAAAAGGTCTAAGTTTGATTCAAAAGGGTATGAGGGAACCTTAGTAGGCTTCAATCCTCTCCTTCTCTCATACCGAGTACTAACAAAATTCGGTTCTGTTATCTCCTCAAAGCACGTCAAATTCCTGACCATGCCAAGACCGAATCCTCCCGGACTGTCCTACAACAATGACTTGGTGAACAATGATTCTGTTGGACCTGGAAATATGTCACAGGATACCCTTCCGTCTCATTCTCGACATAATATCACTCAACAATCTCACAATCAGCATTAGGCTCTGTGGAATCAATACCGCGGTCAGTCGGATGAGTAGGCAAGCACAACTAATGAAGAGGAATCTGAATAGGTCAGTCTCTTGTCTGCTGAAGACGTCACGAGCCACTGCACAGAGGAACAGCCCAACTCCACGTCCATACAGACCAGTCGGCAAGATGATACTCCAGTCGGCAGGACCCTAAGAGATTGTTCTTGAATCAAACCCCCTCAAAGGTACGGATTCTATCATTACTACAAGCCCAAATCCTACGATGACGCTCTCAAGTGCAAAGAATGTCTTGAATGGATTGAGGCTATGGACAATGAACTCGACTCCATCAAAGACCTTCTTGTATGGGAAGATTGTGATGGACCTGAGCCAAAGAATGTACTCAACACTACTTGGATTTATAAGATCAAACAAAACTGTCACGGCAACCCTGTCAGATACAAGGCTTGTCTGTGCGTTCAAGGATTCAATCAGATCCAGGGACTCGATTACACAGAAATGTTTGCCCCCACCGGAAAACCATCCTCCCTTTGTCTGCTGCTCCTTTACGCTCTGAAATCAAAACAGAAGATTTGTCAGTTTGATGTCAAGAGCGCGTTTCTTCACTCTCCTATCAACAAAGAAGTAATCATTTGGACTCCGAAAGGCTCTAAAAGAGCTGGTCCATTTCTCAAGCTTTGAAAATACCTCTACGGCCTCAAGCAAGCACCAAAAAACTGGTACAAAACTCTCACAGCCTGGTTCAAAGAAGTCGGCTTTAGAGAATCTTCATGCGACCCATGCCTCTATCTCTCTCGGGAAGTCCCGGCTGTTCTTCCATGTTGATGACTTGGTACTCGTCGGAGATGGTGAAGGATTCAAAAGAAAGTTTCTAGCTTGCTTCTCTGGCTCCACAGCCAAAAATCTGGACTCTATCCTTGGCATGCGAATTGAAGTGTCAGAGGATCAAATACTCCTTAGTCAGCCCAAGCATATCAAACATGGACTCAAAGAACTTGGCCTCGAGGACGTTAAACCCAGCAAATCTCCATCGACTCAAAATCTGCATCTCAAACCGGCTTCTGATGACGAATTTGAGAAATTCAAAGCTTTGAATGTGTATTATTGCTCTGCCATTGGCTTGCTCAACCACATTGCGTGTTACTCCCAAACGGATATAAGTTTCGCCATCTCCAGCCTTGCCAGATTCAACGTCAAGCCTGGATTACCCCACTGGAATGAAGTCAAAAAGACATGGAAGTATCTGAAGGGGACGCCTCATATCAAACTTTGCTTGAGGGTGAATAACCCTGACTCCTTAATCTCTGCCTATTCAGATGCGTCCTGGGCAGACAATCCGGACACTAGGCACTCTCAAACCGGCTATCTCTGTGCAGTCTATGGATGCGCAGTTTCCTGGAACAGCTGCAAACAGAAGAACATCACGTTCAGTTTGACTGATGCTGAACTGAATGCCTTTGTTGAAGCATTCAAGGAAGCAACCTGGATCAGAGCACTTGCATGCGAAATCTTCTCTGTCGACTCAACAGCAATTGTCATTCACACCAACAACAGTGGCCTCACTGACAAACTCAAAAAATTTGGGTCTAACTCAAAGACTAGGCACCTGGATCTGAAAACAAAAGGAATGAGGGAAGAGTTAAATTCTGGGAATATTCAAGTCAGGCTAGTAAAGTCTGAGGAAATGCCCACAGATGCTCTCACGAAAAGGGCCGGAATCTCCAGTCTCAATCTTTTGCAATCCTTCTTTCAAGCTTCTCAGTCCTCTTAACTCCTTTCCTCTCACTCTTGTCTCTTTGGTTTCCTTCCTGTTGTCACGTTTTGTTTTCCTTTTTTTTTCTATTCTTTTTTCTTTCTCTTCCTGCTCAATCGTTCCTCCTCATCTCTCCACGCATGGGGTGTGTTGGGATTTCACTAGTTGGATGTCATCCGCGCGCCTCAGATCTTGCGGGAGACCATCTGTCACTCACGAGAGACCATCTGTCATTGAATTTCACGTCCTCAAAACTCTCACTTGGTTGGACGGGAGGCGGTCCACATCAAGGGTCAACAATCACAATCTACCAACCCTCATGATGAATTGGCCTCCTCACTCAACACCAATCATCACCTAACGCTCTCTATCTTGCATCCTCCTCTTCAAGTCCAATTCACTTCCTATTTCTATTTATTCTATTCTTGATTCTTAGTTCTTTCTTTCTATTTCTCAAACTCAAATCCTGAACTCAAACCTCAGAACTACCGGCATCATCCCTCAGAACTTGCCGACATCTCTCAAACCTCAAATCCAAGACTACCTGGTGAGATTAGTTGTCTCTGTCTGACACACTTCTCATTCTGAACTGTTCTTCTCACCTGGTGAATTCCAGCCTCAAAACCTCTCCTCACAAGTTATTCTTGAATTTCATCCTTATCCTGGGCAGTTTCCAGTTCCTGTTGGTTCTCTCTTGCCTCTTTCACTATTAGTTCATTTCTGTTCTTTTGCCGTCATGCTCATCTGGTTGTCCACATTCAGTTCTCAGTCTTGTTGTTAGATCAATTGTCAATGAATCCTTGTTATAATCAAGATTGGCCAAAACTGAAGGCGGAGATCCTAATGCAGTGGGGTAGGCGCAAACCTTGATTCCAGGGAAAGCAATTTCAACTGCATGGCCTCGGAGGCAAGCGCGCGCGGTGTGGTGTCATTATATAGCCTTGGGTTGGGGACTGCATTGCGGCCTGCGCGCTCAGCATCTGGTAGGTTAGGCTCAGCAGTGGGGGTGCGCCGGTCCTCAGCAGTAGCCGCTGCGGGTTCAGCAGTGGCCGCTGCGGGCTCAGCATTGGGCGCTGCGGGGATTGAGCACGCGACTGCGGGCCGGGCCTGACTAAGGGAGGCGGGCCGCGACCCGCTTGGATGTCCGACTCACGGATGGAGCTGGGCCGACCAGGTTCTTGGAACGGCTAGTCGGGGGGGAAAAAGCGGGGCAACAGCGGGGCTATATGCGTGGGCAGCCGCGCGCAAGCGCAGGCCAGCCACGGGACAGGAAATCCACGACGGCGCGTTGGGTGGATGCGCGCAAGCGCGGCGAACTTTGGGTATTGCGCGGCGGAGGGCCGCGCCACAAAAAGACAAACCGGATGCGCGTAATGGCAGGCGAGCTGGCGGGGATAGGGTATGGGGATGGGTTGGGGGATGGGTCAGGGTTCTGGGTCTAGGGTTCCTTCTTCATGGTTGCCAGTCTGTCTTTGTGCTTGTACTTAGGTTAGGGTTGAGGGGGAGGGCTCAAATACCTTTCCCCTCGACTCCGGGTTGTAGGGGGGGATCCATCTATTGATCTATATATCTCTATCTTTCTATCTTTCTCTCTCTCTCTCGCTCTCTTTCTCTCTCGGAGAAAAGGAAAGGAAGCATTCTCAGTCTTACAGACGCTAGAACCATCGATCCCATAACTAGGGACAACTTCGTGAGGGACAACCTCTAAAGTTTCCACATCTGGGGTCTGGCCGGGAACTTTCGATCCGTTCTCAGTCTCTTGAAGATTACGCAGAATGCTACCAACAACCGCTCCGGGACCCAATGCTCCCCTTCCCTACCCTCCACGCCCAACTCCCGTCTCTGCTGCCCAACCCCCTCTGCCGCCGTCCGCTCATGCTCCTAGAGTTAGCGGGTTCGCTCCTTCCTTGGAAGGGTCGTCGGACATGGCGGCAGAGGCCCCTTTCCGTGTTTGGTTGAGGCCGAGGGATTTCCCTCATCTTTGGTTCAATACCTCGGATGTCGAGCGGTTCCTTTCTAGGTTCAAAGGGATCGCGGACTCGGAGGGCGCGTCGAGCGCGTATAAGGTTCGGACTATTGTGCTGTTCATTACCAAGGAGGAGAAGCTGCGGGACGTGGAAGAAATGGTTGGATACGAGAGGCAAGACTGGGGGAAGTTGAAAAGCGAGATGTTGGCAAGGTGGGGATAGCGTGAACCCCGGTTTTGGGAAAGTGACTTCGATTGAGCTGCGGAGGAGGCAATCGAGAATGGCGGGGTGCAATCGCGCAAAGGATTAGTGGAATATATGTCAAGGTTTGAGCGAATCTACGGGTACCTTGCAAAGAACAAGGTCTTTGCGGGTCAGACGGGTGCCATGAAGCGGGCGTTTCTGGGGGGTCTCGCGCCCCAGCTCCGTTCCAGAGTGCAACAATACCTGTACGACCACGGCCTGGTTAAGAGGTTGCTGGATGGAAGCGTCGCGATTCTCCCCGATCTTTCGGTTATCCGTCAAGCCGTGGAAAGGGAAATCAATTTGGATGAGCTCATCGCGGATACGGCACAAACGTACCTGTCTTCCTCCAAGAAATCGGTCACAATCTCGGCGCCGGCCCCCAACCAAACTTTGGCCGCGCGGCCGCCAATGCCCTCTCATGCCGGACTTTCCCAGCAGTCTCCGGGACCATCAGTTGGGGAGATAACGGAGATTCTGCGGGACATAAGGGTTTTCCTCAACCGGACACCGGCTCCTACAGCTCCGGCAGCCGCACCGTTTCCGGCGGCTCCTTCTCAACCGCGCGCGGTGCCACCTCACATGGCGGAGGGGTTCCAGCCCCCTAGCGGACCATCCGGGTCGTATGGGTCACCGCGATGTTCATATTGCGGGGAGAGAGGGCACTGGAAGTCAGTTTGTGAGGACCTCACTTGGGACATGGACGAAGGGCTTGTTTGCACATCCGGGATGACGTACATATTTCCAACGGGCGAATTGGTGGACCTGACCAAGGACAAGCCGCCACCAATGGTGCAAGTGCGGGAAAGAGCGAAGGCTAAGACCAAGACTGCTCGGGTCTCGCTTGGGATCGTCACCGCGCCCGGAACCTGGGTAGCGCCAAGAGTGGAGGCCGAAGTCAGGGCATTGGCGACGAATGAGCGTATTGCGATGGATGTCGACGAGCGACCAACGGCCTCAAAGCCAGTCGCGCGAGTACGAATTTCGGACGGGCCGTCCTCTAATTCCGCGGGAAAGAAGAAGGCCGCGGACATTGTCCAAAGGGTAATGGGGAACGACTCACCAATACCCCTGACCCTACGGGAGCTAGCGGCGGTGTCCCCCGCGGTCGTCAACGAGATGGTCCAGGCCTTGAAAGATTGCGGTCAGGGTCGGGTGCCGACAACGGTTCAGCGGGTTAACGTGGCGGAGGAGGAAACGGATCCCAAGCCGTGCCGGTCAAAATCGGTATCCGTCCCGCTTGCTTATGTCGCAATGACCATTGCCGGGCGGAAGGTGTGGGCAATGGTGGATAGCGGGTCGATGGTCAACCTGCTCCCATCAAGGTTGGTGGACGAGCTCGGTCTGGTGCGGAGGAAGTGTGCGATGGGCCTTTGGGCGTTAAATGGCAGAGAATGCCGCGTGGATGGAGTAGTAGAGGCAGAGGAGGTGGAAGTCGCCAAGGTCTGTAAGCCTCTGTCATTTCTCTCAGTGGAATGCGGAGACGTAATTCTAGGTCGGCCATTCATGTTTGGGTTCCGAGCCCAAATAGCCTTCAACGCCAAGGAAGGAACGGAGGCGCTGACCGTCAAAGACTCGCTCGGAGCGCGGTTCAAGACGACGATCTGCGATCACGGGAGAGGGAAATGGGTACAGGACCCAATGTCTGGCGGCAACAAGGAGTCCAGCGCGGGGGTTGACCGTAAGGGTTACCCTGCGGAGGATTTTTCCTAGTCGGCCGCGGGAACCGTGCGGAGCAGGCTCCGGCTCAGCACGGGCGGCCGACAGGTGAGGAGCAAGCGGGGGAGGGCGCGCGTGGGGCGCAGGTTCCAGAAGTAAGTCCCATTCCTCAGTATGCATCGCTGGGAGGCGCTACGCTTCGAAAACCCTATCATTGTGCCACAGTCATGAGCAAAGGCGAAAGCCCCGGTCTGGTTATTACTAGGACTTACGACGGCGACGGTCGGGTCTGGATGGCGTGGTGTAACGCGGGCAAGTACAAACCAGTAGCGCGGAAAGTCCGGCCGCGGAACGAGCCAATGCCTCAGGGGCTCAATGGACCCTTACGCCCGATCGCGTGGTCCTGCGACCCGTGGGAGACGCCCCTTAGGAAGAATGGATGGGTAACGCGGTCGGCGCGAATCACGGACAAGCGGGTGGACGCCCTTAACTTTGGACCAACGGGATGGCTGAGTGCAGAGGAGATGGATCTGCTGGTGTCGGTATTGGTGATGAGGGAGAAGGCGCTTGCTTTTGGACCGGAAAAGCGCGGGTTGTTGAGAGGTGAGATCGGGGACCCTTACGTTATTCCCACTGTTCCTCACGAACCGTGGCAAATCAAGCCAATTCCGATCCCCCGTACCGTTCAGGAGCCCTTTCTGGAGCTGGTACGGGAGCGCATGAGGACGGGGCTTTACAAGCAATCCACGTCAAGCTACTCGAGTCCTATCTTTGCGGTCGTTAAGCAGGGCGGGAAGTCGCTAAGGATTGTTCACGACCTTCAGAGGCTAAATTCGTTCACTATTTGCGACGCGGGGCTTCCCCCGCGCATGGAAGAATTTCTGGAGTCAATGGCCGGGCGCGCTTGCTACGGGCTGGTGGACGTGATGGGGGGATATGACCAGCAAGAACTCCACCCTGACTCGCGGCCACTGACGGCGTTTGAAACCGGGCTAGGGAGGATGCAGCTGACGCGGCTACCGCAAGGTGCGACCAACTCAGTGGCGGTATACCAAGCCCAAATGACCTGGATACTACGCAACGACCTTCCGGAAGGCGTGCAGATCTTCATCGACGACGCTGGCATTAAAGGCCCCAGAACGGACTACGAGGGCGCGGTCCTAGAGGATGCACCCGCGATCCGGAGATTTGTCTGGGAATACGGGGAGACTCTGGAACAAGTCCTCTTCCGAATTGAGGAGGCAGGCCTTACTGTGTCCGGGAAAAAGTTGGCGGTCTGCGTTCCGGCGCTCGAAGTACTGGGGCATGTCGTGGCCTACGACGGGAGGCGAATAGCGGAGAAGAAGCGGAATAAGGTTCTTGAATGGCCGACCCCTTGGACAGTGTCGCACGTCCTGCAGTTTCTGGGGTTGTGCAGCTACGTCCGCATGTTCATTGAGCGGTTTGCGGAAGTAGCGAGCCCAATGCGGGCATTGACGCGTAAGGGGGCGGAGTGGAAGTGGACCGAGGGATGCAATGCTGCTTTCGCGAAGCTCAAGGAAATCGTGGGGCGCGACATCGTCCTTTGGGACCTCGATTACGACGCCGGAGGGATACGCCTGACGGTCAACTTTAGTGAGTTCGGCGCCGGGGGGGTCTTGACACAGGAGGAGGACGGAAAAGATAGGCCGGTGCTCTAAGAATCGGTCACCTTTACTGCGACAGAGAGTTGGTATTCGCAGCCGAAGCTGGAGCTGTGCGGTGTCACCAAGATCGTACGGCGGTTGCAGCACCTTTTGTGGGGCGTGCACTTCAAGCTCCCGGTTGACGCGGAGGCCTTGGCGCGAATGATTAACTCACCGACGCTGCCCAACGCGCCCATGACCAGGTGGGTAGCATTTCTCCAGTTATTCTCCTTTAACGTGGTGCACATCCCAGGAAAGGCGTTCAAGATGCCGGACGCGCTGTCGCGGTACCCGCGAGACAACCCATACAAGGGGGAGGAACCCTTGGACGTGGAAGCTCCGGTCGTTCGGGTAGGAAAGACGGAGGCGGCGGTTTGTCTTCCGTTGCGTCAGTCGGGACGTTACGCGGTCTTGTGCTCTTATTTGCAGGATCTCCGGTTCCCCGAGGGCACGACGGAAACGGTTGCCCAATGGGTGAGGCAAAACGTTCTGAACTTCTTCTTACAGGACGGTCAGTTATGGCGGCGGAGTGGTTCCGTGCCTCTTGTTGTCGCGACTTCTAGGGCCGACTAGGAGGTGATTCTAGGAAGTCTGCACGACGACCTTGGTCATTGGGGTGAGGTCAAGACGCGGAGGAGGGTGAAAGCAAGGTTTTGGTGGCCGGGGGTCATTCGCGCGGTGCGCAACTGGGTGAAGTCGTGCGAGGCCTGCCAACGGCGAAGCTTGAGGCTGCCCAAGGAGGTCGGCCGCCCCACGGGCAAGGACGCGCTGTTCGGGCGCGTTTCGCTGGACGTGGTCCACATCAAGGAGGACAAGTTTGCGTATTTGCTGGTTGCGCGCGACGATCTGTCTGGGTGGGTGGAAACAAGGCCCCTAGCGAAGCTATCGGCGGAAAAGGTGGCTCAGTTTCTGGAAGAAGACTGGTTCGCGCGCTATGGGTTGCTTCGCTTGGTCACCGTCGACGGAGGGGCGGAGTTTCGGGGAGGCCTGATGACGCTGGTGCAGAGTTGTGGAGCGAAATTCGGCCGGGTGATGGAATACTACCCGGAGGGCGCGGGGATGATCGAGCGTGGGCATCAGCCAATCAAGGATGCCCTGGTGAAAATGTGCGGTGAGGACGGCAAAAGGTGGCAGGTGGCACTCCCCGCGGTCCTTTTCGCCGATTGGATCTCCGTGAAGCGCTCGACGGGGTATTCGCCTTACGAGTTACTCTACGGGCAGCGGCCCGTGCTTCCCGTGGACATCGAGCTGAACACGTTTTTGGGCGTGGATTGGTGGAAGGTTAAGACGTCTGCGGATCTGATCGAGGCGCAGGCTGAACAGCTCCTTAGGCGTGAGGAGACCTTGGGAAAGGCCGCGGAGCGGTTGAAGAAAACCCGGACGGCGTCAGTCTGCTATTGGGACAAGCGCTGTTCCCATCGGCTCCGGGATCCGCTGCGGAAGGGGGACCTGGTCCTGCTGTATAATCGGAGTCTGGAATCCCAGTGGGGCCGGCTTTTCGCCAACTGGTGGAACAGGCCGTACCGCGTGGCCTCTAAGTTCTTGGGCGGCAGCTACGGGCTTGAGGAATTGGACGGGACGCCGCTTAAGCGGAAGGCCGCGGCTTCGCACGTGAAACGCTTCTTTGCGCGCGGTTCCACTTCCTTCAACAAGACGGCAAGCGATGATTTGGGGCCCGGGGGCGAGGCGGTCCCAGAGTCGGACGACGGCGCGGATTGTTTGGATAGCAAAGTAGCGGCGCGCAACGCGCGACCCCAGAGAAGTAGGAGGTTGCAGACGGCTGGGGACAGCTGTCAAGCTGGGGGGGGCGCTAGGTGGTTAAGCTTTATTTGGTGAGGGGGGTGTTCTAGCCGGTTCACAGCTGGGACAACTAAACACCCCAGAATGTTCGTTTCCTTATGTTTTGGTTTGGGCTTGGCTTTGGATTGGTACTGGCTATGGTTTATTTATTGCAGGTACGCGGGCGCGGCGTGGCGTTGGGCCCGCAAACGCGAGGACAATCCCCCCGCACGGATGGCGGGACAAAGAGCTCTGCAAAAAAAAAAAAAAAAAAAATATAATGATAAAATAAAATAATAAATATAGGATATTTTCTTTCTCTTCTTTGGATTTGGGCTGTTTTCTTTCCTTTGTTTGTCTGTTTCTCTCCTGTTTCTTTCTTCAACGGACGGTCGCGACGGTCAGGGATGGTATGAACGCGGATTAAATCTTAGCTTGGTAAGGGGGTGCTCTAGCCGGTTCACAGCCGGAACGACTAGAAACCCCAGAATGTTTGTTCCCATTGCTTCTCCCTTATACTCCCGGTTGTGAGCGCGCGCTGTCGGCGCGGTGTTTGTTTTTTTTTGTAGTACGGGTACGGGGAACTGTGTGGCAGTCCGTCTGGGGCGGTCCAGGTACCTCTATTCTTGGAATAACTGGTCACTCACGGTCTTTCACAAAGGGAGCGCGCGGACGTGGATCTCAACCTCAACCTCACTCACACTCACTTCTCACGCGGACGCGGATCTTGGTCTTTCACTCACTTTCCACCCGGACGCGCGGACGCGGCCCTTTCTTTTCCTCGCGCAGCAATATGTATTTCTCCAAAGAACGCAGTACAACAATAGGACAAGAAAAGTAGGCGGGAAAGGAGAGAAGGAAGGGGGTGGGGGCGTCTAAGCCATTCGCATCATTTCCTCCATGTCCGCCCTCGATGATGCCAGTAGGGCCCAGTAAGACGCCAAGAACTTGCGCCGGGATTCTGAGGATTGGGCTCCGGGGGTCGCCAGGAAGTTGCGGAGCATTGCGTTCAACCGTTCCGCAAAAGCCTCGAAGCCAGCCGCCGGGAGTGCCATCACAACCGGGATCTCCGGGATCTTGGGGGAGTTGAGGGAAGGCGGTGCCGGTGCTGGGACGGGGCTTGATCCAAATGAGCAAGGAGGTGATGAGGGGGTCCCCGGGGCATCGCGCGGAGGGCTTGGTCCATCTGGGGGCAATGACGGAATGATGATCGGGGAAGGCGGAGGAGGGACCTCGGGGGTAGTGGGCCTCCCATCCGAGACCGCTGGTGACGCGGGCGGCGGTGGAGTACCTTGTGGAGCCGGGGCGGAAGGAGCTGGTGTAGGTGCCGGAGGGGGAACCGGGGCTGCAGCAGCGCGATGCCGGAGAATCTCATTGAGTCGCGGGTCCCTTGCGCCTTCCCTCATCCGAACGCGGTCCGACCCGAATCGTAGGGCCCTCCAATAGTCGTCAACGGACGAGAAATCCTCCTTCCACGGCGGTCCCGCGCGGCAAAGGGGGGAAGCCGAGTCGCGACCCTCGCTCGGCGGAGGGCGGCAGGAAGGGGAGCCCGGCAGAGTCCACGAGTCCTCCAAGATGGTGTCGTTGTCTGAAACCACAAACGGGTTGGGACGAGCCCTTTTGCGTGGCCTGGGGCGGGAGCCGAAGTTGGGAAGAGCTAGGGGCATGCCATCGCTAAGCGAGCAGCGGCAATGGCCGCGACGGCAAGCGACACAGGCGCGTCGACCAGGAGCAATCGAGCACGCGTGCCCATTCCGGGCGCAGAATTTGCAGGGGAGCATGACGGCAATGAGCGTGGGAGGGGAGTCGGTGGAGTGTGAGAAGAGGAGTGGGTAGGGAGGAGCGGGGTGCGGGTAGTCGAGGTGACGATGGGAAGGGACCTCTGGGGACAGAACTCAAGTTGGGGGGGGATGTGGTGTCATTATATAGCCTTGGGTTGGGGACTGCGTTGCGGCCTGCGCACTCAGCATCTGGTAGGTTAGGCTCAGCAGTGGGGGTGCGCCGGTCCTCAGCAGTAGCCGCTGCGGGTTCAGCAGTGGCCGCTGCGGGCTCAGCAGTGGGCGCGGCGGGGATTGAGCACGCGACTGCGGGCTGGGCCTGACTAAGGGAGGCGGGCCGCGACCCGCTTGGATGTCCGACTCACGGATGGAGCTGGGCCGACCAGGTTCTCAGAACGGCTAGTCGGGGGGGAAAAAGCGGGGCGACAGCGGGGCTATATGCGTGGGCAGCCGCGCGCAAGCACGGGCCGGCCACGGGACGGGAAATCCACGACGGCGCGTCGGGTGGATGCGCGCAAGCGCGGCGAACTTTGGGTATTGCGCGGCGGAGGGCCGCGCCACAAAAAGACAAACCGGATGCGCGTAATGGCGGGCGAGCTGGCGGGGATAGGGTATGGGTATGGGTTGGGGGATGGGTCAGGGTTCTGGGTCTAGGGTTCCTTCTTCATGGTTGCCAGTCTGTCTTTGTGCTTGTACTTAGGTTAGGGTTGAGGGGGAGGGCTCAAATACCTTTCCCCTTGACTCCGGATTGTAGGGGGGGATCCATCTATTGATCTATATATCTCTATCTTTCTATCTTTCTCTCTCTCTCTCTCTCTCTCTCGGAGAAAAGGAAAGGAAGCATTCTTGGTCTTACAGACGCTAGAACCATTGATCCCGTAACTAGGGACAACTTTGTGAGGGAAAACCTCTAAAGTTTACACAGCGGAGGAGTCAGAACGCGGGTGGAGCTGGCGCAGTACACCTCAAAATTAAATTGGTTCTATTGGTACTTGTCAAAGAAGGAGGTGATGGCGGGACAGACAGGGGCCATGAAACGCGCGTTTCTGGGCGGTTTAGGTGCTCAACTCCGGAAAAGGGGGCAGCGGCATCTTTACAATCACAACTTGGTAAAGTGGTCATTGGACTGGAGCATTGCGCTCCTTCCGGAGTTGGCTGTCATTTGCCAGGCTGTGGAGGGTGAGCTCGACTCAGAAGAGCTTATTGAGGACACCGCTAAGTCATTCCCAGCGGGACCAAAGAAATCCACCCCCCAGGTTCCGGCTCCGGCGCAATTTCTGGCCCCAGTTCCACCTTCTTCCACGCGTGTTCTGGTTCCTCAACCCGCGCCCGCCCCTCCGGTAAGCAAATTGACGGAACTGATGAAGGATTTGAAGATCTGCATGAGCCATATGGGCCAGAAGCAGCCGCAAGGGCCTCCACCTCACATGGTGGAAGGGTTTTGGCCACCCGGTACCTTTGTGCCAAGGGGGTGCTCGTACTGCGGGGCAAACAGTCATTGGTGATTGGCGTGCAAGGAGCTTACAAAGGATCTCAGCGCGGGATTGGTTCAAACGGTGGGGATGGGGTATATTTTTCCAACGGGCAAACAGATTCCAATGGAGCCAAGCCAGCCAATGGCAATGCAGCAGGTGCGCACACGGGGTCAGGAGGCGGGAACGACGGGGCGTGCGTCACTGGGCATTTTTACCAGTCCCCAATCATGGAAACCACCTCGGGTGGAAGCTGAGGTAAGGGTAGTGGAAACGGAAGAAAAGGTGGCGGTCTCTGATAAAATGGAGGTGGACGCAAAGGAGCAAACCCCGTTGGCCGTTCCGAAACCGGCCGCGCGCGTGCCCGGAACCAAGGCGCCGGCAGCAAATCCTGTAGGGAAGAAGAAAGCGGCCGACATCATGCAAAGGGTGATTGGTAACAAGACTCCGGTTCCGCTGACCTTGCGGGAACTGGCGGCCGTGTCTCCAGTGGTGGTAGACAAAATGGTTCAGGCTTTGCGGGATTGCGGTCAGGGCCGGGTACCTCAGACGGTGCAGCGGGTTCATGTGGCGCGGAAGGAGGAGGGGCGCGAGGAGTGTGAGTTGAAATCAGTTTCAACTCCGCTTGCTTACGTTCCGATGGTCATAGCGGGAAGGAAGGTGTGGGCTATGGTGGACAGCGGTTCAATGGTGAACCTGCTGCCATTGCGGATGGTGGATTATTTGGGGTTGGTTTGGTGGAAGTGCGCGATGGGTCTCCGCGCGCTTAATGGAGGGGAGTGTTGTGTGGATGGGGTAGTCAAGGAGGAGGAGGTCAAGGTTGCAAGGGTCCGTAGGCCTCTCTCTTTTCTTTTGGTTGATTGTGGGGATGTGATTTTGGGAAGGCCGTTCATGTTTGGGTTTTGAGCAAGAATGGTTTTTGATCCGGAGGCGGGAACGGAGGTGTTGACGGTGGAGGATTTGTCCGCGGAAGGTTCAAGATGACTATCTGCAATCACGGGCAAGGGAAGCGGAGCAGAGTGTTGGAGTATGAGGAGGAACTGGACGCGGAGTTGGTCTGCGACGGGCGACCTTTGGAAGATTTTTCCTAGTCAACCAAGGAGACCGCATGGAACAAGCTCTGGTTTTGTGCGGGCGGTCGACTAATGAGGAGCAGGGAGGAGGAGGAAGGAAAGTTCAGGGCGCGCACTTTGCAGAAGTAAGTCCCTTTTTCAGTATGCATTGCCCAAGGGTACTATGCTTTGAAAACCCTATCATTGTGCCACACTCGTGAGCAAAGGCAAAAGCCGTGGTTTGGTTCTGTGCAGGACTTACAGCAAAGGATGCGTGCGGATGATGTGGTGCAACGCGGGCAAGTACAAGCCGGTGTCACGGAAGGTCCAACCAAGGAATGAGCCAATGCCCCAGGAATTGAAAGGACCGCTTTGACCAATTGCTTGGTCGGGGACCCTTGGGTCACGCCAATTAAGACTTCAGGGTGGGTTACTAGTTTGGCGGGGATCACGGAGGAGCGGATTTCAGCTTTCAATTTTGGCCCGGTGTGGTGCTCTTTTATGGACGCAAGTCAGGAAAGGGCAGCAGGCGGCGCGCTTGTAGGCCCAGCAGCGGTTGGGTTGGGCTCTGCACCTGGAGACGGGAGACGACGGATTGCGCGGATCGGAAAGCTTGCGCGGATCGGAAAGCTTGCGCGGATCGGAAAGCTTGCGCGGATTGGAAGGCTTGCGCGGATCGGAAAGCTTGCGCAGATCGGAAGGCTTGCGCGGATCAGAAGGCTTGCGCGGATTGGAAAGCTTGCGCGGATCAGAAGGCTTGCGTGGATTGGAAAGCTTGCTTGGGTCGGAAGGCTTGCATGGATTGGAAAGCTTGCGCGGATCGGACGGCTCGCGTGGACCAGGCGGACCGCGCATTGCAAGGCGCGCGGATTGGGTCACGCGGGTACGCGGATACCTGGAACGGGTTGATGGGCGGAGGGGCACGGGCAGGCAAGCTGGGCGTACGTTGATATTGAGGGGCATGGGTTATGGGGCAAGGGATGGAGGGGTAGGATTGGGCTAGGGTTCTGTGCTTAGGGGTTGTATCTCATCATTCTTGCTTACTTGTGGTTGTACTTAGGTTAGGGTTGAGAGGGAGGACTTAAATACTTTGCTCTCAACTCTGGGTTGTAGGGGGGGGGGAGGACTTCACGGACGGGACTTGACGGACGGGGACCGCACTCTAGGATATCACTTTTATGGCATTGGATTGGATTGGATTGGAAAGAAAGGAATTCCTCTTATTATTTCTCTCTCTCTCTCTCTCTCTCGCTCTTGAAAGGCTGCATCTAATCTCCTTACAGACGCTTTGATCAATAACTTCCGGAACTCGAGGACCACTTCGTGAGGGATAACCTCTAAAGTTTCCACACCGGAAGGATGGTTGAGTACGGAGGAGGGTGATTTGCTGGTTTTGGTTCTGGTTCTTTGGGAAAGAGCGCTCGCGTTTGGACCTGAAGAGCAGGGGCTCCTGAAAAACGATATTGGAGACCCCTATGACATCCCCACTGTCAATCACAAGCCATGGAAGATCAAGCTGATTCCGATACCGCGGGCGGTCCAGGAGAAGTTTCTGGAGTTGGTGCGGGAACGGGTGAAGACCGGCCTCTACAAACAGTCAACGTCTAGTTACTCCAGTCCAATCTTTGCGGTAGTTAAGCAGGACAGAAAGTTGTTGAGGATTGTCCATGATCTACAGCGGCTCAACTCTTTTACAATCCGGGACACAGGACGGCCCCCTTGCGTTGATTGGTTCCTTGAGTCAATAGCAGGGCACGCTTGTTACGGGTTAGTGGATGTGATGGGGGGATACAACCAGTGCGAGTTGGATCCTCCCTTGCGGCCTCTAACGGCATTCAAGACTGGGTTGTGAAGGATGCAGCTGACTTGGCTACCGCAGGGCGCAACCAATTCTGTGGCGGTGTACCAGGCGCAAATGGCTTGGATCCTGAAAGATGATCTTCCAGAGGGAGTCCAAATCTTCATCAACAACGCGGGCATCAAAGGTCCGAAATCTGATTATGGGGGGGCGGAGCTAGTTGAAGTTCCCGGCGTCCGACCTTTTGTGTGGGAATACGCGCAGAAGTTGGAACGCATCCTGTTTTGCATTGAGGAGGCAGGCCTGATGGTGTCGGGGAAGAATTCGGTGGTCTGTGTCCCGGCGCTCAAAGTCCTTGGCCATGTTGTTGCTTCCAACGGCCGGCGCATTGCAGAGAAAAAGCAGAACAAGGTCCTCAATTGGCAAACCCGGCGGACGGTGTTGCATATTCTTCAGTTCTTGGGATTATGTAGCTATGTCTGTATGTTCATTGAGAGGTTTGCGGAGGTGGCGAGCCCGCTCCGATCACTAACGCGGAAAGGGGCGGAGTGGAAGTGGGGGTAAGAATGCGATTGCGCGTTCCGGAAGCTCAAGGAGATTGTGGGACGTGACATTATGCTCCGCAATCTTGACTACAATGCAGGATGAATTAGGCTAGCGGTCGATTCCAGCGAATTTGGTGCGGGGGGGTTCTCACTCAAGAGGATGACGGCAAGGATAGGCCGGTGCTTTACGAGTCGGTCACCTTCACTCCAACAGAAATCCGGTACTCCCAGCCAAAGTTGGAGTTGTGCGGGGTCACCAAGATTGTGCAGCGGCTCCAGTATCTTTTTTGGGGGGTTCACTTTGAGCTTTTGGTGGACGCGGAGGGGCTGGAGGGGATGATCAATTCCCCGGCGTTGCCCAACGCTCCCATGACCAGGTGGGTGGCATTTCTTCAACTTTTCTCCTTTGATGTGGTTCATGTTCCGGGAAAAGCGTTCACTATGCCCAACGCCTTGTCGCGGTATCCAAGGGACGAACTGTTTGAGGACACGGAACTGCTTGATGTGGAGGCACCGGTTGTCAAGGTAGGGGTTGTGGAGGCAGGCGTTCAGCTGCCGCTCCGGCAGACTGGGTGGTACGCGATTCTTTGTGACTACTTGCGGGACCTTTTTTTTCCCAATGGAACTACGGACAAGGACATGCAATGGGCGAAGCGGCAAGCAGGCAACTTCTACGTACAGGAGGGGCAGCTTTGGCGGCGGAAGACTCCAGTTCCGCTTGTGGTTACCACTTCCAGGGCGGATCAGGAAGCTATCCTCCGGAGCCTTCATGAGGATCTCGGTCATCAAGGGGAGGTTGAAACGCGGAGGCTGGTGAAGGAGCGGTTCTGGTGGCCGGGGGTAGTGCCTGCGGTGCGGGAATGGCTGGCGTCCTGCAAAGCCTGTCAACGGCGGAGCGCGAGATTGCCCAAGGAAGTCGGAAACCCCACAGGGGAAGACGCCCTCTTTGGTTGAGTCTTGCTTGATGTTGTCCACATCAAGGCCGGTAAGTTCGCCTATCTGCTTGTTGCGTGGGACGACCTGTCCGGTTGGGGGAAAGCGCGTCCGTTGGTCAAGCTCTTGGCGGACAAAGTTGCTCTATTTCTGGAAGAAGATTGGTTTGCGCGGTACGGGTTGCTTTGTCTGGTTACAGTGGACGGAGGGGCTGAGTTTTGCGGCCGTTTGGTTGAGTTGGTGAGGAGTTGCGGAGCCAGGTTTGGCCGGGTAACGGAGTACTATCCCAAGGGGGATGGCATGATTGAATGCGGGCATGAACCAATCAAGGACGCCCTGGTCAAGATGTGCGGGGAAGACGGGAAGCGCTGGCAGAAGACCCTTCCAATGGTTCTGTTTGCGGATTGGATTTTGGTGAAGCGGTCGACAGGCTACTTGCCATACAAGTTACGTTTTGGACAGCGTCCTGTGCTCCCGGTGGACATTGAGTTGGAGACGTTCCTGGGGGTTGACTGGTGGAAGGTGAAGACTTCCACCGAATTTCTTGAGGCTTGTGCCAAACAGCTCCTTTGATGGGACAGAATGCTTGCAAAGGCCGCGGACCGGCTGAAGAAGACTCGGAAGGCATCAGTGCGCTATTGGGACAAGAGCTGCTCGCATTGTCTCCAGGATCCCTTGCGGAAGGGGGATTTGGTGCTTCTGTACAACCAAAGTCTGGAGTCTCAGTGGGGGAAGTTGTTTGCTAACCGGTGGAACGGCCCGTTCGGCGTGTGGTCCAAGTTTGAGGGAAGCAGCTATCAGTTGGAGGAATTAGACGGTACTCCGCTGAAACGGAAGGCGGCGGCTTCGCATGTCAAGCGCTTCTTTGCGCGAGGATCTTGTTTGAAAAAACAGCCGAAGGGGGTGGAGGATCTGATGAGGACAGTTTGGAGCGCGGTGATGGTGTAGGAACGCAATCGGGGGATTTGTCTTTGGGGGGAGAAGCGGAGACCATGCCATTGCAACAGAGTAGGCGGTTGCGACCAGCTGGGGACAGTGGCCAAGTTGGGGGGGGAGGTAGAGGGGTTAGGGGATAAGTTTTGATTTTGTGAGGGGGTGCTCTAGCCGGTTCACAGCTAGAACAACTAGACACCCCAGAATGTTTGTTTCTCTATGTTTCTTTCTTATCTGGATTGTGGGGTCTTTGCTGGCTTGGGGTTTTTTGCAGGAAACGTGGGCACGGCGCGAAGCCGGGTCCGTAAACGCGAGGACAAGCCCCGCGGAACCGGGACGTATGGGCAATCCCGCGGATGGGGGAAGCAGGACAAAGAGCAATTTGCAGGCGGTCTACAAGCTGTTGAGATTGTAGAGGTATTTTACCCCGCGTTCTCTACGTTATGAACTCTGAGACAAGTTCGCGTGACATGTCTGTACCACCCGGGTGAACTGACAACTCGGTCAAGAACCGCGGATTCTACTCCTCTCCTCCGGCCAGATCTCTTCCGTCTCTCGTCTCATTATTCTTTTTCTATTGACTCTTTTTATTCTTCCACATCTTTTCTCACTCGTATCTCCCTACTTCTCATCTACTCGCTCAATGAACTCCTCTCTACTCAAATCCATCTCAATCCAACTCTTCTATTCTACCTGTCTCTTCGTGAACTAACCTCTGCCTGGTAAGAATGCAATCCCCAAGAACGTCTTAGCACTTAACGTGATCTCTCTGACAATCTAACTTGATTCGTAGTCTTCCATCTTCTACGTCTAAACTCTTCCAACTTACACTCTGCCAAAACCTCATGCTGTCTCATCTTTCTCTTATTTACTAAATAATTCAAAGCTGTTGGTCCTCTCACTTTTTCCTTTCTTTCTCTCAATTCCTATTTGATCTATCAAGAGTCTAACTTGTTGTCCACAGTCTGCTGGTTTTCTGTTCAGAGGATTCTCATTCAAATCTTATCACGGTTAAAAGCCGAAATTCGACTCTACAACATCGAAAATGAACGAACCAGCGGGAGCAAACGATTATTTTCACCAGGTTGCTCTCAAAGCCTCCGTCGATGCTATTCCTCCATTAAACGAAGACAACTACTCTATCTGGCGTGATAAAATGCTAATGCTGTTCGATCTCAAAGATATCAAGGATACTATGACTAAGAATGCAGGACAACTACCGATAAGACAAGATCGGGAAATCCGGGCGATCATCCTATCCAAACTCGACGCTACTACCCATGCAAATGTTGTCAACGCCTCTAATATCACATCCTCAAAATTACTTTGGAATGAAATCACTTGTAGATTTGCTTCATCCGAGACAGCAAATCGAGCACGAATTTTTAACCAGTTTCTCCACGCTCCGTTCAACGAACTTGCCATCGAAGGTTTTATAACGGACATTCGAAAGTCTCTTACTCGTATGGCGGATGTCGGAATAGATCTACCGAGCGACATTGTGGCCTACTTAATACTATTCAAATTTCCTCCAACACTTGAGAATTTGAAACAACAAATCATGCACGGCGAGAAGTCGATAACCGTAGAAGTTATATTCAATCACTTAATCCAATACAATAACGAGCGTAAGGCACAACTTAAGACTGGAAAATCAACAACCGATGTCTCACTGGCCACGTTCAAAAACAAATCAGATAAAGAAGATAAGAAGATCCGCATTAGATGTAAAGAAGGCTTCCACGATCCAAATGCCCCCCATCCGGAATCTTCTTGTTTTCATCTCCACCCCCAAATTGCCCCTGAATGGTGGGTCGAACAGCAAAATGAATGGAAGAATAGGACGAAGAAGGCACCAACGATCAATTACCACGCACTACTAACTCTATGGATTAATGCAGACAGCACTCCAAATCTTCTCCTTGACTCTGGTGCGAACATACACACTTTTAACGATCTCAAGTACTTCACCTCCATAGATCTACAAGATGAAGCAGAGGAAATCAAAACAGGCAAGTTAGAAGCGAACCTTAAGGTACGAGGAACTGGTACCGTCCGACTCGAGTGGAAGGATTCCGTCATTACTCTCGAAGGATGTCTGTACGTTCCGGATATCGTAGTCAATTTAATTAGCCCAGGTCTTCTCGCAAAGAAGGGATGTAGTCTCTCTCAAAAGCATGACCGATTCTTCATTACACAAGACAACGAAATGGTTCTTAAAGGTTTAATTCGAGATGGTCTATTTGTAATAGAGAAGCCCCAAACTGCTGGAAGTAATTTGTTGGTTAATCTATCCAACCAATCATCCACCACTACTCTTACTCAATCTCAGTCACTGTCCGACCTCCATAAGACATATGGACACGCTTCAATTTCCACTCTTAAACCAATTCTCAAAGATAGATACTCGAAAGATTAATTAGATAAGTTTCAATGCGATGGTTGCGTAAGAAGTAAAATCACTCGAGCTCCGTTCTCATGCACCTCGACACCTGCATCGAAACCACTCGAGCGAATACATCTAGATTTGATCGGTCAGATTACTCCTCAATCCAAAGCTGGCCATAAATACGTCCTGACTCTGGTGGACAACTTCACGGGTTATCTAGCAGCTTTTCCTCTCCAATCTAAAGAAGAGACCCCCAGTGTCATCATCAATATTCTTGAAGCAGAGTACAAACGACTAAACTATTATCCCACTGAAATCTTTTCAGACAAAGGAACCGAGTTCACTAATGCTACCTTGAAAGAATTCGCCAAGAACAAACATATCAAACTCCTAACATCAGAACCATATCACTCTCAACATAACGGTCGAGCGGAGCGAGCCAATCGGACAATTATAGAATCAGCTCGCGCAACATTCTCTTCATCTCGATTGAATAAATGCTATTGGCACATAGTGGTTCGAAGCTGTTGCTTCATGCTTAACCAGGTCCCTAGGGAAGGTAATGACCTATCCCCTTGGGAACTTATGTTTAGCAAGAAGCTCCCTACTAATTATCTCAAACCTGTAGGATCTTCTGTCATTTACCTGGCGAATGGACTACAAAAAGGAAGAAAGTTCGATGAGAAAGGAGTGGAAGGGATTTTAGTTGGGTTTAATCCCGTTTTTCATTCATATTTGATCCTCAACTCATCCGGTGCGATTGTTGAAACCAAACATATACAGTTCCTTAAAAATCCGCTACACGATTTTCCTCTCTTAGAATCACCTGGTATCGATCTCTTCACTCAAACTAATCCGCAGGCAGAAGAATCCAACCCCTTATCATTCAAAAAAAAATTTACATTTCGTGAATCTCAAGAAATTGCTTCCGAATCAGACTCAGATCAGGACGATTCGGCATCTGTAGACTCTCCTCCCTCCGACCACTCTTCTCCAACGTCTCCAGTCCCTGAACCTCCTATCCAAGCTATTTCTCAAAGACCCAGAAGAGAGGTGAGAAAACCTCAACGATACGGTTTCCATCACTATTACGAGCCTCCTTCCTACAAAGCAGCTCAAAAATGCTCTGAATGGCCGAAGTGGAAGGGAGCCTCCGAAGATGAACTGAACTCTATAGAATTACAAGACGTGTGGGAGGAGTACTATGGCAATCCCGATAATATACTAAATACGACGTGGGTTTTCAAAGTGAAGGAAAACTGCCACGGTGATCCCGTCAAATACAAAGCTCGACTCTGTGTCCAAGGGTTCGATCAAGTCCTAGGAATCGATTACAATGAGACCTGGGCACCAACCGGGAACCTTGGTTCACTTAGAGTCGCTCTTACTTACGGATTGAAAAATAAAATGAAGCTTACTCAATTCGACGTAAAAGGTGCCTTTCTTCATGCCCCTATAGACGAAACTGTCATCATAAGGACCCCAGAAGGATCGACTCGGAAATCGCCATATCTAAAACTTAAGAAATCTCTTTACGGGTTGAAACAATCCCCCAAGAATTGGTACGAAACCTTAACTTTATGGATCAAGTCTCAAGGATACCACGAATCTACTAGTGATCCGTGCTTATATCTAAACTCCAAGACGGGTGAGATTCTCTACTTTCACGTGGATGATCTCATCCAGGTAGGTAACTCTAACCTCTTTGAGATTAACTTTCTCGAACGATTCAAAAATTCTTCTTGCCATCCACCCAATACTATTCTCGGGATGCTCATGGAAATCGAAAGCGATAAAATCCTCCTGAGTCAACCCAACCACATCGAGAGGGGCCTGGAAGAACTTGGCTTGACTTCTTGTAAAGACATACATATTCCTTTGACGCAGAATCTAAATCTCAAACCGGCCTCGGATGCCAACCACGCTGAATTTAGGCAACTCAACATTAATTATAGATCAGCAGTTGGCCTTCTGAATCACCTGGCTCATTACTCTCGACCCGACATCTCTTACGCCGTGTCTAGTCTGGCTAGGTTTAATACCAAACCAGGCATGACTCACTGGAGGGAAGTTAAGAAAGTATGGAAATATTTGAAGACGACTAAACATCTCAAGCTTGTAATTACGTACGATCCAAAACAAGAAATTCTCTCTAGTTTCAGCGATGCTACCTGGGGAGACGACCCAACCTTCCGGAAATCCCAAACTGGATATATTATTCTTCACTACGGTAGTCCAGTCGTCTGGAATTCTACTCGACAAAGAAATATCACTTACTCTTCGACCGAATCAGAATTAAACGCGTTGCTCGACTGCTACCTTGAAATCAAATGGATTAAACATCTCATTGGTGAGGTCCATCAAATCTCTGAACCCAAGCCTATTCTACACATCGATAATAAAGGGCTGGATGATAAAATCAAGAGGTTTGGGTCGCACTCCAAGTCCAGGCATATAGACATTAAGACTAAAGGATTGCGCGAAGATTATGCGAGCAACAAGTTTAGTCTCACTCTAATTCAAAGTCAATCAATGATCGCGGATTCTCTCACGAAGGCCTCTTCTGTATCCTCTCTGCAACTTCTTCAAGATACAATCTTCGGAGTTACACATCAGTGAACTTTAGGATTACACTCTCACCAGTCACGGGGGGGTGTTGAGATTGTAGAGGTATTTTACCCCGCGTTCTCTACGTTATGAACTCTGAGACAAGTTCGCGTGACATGTCTGTACCACCCGGGTGAACTGACAACTCGGTCAAGAACCGCGGATTCTACTCCTCTCCTCCGGCCAGATCTCTTCCGTCTCTCGTCTCATTATTCTTTTTCTATTGACTCTTTTTATTCTTCCACATCTTTTCTCACTCGTATCTCCCTACTTCTCATCTACTCGCTCAATGAACTCCTCTCTACTCAAATCCATCTCAATCCAACTCTTCTATTCTACCTGTCTCTTCGTGAACTAACCTCTGCCTGGTAAGAATGCAATCCCCAAGAACGTCTTAGCACTTAACGTGATCTCTCTGACAATCTAACTTGATTCGTAGTCTTCCATCTTCTACGTCTAAACTCTTCCAACTTACACTCTGCCAAAACCTCATGCTGTCTCATCTTTCTCTTATTTACTAAATAATTCAAAGCTGTTGGTCCTCTCACTTTTTCCTTTCTTTCTCTCAATTCCTATTTGATCTATCAAGAGTCTAACTTGTTGTCCACAGTCTGCTGGTTTTCTGTTCAGAGGATTCTCATTCAAATCTTATCACAAGCGTTGCGCGAAAAAAAAAGAAAGAGTTCTTTTCTATTTTTCTTATCTGTTGGTTTCTTTTTCTCTTTTTCTTTCTCTGGATGGGTGATTGGTATGGGAATAAGCTTGATTTGGTGAGGGGGTGCTCTAGCCTTTTCACAGCAGGGACAACTAGACACCCCAGAATGTCTGTTCTCTTACTCTCTCTCTCTCTCTTCCCTTACAGTGGCGCACGCTGGTGTTTTGGTTGTTGTTTTTGTTACAGGAAGGGTACGGGGAACTGTGTGGCAGTTTGTCTGGGGCGGTCCAGGTGCCTCTTTTGGAACGGCTAGTCACTTAAGGTTGCTCACAAAGCAAGCGCGCAGGTGAAGAATCAATCTCAAGCTCACTCTCACAAAGTGCGGTTGCGCACTTTTTCTCAGAAGGTTAGGATCTTGCGCATATACATGTATTTTCTTAATGGAAAGGGAAGCGCGGTACAAACAACAAGAAGAGAAGAAGTAGAGGAAGGAAGAAGGGGAAAAGGGGGGGAGATGCGCCTAAGCCATCTTCATCATTTCCTCCATTTCCGCCCTCGAGGACACCAGTAAAGCCCGGAAAGACGCCAGGAGTTTGCACCCAGATTCCAAGGATTGTGCGCCAGGGATTGCAAGGAAATTCCGAAGCATTGTGGTCAACCTTTCCGCAAAAGCCTCAAAGCCGGCCACCGGGAGCGCCATTACAATTTTAATCTCTGGGATCTTGGGAGGGCTGGGGGGAGGAGCGGCCAGTGAAGATGGGGCCCCCGGGGAACCAACAGGGGGGCTTGGTCCAGCTGGAGGCAATGACGGGACAAATATAGGTGACAGAGGCGGAGGGATGTTGGGGGGTGTAGGCCTCTCATCTGAGGCCGCTGGTGGCGCAGGCGGTTTTGGCGGTTGTGGAGGAGGAGGAGGTGCTAGCGCAGCCGCGGGTCTTCCAAAAAGTCTTGGGTCCGGTACCGTTTGGTTCATGCTGACAGCAGCGGCCCAAGCGCGGGTCGCCGCGCGCCATTCCTCCGAGGTTTTGTATTTGCCCCATTGTGGAGGTCTGGCCCAGCGGAGTGGTGATGCCGAGTCACGGCTCATGTGCAAGGTGGTGGGTGACAGAGCTTGGGGGCGGCGGGATGGAGGTGAACCGGGGGGTGTCCACAAGCCTTCCGAGATCAAATCATTGTCCAAAACCACAAACGGGTCCGGACAAGCCCTCTTGCACGGCCTGGGGTGAGAGCTGGATTATGGGGGAGCTTGAGGGAGGATGTTGCTAAGCAAGCAGCAACAATGGCCACAACGGCAAGCAACACAGGCGCGTTGACTGGGGATGATCAAACACACGTGCCCGTTCCGGGCGCAGAACTTGCATGGGAGCATGATGGCGATGGAGAGGGAGGAAGACGGGGGAAGGTGGTAGTGGGAGTGGTGGGGGTGGACTGGAAGTAGCAGAAGTTGTGGTATGGTGAAGCAATGGGAAACTTCTGGGGACAGAACTCAAGTTGGGGGGGTATGTGGTGTCAATTTATAGACACCAATTGGGGACTGCGTTGCAGCTGTGCGCTCAGCATTGGAGGAAAGTGGGCTCAGCATTAGGGTATGCGGAGTGCTCAGCAGCGGCAGCTGCTGTCTGGCTCTGCACCTGGTGGATGGGTCGGGCTCAGCATTGAATGCGGCCTGGGCGGCAATCCGCCCCGGAGATTGGATTTGGAAGGTAGTGCGCTTGACTGAGTTTGCGGGCCCGCCGGTTCCGATACGTAGGGGCGGAGCAATCCGCCGGCTATGAAGGAACGGATGGAGCGCGCGTGCAAGCGCGCGGATTATGCCGGATATTACCAAACACCCACGACGGGCGCGGAAAAACGGATATGGACAGGCGTGGGGGGCTCCAAGTAGGGCGCAGTGCGAGGACTGCGTCATGAGAAGGACAAACCGGATGGACGGAACGGCGTACAGACAATGGGGGGAGTTTGGTACGGAGGAGGTGGGGAGAGGAGGCTAGGGTTTCTGTTTTGGGATTGTTTTCTGTTTCTTTGTCATACTGTCATTTGCGCCTGTACTTAGGTTAGGGTTGAGAGGGAGGACTTATCCTCCCTCCCAAATCTGGGTTAGAGGAGGGGCATTTATGGAAGGAGGAAGGGAATCACATCACATCATTGGATTGGATCACTCATCTCACCAGGAGATTAAAGGAACTCATACCGGATACACATCCAGGTGGAAAGTTCTTAGGATTGAAGGATTGGCGATTTCTCCTTCTCTCTACTTTTCTTTATCTCTTTATCTCCTTATTTCTATTTCTTGTTTAAGTGCGACTTTGGACATCCTTGTCTCCTTTCAAACACAGGGAACCGTTAACTTCCAAACCTTGGTACAATTATAGGGGGATAACCTTTATTCTTTCCACAACGTAGGGTTATGTAATGATGCGGGGCTGCGCGGGGGAATTGTGACATAACACATTTCCCCGTGTAACTCCTAAAATATACACAACAAATCATTCTGAGTGAATTTTAGGTGTAAACCCTATACGTGACAATAAGTGTGAAATATTAGAATGGCCAAAAAGTGCCATACAGGTGTCGTAATTTTTAGTACTTTTCTTTTTAATTATTTTAAAAATATAAGGACTTGGAATTCAAGGGTGGGGTCAGTGAGTGACCCTACCTAATTTTTGGTGAGGAATATATTCCTGTAATAATATTTATGGATTTCTCACTCCTTATTTTGTTCATTGAAGTATTCTTATTTTTCATATTTTGTGTTACTATTTGACAGTTTTGCTCTGTACATAGTAGCAAGCTGACATTCCCCGCTCCAAGATATGTCTATATCTGAAAAAGAATTTGGGTTAATTCCTCCTGTTGGCTCTGTAGTTCCTCAGGTGCATAGGTCCGTCAGGGATATTATGTTCAGGCAACCAATCATCTTTATCAGTTGATTCTCCTTTGTATCTAACCAGGTACAGTCTGACATCTTTTCCATTGATCCTATCTTTTCTATCCTTAAGGATCTTGCTACTTTTTCCTTTGTCATTTTCAGGTTCTTCTGTGACGTGTATTGCAGGTGATGGGGTATGTTCTCCATTCCTTGGGTGGTAGTGTTTGATGGGGCTTACTGGGAAGACTAGATGTTTCCTAGAAAGCTCATCACAGAGGATTACTTCAAAAGCATTTTTACCATGAAGTTTATTAATTGTGTAAGGTCCAACAAAAGCTGGTATAAGCTTTCTATTTCCACCCAAGTTGGTAAAGTTAGTGGTAGATCAAGACTTGATCACCAATTTTGAAATCAGGCCTCTTATGGGTTTTGTCCCACCTTTGCTGGTTATACTCTATAGCATCCTGGACACATTTAACAGCATTTTTGTTGGCTACATCTATCATGTTTTTGAAATCAAGTGATGTAGGGTGAATATTGGTCAGCTTGTGGTTAAGGTTATCCTTGGGTAGGCTAGGAATCTATCCTCTTTCCAGTATGTAAGGTGCTTCCTTAGTGGTAGAGTGCTTGCTACTGTTGTAGGCCATCTCCAGTGCAGGTAAAAGGCTAACCCAATCGTGGCAATAACCGTCAGAATTCTTGAATTCTAGTCCAAAGCCACAGAATCTCCTGAGCATGTCTTCCAGGGTCTGAATTATCCTTTCAGCTAATCCATCCGTCTGAAGGTGATAAGCGGTAGAGAAAGCTAAGGTGGTTCCAAGCATATCATGTAGGTTCCTCCAGAACTCAGAGGTGAATTTAGGATCTCTGTCACTGATAATAATCTTGGGAACTCCAACATCAGCAATGAGTCTGTTCCAAAATAATAGGGCAACTTCCATAGCAGTGTCTTCCTTGTGATTAGGTAGGAACTTTGCTTTCTTGGAGAACCTATCCACAATGAACAAGACTGAGTTGTAGGAATAGGCTCCTCCTGGTGGAAGTCCAGTTAAAAAGTCCATATTGATGATCTCCCATCTTTTCTTGGGTTCAGCAATCTTTTGTAGCAGTCCAAACCGTATCCCAGTAGTCCTGTTGGACTTCTGACAAGTTTCACAACTGGTAACGTACTGTATAGTTGAGTCTCTCCAATGAACCCACCAAGCAGTTTTTTTAACCTTATCCAAGGTTCTATCAGCAGACAAATTACCAGATGAGCAGTTATCATTGCATTCAGCCAGAACATGTTTGATATGGTCATCCTTGGTTAAGACTATGACACTTGAATGTTGATGCCTATAGTATACGAGACCATCCCATATGGTGAACCTTCTGGCTTTGTATGTTTTCAAAAGAAGTTCTGGTAGGCTATTGATCAATTCAGGGGGTGGAGAATTACTTTCCATAATAGTGATCAAAGTCTTTATGCCATAATTGTAAGCTTCTCTGATAGAGTTGAACAATGATTCATTCAGTTCACAAACTTGGATTCCCATTATAGGAGCTTCAATGCTTAAACTGTTAATATTAAGGATAGGGAAGATTTCATTATCCTCTGGATCATAGGCAGGTTTACTTGGGTCATTGGGTAACACATTCCTGCTTAAACTATCAGCATTCTGGTGTTTAGTTCCAGTTTTATGAAATATGGTCATCTGTCCTCTGTACTGTTGTATAGCTATCTGCCATCTCAAAATATGCCTACTAGGGGTCTTCATGTTCATCAATGTCCTGACAGTGTTGCAGTCAGTAATAACAGTGAAGTTGGTGCCTTCTAAATAATAATGGAGTTTCTCTAGATCCCATACTAAGGCCAGGCATTCCATTTGGCTTGCACCATACCTTTTATCAGTATCTTTAATTTGTCTAGATATGAAGAGTATAGGTTTTTCCACTGGTTTATCATCTTCTATGACTTCCTGGTGTAAAGCAGCTCCTAGCCCTTCCATGCTGGCATCTATTTAGAGCTTGAAAGGTTTAGAGTAATCTGGCTGGATCATTACTGGAGCTGAAGTCATTGCCGTTTTGAGTTCCTCATAGTTCTTGACTCTATCATGAGTCATTTCAAACAGGGTGTTTTTGTTGCAGATCTCATAAAGACATTTGGTTAGAAGAGCAAACTTTGGTAAATACTTCCTATGGTAGCTGCAAAAGCTGATAAATGACAGGAGTTCAGTTTTATTCTGAAGCATAGGCCTTTTCATTACTGCTGCTATCTTGTTTTGTTCAGCAGCTAGGGTTAGTCCAGAGAAAATGTTTCCTAAGGCTTCAAGTTCTCCATAGCCAAAGTTACACTTTTTCATTGATACTTTCAATCCTAGGGAAGAGATGGTTTTGAGGACTAGCCTTAATTTCTCCATGTGAGTATCCCAATGATCAGAGTAAATGATAAAATCATCAATGTATACCATCATCCATCCCTTTCTGATGAATAATCCTAGGACTATTTCCATCATCCTTTGAAAATGAGAAGGAGAATTTTTAATACCAAAAGGCATCCTGAGATATTAATAAATTCCCAAATGACAGATAATTCTCATGAATTTCCGGCTATCAGGGATGATAGGTATTTGGTGAAAACCTTTCAGAATATCCATGGTAGTTATATACCCAGACTTGGACAGGTTGTGCAGAGCATGGTCAATTCTTGGAATTGGATAATAATCAGCTTTGGTATAGTTGTTAAGCATTCTAAAATCTCCAACCATTCTTGACTTATCATTGTGCCAAGTTATAATTACTGGAGTAGTGATATCCACTTGTTCATTGAGGACTACTTTCCTTAAGAATTGTAAGTCAACCAACTCTTGAATATGGGTTTCCAGAGAAGCTCTGGATTTTGGACTAGAAGGGTAAGTAGGTCTTGTGAGGTTAGGTGGGTAAGGAGGCTTGATAGTTAGAGTTGCAATCATATCATGTCCTTTGATGTTACCAATGGGGTGATCTTTGGTACAGAAAGCATTCTGATTTTCAAAGCATACTTGTAGGATATCCTGTTTCTGTTCTTCATTGAGAAGGGAATTCAAAGCAGCTTGAGAGAATTATTCCTGATTGAACTTCTCTAGGTTTTTTTCATAAGTTGAATCAGAAGTTTGAGCATTGACATGAAATATTTGGAACTTCTTATTCCAGTCTCCACCTATAGTGAAGTATCTACTTTTGCTTTGGAATAAATCTATACCATATAAGCAAAGAGAATCATTCCCAAGGATAAAATAATCACATACTCCGTTTTGGAGCACTACAAATTCAATGTTCAATTTGAGTGATCCTTTAGAGTGAGGTATTATGATATCAGCAGACAATACTCCAACAGCGTTGAGAGCAGAATTACAACTGCTGAACTTAGCCTGAGGTATTGGTAGTAAGTTCAGTTTCCAGTTTGGGTCTTGTTTCTCCAGATAAGTTGAACCAACACAAGAGAAAAAGGCTCCACTTTTTAGAAGTAACTTAACAGGGGAACCTTGGATTAAACCATTGGCATAGCATGTTTTGCCTGAAGTGTAACTTTTACCGGCATAAGGTTTTAGAGTCAGAGCCTTAGCCTCAGAGATGTGGTGAATCTTCATGTTGGGATTCCATTTTTGAGGTAAGTTAGAATCCTCATTGACGGAATTTGTGTCCAGAGAAGACTCAATACTACCTTCAATAACATTGATAGGGTTAGTGATTATTAGATCACAATCAGACAGTGATCCGTCAGTATCATCAAGGTGAGGGTCAGGATTGTCATACTCTTCTCCTTCAATAAGATTAATCCTTTTCCTAGGTAGAAGACAATCAGGTTTTACATGTCCTGTTTGGTTACAGTTCCAAAATACTTTCTCTTTTGATTCTGGAGTCTTCTTGAATTCCAAAGTAGATGGATTAGTAGCAGGGGATTCTTTATTTTTGGCAGTAAATTCTTCCCTGTTCCTAGTATTTTGTTCCCTTGGAGGTCTATTGACCCTTTTATCAAGACCATTCATATCAATAGTCTCTTCCAATACACCTATTCAGGTGGAAAGATCTGAATCCATAGGTATTCTACACCTTACACTGTGGTTTATTTGTCCGGGACATAAGTTGAGGAGTCTTTCATTGACTTCTTCTTTATCAGCATCAGGATAAAAACAGTCCAACCTCTTTTTCTGGTCTAAGCACCACTTATGAGGTTTGTCCTTGGATGGATCAAACTGGGAAGTTTCAAAAGTTTTCATCATCTTTCTTTTTCAAATCCTGGTACCAAACTGCACTTTGATCAATTCTTTCCAAGAATTCCAGGATAAAGATCCAACTTCTTCTCTTTTATTGATAAACCTATCAAGAGCTACTCATTCAAATAATCTGGGAAATCTTACCACAGCTATTACATCGGGGAGCCCATAAGAAGAAAGAGTATAGTCAATAAATTTAATGAAACTGACATGGTTGTATTCTCCTTCTCCAGAGAATTTAGGCCATTCAGTGATGGGAGGAAGTAGCTTCAAAGCCTGCTCCATTTCAGGAGTAGGACTGGGTCTGAAAGACTCATTCATAGTTATCCTGGTTCTGGGAGGAACACCAGGAGTACTGGGGAACCTGTAAGGTCTAGTTTCTTCTAGGTCAATGACCGGAGAGTTAGTAGAGTTGATCTTAAGATCTCTGAGATCATTCTTAATCATACCTAACTCTAAATCAAGTTTGTTGCTTAATAAGTCAATTTTGTTAGTCAGATGAGCTGAAGGAGTAGGACTAGTTTTTTTAACTTCTTCCTTGAGCTGGTATATGGTTGCAAGATTATTGATTGGTTGTCATCAATATGTTTCATCAGGTCCAACTTACTAGCTCTTATACTATCCTTGATTTGTTGTATTTCCAACTCATCAATTCTCATAATCTGAGACTGAGTGTCAATCACTCTTAAAATACTTGAACTTAATTTGTCCAATTTGTGATAAACATTGTCAAAGCATTGGCTAATAATAGTAAAATTGTGAGACGCATTTACAGAAAAGCTATTAAGAGCTTCTACATCTAATTGTGGTACACCTTTTTCCACTTCTGGGCTAAGGATATTATGTTGTCCCAATCCTTTGGGTTCCTTAACTTCTTATGGGCTGATGACCTCTTCTTCTTGGGGTCCTTTCCCTTTAAGGAAGCTAACTGATCCCAATGATTCCAGTTCTGCACGTAGCCTTCTACTTCTTTATTTGGGATCAAACTTTGCAGACAAATCTGAGATTTCTTCGCCTGAGAAATAGCTTTTCTCATACCTGGTTGATCCTCCTGGGTCTGAGCCAACCTGAATTGTTCCCAATAGCTCACATGCTCTTTCACTAATACTTTGACTCTTTCCTCCTTGGTTGATTCCAGCTGGGGTGGTGTAGGAGGAACTTTACCCTCCTGGGATAACATGGTGGGCAACAGATGGCTCTCCAAAGGTCTGTTGGTCAATTTGGCAGCCACGGTTGTCGCCAATGTCGTCCCGCAAGACGCTATGGTCATGGGTTTGAGCACCCTCATTGCGCTTGCAACTTGAGTCCTTTTGAGCACAGGTTCCTCCGGGCAGAGATCCATATGACAGGGCTCTACCGGTTGCACGGGTGTTGCGCCTATGTTGATACATAGAACCAAAAAAATGTGTAAGTCTTTTGTCAAACTTTTGAAAAAAGACTTTAAAATTGTAAAAATAATATTTTTTGTGTGTTTTATATTTTTAATAATTTTTTATAAATATTTTAACTTACTTGGAGTTAAATTCAAGGGTACCAACACTTGATTGGGGTCACAACTATCCCTGGAGGGTATTCCAACGGGGTCTGAGTGAGTTCCAATCAGATCCTGGGATAAATCCAAGGGTAAGTTCAATGGTACACTGTCTGGGACATCCTCTAGGAGGTCCTGGTCAATGAGATCACCAAAAACAAAATCCACTGAGATGGATAAAAACAAAAAATATAATTTTAATATTTTTTTTGTATTTTTACGTGTTAAAATGATTTTTAGAAAAAAATAATCACCTTTATAATTTCTGGATTTTTCTTTATCTTCAGGGTTATTTAGTTTATAAATATTCAGCTTCCTTTGATAAATCTTCCACTCCTTATGTTGCCTTAATAAAGAATTGAAATTGATCATTCTTTCAAGCTCAAGTTCTTTTTCTTTTATAACCTGATGTTTATAATAAAGCAATTTCTCCTGTTGTTTCTCAGGAGTTATAATAACAGGGGCAAAGTTACAGTTTTTTCCTCTTTTTTCTTTTTAAGAAGGTTCAAGCAATAATTGATCAATTCTCTGTTGGTGTTAAGATCCACTAGAGAAACAAATGATCAAAAATATATGTTATAAGTATGTTAAATTATTTTTTTAAAAATAAATAGACTGGTCCAAGGAAGAAATAATTAAAAATTAATTATTCAAGGATATTTCCCCGCCAGACCCCCAGTTGTCAGCTCTCTGATACCAGGAACATTGAAGTCCTTTAGCTCCAGAGAGTGATAAAAATGCTGGAATGATAATAATAATTATTATTCCAATAATAAACGCTTAGAATCTCAAATAAATGATTTAATAAGAGCAGTTGCAAGGTTTAATTGGTTTGGTAGTAAATGGTTTTCAATATAATATAAAAGAGGGGCCACATTATTATACTACTGGGGATCTTTACAGACTAGCAACCTCTGTTCAAGAGGCCTCCTTAGGCAGTTTAAGAACCTTGGAATAAATATGCGTGCCTTAGAAAGGACTTATTCCACTAATGGCCGGGCTTAACAGCACAAATGGCCTAGACAGGAAGGGTAACACTCACTCTGAGCACTTCACCACGAAAATCCTGGAATAATTGGGAGGGTTTCAGAGCAGATGGGGTAGATTCCTTGCCTAAACTTCAATGGTTGATTGGTTAATATAGGTAAATAATACTAATGCAGACTGAGTCATAAATCACTTGCTTATCTTCATATAAGCACTTGATTAACAATGACACAGTTTCTGATTGATAATAAATAATTCCTGGTAACTGATGATGGAATAATGGATCCAAAGAGTTCTGTATAAATACCTTTTTGGGGTGATTTTGGGTCTTCTCAGGGCACGTAAAGAGGGTTCTGCTTTTGTGCTGAGGCTGGAAAGCCATTCAGGGCAAGATTAGCACTTCCACTTGGTTCTGTCAATCAGCTGTCCTTAGATCTGCAGGATTTCTGTACTATTATAGCCACAGGATTTGTTAATCTGTTATGGCGTAAATTTGATCATTCTGTTCTCATCCTTCATTTGTACTACTGATATTGTTTTAAAGCGTGCAGCTGTGAATTTTTATTGATTTTCCATCATCTGCTGATCATTTACATAATTTTTTAGTAATTTTTATGAACACTTCTTGTAGTGTTTTGTTGTCTTCAAAGATCAGTATCAGTGATTTACGTGGTAGTCCTTGATCTTTTATTATTTATTAAAAAATCTTAAAAACTTAATTTTCATTAAGTTTATTTAAGTTTTGATCTTTTCAGATCATTAGTAATGCATATTTCCGTTTTTTCCATATACTAGGCAACCCTAACTAGGTTGTAGCTCTTCTGAGTGGTACCTGGTTGTCAGATTAGTCACGACTGATCCAGGCGCGGGGATCAGTTAGTACAGATGCGCGCGGGGTAGGATCCGCTGGGTGCGTGGCAGAATCAGCTGCGCGCGGGTCTCTAGTAGACGGGAACCTGCTGCTACTAGTACGTAGGGTTATGTAATGATGCGGGGCTGCGCGCAGGAATTGTGACATAACACATTTCCGCGTGTAACTCCTAAAATATACACAACACCTCAATTCTGAGTGAATTTTAGGTGTAAACCCTATACGTGACAATACGTTTGAAATATTAGAATGGCCAAAAAGTGCCATACAGGTGTTGTAATTTTTAGTACTTTTCTTTTTAATTATTTTAAAAATATAAGGACTTGGAATTCAAGGGTGGGGTCAGTGAGTGACCCTACATAATTTTGGGTGAGGAATTCATTCCTGTAATAATATCTATGAATTTCTCACTCCTTAATTTTTTAATTGAGTTATTCTTATTTATCATAGTTTTTGTTACTATTTGACAGTTTTGCTCTGTACATAGTAGCAAGCTGACATAACTCGCCTGAAGCCTTTTGGCTTTCTTGCGTATGTGAACTTCCCAAAACCCCTCAGACAAGGAAAATTTGGAGACACTGTGGTGAAAAGTATCCTACTTGGCTATCAACTGGGACTTTCCAACTGGAAAATTCTCACAAACAACGTTCGCATCTCTCGGAATCATGACGTCCGTTTTGTTGAGGATGAATTCCCAGGCCTGAGCATCTTGGCCTCTCATCCATTCATCAACTTGCAGCTTGTGCTGTTCCTTGAAAGCAATGATGAATTGACTACTTCAAACAACCCCTACCAGCATTTGCCAGTTTCTGAATAACCTGAAAGCGTGCCTTGCCCGGTTGTGTCTGATCCTGAACCCTCCATTGTCACTCCTCAGCCATTAATTTCTTCCAACCATGACCTCTCCCTGCCTTTGGCAATGCCTCAGCCACCAATCTGCAATGGGCCTGATCCATCATCACACAAGCATTTTCCTGGCTGGGACTATGTCTTGACCAGCAACAGAGCCCCCAATGCCGTCTCTGCCAATCTGAACCCTTCCAACATTCTGGACAGCAAGCGCCCCTCTGGCGCAAGAGTCATTTTTTCCACGGTCCTGGCTTTCCCTTCTAAGGCGGATGCAAGCACGCCCGCCACATTTTGTGAATCCAAATTGTCATTGGAACACCTTGAGTGGATGGCTGGGGTCAAGGCTGAGCTAAATGCGGTGGAGCAACTCAACATCTGGGAGATTGTGCTGATCCCAGTTGGTTTGCGGCTCCTCAAAAAAGTGTGGGTCTTCAAAAAGAAACTGGACTAACTAGGGCGGGTTGTGAAGTTCAAACCACGCTTGTGTGTCCAGGGCAACAAGCAGAGTGAGGAAGACAATGATCTGACCTATGCCCCCACTGGTTTTTCTACTTCTCTCAGGACGGCAATCTCTCTTGGGCTGGCTAAAGGCTACCACATTCACCAAATGGATGTGAAAAATGCCTTCCTGAATGGTGATCTAAAATAAACCATCTTTCTACGCCCTCCAGCTGGTCTGGATGTCCCCTCCGGCTATTGTCTCCGCCTCAAAAAATCTATCTATGGCCTGAAACAAGCGCCGCAGGTCTGGTATAGCAAGGTGAAATCTTTCTTCCAATCCGCCGGCTTTACTCCATCAATGGCTGACCCCTGCCTTTTTATGTCCAATATTGACAACTGGGAATTCTTTGTTGATGTTTACATTGACAACCTGATTATCATCAGCTCGGATGTTGACAGATTCAAGTGACTCATCACCCAGCACTACCTCATGGAGGATCTGGGGGTGGCTACTCACCTCCTTGGCATCTTCCTTTCTTGCGGGGGAGACAGCATGAAGCTCTTGCAGCGTGCCTACCTTGATTGCAACTTGTCAAAATAAAACATGGCAGATTGCCGCCCAGTGTCTACTCCAATGGTTCAAAACACCCGCCTGGTGGCAGCATTGGTCCAGACCCATGAAACCTTCTCATTGAAAGGGATCAATTACAGCCAGCCTATTGGCTTGCTGAACTACTTAGCTGTGTCAACCAGGCCTGAAATTGAATTCACCCTTTCCCAACTCTCCCAGCACCTTAAAATGCCTGACAACACTCACTGGGCGGCAATCCTTCATCTTTTGCACTACCTCTCCGGCACCCGCAATGTGGCTCTTACTCTCCATGGCTTCCACCAAGGCTTGCTGAGGGTCTACACTGACTCAGAATTTGGTAACTTCCCCAATACGCGTCGCTCCTACTCCTGCTACGTTGCGCTGCTGGGTGACTCCGTGATATCTTGGCAGTCAAAGAAGCAGGAAACGGTCTCTACCTCTACCACAGAGGCAGAATACAAAGCAATCTATGAGGGGCTACAAGAAACAGTGTGGCTCCTCACCCTACTCAAGTCCCTTGGCATTTCCCCATCTGGCGGTCCCTCCCTCCTTGTCAAAAATTGCGGGGAACTCATGCTGTCCCTGAACCCTATGTACCAGTCAAGGTCAAATCACGTTGACGTCAGGTTCCACTGGATTTGGGAATTCCTGGAGGAGGGCATCATTGCTATCTCCTACGTTCCCACTGCCTCCAACCTGGCCAAAATGTTCACCAAGGCCCTTCCTCAAGTTAAACACTCCCGGGACTGCACTGCTTTGAAGCTGACAACTTGAAGATGATGGGGGGTATTAAAAGATATTGAAAGAGCTGGACCCTGATACATAACACCCGTATGAATTCTGCGCACTCATGCGGGGTATTACAAGAAATAAATTTGAAACCTAATCTCCACTCCTCACTACCACTGAGCTACAACTGGAGGACAGAGATCTCTTCTTTCAATCATTCACTTATTCACTCATTGTACTGCGATGGTATTTTCTGTCCTCCAGGTAAGCTCTTGCACAAAACACTCATGTTCCACTGTACCATTGTCTCAGCATCTAGCACTTCCTCTTCAACCTTCACGTTCAACTCCGTCAGGTGTGAACAATCTCAGAGTCATTTGTCTCCATTTGTGTGCTTTTCCAACTCACTTCCTGCCGGTGTTTCATTAGGTACTCTCACTTTCAATTGCTTTTCACGCTTCTTTGAATCATTAACTTATTCACTCATTGTACTGCGCCGGTTTTCTCTGTCCTCCAGGTGTGAACAATCTCAAAGTCATTTTTCCCCATTTTTGTGCTTGTTTAACTCACTTCCTGCCAGTGTTTCATTAGGTGTGAACAATCTCAAAGTCATTTGTCCCCATTTGTGTTCTTGTCAAACTCACGGCCTGCCAGTGTTTCATTATTTCATGCTTGATAAGTGAAGTTTTCTATATATGATCCCTTGTCAATTCCACTTCTGAAAAGTTTTCAAATGATACTTCCAACTTTGAAGGAGATATCTGATGAAACCAAAATTTCCTGTTTGTCTCAAGATAATGGTTTCAGTAAGCAATAAGTTTTTTTTTAGGTGCATTCCTGTAAAAATTGATTTATAATAATGATTTTTGTTTCACTAAAGAAAAGGTGTTTTTTAAATAATTTTATCCAAAAAAAATGTTTTCCAATGGTTCTCTAACTTTTTTCAATTTAACATTAAATTTGGGAAATAGGTCTATTGATCAAGGTGGGGTTGCAATGTATGGAACAATTATGTCAAATTGTTTCAGGATTCATTCAATTACCCTTGAGGATAAACATTTGGGTATTCATAATACATGTTATGATTTATATTCATTGAAAAAACTGGAGAAACTCTTCTATTGCATGATGATGATTCATGCACATAAATCTTGGGGGACATGGTGCACTTAGCCAAAGTGCACCATGTCCCTTCAGACAACCAGTTGGTGGTGGTTGTGGGTCACCACAAACCTACATGACAAGGTGGCCATTATTGAGCCTCCTTGCCCTCATGCTGGAAAACTTTGTTCTTAAGTATAGACATGGTCACTTCCCACTGTGACATGGTGGTTGTAATTCTTCAAAAATTACCAAAATATCTTGGAACTTTGGAACATGAGAAATAAGGAATATTTTGAATTATGGCAAGTTTCTTCAACCAATGAGCAAGATGAAAGAAATATATTCAGGGCCATGAGAGAATCACAAAATAATTTACCTTTACAAAATTTCTTTGTAATATTTCCATGTTATTTATCTCTTTTGATGAAACATATTTTCCAACATGGGCATTTCAGTAACAACTAGTTCCTGAAACAAAAATTCTCAAAAATTTATGCTAAGTTGTCCACTTCCCCATACCAAGATGAAGAGCCAACTATTTTTGGCCAATTGGAAAATTTTGATGGGGGGTGGACCACTTAGGCTAAGTTGTCTACCTCCCTGAGCCACCTCACACTTCATCATGTCAAAATTTATATCATGTTCTTACATTATGTCTGAGTGTTGCATAAAATAGGCTTACTCTGCAGGGTGAAAAATATCAATTTTTCTGTGTAACTTTCCAACCTATTGATTCCTTCTTGAGTCAACCAAAAATGCCACTGTGACACAAAATCAATTTTCTCGCAAGAAATATTTACCATTCATGAATTTAGGGTTTTTTCACATTTATGTCACAATTAACTCTCACTTTACAATCCAGAATAACCAATCATTCCCAATATTTTGGCCTGAGCCAGAAATATTTCACTTTTTTCCCACTAAAAAATATTTTTAACCACGTTTAATTCTTGGAGCCTTGATTGTACCATCATTTTTTGAGGCTGGGGTCAATGATTCAGCAAGGTGTAGAAAATATTGTCAGGGACATGCAAGGATCAGAAAAACCTGTTCCTCTACCAAATTTGTTTTCCATATGGCCATGTTGTGATTCATCTTCTTGGATGAAAGATATTTTCCAGCATGGGAATTTCAGTACCAGAATGTTTTTTCCTGAAAGAAAAATTGTGGACTGGTTATGCCAAGTTTTCCACTTCCCCAAACTATGGACTAAAACTCAGCTAATTTGGGGAAATTATGAAATTTCCATTGCAAGGTGGGCAACTTAGGCTAAGTTTTCCACCTCCCTTGGCCACCACCCACTTCATTGTGTGGATATTCATTATCCTTTGGTGCTTTCTGTCTGGGTCTGTGAGGAAACAACAATATGTGGGAATCTGTATTTTGAAAACCAATGATTTCTCTAAGTGATTTTTCAAACTACTGAATCTTCCACAAATCCACAAACCCATGTAATTAATCATCTTTCTAATCCTTCAAATTAACCCCTGGTTGGTATTCCCTGAATTTCATAGGTACAGAACTAGATTATTGTAATATTACTTCACCCAACGCTGATGGGAATGTCAAACCAGACTTTCTCTCACCACAACACAAAAGATCTTATCATGCTTAACAGTTGAGAATGGATTCCAAAAAAAATCACTCCAAGCCAGATCAAGTGAACCTATATCTAATGTCAAACCAAGCAGGTAATAACCACTTTCAGAAATCCACAACTTGAGCAGGAGAAGATACTTTGCAGGCACTTTCAGAGTCTCAAAAAAAAATTGAATTCAGCCACTGAAATTGAACCTTTTGAGAGGTTCAATAGTTCTTTATGCCATGGCTCAAACTATTGTTGAATGTTTTGAGCTTTTGATTGCAACATGAATGATAATTTTGGGAACAAATCTTATTCATATGTCACACAAAACCTGTGCTATTTTTTATTCAGAAACTTCATTCATTCATGATTGTTTCATTTCCTTGTAACCCCTCATGCACATTCAAACTTATTGCAACCACAAAAAGATGTAAATCCATTGTTTTTTGGAACCATTTGAAAATTCCATGCTGATTTATATTTATTTGGAGCATTTTGAACAGTCCAAATTTCCCCTTGATGGCTTTCAGCACATTCAAATAAAAGCGCAAGAGCCTATAATATCTGAAAAACTTAATGAAAAAGCCTAATAAAGATGCTTGGGGGACCAAAAGGTGATTCAACTGTTCTCAGGAGGGAGATGGTTTTTCCCACTTTCTGTATCAATTATCTTGTTTCAGTGCAATTTTTTGCACCAAAAAAGCAAGTTTATTAAAGATGTAAGTATGATGATACTCAATTAACTTTCAAATTGATATTACTGTACATTTGCACACACATATACATCCATTTAATTTGCTAATTAAAGATATGATATTCTGCAAGGGTTTGTAGAGTTGAATCATGTTGAGCTTCCAGAATAATCACTTGAAGTTCTACAACCCAATGTTTGGAAGCAGGCAACAAGTGACACAGAAGAAAATAGATAATATTACCAAAAAGGTATAAGGATAACAGGCAGAAATCATTTGGGCAACAGAGAGTGGCCTCATTACCACATAATATGCATTTCAAAAAAACTGTTGTAAATTTTTGTAAATCTTGTCCGCTCTTTTTTTATTTCTGTCCTAAGATTTTTTTTTGTCCTATTTTATCTCTATTTTTTCCTGAGTTTTATTTTATTTTCCTGAATTTAATCAAAGTGGTTGGTTATTCAGAATTAACTTTCCAATTTTTTCTTTGACTTGTCCCATGTTTTCAAGTATTCTGTCTGCATTTTAATTTTGGAGCACAACATGTTTTTGATACAAAATCTGCTTGCAAAAATTTGAAAAAAAATGTAAATTTCTCATTTGGTAAGCACAAATTTTACAACTTTCAAATTAAAATAAGAATCAACACATAAGGTTCTTTTTGAAATAGATAAACAAGGATAAAAGTACAAAAAAAAATAAAACTAAGTAAGTAAAAACTCAATCAGAGTTAAGATAACTACTGGGATCTTTGATAATGGTCCCAGTCATTGGTTGCATGTCCCCACATTATTTGTAAAACTTTTGACAGTTTGCAAAACACTTTTGAGAAACTCCAGGTGTGATTTTTTCTTCAATAGCACCACACATAGCTGTGGCAAGATCCTTGCCACCTTGGATGTCCTGGTTCTTCACATGGATCTTGATGATGTTGAATACGAATTCAATTGGGTTGCGCATGGGGGAGTACTTTGGAAGAAATTCAATATTGGTTTTTTTGGTTGAATCCTTTATGATCTTGATTACTTGGTCAAAAGCTGCACCGGGATGGATGGGTTAATTATCCATTATGATGAGGGAATTTGGTGGGAATTTTTTGTGGAGTCGGAGAAGGAATTTGGAAATGTCCAAAGAGACAGTGCCTCCTTTTTTCTTGCCATTTTTGTTGAGAAATTCTAAATAGATCATGCCCAATTCAGCCAGGGCTCCAATGAGGTGGATCATTCTTCCCCTGGAATTTTTTTCCAGGGTGGAAGCATCACCTAAGACATAGTAAAAAAAAAAGGAAGATGTCAGTGTTTGTTTAAATTTGATAAGTGAAGAAAACCAACCCAAAAGGAAATACCCATGAGTGGGCTGAGTCTGGGAATTGAAGCCAGACTCATCAATGAATATAAGGTTCCTTCCTACTTCAGTGACACAATTGAGAACAAAAATTTTTTGCTTTTGTAGGAAGGAAGCCTTGTTCCACTTACAAGGGACCGGCATCACCATCTTACAGGTGATTTCAAGGCTGTTGAGGAGCTTCTGGATTGAGGTGATTGAAACAGAGACATTTAATTTGCTCTTGATGTGAATAGACAGATCCTTCAAACAAGACAAAGGTTTTTCTTAAAAATGGATCAGCATTGATGTGATCATCTGGTTGGAAATCTTCAATTTGGCCCCTCTTGAGGAAGTTGATTGATGTTTGTTTCCCTTGCAAGAGTTCCCAATGATCCTTTTTACTTGACCTTTGTACATGCCAAATGTTTTGGCTACTTCAACCTGTGTTTTTTTTCAATAATAACTTGTTTCTAAACCAATTCCTTCACATTTCCACTAATTGGTTGAGGTGGCCTTTGTGGTTGACTTGTTTGGGCCTTGGATTGTTTTTTTTCTTTGATTTTTTGAGCAAGGCTCTTGAATTCCATTGATAAGTTTTGATTTGCAAAAAGTTGTTGATGAGCCTCTTGGATGGCACTAGAATGCAATTGGATTTAGGCCTGGTACTGTTGTGCCTGTTAATCATAATTGGGTAATCCATCTCTTCATTGGTGGATTGGTTTTCCATTATCAATGTTGATCTGATCAAAAAAAACAAAAGGAAGTGAGTAAAGTTACTTAATTACTTAAATCATTGAAAACTTCAAAAGGAATTAAGTAATTACTTACTTGAGAACCCTTACTTAGTTGCTTTGATCCTTTGGCGTCTCCTTAGATGTTGTTGGTGAGTGAAGGGAGTTTAATCCCTGGTGCAGTCTCTTGTCCTGTTTGAGCAAGACCCGGGCAGGAAACCCAAAACAGAAAAACTGTTACAGTTAATCCTGTGAAAGGTTTATTAACCCTGCGCGTCAGGTTTTTTCCCAGCACTGTCCTGATTTTTCACCAGCTGGCCAATCCGGACCTGCGCGTCAAAAATTCAGGACAGTTATTTTGAAATGCATAATATTTGTTCTCAGACCAGGATTGAGACCCCAATGGCATGGGATTGAATTACAATGATCTTTGGCTAATTCAATTGAGATGGAGTGATTGATTATGAATAATGATTCATTGAAAGCTTTGGGTGGACAACCCTTGTTTGGGGGTTTGTGTCAAATTGCAGTACAATACATCCTTGTTGAGGCCCTTTTTATTTTAGAGACCCACAAATTTTCAGGAGCATGACCAATTGGAAAAATTTATCAAGTTGAGAGGTTTCACATATAATGAGAGACTGGGTACAAAACTATTTTTTTTGGAAAGTGGTATTAGGATTTGGAATCATTGGATTTTATCCAAAAAAAATGCTCATGTTCTGAAAGAAATCAAGAAAATATTGTGTATTTGTTGCACAAAAAATTCAGTAGAAATGCTACTCAATATAAATGTCTTGAAAGTTCAAATCTTCACAGTTTAATTGTTTCTCAAGCATGAATGGGAAAGAAATCTTATCATTTAGCTTGAAAATTATTTCTAAATTTTGTAAGAGAATGGCAAAGTTAGACTAAGTGCCTTACCATACCACAAATTCTGATATGTTGATAGAGGCAGGAGGGAACAGGGTGAAATCTTTTGAATGCACAAAATTCAAAGACAGATCTTCAGAAAGCCAACAACCATTACTTGAAAATGAATTCATCATTCAAAGAAACTCACCAACAATGCTCTGCAGTTTTTCCTGGTAAGGTGGTCCACTTGAGCTAAGTGCACCACCTCACCAGGAGGAACCATCCCACCATTGCAGATTTAAAAGCACTTGGAAGCCCAAATTTTTCAATCAGCATGATCTTTTTTTACACATCCGACTACTTTCCCTCAAGTGGTTCTCCAATCAACAGGAAAACATACTAATTTTGGTTGCTCACTCCCCCCAAAAAAATGGTAGCCAATGTTGAAGTTTTTGTTGAATGCTCTGGCAAAGAAACTTAAGAAATGAGGAGAAATAATCTTGTGACGCCAAGAGGAGCAAATCAGGGAGTCAAATGGGGAACTCTGGTTCAGTGTGAGCAAGAAAGGATGATATGAATTTTAACAGTCAGAATTCAGACTTAAATAGAGTAAGTACAACATGGCTGACTAGTGGTTAAGCACAAAGTATAATAATGAATATAGAGTATTAAATACTGGACCATTGGAGTCTGCACAACTTGGAGGATCACATCAGGATGATTTCAGATAGTTTGTGAGCCACATGGATTGAGATAAAGAATTTGCTAGAGTTATAAATTCTTTGTATAACATAAAGAAATCATTAGACTGAAACACTCATGAGGAAGACAGTAAAGATAAGGCACAAGGAACAATGATCTTGATGTAACTAGAACTATGACTAACTCAGTATAGTATAAAGCACACAATAGACAAGGTCACACAAGAGGGGATAATAAAGTAATTTGACTCATGTTTGAGGCAGCACAAAAGCAGGCACTGAAATTCCAACAGCCAATGCCTCTCTCAAACTCTGAAATTTTCATCCTTTTGAAATCTTCACTTGATTCAATGGGAAGAAATCCAGATATGGTTAAACATTTCCTTCAATGTATATAACTCAAACATCACCTTTTTGTGCTGAAATTCTAACCAGTTATTTCATGAAATATCTTCAAAGTGTGAATGAGTTGTACAACCATTTGTACTAGTTGGAATGTAGGATTGGAAGTCTTTAGTTTGATGGTTGAATTATGCTAATTCATCCACCTTCCAATGAAATTAGTTGTGGCTTTACTTCCTATTAAATTTATATGTCATTTCAAGGGAGGTGGAGAACTTATGATAAGTCTTCCACCTTTCTGGACTTGTATGCATACAGGAATCACATGATATGGGAATTCCTTCTGAAGTGGCTGGGGAGGTGGAAAACCTATGATAAGTTTTCCACTGTCCCAGAAATCATCAATCATTTGGCATACTAGAAATCACTCTTCAAGGTGTTTGCAGGGAGGTGGACAAATTAGCACAAATTTTCCACCTCCCCAGATTTCCCACATGATTCTCCCTTGGCATCTCATCCCTGCATGCCCATGGTCCTGGTGTGGTGGAAAACTTATCATAAGTCGTCCAGCTCCCTGCACATGAATCATATTTATTTTTTGTGGTAAATCAGACACTTTGGTGATACACACCTGCCCATTCCAACAAATCAACTAGGTGAATCCTGCATAATTTCATCTTTTTGATTCTTTCCTCCATTACCTTTCTGTCGGCACTCGACTCTCTGCTTCCTTTCTTCTCTTCTTCTCTCCTGTTGTTACTGTTGCCATATCTCTTCTATCTGAAAAACCTTGGTTCACTTGTTGTAACCATTGCGGCATTGCCCAAAATCTCTTGGTCACCCCATGGGACTCCCTCAATCTCAAGGTATCAGACAAGGACAACTTTTCACTGTGACAAACCACTGGCCACTTACTACAACATTCTTAGATGCTCATCAACCTCTCCAACCAAAGAATTGATCACCATGCATTGGAAATTACTGTAGGTTTCTTTAATATCTTCAACTCTACATCAAATGCTCATTCCCAGTCACAAACGCCTCTCCAGCTCAATTCCTGCTCAGGTTGGATCAGTCGCTGGTGATTGAGAGAGTTCAATGACAGTGCTTAGTAAATGGCTGTTCACCTATTCAGTCTAAATTTCATTTTTCTCATTTTTTTTCTTTGTCTCTTCTGTTATCTGTTTTCTATCCAGTTCTGCTCCGTCACTCAATTGGCCATAAACCAGCCTGCAGAACTGTCATCCATGTTTTTATTTTCTTCCTTTCCTCACTATGTTTAAGTTGATCATGTCCATTACCACATCTCCTCATTCTTGTTTCTATCACTGGAAATTCAGCCTGGTTTATGTCTTTCAGAACTCTTTAACTTTTACATGGTTAAAAGACAAACAATTCTCATAGCACAACCATCATGGCTGACTCTTCTGAATCACCGGGACCAGGCGTAGAAAGCAAATTCAAGGCTCTTGCACTCAAGTCTCTTATGGAATCAACTCCTCTTCTCACAGAAACCAACTATTCAGTCTGGAAGAAGAAGATGGAGCAATTGTTCAAAATTCCTGGCATTCTTCATCTAATGAAATCAGGAAACCCTCTTGAGATGACTCCCAGCGACAATGAAACTGCCGGCTACCTCATGTCTAAGCTTGATCCAGCCAAGCACACCAACATCATTACTCAAGAAAACAAGGACTCTTGCAAACTGATCTGGCTTTCTTCCAAGGATTAGATTGCCTCCATTAAAGCTGCCAACAGGTCCCAGATGTTCTTCAATTTCTTGTACTCATGCTTTGATCAAAACAACATAGATGGTTTTGTCACTTCCATAAAGTTACACCTTGTCAAACTTGATGAAGTTGGAATAGACCTACCCTTGGACATTTTAAGCTATCTTATCTTGTTCAGACTACCTGATTAACTTAAGTCAAAAAGATCTCAGCTCATGCACTCAGTTGCCAATCAAACTGTCACTCTAGTTCTCAAACACTTGGTACAGCATCAGAATGAAGTAAAATTCAAGAATCAAAAATCCTCAGACACCTCTTCTGCACTCTATCATCAAAAATTCTTGAGACCCCAATGCGCCAAGGTGCAAAAACAGGAATCAAAACCCCTTGGTTAAATCTGATCCCCAATCCTTATTCTGGGTAGAGTTTCCAGACCAGCAACCTGAGAACCCTCCCAATAAAGCCAGACAAGGCGCTAAAAAGAAGTAAGAAGCTCACTTCTACTCATTTGTTTGCGCTCTTAACCACCAAAGCCAACTAGAAAACAACCAATTCATTTTGGAAAGCATCTTTTAAATTCATAAGATCAGGGACAAGACTCTTTTCAGAAATCTTTCCATCCAGTCTGGTGACAAAAAAATAAAAACTGGAAAGAAGGGGGATGGATTAGCAATCCTGGGATTGGGTACTGCTAAACTCTGCATAAAATACAAAGTTATCCACCTTGAAAACTGTGAATGGGTTCCCAAATCAACATTAAATCTTATCTCAATGCGTGCCTTGCAAAAAAAGGGCTGCAGTATCTCTGTCAACTCCAAAATAAACACCCCTACCTTTGCAGTAAAACTCAAAAAAAAAGCTCATCCTCAAAGGGACCATTTGCAACAACTTGCTTGTTCTGAATCAAATGCCTGCACTCTCTGACAAAGCTGTTATCTGAATCAGTCAGAAATCTCCAATCTTCACAAGAAACTTGGCCACACCAGCCTTTGAAGGATCAAGAAGCATCTAGGGCAATGTCTCAACCAAGAGATTAAGGACAACTTCAAATGTGTAGCCTGAAAGAAATCCAAAATCACCAAATCCACCTTTGAAAAAAAACAATCACCGGCAAACAGAGTCTTTGAAATAATCCACATGGATTTAATGGGGGCTCTAAACCCAATGAGCAAAGTTGGTATGAAATACTCTCTTACTTTCATTGACAACAAATCAGGTTACCTATATAGCTTTCCTCTGCCCTCTAAGGAAGCTGCCTCTGCAACCATCATGTTCATGATTGAAAATGAAGCTAAGAGGCAAGGGCACTATCCTATAGAAGTGATCACTGATGGTGGTGGTGAGTTTATAAACAAATCTCTGTCAACCTACTTCAAGTCCAATTTGATCAATCATATAATCAGCAAGCCCTATCATCCTCAGCACAACGGCAAGGCCAAATTTACCAACCAAACTATCATGGAATCCCTCAGATCTGTCTTCAGTGAGTCAGCGGTCCCTAAAAGTTACTAGTACATCATCATTCAAAGCTTTTGCTTTGCACTGAATTGAATCCCAGAAAGAAAAGGGGACACAAACCCCTGGGAACTGATGCACAAGGCCAGCATCCCTTCCAACTATCTCAAGCCCCTTGTATCCAAGACCATTTATTTTTTCAGCAAATCCAAAATTTCTTCAAAACTGTCAGATAAGGGCGCTGAAGGAATCCTAATCAGCTACAATAATTGGCTGCTGTCCTAAAAAATAATCTCTACATCAGGAAAAATTATCCAGGAAAAATTATCAAAAAAAAAACATGTAGAGTTCTTGAATACCAACAACTTGCCCCTGGAATCAATCAGTGACCTTGAGACTCCAATCCCCAATTTTGCAGCTACCACACCATCTCAATCAGCTTAAACCCCTAGCTACCAAAGCTCAACTTCTTCCAAAGAGACAAAACCTTCAATCATCAACTCCACTCCCTCCTCAGACTCAGAAAGTGACAAATCCAATCTTACAATCCAAAACTCACTCTGTCCTCATTCAAGAGAACAAAAACTAGTCAAACCTCCTGACAGATACGGATATTTCCAGTCTAAAAAAGTTCCCTCCAACATTCATGTGGCTCTCAAACTCCCTGAATGGATTCTCTCCATCATAAAAGAACTGAAAACAGCTGAGAACTCAAATTCTGGAAAGAAGCAAACACATCCAAGGTAAACAAGCCCCTAGACACAACTTGGAAATTCTGCTGCAAAAAAGATCTGCACACAGGCATTTTCACTCAAGTCCAGTGTCTGCATCCAGGGTTTCAATCAAAGGTACGGGATAGATTATCTGGATAAATTTTTACCCACATTAAAAATTGCCTCCCTCAATGCTCTGCTAGCCTACTCTGTTGACAAACAACTACCTATCCTGAAATTATACATAAAGAGCGCCTTCCTCCACGCTCCTCTTTAAAAGAACTTCTACATCAAAACACCAGTTGGATCTAAGAGAACTTTAAAATTCCTGAAGCTCAAAAAATCCCTGTACATTTTGAAACAAGCACCTCTCAACTGGTATAAGACTCTGGTTGGTTGGATCAAAGGCAAAGGCTTCAAGGAAAGGGACTCGGACCCCTGCTTGCATCTCCATGATGACTCTGTAACCAGCCTATCCTTCCATGTCAACAATCTTGTGGTTGTAGGTAATGTTGAGCAATTCATAGCAGCCTTCCTTGAAAAATTCCAGGATTCCTCCACCCACAAATGCAACACTCTCCTAGGAATGAAAGTCAGCCTTTTCAAGGACTCCATCAGTTTTTCACTTTCCAATCACATCAAAAAAGGCCTGGAAGAATTGAAGATGACCAACACCAAACCCCTGAAAAATCTCTGTACACCTGGTCTGCACCTAACGCCAGAAACCAACAAAGAGATCAACATCAATTATTGGTCCCCAATTGGCCAACTGAATTTAATTCCCAACCTAGCTAGGCCTGAAATTAGCTTTGCCGTTTCCAGATTGGAAAGATTCTCCAAACTTCCCGGAATAATACATTGGAAGGAGGTTTTTTACATCTGACAATACCTACTGAACACAATTTAATTTAAGCTCATCATCAGCAGCAAGTTAGCCACCAATCATTTGGTCATTTATAGCAATGCCACCTGGGGTGACAACACGGATACCCGCTTGTTGAAATCTGGGCTCTTATGCCTTTTCAAGGGAAGTACCATCTATTGGACCAGCCGGCGCCAACGTAGAATAGCCCACTCATCTACCAAATCCAAGTGTAACTCAATCTCAACTGCTCATCTTGAAGGGAAATGGCTTCACCATCTTCTGAAAAAGATACAGCAAGAAAATTTTAACCCACCGGTAAATCTAATAGATAAAAGAGGGCTTGAAGACAAGCTGAAAAAGTTTGGGACCAAGTCTCACGCCAAACACATTGACATCAACCTTAAAATTATTTGCAAAGACCCAAACAATGGTATTATCAAATTTAAATTAATTTTATTGAAAGACATGCTGGCTGATACACTCACAAAAGCTGCCAGAAACACAGCTGTCAAATGACTGGCAGAGTATGTCAACTCTTGAACTCTTTTGATGTAGAGTTGAGCCAGCATGTTGATTCTTTCCTCCATTACCTTTCTGTCCGCACTCTACTCTCTGCTTTCTTTCTTTTCTCCTTCTATCCTATTTTTGCTGTTGCAGCATCTCTTCTATCTAAACCCTCTTGGTTCACTTGTTGTAACCACCTCAGCGTTTCCCAAAACTACCTGGTCACCCCATGGGACTCCCTGTATCTAAAGGGATCAGACAAGAACAACCTTTCACTGTGACCAACCACCAGCGCTTACTATAACATTCTTAGATGCTCATAAACCTCTCCAAGCAAGGACTAAATCACTCGGCATTGTGAATTACTGTAGGTTTCTTGAATCTCTTCAACTCTACATCAAAAGCCCATTTCCAGTTTCAAACGCCTCTCCAGCTAAATTCCTTCTCAGGTTGGATCAGTTGCTGGTCATCGAGAGAGTTCCGTAACAGTGCTTTGTAAATGGCTGTTCAACTATTCAGTCTACATTCAATTGTTCTCATTTTTTTTCTTTTTTTCTGCTGTTAGCTGTTGTCTATTCATTTCTGCTCAGTCACTTCATTGGCCATAAACCAGCCTGCAGAACTGTCATCCATGTTGTTATTTTCTTTCTTTCCTCACTAATTTCACATTGATCATTTCCATCATCTACATCTGCTCATTCGTTTTGCTATCACTGGAAATTCAGCCTGGTCTAGGTTTCTCAGAACTCTTTAAATTTTACAAATCTCTCCATAATATTATGTACCCCTTTTACATTTTTCTTTATTCTTTTGAGCTAAGTGATCCAGGGATGTTGAATTCTCATATATTCTTTTGGAATCATGATTCAGAAATGTTAGCTATATCATTTATCCTGATTGCTGGTGTATGAACAGCCAGTAATTAAAAAGAACTCTACCTTCTTTAAAAGAATTAGCAAGAATTCATATGCAACCATTTTCAAAAGAATTAAATTGAAAACCATGCATTTTTCTTCTGGCCCTTTTTTATTTATCTAATATGATCTGAGGAGATCTAATATGATCTGAGGAGATTTTGTCAAAATAAATTCAGGAAAGAGGAAAGTTATAATCCTCATTTCCAAGAATTAGCACCATGCAAAACCTGACACCTGATTCATCATATTTCTCTATTATTCAGTTTCCAAAATTGAAATCTCAACAATCAATTACCACTGAATATCCATCCATGCAGTAAAACCGCATCTGTGTGGTACCCAGCATTGCACTTTGAGTAATTGGAGATTTAAAAAATCTTATAATAAAACCACAGCAACAAAAAGCTATTGGACCCGTCCCATTATTATTCAACTCTACTTGATATATTATTCAATTAGCACTTCAACCAAATCAATAATATTGGCAAGTAGTAGTCTCAATTCCATATTATGGAAAATCTGATCTTGATATATTTCAAATCCAGCTCTTCCTCATGGTGGCTGGAATTATTGAGCTCATTTTTTCATTCAATAATTATTGGTCAATTCCATAAATATGAGAATGAGGAATTTTTTGGAAACACATAATGGTCAAGAATGCTTGCTGTGGAAATTTCTTGTGATAGTTAAAATCATGAATTTCAATAGGAAGCTCTATTCATATCTATTATCTGAAGAAATCCTGGGAATAAATAACTTAAATTTGACTGCATGATCCCTACATATTTTTGGGAATCATGCTTAAGTGCGAAAACAATCCTCCCACTCTTTGGAGCAGATGGTAGCCACAGAGTCTCTTTTCTATGTCAATTATAAATTGATTTCTCATTGAGCTCTTCCCTTGTTGAAGAAGATTTGATTTGAATATAAAAGTATACTTATGTCCATAACCTTTGCTCACTTGAAAGAAAAATTTGAGAACAAAGGGGAATCATAATATATAATATCTTCATTTCTTAGAATTTTCAGAAGGCTGATAAAGGAAAATCTGACTTCCTATCTATCATTTTGTGAAAAATCAATACAAACTCACAAACCTTGTCATCTGGTTTCCAAGTTATACAAGTAGACATGGAACCCTGTAAGAAATAATCCCCCCAGTATTAGATCTCCATGACAATAATACAAACCCATTGCTAAATCCTGGTGCCTATTTTATGTTACTAAAATGCAGAAGCCCCAGCTAACCCAACATCCCCCACCCCTGAGCCATCAAGAGTCCCCCTTCCAGATGACCAAGTCAATATGGCTGGTTTTGAGGGAGATGAAGATTCTGACAAGTCTGCTGCCCCATCCTACTTTGTGATTGCACAACAACTCTCCCAATCCCACAAACACCAAAAGAAGCAAAAACCTTTGGCCCAAGAACAATATTCTCTCTCTTGTAATGCATGCAATCTTGGCATCCCTGCTTCTTCAAGTGGTATTTCCAAGTCCTTACTTGATTTGAAAAAATCAATTCTAGGAATAGATCCCAACAACAACAAACTTACTCATCTTCAAAATGGTGATGAACTAGCATCCCTCAAGAATTACATGGCAAAGAAGAAGGCATTCATTCATGATACCATAGCATCAAACAATGGAGAGAAAAACCAGTACAGCTCCAATTCAAAACTGTAAGAAAAGGAGCTGAAAATTGTGAAGAAGGATGCCTTGCGCCAATTACAAAAAAATATCACTTCAACATCTCAATCCCTCAAAATCACTGCTTGGGCCAAATTCCGTCTCATGATGAGACATGCATAGCGCATGCCTGGTCCTTGATCCAAAATTCTGCTATTCCCAGATGCACCTATCACTGGGAACAGAATCCAACATCTTGCTGGAATTTGTCTCTCACTGCAATAATCATCAGAACATGGGAGATGTGTCATAAACGCAGGGGGACTGCTTGCTATTCAATAAATGAGAATGACAACCCCCCAGCTAACAGAGTTGCCATAATCAATTTTTGTATTTTCACAAAGAAGGCTATTTGGAAGAAGGAGCACAAGGCTGAAGGAGGCTCCAGCAGCCAAAAATCTAATTTTTTTGAATCTCAAAGTCTCAAAAAGAAGAAAGTGTGTCAAATTAATCTTTTTTAATTTTCTCTTCATGATAAATGACTAACTGCTTAAGATTTTTTGAAATAAAGAATAACTAGAAGGAAACTCAAAAGACCACGGCAGTTGAGATGGAAATGATGGACATGTTTCCAGAAACTTCTGCTCTTTTCTTGGACAGTGGATTCATATCTGATGTTGAGGGTGAAGATGAGGAGTTATTCAATCATACAAATTTTTGGAGGGCTCAAAATGTCTGCCAAATATATCACTAACTGGATGAAGCATACATTCAACTGGCCAAAAACACGCACATCAAGAGGGATAGAAAATTGAAAATTAGTCCACTTGCTAGACCAAATAATTCACCAAGAGGTGATCACCCACCAACACTTCCTACTTAAATACCTCAAAACTGGTTAAATTAGGAAGCTCTGGAGGATAAAAATCCATTTGAAAAAAGATCCTTGCATTTACTTCCAGAAGTTGATCTCAAATAGGCAGTCTCACATCTCAAAACCCAAGTTTCCAAGCCCTCTAGCTTAATGGAAACCACACAAACATTGTAAAAATATTTCAAATAGTGTAATTTTTATATCAGTACTTTAAAAAATGTGGAGAAGTATGTTTGGGTCCAAAATTGGCTTTGGTGGAATTTTTCTTGATTACTACATGTATTTTTATTTTCATCCCATTCTTGTTTTGTCAACCAGAAACTTGTAAATATATTTAAAGCTAGATTAACTGAATGTACAAAATCCAATGATGTGGGATCACCCTGACTTGAATAGGTTAACAATGTAGGTTACACTGTTAAACTCTTGAAATTTTCAAATACATAAATCTCTTAGAATTTGTTACATCCAAACAGAAATTGAATTAAGAGTGGAAAAACCAACATCCACATTTGCACAAAATACACAATCTCATTGAAAAATTTTGAGTAAATTATATTTGATGCAGAACCTTTTGGAAAGCTACATGAAATCTTTTTTATATCAAAAAATCCTAAATACATTTTTTTAACTTTGCAGCTGTCATGTTGGGATCACCCACTTGTTAAACATTCTCAAATACCTTTTTATGAAAGAAGCAGATATAAAATACACATTCCTAGGTGTGAATTGTGTCATTTGAGAAATGCCCACTAACTCTAGGTATTGGGATTTTCCTTGTCAAATGGTGCATCATTAACATTTTGTAACACCAAAATTTGATTTAAAATCATGTTTTTGGCATAAGATAATTATTTTTGAGACAAAATATGTCATGTTCCATCAAGGCATTTGACCTTGTATTTGAATCCAAAAACCTTGGGATTTGCTAAGTATTTCAGGTGGGCTAACCATAAGCAGTTGATACAATCTATTGGTTTGAAAACTTTTTCAAAATACAAAAGCTACTGTTCAATGCCTTGCCCATTGGAAAGAATATGAATATTCAAAATAGAATCATTTTCTTTTTTTGGATACTTAATCTCACCAGGAGGTATAAAATAAAATCAAAAATTCCATTCAGATTCATTTATATTTCCATTTAAAATAATAAATCTCAGACAACCTCCAAGAATCTGAATTACCACAACATCCAAATCAATCAAAACTATGGAGAACACTACCAGAGTTGGAAACATTTGGATATTCCAATGTCCCAAATTTTCTCAAAGAAATTTTGAACATGAAGGAATGTATACAATGGTCTTGAAAGGTCCAAAAAAGCACATCATACCCATATAATGCAATCAAACAATTCTACAAATGTATGTGACTGAATTTTTCCTACATCTTATTGATATTTAAAAGGTCACTGATGAATATCTATTGTTGCAAAATATAACCCCAAAGACACCAACCATTTTCCAATCCAATACCAGAAGAAAACCCACCAGGGAACCACTACAAGCAAACATCAGGTCTGTAAGTGAAAATCTTGCACAAAGGTAAATTCCTTGATTTATACTTTAATTGGGGTGCATTTCCTTATTTATCCCATCATTCTTTACATTCAAGCCATCCATTGAAGATTCCAATGCACAGACAAACCCTGAAAGAGATCCTTCCTATGGTGAAATACAACATTCTCCCCACCAGCAAATATGGAAATTTACAATACATCTGGGATGAAACCTCTTCAATTTCTCTATCATTCTCCAAGCGCCCTGATTGCATCAATCCAAATACTTCACCAAAGTATTGAGGAAAACAGTGGTGACCATGCATGTCACAAATACATCAAGATGGAGCATGAGAAAATTGGCCTGAAATCAATTATCAGTGGCCAGCAAAACTATTCAGCAGAAATACCCAAAAGTCTTGCAACATTGAAAAAAAGCTTGTCAATTAAAAATGATCTAGTGGAAGATTTGTGTGGTGAAAATTGTTACCAACTTTATCCTTTGAATGATTTACTTTCTTCTTCAGAAACCCAAACTGGTGAAGAAAGTCAACAACACAGGAATTATCCAACATGCCATAATATTGTTAATTCAATTTCTGGGAATCCTGTTACATGTGGATCCAAAATTTGGAAACAAGACAAAAAAAATCTCAATTTTATCCTCTGAAGCAGTTTGGATACCAATTGCTCAAGAAGTGGATTGCCAGGAAATTAATGCTCCCTTGGTTTGAAGAATTACTGAGTGCACCTCAAGAGCATCAAGCCAGTAATCTTGATACACTTTGTGATATTTGGGGTGGAAATATGTGGAAAGAATTCAAGGATCAAACCAATCAGACTTATCCAGCAGAACCATGGAACCTTGTCTTTGGAATTCACATTGATTGGATGAATACCCTTGGAATCAAGACAAGTGGAAAAATAATCTCTCTTGGATTAATATTCTTTATATTTTTCAATTGTCCACCTAGTGTTGGTTACAAGCCACACAAAATTTTTGTGTATGGCTTCAAACAAACACCCAAGGAATGCACCTCATTCCAACTGAATAATCTACTCAAGCCTCTTTTATCTGAGCTACTGGATCTTTGAAAAGGAGTATTCTTTGCAGAAACCAAAAAATATCCAGACAGAACAGTAATATGTGCTTTCATATTACCACTGATTGGTGATACACCTGCCTTATGTAAAATGGGTTGATTTGCATCCCACTCACCAAACATTTTCAGTTCCCACTGTAAACTCAAGCTGAATGATATCTGGAACACCAAAAAGGAGACTTGGCCAGTAAAAAATAATCAAGATCACATCACATGGGCAGAGAATTGGAATAATGCTCAATAATTCAATGAGAAAACCAAAATTCTCAAGCTACATGGTGCCTGTTAAAATATTTTCCAAACTCTACCATGCTGGGAATCAAAAAACATGAAAAAAAGTGATCCAATGCATACCTTTATATTGGGAATGCTACAGGATTACAGCATCACCTACCTTGGAATAATCATGGCTGGCCAAAGTCTTCAAAATTTGGAAAGAAGGAAAAACACTGGCCCAAGAAGTGTAACAATTATTCAAGTCAGCAGCTTCAAATCTGGATCCAAAAGAAAGCGCTATTTTTCACCAGAAAATACCCAAAGAGTCACCAGGAGAAGAGTTCAAAAATTTCTAGATAGCTCCTCAAAAAACCAAGATATTGCTCCCAATCCATTTGAAAAGGTTAAACATTGGGAAAATCAGCAGCAAGAAGGCTCATCAAATATGAATCATAGAACTTTGGTAGAAATTGTTGTAGTTCAGAAAATCCCAGAGCTCCATCCTCCCACCTCCTCAAGAAGTTGGCAAAATTCTGCTTCTGAAATCCTTTGACCAAATGTAAGACATTCTCCAAGGCTGTCAGCTTTCTACTATTGCATAGAAAGCTGCAAAAGTAACAAAAATAACATAAAAATAATAATAATAATACAATTAACCTAAGAATCAGTAGGAAAAACATAAATATTATTACATAAATAGATTCTCCACCCAAAATTAGGTAGGGTCACTCACTGACCTCACCCTTGAAATCCAACTCCTTATATTTTTAAATAATTAAGGAAAGAAAGACCAAAATACTACGGCTCCACTATTGAGTTTTGGTCAATTAAATATTTCAAGCGCATTGTCACGTATAGGTTTCACACCTAAAATTCAGTCAGAATTGAGGTGTTGTGTATATTTTAGGAGTTACGGACGGAATTGTGTTTTGTCACAATTCCCGCACGCAGCCGCGGCAGCCAATGCACCCGCGCGCGGCTGAGATACAGCCCTGTCCATCCATCAAGGTAGTGTATGCAGCCCCAGGCGTCTGACAAGTACGCAGCCACGGGACTACAGGTTGACAGAGTGACAGGCGGCCTGAGAGGCTCAGGTACCGCATAAACATGCTACAACCCACACGGGAATATCCTACATATGTAATAAATGTTCCTGTGGATAGTAGATAATCTAAAAATACATAATATTATATAAAAATACTTAAATAATCCTTATACGTATTTTTTATTTAATATAATTAAAAGTACCAAGAATGTCGAAAATAAGACAATGACAACTTCTAAAAATATATTAAAATATATTAAAATATATTAAAATATATTAATATGCTTTTATGAGAATTTCTAGACATCAATATCTTTGTGACATACTAAGAAAAATAATGATGTAAAAATATTACATGAATTCCCATGACTTATATTTTCAAGTAATTGTCTTAGTAAATCAACTGGAACTCAAAAATAAGGAGTAAAATCAATATTATGACTTTTACTCCAGATATATAATACATAATGAGAACTTACCTGAAATAAAGATGTCTTTAGAAATGTCTATTTATATACTTATTGAATTAATGGGAACATTTACCAAGGATAATTAATTAAATAGTACATAAATGGGACAGATTAATGTTATTCACATGTCCTAATATCTATTATAAAGTAGAATAATTCCCATACCCTGAGGAATTAGATGCTAGCCGTGCTATAGCACCAAGACCACATGACAGGCTACCCCTGGTTACCCTGCTAGCCTTAGTGTCCGTCCCTTTGAGCCCCTATACCCCTCAGAAGGACAATGTTGGTACTCCAAAATCTATAAATAAAGAGCTCTTTTGAGGATATTGATGGGCAGAGACCCAGTTATATTCATATCCAGACACCGTGCCAAGGTAAAAAAGTACTTATAAGAGATAAGTAAGTGATTTATGGCAACATCTGATCAATAATATCCGTCCTCAACCTCTTTTTATCAATTAAAACTGCTGAACAACCTTATACCCCCAGTATACAGGTTTAACCCATCAGTGCACGTCTAAAATAGATAACCAAAGGATTTAATAATATACCAGTGAGTTTTATTATCCTTTCTCTGTCGTGGCAGCTTGGCTTCAAGGCCATGCCACTCCACTGTGTATTTTATATACATATTATCTTTGGGTAAAATATCCTTTAAACTAAAGAGCCCAAAGTAACCAGGACTACGTTTTTTCATACTGAAATCCCTGAAGAGAGTTGTTAAAGGTCCCCAATATAATTTTGGCCCCTCTATAAAAATATTTAATAATAAATTTATTCATATTGATTCAAAGCAATAAACCATAAAAAAACCACTTAACCTTGCAATAAGCTTAATCCAAATATTTTACAGATTTTTGCTGCATTTATTAAATAATATATTTATTATTTATTCTATCACCTCTGGTAGCTAAAGGATAGTAAGGGTCTTGGCATCCAGGAGGCTGACAAAGGCTTCTTGAGAATGAATAAACAAGCGGCTCATGCAATTCTGGGCCTCAATCAAAGGACAAAGGAAAGCAAAAAGATACCTCACCAGGAACAAATACAAGTAGATCAATTAAAAGAAAATCAGGAAGCCAAAAATGAATCTGGGAAGAGCAAGAAGAGCTCTATTCAGGAAAGCTCCTACTGCTCTTTTGAAGATCAAAGCAATCCACATCAAGCAGGTTCATTGAAAGAAGAGACAAGTATTGCATATAATGAATTGTTCCTGACTACTCAAGATCTCAGGGGTTTTCAAGAGGGTCCCAATTCAATCAAATTTACATCTTTGATTACTAGGTTGCCCAGTGCCATAGGTTTGCCTGCTGCTGGTACTCCTAAGACTGCTGAATGGTTGGTTTTGTACACCATTCACATAGTGCTTGTTTTGATTTCAAGATGCAATTGGAACTCAGCCAACAGCCTGCGGGAGAAAAAGCTTACCTCCACTACTTCTAAACTTGTGGGTATCATCAACTTAGTAATGTCTCATCAACTTATAGGTTACCAGTTGTGTCAATTGGATGAATTAATTTTGGCAGACCAGGAGGAATTGTTGCTTCATTGGAGATCTGAAATCAAAACCAAGCCAAAAATCCATTTTTCTCAGCATATGACTAAGATGAAAAAGCTCTATGGTCCTCCCTCAATATTTTCATTTTGTTCAGGAGAAAGACTGAATCAAATCTTGACCTTGTTTAAAAAAAATACATTTAGGTAACACAGATTTCTCAAAAGTAGATTCTTGATGACACACTTTGAACTGATTTTTTTTTGAATTTTAAGGTTTCCTTGATAAGTCCCTTTTGAATGGATTCCTTGAAAGGTTCAAACTGCAAGGCTTGGTTGAACAAATTGGATCCAACTGGAATGTTTTGGGGATCAATTCTGACCAACTTCCAGATCTGCATAGTTTGTTATACTCTTTGAAGTCAGGTGATGTTTCAAGGGCTAAAAAGGAGATGAATGTTTTGGAAGAAGAAAAATTAAAACAATTCATTAAAAAACTCAACATAAAATTTCTTTCCATGGGACCAGCTGGAGTGGTTTCCTTGCAAATCAATGCTCTTCCATGATCATCACATAACACCCCATTTTTACAATAAAAGTAATTCCAAGATTTCCTTTTCATCCCCATCAAATCACGGCCCTTGTGAGATGGGAAAGGTATGGTCCATTGTTCATGAAAAAAACGGTGCACAATATTTCCTCATTGTTGAGACCTTTTCCCCTTTGGAAAAAATTGATACTTCAAGAAATCCTGACCTTGGCCTCAATTATCTAAATTCTCAAATGGTTTGTCCAGAAGATGGGTCAATATCTGTGGTACATCAACATAACATATTAGGTGTTTTGGAAAGCATGGCTTATGAATAAAAAAAATCTCAAACCTTAAAGGATGTTTATTGTGTTGTGGCAATTGACTCTTTGGTAAGTTGATATCAAAATACTCATTTATGAAGAGCAGTCATTATTGATGTTTCTGAATGGAAATTCCTTACAAAAAAGGAGGAAATATCAAAAGACACATGGAGCAACTGTTTTTTGTGCTAGATATTTGTAGAGGACAAAATCAGAGGATTTGGTATTGTGTCACGTATCTATCTGAAACTGTGCATAAGGTAAAGAATTAAAAAATAGAAATTATATTAAATCTCAGAAAACTGAAGCATCAATCCTAACAGAAAATTGGAAATCTCTGTTTGCACCACTTATTTGAAATGATCATAACATAAAAATTTGATTATTATCATTTTGAAAATTTGGACCATTGGAAATCATGGCCCATGATGTAAAATTCCAATCATAAATTCTGAAATGTTTTTCAATCAAATTATGGTCTTACAGTTGAATGAAGAATTCTCAATCCTTCCTTTTATGTAGAATGCCAATTCAAACTATGCAGTGCATAAATATTCTGCATTAATCTTCTGAGTTCATCCAGAAATCAATTTGATGTTCAACTCCAAAACCTCAACAAAGTCAAAATAGGTTTCAATCACAAACCCAGGTGCTACACCTGCCAGCAGGTTCAGCCTTTTGGTCATGGTGACTGCTGTGGTATTTTTATATAGTCTTGGATTGGGAACTTCTCCGCAGTTGGCGCAGTCAGCATTTGGTAGGTCAGGCTCAGCACCCTGATGCGCACGGTCTCAGCAGTGGCTGCTGCAGGCTCAGAAGAAGCTGCAGCAGGCTCAGCAGTAGGCGCTGCGGGGCCTGGCATACAGGGTATGGGTTGGGTTTGATTTTATGTGGCGGCGGCGGCCCGCTTGGGCATTACAGACCCAAGAATGAATCCGGCCCAACCAGGTCTGCAGGGAGCTAGTTTGGGGAAGTAGGGTGGGGCAATCAGGGCTATGGGCATGGGCTGGGCGCGCACAAGCCCGGGCCAAACCTTGGGGCAGGGAATCACGTGGCGCGCAAAGAGGATACGGACAAGCAGGGGGCTCCAAGTAGGGCGCTGCAGAGGGCCGCGTCATGAGAAGGACAAAATGGGAGTCAGTAATGTTAAGCAGGCACTGAATGGGTTAGGGTTAGGCTAAGGCTCTAGGCTAGGGTTCTGGGCTTAGTGTTTCTTTTACATTTTCTGTGGGGCTGTTATTGCCCTTGGACTTAGGTTAGGGTTGAGAGGGTGGGAATAACCCCTGCACTCTCAATCCCAGCTCTGGGGGGGATCTTATCTTAACATCAGATTGGATCATATCTTGGGACAATGAAAGGAAAAGGAAAGTGAAAGAGAAAGAGGAAAGAGGATGGATTGAGGAATGGATGAATAAAAGGATACAGAAGGAAAGGAAATTCATATCTTTATCTCTCTCTCTCTATATCTTTACTGGAGCATCTTTATCCTTACAGACACTAGGACCATTGATTCCCGAACTCAAGGATAACTAGGGGATTTCCACCCCCTTGGTTTGCACCTCTGGGGGTCTGGCTGGGAAACTTCTTTTTTCTCAAGTCTCTCAAAGTTACTCAAGATTCTACCAGCAGTTGCTTCTCCCTCTTCTTCCTCCTGCCGCCATCTCTTCATCAACCCAAAGGATTACCCTCACATTTGATTCAAAACCACGGATGTGGGGCAATTAATCTCACAATATGATTTGATTGCAGACTCCAAAGGCGCATCAGATTCCAACAAGGCCCACCATGTTTTCCTGTTCATCATGGACGTGGAGGAGCTTTGGGATGTGGAAGAGATTGAAGTCTACTGGAACCTGGATTGGCCAAAACTGAAGGGGAACATGTTGGCAAGATGGGGAAAGCACAATCCTTGTTTTTTGGAAGGCAATTATAAAAAATCCACGGCTGAGGCAGGCACGCGCGGCTGGTTCTGGTTTCAAGAGGAATTAGATTACAAGGCAGACGCGCGTGGGGGGTCCAGTTGCAAGCATAATTGGATTACAGCGCAGGCGCGTGCTGGGGGATTTGATTACAAGGCAGTGTGTGCTCCCGCCCCACTGCCGGTGACTGTCCCCTGGGTCAGTGAACTTCCAGAGTTGGCAAGGGATCTTGGAATCTATTTGAAGGTTCTTTGGCTCCCTAGCCCGCCTGCGCCCCAGGTTTGCATTTTTGGTGATGATAGCGGCTATTGGCGGTTTGGACGGGAGAACAAGACAATGGATTCAAAAGCAGGATTGTTTTCCCCAGTGGAGGCAGGATACGTGTTGGGAAAGCAGGTCTTGGCAGAGTTGGATCAGCCCGTTGCTACAAATCAAGCAAGGACAAGGGAATGGGAAGCGGATAATGTGTGTGGCTTGGGAATTGATGGGCGGCAGGCGAGTCTTGTGGAGAAGTGAGCAAGGACAAGGGCATGGGAAGCGGATATTGCATGCGGCTTGGGGACCAACAAGCAGCAGAGAGGATAGAAGGAGTGGCAGAAGGAGCGGGCCAGGTGTTGGAGGATTGCAACTGGAGTCAGAAAAGCACGCCTCCCTTGGCGCCATACCAGCAGGGATGTCCGGGATCTCCAGAGTGGCCACGCAAGGTGGAGCCGGGGTTGGAGCGGGGGAGGAAGAGATGAAAACCTGTTCTGGGGATGCCAGAGTCAAAGCATGTCCTGCGGGGCCAGTGACGGTGACGCCGCTGGAGGTGCCAGAGGAGGGGTTCCCAGAGCTGGGGGAGGAGGTGGGGGAGGACCTGGAGTTGGGCTAAGGGCCGGAGGCAGAGACAGGCGCCGTCCAAAGAGTTCCTGGACTCATGGGTTGGTTGCGCCTTGATTGACGCGGACTTGGTCAGCCCAAAAGCAAGATCTGCTTGCCAGTAAACGGGGTTTGCAAAGTCCTCCTTATGCGGCGGTCCAGCACTGAGGAACAGAGAGGCCCAGGTTGGCGGAGGCGGAGCGCGGGAGCAACAGCATGAAGGAGATCCAGGCAGGTTCCATAACTGCTCCAAGATTGACTTGTTGCTAGAGACCACAAACAAGCCGTGGCAAGCCATCTTGTGCAGAAAAGCTGGATTATGTCTGGGACAAGCTTGTGGCATGGTGTTGCCAAGCATACAATTTTGATGACTGGTGCTTCTAGAGAGGAGGGTGCAGGGCAACCTGTTCCTGGCACAGAAAGTGCACGGCAGAACCATAGTACGAGAAGGCGTAGTAGGGGGGGGCGTGACCTTGGTAGTGGGTGCAGTAAGGGTTGAGGTAGCAATTGGAAGACCTCTGGGGACAGAAATCAAGTTGGGGGGGATGTGGTGGTGTTATGTAGTCTTCAATTGGGAACCACGCCGCGGTTGGCGCGCTCAGAATTTGGTAGGTCAGGCTCAGCATGCGGATGCGCATGGTCTCAGAAGTGGCCTCTGCGGGCTCAGCAGCAGTCCCTGTGGGCTAAGAAGTAGGCACCACGGGGCTTGAAATACTGGGCATGGGTTGGGCTTGATTGGGTGTAGCAGGCTGCGGCCTGCTTGGACATTACAGACCCAAGAATGGAGCCAGCCCAACCATGTTTGCGGGCAGCTAGTTCAGGGAAGTAGGGCAGGGCGATTGGGGCTATGAGTGCAGGCTGACCTGCAGGGCAAGTAATCACGCAGTTCCCAAAGAAGATAAGGACAAGCGGGGGGCTCTAAGTAGGGCGCGGCAGAGGGCCACTTCATGAGAAGGACAAACTGGATGTGAGTAATGGTAAGCGGGCAGGGAATGGGTTAGGGCTAAGCTAGGGTTCTGGGATTAGGGTTTCTTTTACATTTGTTGTTGGGCTGTTAATTTGCTTGTACTTAGGTTAGGGTTGAGAGGGTGGGCATAAATTCCGCACTCTCAACCCCAGCTAAGGGGATTATCTTATTTTACCATTGGATTGGATCTTGGGACAAGGAAAGGAAAACAAAAGGGAAAGAGAAAGAGCAAAGAGGATGGAATGAGTGATGGATGAATGAAAGGATACAGAAAGGAAAGGAAATTCATATCTTTATCTCTCTCTCTCTCTCTCTCTCTCTCTCTCTTTACTTGAGCATCTTTATCCTTACAAACGCTAGGACCATTGATTCTGGAAGTCAAGGATAAAAAGGGGATTTCCACCCCCTTGGTTTCCACATCTGGGGGTCTGGCCAGAAAACTTCTTTTGTCTCAAGTCTCTTGAAGGTACTCAAGATTCTACCAGCTGTTGCTCTTCCCTCTTCTTCCTCCTGCCTTCATCTCCTCATCAACCCAAAGGATTACCCTCACATTTGATTCAACACCGCAGATGTGGGGCAATTTATCTCACAATATGAATTGATTGGGGATTCCAAAGGCACATCGGATCCCAACAAGGCCTGCCATGTTGTCCTGTTCATCATGGATGCAGAGGAGCTTGGGGATGTGGAAGAGATGGAAGGCTACCAGAACCTGGGTTGGCCAAAACTTAAGGGGAACATGCTGGCAAGATGGGGGAAGCACAATCCTTGTTTTTTGGAAGGCAATTTTAAACAATCCATGGCAGAGGCAGGCGCGCGCGGCTGGGTCTGGTTGCAAGCGGAATCGGACTACAAGGCAGGCGTGCGCAGGGGGGTCTGGTTGCAAGCAGAATTGGATTACAAGCCAGGCACGCGCAGCAGGGTCCAGTTGCAAGCGGAATTGGATTACAAGGCTGGCGCATGGGGCGGGGTCCGGTTACAAGAGGAAGTGGAATACGCAGAATTGGATTAGGGGGCAGGGGCGTGCAGCAGGGTCTGGTTGCAAGGGGGATTGGATCACAAGCGGGATTGGATTACAAGGCAGCATGTTCTCCAGCCCCACGGCCAGCAACCGTCCCTTGGGTTAGTGAAATTGCAGAGTTGGCAAGGGATCTTGGAATCTATTTGATGGGTCTTCAGCTCCCCAGCCCTCCCATGCCCCGGGTTTGCATTTATGGTGATGATATTGGCTGCTGGCGGTTGGGGCGGGAGAACCAGACAATGGATTAAAACGCAGGATTGGTTTCCCCAGCGGAGACAGGATACGTGTTGGGAAAGCGGGTCTTGGCAGAGTTGGATCAGCAAGTTGCTATGAAGCAAGCAAGGACAAGGGAACGGGAAGTAAATATTGCTCATGGCTTGGGAACCAATGGGTGGCAGGCAACTCTTGCGGAGATGGGGATGGTAGCAGATATTGCGCGTGGCTTGGGAACCAACAAGCGGCGCATAGGTCTTGCAGAGAGGATAGGAGTGGGCCAGGTGTTGGATGATTGCAACCAGAGTTGGACCCCTTTGACAGCAGGAAGGATGGATGCAGAATGGAAGGACCCGGAGAGCAGGGAATGTGGAATGGGTGGACCAACAGCGGGCCCGTTGCCATTGCAGCTAGTGGGTATTTTGGCATTGGTGTAACAGACACGCATGGAGGGGCTTCAGGTGAGGAATGGGGAGGGTTTGGGCTTCAACTGAATAACTTTTGAGAAGGAAGTTGAGGTTGCAAGGGCTTTGACAACAGAAGGCGGGCCTGGACAGAAGGTTGGGATAATGGCCAGTGGACACAACCCGTGTGGGATTGGATGAGGCCACATGTCTTTCTCTCCCCGCGGAGCGGAAGGTTTCAAACCACTGGGGACAGCTTCCAAGCTGGGGGGAGCGCTAGGAAAGGAGGGGAAGCCTGATTTAGTGAGGGGGTGCTCTAGCCGGTTCACAGCCGGAACAACTAGACACCCCAGAATGTGTTTTTTTCTGTTTTCTGTGATTTGATTGGGTTCTTGGATTGGTACTGGCTTTGGGTTGTAAAATTGCAGTTACGGGGGTGCAGCACAATTCCGAGTATGTTGTGGAATTCAGAAGAGGACTTCTCCTTTAATGGTTCCCAATTTTGGAATTTATTGATCCCTTGTGTCTGTAAATCCTGAGTGCAACTGTTCACCCTTTGACTGAGAGATAGAGAGATGAGTGTAAAGAGCCCTTCCAACCTCCTGTGATCTGATGATTCTGCAAACTGATGCAATCCTCTCCTACATCCGGGTTAAGGGTGCGGTTTAATTAGTCTTCCTCTCAACCCTAACCTAGGTACAACCGCAAGAAAACAAGAATAATGAAATAAAACCCCTAAGTACAGAAACCTAGCTCAACTTTATCCTTCCAACCCCATCCCATGATCCATATCCCATCTTTATTGCCCGCCTGCCATTACGTCCACCTGGTTTGTCCTTCTCATGACGCAGCCCTTGCGCCGCGCCAAACTTGGAGCCCCCCGCACCTGTCCGCATCCGCCCAACACTCCATTCCATATATCCAAGGTACATTTCCGCAATCCAATCCGCGCATTGCAAGAAGCGCAATCTGTCCAATCGAATCCAATCCAATCCTCCCCACCTCTCCAGATTCTGAGCCCAATTTTGCTGCTTCTGAGCCCGCAGCACGGCTTACTGCGGCAAAGCCGCACCCATTGCTGAGTGCACCGCCTCTTCTGAGCCCGCCGCTACTTCTGTGCGCGCAGCGCACAGCCAATTCCAACTTGCATCTATAAAAGACCACCACACCATATACGCAAGGACAAGCCCCGCGGAGGAAAGAATGTTGGAGAAGAAAGCAGGACAAGGAGCAATGAAAAAAAAAAAAGAAGAAGAAGAACATTTTCTTTCCTTTTCTTTTAATTTTTCCTCTTTTTCTCTGGGTATGTTTATCTGTTTCCTTCTTTTCTACAAATGCGTGATGGGCGTAAGGGGATGGAAGTATGGTCAGGTTACTGCAGGACAAGCTTGACTTGGTGAGGGGGTGTTGTAGCTGTTCCACAGCCAGAATAGCTAGGCACCCCAGAATGTTTGTTTTCCTTATTGTCTCTCTCTCTCAGATGGCTGTGCACGCTGGTGGCTTTTCTGTTTATCTTTTGTAGAAAGGGTATGGGGAACTGTGTGGCAGTTTTTCTGGGGCGGTCCAGGTTCTCCTTTCCAGAAACGTTGACAATATGGGACACGGATCAAAGGGCTTTTCCTATAAGGCTTGCGCGTGGATGCAGAGCTAGTTTTTCTCACTCTTACTTAGACTCAAGGTTGCTTGCGGGGCTCACACGCTGGCGGGCGTGGACTTTGGACTTTATCTCACTCTCACTTCAGGCCTGAGGCCACTCACTCAACTAATGATAGCGCACCAAAAGTCTATTTCTTTGGGAAGTACATAAATTTGCAGGAAAAGAAAAAGGAAGAGAAGATGGAAAAGGGAGAGGGGGAAATTGGCCTAAATCAGGTCCATAAACTCCACCATCTCTGCGGGCGCCCTGTCCACAAGTCCTTGGAAGGCCGCCAAAAATTGGCATTGGGATTAAGCTCCATGAGCGCCCAGAGCCAAAAGGAACTGCCGGAGGAGATCATCGGATTTGGCCGCAAAGTCCTCAAAGCGCACCTCCCTTAGCGCCAGACTGGTAGGGATTTCTGGGATCTCCAGAGTGGCCGTGCAAGGTGGAGCTGGGGTTGGAGCGGGGGAGGAAGAGATGATAACCCGTTCTGGGGAAGCTGGAGTCAACTTGCGTCCTGCGGGGCCAGTGATGGTGATTTGGCTGGAGGAGCCCAAGGAGGGGTTCCAGGAGCTGGGGGAGGAGGGGGAAGAGGACCGGGAGTTGGGCTAAGGGCCAAAGGCGGAGCCGGGCACTGTCTGAAGAGTTCCTCAACTTGTGGGTTGGTTTTGCCTTGATTGACGCGGACTTGGTTGGCCCAGAAGGGGAAAGCCGCTTGCCATTCCATGGGGCTTGCACAGTCCTCCTTACTTGGCGGTCCAGCACAGCAGAAAGGAGAGGCCAATTTGGGGATTTTTGCCAAAGTTTGCAGAGGCAGAGTGCGGGGACAACTGGATGAAGGAGATCCAGGTGGGGTCCATGACTGCTCCAAGATTGAATTGTTGCTGAAAACCACAAACAAGCTGTGGCAAGCCCCATTAGGTCCTGGAAAAGCTTGTGGCATGGTGTCACCAAGCAAGCAACGTCCATGACCGGCGCAGCAGGACAATCACGCTCAAAGAACGGATTGGATGGTGCAGGGCAACCCATTCCTGGCATAGAAATTGCATGGCAGAACCATGATAGCAGAGGGTGGAGTAGGGGAAGGGGGTGACCTTGGTAGTGGGTGCGGTAATGGTTGAGGTAGCAATTGGAAGACCTCTGGGGACAGAAATCAAGTTGGGGGCGGATGTGGTGTTGTTACATAGTCTTGGATTGGGAACCGCGCCGCTGTCAGCTTGCTAGTTGACAAGAGCAACCTGTCAAAGAAGATTAAAAAACAGAAAATAAATAATAAAACTATAAGAAGTGGGAAATCCATATATATTACTGCAGAAATGGTTTCCCACCCAAAATTAGGTAGGGTCACTCACTGACCCCACCCTTGAATTCCAACTCCTTATATTTTAAATAATTTCAGAAGAAAAAGACCAATAAACCACAACACCAGTATGGCACCTTTTGGCCATTCTAATATTTCACACATGATGCCATCTATAGGTTTCAAACCTAAAATCCAGTCAGAATTCAGGTTTTGTGTATATTTTAGGAGTTACAGGCAGATTTGTGTTATGTCACAATTCCTGCGTGCAGCCCGCATTCATATAACAAGGGTACACAGGCCTGACACTTAGTATGTAGGTGCATGTCAAGAAACCCTCATGTAAAGTGACTGATGATGGATTCCTGCATGCAGCTGTCAAGCCTGCGCGCGTCAACATCAGTTGTGCTAATTTCAACAGCCAGGTACCGCAGGAACATGCTACAACTTGCATGCATACATCATAAATATGTAACTAGTTGCCTGACGGATAGGGAGATGTTTCAAACCTAAGAAAATTGAATAACAATATGAAAATCAAAAAATTAAAGCAAATAAATTGTGAGAAACAATAATGAAGGTTGTCACGTAAATAAGATTTCCAAATCTTGATGAACCACAAAACACACCAAGAAGTCTACCAAAAAATTATTAAAAATGACCAACATGTGCAGAAGATGGCGAAGAAGCCACAAAGACCCATTTCTACCTAAGTTGCTCAAAATAAAGTAATACAAAATAAGGAAATATGCCTGAACCATAAAAATAACAAATTAATATTTAAATACCTTCTGAGAATTATTTCACATAGAAATATGGCACAGGAAAGGCTAGCCAGTTGACAGCACCTAGACTACATGCCAAACTAGCCCTAGTTAGCTTTCCAGCCTCAGCACACAAGCAAAGCCCTCTCTATGTGCCCTGAGAAGGTCTGATTACCCCAGAAAAGTATTTAAACCAACCCTCTTAGATGGTTCAAACCACAGTAATTTTTAAGTAATCAATCCAGACCCCTTTCCATCCGTGATCAAGTGTTTATTCAAGATAGACAAGTAATTGATTGCCTCAGCCTGATAGTATAATAATTAATTCTAACCCCTTGTTAATTCCATTGAAGAATGTCAGTAATGATCCCCAACAATTGTCCTGAGACCCTTTCAACTGTGAATTTCTGCAAGTTTCTAGGAGTGTCTGCTTAAATTAGTTAGTTATCTCCTCCTTTCCTCCAGGAATAAGTTCTGTGAGTCAGCCAGTCCACCCAATCCCCTTGAGTAAACCCCTTTTGAGTAATCACTTAGGACCTCACTGTCCCAAGGTCTTTACACGGTTCAAAAGAGCCCCTTGAAGAGAGGTTGTTATCCAATAAAGATTCCCTGTTTGCATAAACTGTGGCCGCTCTTGAATGATATATTTAAATCAATTTAATCCAACCAAACCACTCAAACTTTTCACTTGCTTCTAAACCAATCATTTAAGCATTTTATGTAATTTTCTTGGAATTATTATTCCAACACCAATATCACTTGCTGTAGCTAAAGGACGGAAAAGTTCCTGGTATCAGTAAGCTTACAGCCGCAGTTGGCGCGCTCAGGATTTGGTAGGACAGGCTCAGCACCCAAATGCCCATGGTCTCAGCAGTGGGCGCTGCGGGCTCAGCAGCAGCTGCAGTGTCAGCTTGCTACTATTGCAGAGCAAGCTGCAAAAGTAACTAAAATAATATAAAAATAATAATAATACAACTAACCTGAGAAGGAGTAGGGAAACCATAAATATTTTTACATAAATGGATTTTCCATCCAAAATTAGGTAGGGTCACTCACTGACCCCACCCTTGAAATCCAACTCCTTATATTTTTAAATAATTAAGGAAAAAAGAACCAAAATACTACGGCTCCAGTATTGAACTTTTTGGCCAATTAAATATTTCACACACATTATCACGTATAGTTTTCACACCTAAAATTCAGTCAGAATTGAGGTGTTGTGTATATTTTAGGAGTTACGGGCTGAAATGTGTTTTGTCATAATTCCCGCACGCAGCCGCGGCAGCCACAGCACCCGCGCGCAGCTGAGATACAGCCATTTCAACCCGTCAGGGTTGTGTACGCAGCCCCGCGCCTCTGACAAGTACGCAGCTGCAGGACTACGGGCTGACATAGTGACAGGTGGCCCAGGTACTGCGTAAACAGGCTACAACATACACGGGAACTTGTTACATATGTAATAAAGGTTCCCTTGGATAGTAGACTGTCTAAATATACCTAATATTATATAAAATTACCTAAATATTCTTTACACGTATTTTTTATTTAATATAATGCAAAGAATCAAGAATGTCGAAAATAAGACAATGACAGCTTCAAAAAATATATTAAAATACTTTAATATACTTTTATGAGAATTACTATACATCAACATCCTCGTGACATACTAAGGAAGGTAATGATGTAATAATATTACATGAATTCTCATGACTTATATTTTTAAGTAATTATCTTAACAAATCAAACTGGAACTCGTAGATAAAGAGTAAAAACAATATTATGACCTTTTACTCCAGTTATATGATACATAATGAGAACTTACCTGACATCAAAATGTCCTTAGAGATGTCTAATAATATAATTATTATATTACAGGGAACATATACTAAGGTTAATTAATTAAATAATACATAAATAGGACAGATTAGTGTTATTCACACGTCCTAATGTCCATTATAAGGTAGAATAATTCCCATACCCTCAGGAATTAGATGCTACCCGGGCTATAGCACCAAGGGCACATGACAGGCTACCCCTGGTTACCCTGCTAGCCTTAGTGTCCATCCCTTTGAGCACCTATAACCCTCAGAAGGACCATATTGGGACCCCAAAAACTATAAATACAGAGCTCTTTTGAGGATGTTGTTGGGCAGAGACCCAGTAATATTCATATCCAGACGCCGTGCCAAGGTAATCAAATACTTATAAGAGATAAGTAAGTGATTTATGGCAATTTCTGATCAGTAATATCCGTCCTCAAACCTCTTTTTATCAATTAAAACTGCTGAACAACCTTATAACCCCAGTATACAGGTTTAACACATCAGTACACGTCCCAAACAGATACCCAAAGGATTTAATAATATACCAGTGAGTCTTATTATCCTTTCTCTGTCGTGGTAGCTTGGCTACAAGGCCCTACCACTCCACCGTGTTTTTTATATACATATTATCTTTGGGTATAATAATCTTTAGACTAAAGAACCCAAAGTAAGCAGGACTATGTGTTTTCATACTGAAATACCTGAAGAGAGGTGTTAAAGATCCCCAATATAATTGTGGCCCCTCTATAAATATTTAATAATCAATTTTGATTCAAAACAATAAACAATAACCAAACCATTTAACCTTGCAATAAGCTTAATCCAAGTATTCTACAGATTTTTGCTGCATTTATTAAATAATATATTTATTATTTACAATATCACCTCTGGTAGCTAAAGGATAGCAAGGGTCTTGGCATCCAGGAGGCTGACATGCAGCATGCTCAGCAGTAGGCGCTGCGGGGCTTGGCATACTGAAAATGGTTCTGATCTATTGGCTTTGGCGGGCTGCACCCCTCTTGGACATTAAAGACCAAAAAATGGAGCCAACCAAACCACGTTTGCGGGCAGCTAGTTTGGGGAAGTAGGGCGGGGCAATTGGGGCTATGGGCACAGGCCAACCCATGGGGCATGGAATCACTTGGTGCGCAAAGTGGATATGGAAAAGCAGGGGGCCCCAAGTAGGGCGTGGTGCAGGGCCATGTCATGAGAAGGACAAACTGGAAGTAAGTTATGGTAAGCGGGCAGGGAATGGGTTAAGGTTAGGCTAGGGTTCTGGGCTTAGGGTTTCTTTTACATTTGTTGTTGGGATGTTATTGCCCTTGTACTTAGGTTAGGGTTGAGAGGGCGGGAATAATGCCCGCACTCTCAATCCCAGCTCTGGGGAGGATCTTATCTTACCATTGGATTGGATTGGATCTTGGGACAAGGAAAGGAAAAGGAAAGGGAAAGAGAAATAGGAAAGAGGACGGATTGAGGAATGGATGAATGAAAGGATACGGAAGGAAAGGAAATTCATATCTTTATCTCTCTCTCTTTACTGGAGCATCTTTATCCTTACAGGCGCTAGGACCTTTTATTCCGTAACTCAAGGATAACTAGGGGAGTATCACCCTCCTTGGTTTCCACACCTCTGGCTCTAACAATCATCCAACCCTATCCTCCAAACCCCCCAGGATCTTTCCCGCTTGTTCCATTTGATGGTCATGGATTGATCCATCTCCATTAAACCCATCTTTCCAGACCTATTCTCCTTTTCATCCTCTTCACCTCTCAATCCAACCTTGATCATCCTCCATCCTCCCCTTTTGGGGAAGGGACAGCCACCTCAGGTCATCAGTTGTGTTGGTTGTTTACAGTTGTTGCGGCTTTTTGTGAAATTTTGGACACCGGTTAACAACTGAGCACTTCCGCTCATCACCTGCACCCTGTTTCTTTTTTTTCAATTTTTTTTTTACTATTTAATTTCATCAAAAAAAATAGCTTTCTGCTCTCATTTGTGTTATCCCATTGTAAATAGTCAACAGGGTCTCTTGCCCATAAAAGGAGGGGCTCTCCCCTGCCTTTTTGCTGGAGGATCCATTCATCTTATCATCCATCATTGTGGTATCAAGCAATAAATCCATGGGCTCTTCCCCCTTTTATCTGAGCATTTTTCATCATCTTATCCAGGTTATATCCAAGATTTCCCTCTGATCCTTGAGCCTCCATACCCAAATTCCTGATCCACCCCCCTGTGTCCCTGTTCCTTATCACCAACCAATAGCTTTGCTGGTTGAAGAAGAATTAATTTGGTTTAATTCTTGAGTGTGTTGAACCACTCCTTTAATCCCTTTCTCTGACCACTTTTGCTCTTGATCATTCATTTGATTGTCTTTCTGGAACCACTCATGTTTTACTGAGAGGTTCCTTTAAGATTGAAACCTGGAGTGTTAAACTTCCTTTTATTTCTTCAAATTTAAATTCTGCCTTGCTATTCTTGAGTCCCTTGAGAAGTTCTGTATTATTTTTTGTTTGAATTTGTTACTGCTTTGCTTCTATAGCTTCATAAAAGAAATTGCTTTGTTTTGTGCAGCCACCCACAGTCATGTGGTACCCTTCAAGCGCTTGATTGCGGAGATTTGTGCGGTTTCATTGAGACTCTGGAGGTTGGTTGGGATTGAGTTGATCTTTCCTAATCTTCTGCTGACAACCAGAGTTATTAGCTTGTGGGAATTTTTACTTACAACTGCCTTGTTCTATTGAACTCTGAATAAACTTTAACTCAGTTTGTTCAAGTCTTTTTGGCACCATCTTGCCTCAGATAGTGTTTTTCCATTGCTGCCAACTACTATCAAAATTAATCCTTTCCATTGATTCCTTATTTACAAGGTTCTGGATCTTGATTCTGGTTAACTATAAATATTTTTTTAACACTCAGGAAGGCAGCCTAAACAGCACCTTCTTGCCTCCACAGAAGTTCCTGCGGCTCAGCACCATTTGGAGTGTTACAATGTTAACTACCAATCTCCAATTGGCAGACTCAACTTCATAGTCAGGCTAGTAGAACCAGACATCAATTTTGCTGTTTCTTCACTGGAAAAATTCTCTGAAAAACCAGGGATTAATCACTGGTAGGAAGTGCTTAAAGAATGGAGCTACCTGGCCAAAAATGAAAGAATCAACATATACTATGTTTCAAGAAGAACAAATCACCAAATTCAGTTTTTTACAATGATTCCACTTAGGCAAATGATCCAGTCAAAAGAATTTTGAAATCTGGATTCATTTGCTTCTTTTGCGGTTCTCCACTATACTGGACAATAAGAAGACAACAAAACATTACCTACTCCTCTATCAAAGCCAAATGCAATGCACTCAAAAATGGCAAGCTGGAGTGCAGGTGGATCAACCATCTAATTCACAAGCTTTGGAGAAAATCAACTGGCACAAGCTTTCATCTAATTGACAACAAAGGCCTTGATGACAAGATAAACAACTTTGGGCAGAACTTAAAGAGAGAATACAAGCTTGAATTGATCACAGAGCTGAGAGCTAAGAAAATCAAGATAGACAGAGATCAGAACAAATCACGAGCAACAGAAAATGGCTTGAGACACGATGACAAACAGGAAAACAAGACTGCAGGAGTTATTGTTAGAGACAAGAGCGAAAGTAGATCATTTGGTTGACAGGTTCTTGAGGTTGAGGTGAGGTTGAAGTTGACCAAGCTAGAGCAGCAGGTATGGTGAGTAGGTGAAGTTTATGCATGTATATTGAGCAGCACGAGAGAGATCTCACCAGGCACAATTTCAGGCAGGTATGAATGGAGAGGAGACTGAAGAATAAGAAGCAAAGAAAATAGAAATGAAAGAAGAAAAGATATGAGGAGCAGCAAGGAGACTGTGGTGGTCGAATGTGGACTTTTTGATGAATTGGTGAGTGAGTCGGTTTGATGGTTTGTGGTTAGGTCAAGATAGGGCAATGAGCTGGTTCATGTTGGTTTTGCCCCAATGAGCCCTGACTGAGAGGGAGGTAAGCCGGTGAGAATTGGGTCCCCGGTTGTGACAGTTCCGGAGGCAGGAGTGTGAGTTGAGTGGCCTTGAGTGAACGTGATTCCTCTGTCGTGAAATCTCAACACGCCCCATGCCTGGAGAGATCAAGAGTTCTGGAGGCCCATCAGAGATTGAAAACAAAAAAATAAAATAAATAACAAAAAGGAATAAAAAAATAAAAAAATAAAACTAGCGTCACGTCGATGCCACGGACAAGAAGGACAGCTGGAGTTGTTTTAAGCTTGCCAGATTGGAACTCTTGGTGAGAGCGTCTGCCGGCATATGATCAGACTTGAAGAGTTTGACAGAGATGTTTCCAGTCTTGAGCTCCTCCCTCATCCCTTTGTTCTTGAGATCCAGATGATGGGTTTTTGAATTAGATCCAAATTTCTCGAGTTTGTCAATGAGGCCACTGTTATCAGTGTGAAGAGCAATGGGTGAGGTGCTGGTTGAGAAAATTTCACACGCCAGAGAACCGATCCAGGTGGATTCGTGAAACGCGTCGACAAGAGCATTGAGCTTGGCATCAGTGGAGCTGTAAGTGATGTTTTTCTGCTTGCCGCTGTTCCACAACACAACGCATCCATAAACCAAACACAAGTACCCCGTCTGAGATCTTCTAGTGTCAGGATCATCAGCCCATGATGCGTCGGAAAAGGCTGAGGTTAAGGAGTCTGCATCATTTGCCCTCAAACAAAGTTTGATGTCGGAAGTTGCTTTGAGATACTTCCAAGTCTTTTTGAGTTTGTTCCAGTGGTTTATGGCTGGCTTGACATTGAATCTGGACAGGCTCGATACGGAAAAACTTACATCAGGCCGGGAGTAACAGGCGATGTGATTGAGTAAGCCAATAGCCAATCGGTAGTTCACATTCAGGGCCCTGAATTGTTCATGTTCGTCATCAGTCGCCGGTTTGAGTTGCAAATTGGGAGTGAGAGGAGTTTTGCTGGGCTTTGCGTCTTCCAGACCTAGTTCCTTGAGACCGCGCTCAATATGCTTGGGTTGGCTGAGAAGGATTTCATCTTCTTTCACCTCTATCCGCATGCCCAGAATGGTATCTGGATCCTTTGCTGTTGAGCCGGCGAACCGCTTTAGAAATTTTCTTTCAAAATCCTCGCCGTTGCCAACCAGAACTAAGTCGTCTACATGGAAAAATATTTGAGATCTGCCATCTTCAGACAGGTAGAGACACGGATCGGACCCAGATTCTTTAAAACCTACTTCCCCAAACCAAGCTGTCAGGGTCTCATACCAATTCTTGGGAGCCTGTTTGAGGCCGTAAAGTGACTTCCGTAATTTGAGGAATTGGCATTTTCTTTTTGAACCTTTTGGGGTTTGAATGATTACATCCTCATCAATTGGTGAGTGGAGAAAGGCGCTCTTGACGTCGAACTGCCGGATCTTCTGCCTTGATTTTGCTGCATAGAGAAGCAGCATTCTTAAGGTTGACGGTTTACCAGTTGGCGCAAACGTCTCAGAGTAGTCTAAGCCCTGAACTTGATTGAACCCTTGCACACACAGCCTGGCCTTGTATCTAATCGGGTCGCCGTGGCAGTCTAATTTGATTTTAAAGACCCACGTGGTCTTGAGCGCATTCTTCGGATTGGGTCCATCATATTCTTCCCACACATCAAGATCCTCGATTGATCCCAGTTCAAGGTCCATCGCCTCGATCCATTCTAGATATTCATTGCAGCGAAGGGCGTCCTCGTAAGTCTTGGGCTCATAGAAATGAAAGAAACCATAACGTTGCGGAGGTTTAATCCTTGACCTATCCCGAAGGATTCGTCCCGCAGAAGCGGCAGTTTGCTCATCCAGTCGACCAGCCTCCTGAGGCTGTCTAGGGTTTTCTTGCACTGCACAAACAGGAGAATTCAAGGTTGTATTGTTGAACGACTGACTTGTTGATCCGGTGTCCTCGTCTGAACTCATTGATTTGTTGGACCCGTCTCTATACCCCGTCCACGGTGCTGCGCAATGAGGATGTTCTTTGGGAGTTTGATCTGAAGCTGACGTTGGGTCAGTGTTATCTGCTTTGGAATCGATGTAGTCAATGTTGAAGTGTGGTCCGCAAGCCTTGGATGGAGGCATACGCAGGAATCAGACATGCTTAGAAGATATAACAGAACCATTTTTGGTTAGAATTTGGTATGACATGAGAAGCTGATTGAAGCCTACAAGTATGCCTTCTTTGCCTTTTGAATTGAATTTGAGTCCTTTCTGTCTTCTATTGATGAGGTAGATGCAAGGATTTCCAATAGGTTTCAGGAAAGTGGATGGAAGAGCTTGGCCGTGTATCTTCTCCCAAGGAGTCACCGTTTTGCCTTTTTGAGGAATGTGATTGAGCATCAGGCAACATCCCTTCACAACTTCATGCCACACAAAAGAGGGTAGACGGCCGTCTTTAATGGTCGCTTGAGTTGATTTGATGATGGTTTGATTGGCACGCTTGGCTCGGCCATTGTGTTCCGGATGATACGGTTCTGAGACAATATGAGTGATGTGTCTTTCTTCTAGGAAGGAGGTCAACTTTTCATTGACAAATTCGGTTCCTCCGTCAGAGCAAACCTTGGACGGATAGACCCCGTGGCGGTGATGTTCTTTTTCAAGTAAACTGATGATAATGTCAGCCGTTTCATCTTTTGAGGCGATAGGGAAGGCGGCCAAGTATCCGCTAGCATTGTCGACTAAGGACAATATGAACCTATGACCGCACTTGGAAGATGGTCAAATAGGCCCCATGAGATCCAAATTTATTCAATCAAAAGTTTTAGAGGATCTTGTGGAAGTGAGTTTGAAGGACGATTTTGTTATTTTGCTCTTGACGCAATCTACACACTGAAATTTTTGCTTCACTTCGGGCGGAATGTGTTGGATGAGAGAAGCCAGTCTAGAAAGTGAGGCATGTCCATATTTTTGGTGGATCTCAAGTAGGGCTTCTTCTGGCGATGATGAAATAGATGAGAAAAGATATTTTGTGGAGGAAACCGTTCCATGAGATGGAGTGGGAAGAGTGTACAGATTATCCTTAATTAGTCCGGTCAGTACAGTTCTTCCGCCGTGTGAGACCGAGAATTTGCTGTCTCTGGAACTAATTGTGCAGCCCTTTCCATTCAAAGCACCAGTGCTTATCAGATTGATAGTCACATCCGGCACGTAGAATGCCTCCCCGAGTTCGAGCGTGAGGTTGTCCCAGTGAAGCCTTGCGGTACCTTTTCCTTTTATTGGTAAACTTTCTCCTTCCTTGCCTGTCCTGATGGGGTCTCCGGAGTATGGTTCCATCTTGACAAAGTAACGGCTATCGTTGATCATATGGACCAATGCTCCACTATTGAGCAGGAAACTTTGGTTTGGATTGCCATGTTCAATCCACAGATTGAGTAGAGCCAAATAGTGCGCAGAGTGAGACTTGGGCTTGCCTTTTGATCCGCTCTTTTTTGCTCTCCATTTTGATTGATTCTCTTTCCACCATTCAGGTGCTACTTCCGGATGAAGATGCCAACATTCTTCGGCTGAGTGATTTTTGTCAAGGCTGGGATGATGGTAACCTTCTACACATTGCTTTGGGTCAGATTTCTTTATGAAAGTTGAGTTTGAAGCATTCTTTCCTCCAAAAAGAGCTACGTCACCCTTTGACCTTGAATTGGAAATGGAGGATTGGGCCATTGATTTGTTTTTCAGTTGAGTTAGATGATTTAGAACAAACTCGATGGTGAGTTCCTTATCTGAATGCATGATTTGTCTTTTAAAATTGTCCATGGAGTTTGGGAACTTGAAGAGAATGAGGTAGGCTAGGATGTTGTCTGACAACTGGATTCCAACTTTGGCCATTTTCTTAAGACACACCTTCACCTTAGTGATGAATTCAAAAATATCCTTGGGATTGAATGAGAGATAAAGAAGACTATTGAACACTCTGGCTTGGTTTGATGCCTGAGATGATGCCAATTTATGAATAATGGCCTTCCACAGGAGTTTTGCCGAGTTTCTATTTTTGGCCGTGACGATATTCTCATGAGCAGTTGAGTCAAGTTTTGAGATGATGAGAAGTTTTAGCTCATTGTTCACGGAAGTTTCCAGTCCGGTGGTCTCATTATTCATGGCAGTTGTGCATCCTCTGAAATCAAGAACAGCGTCCATCTTATCTTGCCAGATCCCGTAGTTGCCGTCTCCGAGTAATGGAATTGTTTTGAGAGCAGTCTTAAGCATGGTTTGTTTGAAGATGTCCATGGCGCCCAGTTAGGATCCTCTCTCAGAAGAATATTTGAAGGTTGGTTGAGCTTGATTGAATCCGTCCTTTGGCTTTTAACCGTAAAGAGAGAATACGAGCTTGAATTGATCACAGAGCTGAGAGCTAAGAACATCAAGATAGACAGAGATCAGAACAAATCACGAGCAACAGAAAATGGCTTGAGACACGATGAAAAACAGGAAAACAAGACTGCAGGAGTCATTTTTGGAGACAAGAGGGAAAGTAGATCATTTGGTTGACAGGTTCTTGAGGTTGAGGTGAGGTTGAAGTTGAGCAAGCTAGAGCAGCAGGTATGGTGAGTAGGTGAAGTTTATGCATGTATATTGAGCAGCACAAGAGAGATCTCACCAGGCACGATTTCAGGCAGGTATGAATTGAGAGGAGACTGAAGAATAAGAAGCGAAGAAAATAGAAATGAAAGAAGAAAAGATATGAGGAGGAGCAAGGAGACTGTGGTGGTCGAATGTGGACTTTTTGATGAATTGGTGAGTGAGTCGGTTCAATGGTTTGTGGTTAGGTCGAGATAGGGCGATGAGCTGGTTCATGTTGGTTTTGCCCCAATGAGCCCTGACTGAGAGGGAGGTAAGCCGGTGAGAATTGGGTCCCCGGTTGTGACAGTTCCGGGGGCGGGAGTGTGAGTCGAGTGGCCTTGAGTGAACATGATTCCTCTGCCGTGAAATCTCAACAGAACTCAAAGACAAAATTCACAGACCTCAAAAAAAAGGCCTCAGAAAAGATTTTGAATCAAAATCAATCATCATCCAACTAAATTGCTCATAAGATATGGTCGCTGACTGTTTGACAAAAGCTGCAAACAAGACCTCAGTAAACCGTTTGGTACATCATTTCAGTGAATAATCATCCAAGCATTGAATTAAGAGGGGATGTTAGAGTTATAGCCCTGGAATAATAGAGATGTTTGTCTTAATACCCACTCTAGTCCCAGACAGCAAGAAAGCCAGTTTCAATACTCCAAATTGGAAGCACTGCAGAACTGCACCCACCTCCTAATCAACTCTGTGGTTCTCCATGGATCACTCTGGCCTACTCATCTATCATCTTTCTCATTTCCATCCTCTACCTCTCACTTCATTTCATTTCACATCTTCATCCTACCACAGTCAAACCATTGAACTCACTCAAGATCACTAGAAAAAAATGTGCCGCTATACTTGTAACTCTAATTCAACTCTTGTCCAACTCTAATCTCTCAAAATCCCAACCTCACCAACTCAGAAGGCCTAAAGCAACCTTAACAACCAGTTCAGGCCAACTGCCTCAGTATGAAAATGTCCTAAGCCTTACTTCCAATTCTGCTTAACTGACTTCACCCATCAGTTTCTACACTCCCCAGTTCAAACACCAATGTCTGAGTTAACAACATGCTGATCAATATAATTCAGCCACGGCTTCTGTTGTTCTTGTCTTTCTTTTCCATCATTCCTTTCATATTCTTGACATGTTGTTTTCGCAATCTCATCTTTGTACCTTAATTGTAATTTATCAGTGGTCCTTGTTTCCAGTCCTACTTCCATCAGGATTAAGGAAAAAAAGTAGCCACAAAAAAAATCCATGCAGATAACAAAAAATCAAGAGGAAGCGACCATAAATCAATTGATACAAATATCTAGCTGGAAATATCCTAGAATAACTTAGCCATTGGATCAAGGGTGTTCTATTCATTTTCTGATTTTTTTTTAAGAATGATTCTTATTCTAATAGAATGGATAATAAAGGTAGAAAATACAACAAAAAAAAGTAAGAGTATCAAGTGTGTGAGATGAGAAGACTAGATCACCAGTATGTGAAATATTTCTAAAATATTGAGTAAACATTCCATGATTTTCAGAATTGGTAATTCATGAAGGGAAAAAAATGAATAATAGAATTGGAAAGAATGATATTTCTGCATAAATGGACTAGATTATACTTGGCATGGGGTATTTAATTGTTCAATTATTTTTAAAATTAGATTTGGTTTGTTTCATGTTAAACTTTCAATAAAATAACCAAAGAAGTTCTATTTCATTGACCAATGCAATCTCAGGAAAGCAAGGAGATACCTGTCTCAAGCCATTGAACTACAATAAATGGATAATAAGAGATGGAGTGTTAAATCTCAGTAACAAAAATATAATTGATAAGCAAAGAGAACAGAATAAGAAAATATCTCATTTTTCAAAGGACCAGATCAGAAAGTATCTCTCCCAGGATTATTTAGGATAAAAAGAGGTGAATTGTGACAAAGATCAAAAGATAGATGTATAAAACTCCTTTAATAGGTTATCTACACAGAAAAAAATTAAAATAGAGGAAAGAAAAAATTTAAAGTAGTAGGAATAGTTGATAAACAGTAACCAATGTATGATATGAAATTATGATTTGAAGGCCCCAATTGAATCAAAACATCTGATGACAGTAGATTACCCATTTATTGTGGCCCAAGCAATAGGAGCTGTACAAATTGGAAAGTGCATACCTATAAGGAAATCATATTTTGCCTTGTTTATTGAACATAATAATTTCAAGTAGAATAAAAAGGCTGCAAGTAAGTCATTTTAGAACTATGGAACACAATCAAGGGTTTAGCATCAACAGCAAGAGACAGAAATTCAAAAAGATAAATCTTAAAAAAAATGGAGTGGGTTTGGTGCAGCTTTTTGAAAGCTGATACCTTTCCACGTAATCAACAGACTTCAAAAATACAAGCACACATAATCCTTTTTTTTGTGGAAATTAAAGAAAAATCAAGAGTCTTTTACTGTATTCACAGTAAGGCTAATACAGTAAAGGCACAAAGTGAGGGCATGGTAAATTACATGCAGCAAAATGCAAATGGTGCATTGAATACATGCACAATATGAAATGAAGGCTTAAACTACCAAAATAGGGAATGGCCAATACATTAAAAAATGATCAACACACTCCAACCCAACTGGAAATGATTGTCTATTGGTAAATTTCCGGAGTTAAAACACCAAAATGATTAAACACTTGTAACAGGAAGGTGGCTTGACTGGTCTTGCTCCAAAGAAGTGAGTGTATTGGTAGGAGTAAGAAACCAAGGCAGTTTTGATACACTTGAAGGACCATAGTGCCTAATAAAAATTTCTCTTGCATACAGTCATACTAAAATTTTTTTGATAATCAAAATTTCAATGATGAGCTTAGAGAAGGCATTGTAAAGTCATGCTTTTTCCTGGGGTTAGCATCTTCAAAATTCAGAGGGAATTTAAGAGATTATTTTAATCTCATTAAGGATGGTAAGACTTTTTTGGTTTATGGTTTGGTTTGTGAGTCAAGAAGGTGCTCATCAGGTGTGATTTATCACTCTAGGATTACTCTCTCTTGTGATGTTCTGATTGTTGTGTACTATCAACTTACCTTGAGGTTCTTCTTTATGGCTCTAATGGGTGCTTTATTTCATTTCACTGGCTTCTCTTGCAAACTCCCTTATCTGTACAATCTGTGTGATGCAAAACTTATTGGAAACCCTTTTGACTCCAAAAATCTTTCAATAGTAACCTTTGCGGCGCAAGACTTCATTATTTTTACCAATAACTTTGGTAGGATCTGCAAAAGTTGGCAGTTATTATGTCTTTTACGGAGTAAGAACAATCATTAGTTCCTCACTGATCTGTTCTCAGCCTGACCCTACTTAACTTCCAGTTGTTAGTGATTGTAGCATGTGGGGTAGTTACACCCAATCTTCTCCCTGCACAGGAGAGCCTGCAGTAGCCGTCTAGATCGCCTAGCGCGGGGTCCCCTACAAACTCCCGCTCGTCACTGAATCTACTCAGGTGGACCCGTTTGAGCTTAACCCCAGCCCCAAACCGACTCCGAGGTGTCGGATGTCTGTAGGCAATATCCTCCGCCATCAGCCAGTGTCAAAAGATGTGATTGGCATCAAACCCGGGAAGGGCTAACTTCAGGCGCCTGCTTTGCCTCTAAGCTATCAAGCGGATGTGCATATGAGAAGTTTTGACAAGCAGCAGCTGCACCAAAGAGGACTCATTGGCGTATCGTTTTGGCTCCAAGTACAAAATCACCAAGGCGATGGATGGGGTTTAACATTACCAGCTCAGGTCGAGAAGTTCGGATACTCAGACTTAAACATTGTGGCTGATCATTCAAGATTTGTATATCAGATTGGACCAGCGCGTGAGTTTGTACATATGTTCCTCCCTTCGTAACTGAGCTTGAAGAGTTCCTGAGAGTATTTTATATATCACAATATGTGCCGGCAGAAGGATGAAGTTGAAGCCTTTCATGATCAAGAGCTGGTTGGTGTGAGCATTGGCATGGTTCAAGTGGTGAAAAGTATGTGAGAAGATGTACCTGTGAATGTACTCAATAGACCGCCGTCCATGAGGATTTATATGAATTGAGCTCACTGCCCAACCCACATCACCCTTTCATAATTCTCCAGTCCTCTACTCTTACAACCACTTTGATAGCCCCGTACTTTTAGCGTTTGGTTTTGAGGAAGCCGGTAGCAGTGCGGAAGCTTTCCTGCTCTTCTGAAAGGGAAAGGCTGAAGCGGATAGTGTGATATCAGCAGCTTTACGTGAGCCTGCGAGCAACACTGTTACTCAACCTTGCGAAGGAGAAAAAAACACCGCATCGACCAGTCTTGGGGCGCATGTGGTGATAACCCAGTCCTCGTTACATGATGGGGAAAGTACATCCCTTCTTCATGATATGAAAGAACTGGCAAATCTTCCCCCTCAGGTCATCCACATTCCGGTTAGTCAGATGTCAAGTATTAAATCGAGGGAACTGAGCTGGGTTTGAAGAGGAGGTGTGGATGTGCAGCTACATCTGGTCGTTGTTTCCGCGATCCCTTCCACCACCGACGGAATCTGAGGCGCAATCTTCATTGCCTCATCACAAAGCGCAAAGTACGCGTGTGTAGGCTATCATCCTGGCTTGCCTGAGCACTCGTGTTGCCTCTATCCTTCGCTTATGCAGTCCCACTCCTTAAATGGAATAGAAGCACGACTCTCATATCGCTTCGTTTGCCTTTAGTTACTCCAAGCAGACAACGCCCTCCCTTCAATCAAACTCCGATCGCTCTTCTCTTAGTAGTCACATATTTGTTTGACTTGCCTCTGCATGCCTGGTGATCTCCGTTCACCCACTCAGGAAATCAACTACTAGTTCCTATTCTGCGCTGTCAAAAAAAGCTACATTGCTCTCTCCATTTACTCAATCGACTTGGCTTACATAACTGCCGGGTTTTGCTGCGCCGCTGCTAGTAGCTAACCTCCAACCAGGTTGCCCTGCCTTCTGCATTTTGGGACAGCGGAAATCGACCGGCTGTGATAAACTAGCCAGTTCCCAGATGATTTTGCAAAGCGCCCTTCGTAGAAAAACACTTATCTTCATTCTCGCCTTCTTGAGCAGAGCGCTGATCCATCCAGGGGTTCTCTCTTCGCCGATTGACATCGTGTGTGGACCTGACGCTTGTCTAAACGGTTCCATGATCCAAATCTCGGCAGGTGCCGTGCTAGAAGGTTCTCCCACTAGTATTGCCCTCGCCCCTGGCAATTATTCTCGTTTTCACGATGGCTTAGTGCACAGTAACACGGGCTTCAGCATCGATCAACAAGCCGGTCTACGGATCACTCAATCTTCACCTTTGATTCTTTATCCCCGTCCATATTATCGTGGTGAACCACAACTAATCGGAGCGAATTTCAGTAATTTCTCGGGAACATTTGACTCTTTTTTACTGATGAAGGGCTATCAAGTCACGTTTGGAAATGATGGGGTGACTCGACTAGCAGTCCACGATAGCAGTCCGAACATGAACCAATGGAAAGGTCTCAAAGACCTCGCGTTGATGTCATTCGAATCCTCAAGCTGCCCCAATGGTTGTGGTGCGGGCGGGAGCTGCACTCAGCCTGGTAGCTGCGTTTGCAATCCAGGCTTTACTGGCGCGCGGTGCGGTAAGTTATAGCACGGGACGTATTACACACGTTGAAACTCCTGACAACTTTGTACCTTGGCATCATTTTACGGTGGGTGCCGACAGATTCATGCGCAAACGGGTACTTCGGACCCTACTGCCGACCATGCCCTAACTGTGAATCAGCCGGTAGTGCTTGTGATGATGGCACAACTGGTACTGGCACATGCATCTTACTCGATTTCAACAAAACTCAAAATTTGTTACCAATCTCTCAGAGCAGTACGTTAGTTTCTAGGAATTTTTGAAAGAGATCGGTTATACTAACTTCCCTCCTTTCTTCAATCTTACTCATCTTGAAATAAACACTCTCTTTCTAAGGATGCAATTGTTCGAATGGTGTCTGTACCAGTCAGACCAGCTGCTTATGCTCGGCGGGTTGGACAACAGCCCCAAATGGAACACTGTGTGGCAGCTGTATGACGGGTTTTTTTCTGAATGCCCTAGGGGAATGCACCGGTCGGTTTTTTCGATTTCTCTCCACTAGTTCATCGGACATTCAATGAAAAGTAGAAGAAAGACTTACATTTCTCGAACTTGTTATATGATGATTTACTCCTTTCCATTTATTTATTTCTTTTTGTTGACGTGACCAGCTTGTAGTCCAGGTTGCGAAGCTTGCGTTTCACCCTCTGGAATCTGTCAATCATGCGTAAAAGGTTTTCAAGTTTTGAAAGATAATCCGACAATATGTGTGCCCTCCCCCATCAATTTGATTGGAGGGGCGCCAACATCTTGCAACGAGGGATTTTACAATTCTGAGAACTCGACTTGCTCACCTTGCGACCCAAGCTGCAAAGCTTGTTTTGGATCCTCATCAGGCTCATGTACACAGTGCTTTTCGACAAAAGCTTTATTCTCCGCTGGAAATACGCAAAACAATTCTCTCAGTTCATCGTGCGTGGATGTTGATTCTAGCACAGGCCTTTGCCTATCGCCACCCCCAGGTCTTTTCCTGTTCAACCAAACTAAAGGCTTATGCGATCCAGCCCCACGCCTTTGTTCAGCTGCTAGTCTACCTGGGTTTTCGCTAATCCACCCGGTTTCGACCAGTATTGATAGTGCCGTTTGTTCTTCTTGCGTTGCCGATGCACTTCTTTTACCAAGCCGACCTGGAGCATTGGAGGGAAGATGTGTGGGGTTATGTCCGAATGGCACGTATGATGACCGACATGGCCATTGCAACATTTGTCCTGCGGGATGCTCAACTTGCAAGATGTCGGTTGATGGAGTCCAACCACTTTGCACCACGTGTTCAAGTCCCGATATGTTTCTCTCAGAGGGTAAATGTATCCCGGCATGCCCACCCAAGACTTTTGCCAGTTTAGCGCCTCATGACACGCCACAGGCTTCTCAAGAAATCAAAGTCTGTCTGCCGTGCTCCGCTTCGTGTGGAAATTGCACGCAATCACCCACGGCATGTCAAAGCTGCCCAAGTGATCGGCCCGCTTTTAATGCCGCAACACAAACCTGCTCTCTTGCTTGCCAGAAAGGGACATTCGCTGATTCGAATTCTGACGGCCAGTGCTCACCTTGCCATTTATCCTGTGAAACTTGTGCCGGACCGGATTCAAGCGACTGTCTGAGCTGCAAACCAACAGACAAACTGAAGGACGGCCGATGTCAAGCAAGCGCATGCGCTAAAAATGCTACTCATCAGATTCCTGACTGGAATCTATGCTTGGAAGACCTTCTTGTTTCGGACTACAAAGATGAATCCAAGGAGGAACTTCCGACTTGGTTGCTTGTTCTTGTAGTGTTACTGCTATCTTTCATGCTTGCGGCTCTTTGCCTATTTTTCTGGAGGGTGTGCCAACGTAAAAAGCGTCAAGAAAAAACCAAACAATTCGGAAATGAACTAACCACAGCCGACGTAAAACTCTATCCGTTGGAAGGACCCTTTGTTCCACAGAGACATCAGCCGGACTGGAATGACGACACGATATCAGCTGTGTTCACGTTGAGACCTCCACCTCTCACTCCAACTGGTGAGTTCAAAATTAAGCGCAAGCTCGTACCGATAAACGCCGGAATCGATGATTGGGAACGTGAAAGCATGTCGATGTACAGTCAGAGTGATTACAACGCTCGGCCCACTCGACCAACCAGTATTCCAGAGCTCCCCATTGTCCCCATATCTTTGAGGTCAGAGGATACCACCACAGAAAACGCATTGGAACTATGGAAGATGGCACAGGGAAGCAGCTGGTTGGAAAACAACAGAGCACGGCGGTCGGGCCAGCAAGCGCCTAACATGTCATCGGAATGTATGAAGTAGTGGGTGCTTTCACATGGCGGGCATGAAAACCTCCGATCATCGAAAAAAACAACGCAGATGCATTCTTTCATTAGTTCTTGAGTTTTCAAACCTAAGCGTCGCGGATATATATACCTATATATGCTTAAGAACCTCGGCCTCTCGCTAGAAGTTACAATGGCTCTCGCGCCTTTCTTTGAAAAAGAAGAAAAGAGAAGGAAGAAAGAATAACCCAAGGTTCATCGGATTTTATCGCATAGTCCGTTTAGGCGATCTATTTTTCCTTTGATTATTGAATCATTAAATTGTGGGTCATATTACGGGAGATTCTACTTAGTGCCTCTTGCTTACGGATAAATAATCGAGAGATCGGTAATTTTAATAAAGTCATTTTAATGTAAAAAGTTACTAAACCCCATTTTCATTTCGCTATGTTCAAAAAAACAAATAGAAGCATCCAATTATAATATTCGAAGATTTTTGCCAGACCGTAATGAATAAGCAAAGTTCTTCTATTTGTGCGCATCAGCTACCAATGAAGATAATTTTGTTTGAATGTTTCACAGCATTAAAAATCAAAATAAATTTCCATTTGGTATTTAGGAAACTTGACAAAATGTATGCAAAGATAATTTGTTTGAATCATTTGTAAAGGCTTCGCTTGTGGATACAGGTACTTTCTATTTGAGACATCACTAACAAAGTTGAGTCAATAAAATCTACAAATACATATTGATGTTCATGAGTCTTCATTGAGTTGAAATAAAATTTGAATTAAAGATTGAATTTCCATTTCATCATTCAATATTTCTAGATGAGATATGATGAGTTATTTGAATTTAAAAAAATGCAGAATCTCTCAATTTGAAAGTAACCATGAATTTATTTCATGGACAAGGATCCTGTTGGATCTGCACAAAGGATGGCTATGTACTTAGAGAGTTGATGTTGAAATTTCAGTCTCAACCTGTTTTTTTTCCAATTCTTGGGTTCAACCATACAATATTAAGCTTTATACTTCAATCCAAATGTTCTTCTCAGAATTTTTCAAGTCTAGTGTGTTCTTTATCCTATGCTAGTTCTTTACAAATCTAGTGCTATATTTATCCTTAGTCTACTACCTCCTGTTGTTCCTGCCATGTTTAGTTTTGTCCAAGTGAGTCAATTTCCATTGATAATTCTGTTATTTTTGAACATTTCCTCTTGTGAAAATCCTAGTGGAAAAAACTCAATCAAAATATGGTTCCTTCAAATTTTATTCAAAATGAACATCATTCACTATTATTTTCAAACCACAAATCACCTAACTTGTATTTTCACTATATCTAGTGGAGTCCAATCAAGAAATCTATCACCATTTTTTCCTACTTTCTTCACAGCAACATGCACCCTGAGTTTCTCTCCAGACCTGTTTTGCTTAATATCAGAATCTCTTGTCCCTCAATCAATTTAATTGGTCCTACAAACTGGTCCTAGAATTCTAACAGTTGGAGGCAGTTTTTCAAATAACTTGTAAATTTGATAGGATACTTAAAAATTTCAAATTTTGGATCTTTTCTCTTCAAACAGGATTTTTTCAAGTGTTGTAAATCAATAAATGCAGGCCTTTATAACTCAAACAAAAGCACACATGTTTTAATTTTTTTCAAAAATTTGCAAAGTTAGACTATTTTTTATATAAATTTACACTTTTTGGCATGTTTTCCCACCTCATAAAAGCATAATAGACTCAAAAAAATTAAAAAAAAAAAATTTTGGAAACTTTTTTTCTATTCCAACAAAATTTTCACTATTTTTGGATCTGGAGGAAAGTTTTTACCACCTCTTTGATAGTTTTGAGGTGGGAAGGAGTGGCATGGAAGGGGGTATTTGGCCTTTTGGGTCCCTGAGGAGCCAAATTTCAAGCATTTGGAGGATTTTATTCACAGATGAAAATCTTTCAAAGCTGTCAAACTTTAAGTCCTACTAGAAAATTTCTTCTAGGGTGTTGAATTCCTTGAGAATTGGCTTCAAAAAATGGTGCAGTGGTTATTTATAGAAACAAATGCAGGCAGGACAAGCATAGACATTTGAATCAGGGGCTCAGCAGTGGGCGGACACAGAGGCCAAATAAAAATAGGTTTCAAAAGTAAAATCTAGCTATTTGCCTACTCTGGCGGAGGAAAAGCAGGCTCAGAATTTGTATTTTTACGGGTTAATCAGCACAATAGGTGAGCTGAGTCCAGGATTTTGCCTTTTGCAGAAGCAGTAGCTCAATTTTTGTCTTTTGTGGAATCAATAGCAGGAGTTTTGCCTTTTGCAGAATGGTAACCGTCTATCCTCTCCCATACTTATGTATTTTGGAACAAGAATGCAAAAGAAAGCAATTTGAAATATGGGGTATGCATCCAAAAAGCTGATTATGGGGTACAAATTGGGATTGCAGAAGACATGTAATTGTTGGGACTATCAACACTATAAATGGGAGGCAGAATGTGGGTTGACAAGGATCTGTAAGGAAGATTGGCAACTTCTGATATGCTGTATGGAGGATTGACAGGGATCTGCTTAGGAAGGTTAATAGGGATTGGTCCTTGGCAATTCATTGGTGAAAATAAAGGGAAAGGGTCATTTGAGGTTACAGGAATTCAACAGATCTAATGAATGCAGACGTATTGGCCAGTAGGATCAGGAATAATAGTGGGTTGGGTCATTGCCAAGCCTGTTGGTGAGGCATTATAGGAAGTCATTCTTTTTTTATTTCATTTTGTTTTGGGAGTTGTAATTTTGGGGTTGTATATAAAAGGAGTTTTCTGTTTAGTGGGTTATTTGGAGCATGGCATCTTATGGTACAGTTACAGATTTTATTATGTTAATCATATTGGAGTATTCTTTTATCATTGGAGTGTATATTCCGTGCATAAAGGTCTGAAGAACCATCTCTTTAAGTTAGCTAGGAATTATTTCAGGGAATAGTTCAAGTGTGTATCTTGTTGGGGAGTCCTTGCTGGTTTTTTACTTTTATTTCATTGCAATTTAGTTAAGGTAGCTTCTGTAGGATGTGGAGCAACATCAAAGGCCTCTATTCTGGTGCAGATCAGGTATTGTAACTAAAGGGCTAGGGAAGTATCTGGTACCAGAGTGGTATTGGTGCAGAAATTTGGTTTAGCACATAATTTCTTTCCACAAAGGTTCCAGTGGCTTCAAGGCTTTAAGGGACCACATTTAATAAAGGAAAGGTGGCAAGGGCAGGCTAAAAATAACATAATTATTTTTATTTTTTCATTTTTCCAATTATTTGTTAATTATTTTCCGTTATTTTTATCTTTTTATACCATCTTTAGTTTTCTTTTGGATATTGTGCTTTTATTTTATTTTATTTTATTTTTTTTGAGACGCAAAGCTGTGAAAACAAATATGAAACTCAAATGTCTGTAGTTTTGATCCATTTGAATTTTACCACAATCCTGTGATACCAAAGTTGTTTAAGGTATTTTGGACTAATTGAGAACATGGAATGATGTTTGTCATGGTTTGAAAGTATCAACACCCATTAATTTTGGGCTGGGGGGTGACATTGACCCTGAAATCCTATTGCCCCTGGACATGCCAAGGATTAATTTATTTTTGTGAAGGGGCCATCAGGATTGGCCAGTGGTTCTGTGGTTGGTCTACCAAGCCCAAAAATCTGTCTGAGGACCCTTTCTTGTGGGTTTGAATCAAACCTGGGGGCTACTGAGTTGTAGGGGAAGGGACCTGTGATACATCTTCCCTTAGGTGAAGACTATATCTTGTGCCACCGTCACCAAATAGAGGCCTCACTCATTTAGGAAGCCATGGTAATTATTTGAAATCCATGGCCTGTTGCCTCTCATCAAGAGCCACCCCAAACCACATGGGTGCATGGCAGCAATCAGCCACCCCATAGGTGGGGTTATGGGTGGTACTTGATCACCCTCAAATCAAATATCAGGGTTTTTGTAGTATTTATTGTGGCATCTTGGTCAAACATTTTCCTTCACCAGTGTGGCATCTATTTGTTAAAATACAGATGCAATCAGGTAATGTGCATATGAGTGTGTAATCCAAATGGGATGCACAAATGGGCCTCCAGGGCCCATTGGACATCATGTGGGCCAAGTGGGCCTATGTGGATGTTATGGGTTTTGGGCATTTGTGCACCAAAACACATTTTCTAGGTCTTTTGGGACATGGGCCTTAATGGCCAACCAGGGTGGATGGGCCACCTTAGCCAGACAGGCTTATCTGGGCTAAACTGGGCCCAAGATTTATTTTGGACATACTTGGCCAGATGGGCTGGCCTGCCAACGTATTTATTTTGTGGTCTTTGGGCCTTGGCGGCCCATTGGGGCTGCTGCCCGTGTTGCGGCCTGCTCAGGGCTGCCTATTTCTCTCTGGGGCCCAACAGCCCGCGCAGGGCCATTGTATGGGGCAGGGGACTCCGTTTGGAGTCCTCCCACCCGCTGTGTGTGGGGCTGCGGCCCCAGTTGCGCCACCCGGCTTGTCGTGGCCGCGGTGACTGGCGGTGTAGAGACTCCTGTGGGATTATATAAATAAAGTAGCAAATAGCTTGCTGGCAGTCCTTGAAGGGGAATTTAGTATTGCTTCTACTCCTTTGGAGTAATAGTATATACTAAGAGTGGTTTTGAATTGCCTGCCCTTCTAGTACTATAGTAAGTCTGCACAATAATTTATTTAAATTAATGGCTGGTTTCTTTGAGACTTAAAATAGGTCTCAGATCAGACCTAGGTTAGTTATTAATTGTTATTGGTAGGGTTTGTTGAAGAATAGACCAGATGTATTGGATTATTGGTTAATTATTGATCAGATATATGTGATCTTAACCAGTATCCCAATATCAAAGGGTTCAAATGGTTCAGGAGAGGACCCAAGGATGGGTTTACCCACAGGGGGCTGGGTAGAGGAAAGGTTGGTAGTTTCTTTTTGTTGTGCTCTCTTTCTTTGTAAGGGTTATTTATTAATTAATGGGTGGGTTTTCTTTAATCTGGTGCTGAATATTTAGGTCACAGAAGAACCCTTATTCAAGCACCTGTTGGGTGGTTTAACTGGTTAAATATGGTTAATAAATTGGTTTCTGATTTCCTGTTTCTTTATAATTGGTTCACTACTAATATGTATCTGGGTAGGTACCACAGATGGATGGGTTGATGGGGTGGATGGATAGATGATGAGATGGGTGGTAATGATACAACTTGTATAGGGCAGAGAGGCCCTCCTTAAATAGAAAATTCCTGCCCCCAGGGGTGCTCAAGCCCTCCCCTGAGGGTTCTCCCTGTTCTGGTGAGGAACAGTGAGATACAGTTACATGAGGCATTTCTGCTGGTTGGAAAAATGTTATACAGTTACATGAGGCATTTCTGCTGGTTGGAAAAAGCTTTTACAGGGGTTTCCTGCATGCACAGCCTTGCATAAATTGCTGTGTAGTGCTGATAAGATGTATTGCTGTGCTGTACTGGTAGTTTGTTCAGTGCTACTTGATTCTACCTACATGTATTGCTGTGCAATACTGGTGGTTTGTTTGGTTCTTCTTAAGTCTGGTCCCACTTCCTCCTGCATATATTTCTCCTGTATAACTTCTGCACAGCCTCCTGTATTTATTGCTCTTGTATTTTCTTCTGCACAGCCTCCTGTATTTATTGGTCTTGTATCTGCTCCTGCACAGCCTCCTATATTTATTGTTCTTGTATTTGCTTCTGCACAGCCTCTTGTATGTATGCTTGCATGTTTGTTTGGTTTTGGTTGAGACTGGTTTGACTTCCTCCTGCATATATTGTTCCTGTATGCCTCTGCACAGCCTCTGGTTTGTGTATTTGCTGATGGGGTGACTGGATCTGGTCTGCTTGCACTGCCTCCTGGATCTGTATTGCTGTATGGTGATGAGGTGACTGGATCTGACTGATTGCACTGCCTCCTGGATCTGTATTGCTGTATTCTTATCTGGACTGGTTTTTGTGTGGTCCTGGTCTTGAGGATAAGCTGCCACTGGTATGTACTTGAGGGTTTACTAGGTATGCCTTATGTCTTCCACAGAGATGTGACACCTGGGTGGGTATGAGTTTGCCACAGTTGAAGGTTTCTTGGGCTGTATCTTCTAATCCATGAGAGATAGAGGGGTATGTTGGCTGAGTGACTATGGGTTATTTTCAATGTAGAATCCATTTCTGAGGTTAATTTGAGGTTTTGAGCTATTGTTACACTAGAAAAGTGAGTCTGATGGCTATAGGACAGGTTTGGACTACCACAGCGGCCCCTGCCTCCCTCCCTCCCCTCACTTGGTTGTGAGGGGGAGGGAGGATGGCTGATGTTCCCCCTCATCAAAGACCAGCATGAGGTTGGTTGCATGTGGAAACGCACCAGGGTGGGGGGGGGGGTTTCATCACCCTCCCACCTGTTGGGGGTGCAGGGGAAAATGCAGTGGGGGGGACCTGATCACCCTCCCACCAAGCAAAGCGGGGTGCTCTCCCCCCCCCCTCCCCCCGTTACCAAGGGGGAGGCACCAAGGGCTGGGGGGACCTGATCCCCCTCCAGCCCACTCTTTTCAACGGATTGCCTTGGGAAAATCACGTCCCAGGCAACCAGAGGGGGATTTGACTGCCCCTGCTGGTCACCTAGGTAGGAAAGATGGGGGGAGGCGGCACGCCCACCGGTTACATCCCCCCATGTGAGTTTGAGACCAGACCCAGGTGAGTCCTGGGTCCCACCTGGCCCCTATGAGTGGCCACGGGCTGGTTGCATGAGGTAACCAGCCGGTAAGTATGGTCAGAGGGGTAACAGGGCTGGTTGTAAGAGACAACCAGCCAGGGTATGAACAGAAACAAGGGCTGGTTCAACCCAGAAAGGGTTGAAACACCAAATTTAACCAGTACAAACTGGTCATAACGGTTCAGGGACTAATGCCAAGTGGGCTGAGTAAGCCCAAACCAATTAGAAAGACTTTTAGAGCCTGTAGAGCCCATTTGGGGCCGAATTTTTGCCTTGTGCTTGTCATTACATGAGCTCCACATGAGCACCATCTTTTGTATTTAAGGAGCTCTTCTCCCTGCTTTTTTCCATTCATTCATTCACCAAATCATTCACATTCACAAGTGTTCCATTGCCTCTGCCTCTTATTAAGGATCAATCATAAGACATTATTGTCTCAGCATTTCTTTTGCTTTAAGTACTGCTCTTTGACTAAGCTTGTGGGCCAATAATTCTCAAACATTATCAGTACCATCATCATCATTACTTCCAAGAAGAATTGACCCTTATACCTTACTCTGGACAACCTCAAAGACCTCAAGCTTTCCAAGAAGATGTCTTATATCCCAGATTCCAGCTCCACCAAGATTGTTTCTAATGGTCAAAACTATAGTTCTTGGTCTGTCTTAATGGACAGTGAGTTGTACAACATTTGTTGTGGAGAGATTATGGATGCAGATGACACTTTGATCAGTTCAGAGGTGGAGTAGAAGCCCTATAATCTTATTCTTAGACATCTGGATGAGAGTCATATTGCATGGGTTGCTGATACTCTCAAAGAGGAGCATAAGAGGATGGGGAGTGTTTTATGAAAAATGCTCAAGGCTAAGTATGCTGGTGATTCTGTTCATCAAAAGGGTATTTCTTTCAATAAATTTTTCAAGTTGAAATTTGTCAAATTTCTACAATTTTAAGGGGAGGCAAGATCAAGTATTGCTAATTTCAAGTCATCTGGAATGAACATGAATCCTGAGTGTTTGTCACTCTTAATTCTTCAAAAGCTACCAAAAGAATATGAGTCCTTGGTTAGAATTATATCTCGATTGGATCCCCTTCCTGGAAAAGAGCATGTGCTTAGAAGGATTGAAAAGGATGATCTTCAATTCAAAATGAAGGAGGGCACAGGAACTGCTCTGGTGGGCAAGACAGGAAAATCCGGGAAGAAGGCAAAGGCCAAAAGGGGTTTATCAAAGTTTGTGTGTTATAATTGTTAGAAGAAGGGGAACTATGCAAAGGATTGCAAGGAGGCCAAGAAGAGAAATAAATACGAGGAAAGTGAAAAGGAAGACAAAGAGGTCAACCTTGCCATGGAAAATGTTGCTATAGTGGTAGTGGATGTTTCAATGGAACAAGCTGTTGAGGTACAAGTCCCCAACAAGTAGGCCAAAATTGATGAGGATCAAGAAATCAACTTGATTGATTATGAAGTATGTAATCTTAAACTTGATGATAAGAACTTATCAGTGGCTGATAATTCCTCTTTCCTTGTAGGAGGATTGAAGGAGGATTTTCTTGTCTTGATTGATTCTGGTTGTACAAACCACATGTTTCTTGAGCCAAATTTTTGTTTTCAAATCTTAGAGATTTTGATGGTGTTGTAAATATTGGCCAAAAAGGAAGAACAATTCAGATTAAAGGAATTGGAAAAGTTGTTCTTGCAAATCACTTGGGTTTCAAAATATCTTTTGATAAAGTGTTCTATGTACCAGATTTGCCTTATAACCTGGTTTCTCTTGGAGTTCTCTGGAAAAAAGGTTTCCAGATTTTTTATCTTAAAGAAGATAAGTTTGTTATTTATTTGAATGGGAGAACTATCCTGAGTGGACAAGTTCAGAAAAAGTTGCTCTGTGAAAACTTGTTCAAGTTTTCAGCTCTGAGCACTGTTGCTCACAATAGAAGTGGCCATAAGGTAAAGGACAGCAACTGTGAAAGTTGTACTTGAGGGGCCAAGACCAGGAATGTGTTCTCAAAGAGTAGAGATTGCACAGAAGTTCCTAGAGAGGAATTTTTCATTGATTTGGCAGGGCCATTTTAACAAGTGTCCCTTGGGGGGGGCAGAGTACTTCATCAATTTGGTTGATACAGCAACCAATTATGTTTGTGTGAAACCAATAAGATCAAAGGATCAGACCACAGAGGAGGTTTCAGTAATCTTCAAAGTCTGGAAACAGAATGGTTTGATGAGCAATATCAAGAGGGTTATTAATGATGGAGGGGGTGATTTTGTGTATAAAGAGTTTGAGAAACTGTTGAATGATTATGGTATCACTCATAGAGTTACTACGGCAAGTACTCCACAAAACAATAGAATAGTTGAGAGGATGGATAGGACTCTATTGGACAAAGTCAGAAATATCATGGCTCAGTATGGTTTTCAAAAGGTTTCATTGGCTGAGTTTGTGTGCACAGTTTGTCTGTTGCACAATATTGTAAGTTTTAATGGGCAAAGTCCACATTATCTGTTTTGGAAGTTGTACCCAAAAACATCACACCTAAGAAAAATTGGTTGCTTGATGTATTATAGTGTCCACAATAATGAAATGGTTGGAAAGTTAGATCCTAGAGCCTGAAACAGGGGCAATTGTAGGCTATGATTTAATAAGTAATTCATACAGGATTTATTTTCCAGGGACAAGAAAGGTTATCCTTAGTAGGGATGTAAAATTTGAAGAAGGTACCTTTCCACTCAAAGGGAGTGAAGATAGCACTGTTCAGGAATCACAGAAGGAAATAGCATTGGAGCCTATTTCACCAGAATATGCCATAGAGAATATCATTAGTGATGATGTTGAGATGGCAGACCGTGCCATAGGAGGGTTCAGTACCGGCTTCAGGGGATTCTGTGGAATCAGAACCTGATGAGCCTCCACCTCCAGTTAGAAGGAGTGGAAGGAGTAGGATACCTGTTGATAGGTATGGGGAATGGAATTCCCATTATGATTCTGCAGAATATGAAGAAGATACATTTTGGGAAAAATTTATTCTTAATGAGATTCCACATTAAAGGTCAGAAATGGGTAATAGGGTTAACCCAAATAGCTTTGGCCAAGCTATGAATTCTGATGAAAGAGCCAATTGGAAGACAGCTATTTGTTAGTAATTTAATTCTCTGGAAAATAATAGTGTGTTTGAAGTGGTTAAGCAGGATTTAGTTCCAAAAGGAAAGACCATTGTTGGGTCTAGGTTAGTGTTGAATAAGAAGTTTGATACTAATGGAGTTTTGAAGAGTTTCAAAGCTAGATGTGTTGCACAAGGCTTCAAGCAGAAAGAAGGTATTGATTATCAAGAAACTTTCTTGCCAACTGGAAGGCTGTCCACATTCAGGTACATCATTGCTTTGGCATTGGAGTTGGGTGAAGAAATCAAAGAGGCTGATTTTTTGACTGCATACTTGAATGCAAAACTTTGAGAAGAGGAGACTTTTCATATGTCAATTCCTGACGGTTTCAAGGAATGGCTGGTAGAGACCAAGCCAGAAAATATGAAGAAAATCTGTGTGAGAAGTTTCCTCTCAGCGGATACAGGGGAATGTGTCCTCAAGCTGTATAGATCCCTGTATGGATTGAAGCAAGCAGCTAGGTTATGGTATGACACCATGAGTAAGAAACTGATAGAGATTGGTTTCAAGACAAGTGAGGGCAAACCTTGTCTCTTTGTGAGAAAGGATGCAATTTTGTTTGTATGGGTTGATGACATTATCATTATTGGGAATGGTAAAGAGAGAGTCATGAAGGCACTTAAAAAGGATTTCAAGATAAAAGATCTTGGCCTGGCACAACAGGTGCTGGGAATGAAAGTTAGTAAGAGCAATAATTGGATCAAGTTGGATCAAAACCATTATGTTTTAGCTCTACTCAAGAAGTATGGCTAAGAGGATGCAAAGGAGTTTGGTACTCCAATGCAGTATAACATTTGGTTAGAAAAGTCTACAGATGAAGAGCATCTGGAGTTTGTCCAATCAGGGAACAATTATAGGTCAGCTATTGGATCACTAAATTATTTGGGGCAGTGTACAAGGCCAGATATTGCTTATGCAATTGGCATCTTGTCACAACACCTAGAGAAAACAAGCATGAGGCATTGGTCTGCGTTTAAGAGAGTTATGAGGTATCTGAAAGGAACAAGCAGTCTGGGACTGCAGTTTTCAAATTCAGCAAATTTTGATTTGGTTGGTTGTTCTGATGCAAATTGGGAAGATGGTAACACTAGGGAATCAACAAGTGGTTTTGTATTCTTTTTAGGAAAGAATCTAGTGTCATGGATATCTTAGAAGGTGTCACCAATAAGTCTTTCATCAACAGAAGCAGAGTACAGAGTGTAACTGTCAGCCTCACAGGAGGAAAAGTGGTTGAGAAAGGTCTTAGAGGATACTCATAAACCAAAAGGGTTTGCGTTGTTGTATTCTGATAATCAGAGTGCAATTGAATTTGCAGAAAACCAAGTGTTCCATTCAAGAACAAAACATATTGATGTTCAATATAACTATATACGTGATGCAGTGAACTACAGAGAGATAGTTTTACGGTACATGCCCACTGAAGCAATGATTGCGGATATCCTAACTAAGGCGTTAGATAGAAAAAAACATCAAATTTTTGTGTCTAGTATGCGTATGGCATCCCTTTTGGATTAAGGGGGTGTGTTAAAATAAGGATGCACTCAGGCAATTTGCATATTAGTGTGTAATCCAAATGGGATGCAAAAATGGGCCTCCACCGCCCATTGGACATCACGTGGGCCACATGGGCCTATGTGGATGTTATTGGTTTTGGGCATTTGTGCACCAAAACACATATTCTAGGTCTTTTGGGACAAGGGCCTTAATGGGCCCTCCAGGGTGGATGGGCCACCTTGGCCAGACAGGCTTATCTGGGCATAAATGGGCCCAAGATTTATTTTGGAAATACTTGGCCAGACAGGCTGGCCCGCCAAAGTATGTATTTTTTGGTCTTTGGGCCTTGGCAGCCCATTGGGGCCACCTGTTTCTCTCTGGGGCCCAACAGCCAGCGTGGGGAAGGGGACTCCATTTGTAGTCCTCCCACCTGCTGTGTGCGGGGCCGCGGCCCCAGTCACGCCACCCGGCTGGTTGTGGCCGCAGTGGCTGGCGGCCCTTGCCTCCATCCCTCCCCTTTCTTGGTTGTGAGGTGGAGGGAGGATGGCTGGTGCTCCCCCTCATCAAGGACCAGCATGAGGTCAGTCGCATGTGGCCACCAACCAGGGTGGGGGGGATTTCATCACCCTCCCACCTGTTGGTGGTGGAGGGCACAATGGGGTGGGGGGGACCTGATCACCCACCCACCAAGCAAAGTGGGGCGCTCTCCCCCCCCCCCCCGTTACCAAGGGGGAGGCACCAAGGGCTGGGGGGACCTGATCCCCCTCCAGCACACTCTTTTTGATGGATCACCTGGGGAGAATAGCGTCCCAGGCGCCCAGCAAGGGATTTTACGGCCCCTGCTGGTCACCTAGGTAGGAAAGAGGGGTGGAGGCGGCACACCTGCTGGTTACATCCCCCCCATGTGAGTTTGAGACCAGACCCAGGTGAGTCCTGGGTCCCACCTGGCCCATATGAGGGGCAGGGGGCTGGTTGCATGAGGTAACCAGCCGGTAAGTATGTTCAGAGGGGTAACAGGGCTGGTTGTAAGAGACAACCAGCCAGGGTATGAACAGAAACAAGGGCTGGTTCAACCCAGTTGTTGAGATAGTGTTGCAATAGTGAATCTGTTTGCTCTCAATCTTCCATCTGTATAATTACCACTCTATCTTTCTCATCTATTACAACCTCCTCTTACAAGCCTTAGAGTACTTGCTATGTATGGTTGATAGTTTTACCAGGTTAAAATCTCCAGTTGATCTCTCAGTGTTGTTGCTGTTTATTACTCTCTGGTTGTGGATTGATCTGTTATATCTTGGTGTTTTTACTCTTGTATTGTGTATGTCACTGTTGTGACTTCAGGCCTTCTGTCCTGTCCATGTCCAGACTTGTGTTGCCAGTGTTTTCTCCTTTCTTTGAATTGTCTCCAATCCCTCTTCTCCTGGACCTCTCTGATGAATATGCTTCTGCCATCTGATCAGACCCACTTTCATGGGTTCTCTAGTTGTTACTATTTAAACTTTTTGTTCTGATACTTGCAATCAATGACTGATTCTCATCATCATCTCAACTGCCACACCCTGAGTTCAGTCCCTCCTGGCCTCTCCACCCAGGTTGATCTACCCCTTCTCTTTGATACCGTGTCTTTCCTTATCTCTGTGATCCAGAATTGATATTCTCTTAACTTAACACCAGTAAGGGTGGAAACACCAAATTTAACCAGTACAGACTGGTCATAACGGTTCTGGGACAAATGCCAAGTGGGCTGAGTAAGCCCAAACCAATCAGCAAGGCTTGTAGAGCCTGTCAAGCTCATTTGGGGCGGAATTTTTGCCTTTTGCTTGTCATTACGTGAGCTCCACATGAGCACCATCTTTTGTATTTAATGAGCTCTTATCCCTGCTATTTTCAATGCATTCCTTCACCAAATCATTCACATTCACAAGTATGCCATTGCCTCTGCCTCATATTAAGGATCAATCATAAGATATCATTGTTTCAGAATTTCTTTTGCTTTAAGTACTGCTCTTTGACAAAGCTTGTGGGCCAATAATTCTCACACTATTCATGTAAATATACTCAACTTGAGAGCATGGATATCAAAAAGTGTTGCAGCAGACATAGAATAATACACAAAATTTCTGCATTCAAAAGTCCCCACAGAAAAAGGAAATATAAATCCGGGCCTAAACAATTGGAGAATTGGAGGAGGAAACCACATGAATTTGAAGGAATGATTGGGGAATTGCTGCTTCAGTTTTACATGACCAAAGAGAGGCAATTTTTTCTTTGAAACTTATGGTGAAAAAATACCAAAGGTAGGTGTGCATGACCAAATAAATTTTAGAATCTAAAAATCAAATGTGCACTATGGGATTTGAACCCATGAACTCAAAATTCATGAGTGATGTTTTAATGGCTAAGCTAAGTGCCACATTTTGCCTGTGCAGTTACCAAGGGTTTGGCTGTCTTGCCCTATAAAGACCTCATGTTTCAATCAAAAATTCTTTTCAGGACTTCAGGATCAAGACTTATAATCCTTGGGTGGCAGTCTGCATAAGAGCAGATTTTCAATCCAAAAATAAAGGCATACCATTTTTTGAAAATATTGGAAAAAAATTAGCAAATGCAGTAAGTAAGACTAAAAGCCCCAGGTCAATTACATGTCTTCAAAATTACCAAATTTACACCTTTTTTGGAAGAAGGTTTGATTTCAGTTTTGCCTCCTAAAATCACACCCTATTTTCAGAAATACCTGAATAAAGTATTTATTTTTACTAAATTTACACCTTTCACCACAGAAATCTGCACGTCACTTGCTAGAAAGTGCCATCAAGAATCTCATGCCTAATTTATGACCAACCTCAGGTCAAGCTCTAGCCAAGCTCAGTCAAAATTTATCAAAGCTCCAATGCACATTCACTGTGAATTGTGCCCAGTTGATGTGCACCAAAAAACATGTTTGAGCATGAACATACCTTCAACTAGAGATTGGAGGGTGCTTCAACCCAGAGCTTCCTTGATGGCACTTAATCACTTTTATTGTGGTGTTTTGGCATGTTTTTCCACTCCAGAATGGTATGCAAACTTAGGAACTTTTTGGCATTGAAGAAGAAACAATGGTGGGAATATAGGGAGTAATGTTTTGGGACAAATTCTTAATGTTTAAAGGACTACTGGGGATGTGGAAAAGTGTCTCTTGAAGAATTTTCAACATCTTATAAGGTAAAAAAAACTTCATTGGGGTTGAGAATACCTTTTGAGCTCTTTTTGGGTTGTTGGAGGCCTTTAAGGATCCATTCAGGCCTTGAGAGGATAAAGTAAGGCCTCCCTGAACCTCTTTAGTATTTTTCTGGAGTAAATGGTTTTGGAGAATCAAAAAATGGAAACCACTTCAGCTACTATATCACAAAGAGAATACCATAAATATCATTTATTTTTTTCCAGGAATTGGAATCTGAGCTCAGATTTGAAAAAAGAACACTCAATAAAGGAAAAATTGTAAAAATTCAGTTTCTTTGCAAAAAATGGAATATTGTTGATGGGATTTAAAAAAAGTTGAAAAAAAAACAAAACACAAAAAATGATAGATTTAATTATTTTTGGACTGGATTCCAAATCTACCATCAAGTGTGAAAAAAGTTAATATAGTAAGTAAATCATGATGAAAAATACAACAATTAACATTTTTCAATAAAATTCAATATATTTAATCGGATGAAAATGATTGTTTTCCCTAAATAAGAAAGAATAAATAAATTCTACATACACATATGCTATGAAAAATTCAAATATGTGGAAATATTTCCCAAAAACAAGCATAAAGTAAAAAATTATAAGAAAGTATATTAAATTCATGCTATTCAGTATAATTCAATATTTATTATTTTATTTAAATACCCTAGTAGCAAACCAAAAAAAAACATACAAATTGTAAATAAACCTTTTAGTGTGTATCTTAGTTAGAAAATATACAGTTTTTTTAATGGATTTTCTAAACCCAAATGAATCATTGAAAAATCAAAAAACTTAAAAATTCCACACCATGGGTGTCAGATTCAAACACAAAATAAGGGGCTTTTTGAAATAGATTATATAAAGCAACTCAAAGCCTCAAAAACATTTCTGACCACACTCTCCGTTTCTTGGTTCCCACTTCAATCCATATAAAAAATTGTCAGATATCATCCTCTCTACACAAAATAAAATCACCATCTTTCACTCAATCTGTACCTCTCCAACCTCATTTTCACATTTATAAATAGTTTCCTCTAGATAACTCATCATTTCATTGCCTATTACCTCCTCATGAAGAAAAGCACCTTCTCAGAAAAATAAGAAAGCCAACTCAGACAAGATGAAATCTCCAAGAATTTCAACATCAGCCAATCATCCTTCTCAATAAATCCCAAATATTCCATTAAAAAAAAGAAAGATGACAATATAATGATTCTCAATCAGCTCAAAAGTAATCCTCACTAAAATGCTTGGTTTGAGACTAAAAATAAATGTGTTTGAAAAACACCATATGAGGGCGTATCAGAGTTTAAAATTCCCAAAAAATTAAATGGCTCATTTCAGGCCTATCCATTTTTTTTCAAAATTTTATTTTTTTTTTCAGTTAAAAGAATTGATTCATTGTTTATTTTGATAAAAAAATATGTTTTGAATGATTAAAACTTTTCCTGAAATAAGCTATTTAAATTTTTAAAAATTGTAACTCTGATACACCGTATTCTAATGTTGATGGTCATCTCCTGAGTTCAAATAAGATAAAAAAACAGCTGGATTGATTGGTAATCAAAAAAATATAAGGGATTTTTTCAAGATCTATTGGGAAAGGTACAAAAAATCCCACTACTTGCACATCTCCACTGAATTTGACATAAACAAATAAGATAAATATAAGGGTATCAACTATTCTCATAAAGAAATAAGAGCAAATATTTTCTTCCTACAATAAAATGGAGGAAATATTTTAATTTGATTCCAATTTCAACCCACTGTTGATGGTCATCTCCTGATTTCAAATGATTTAAAAAAAAGCAGCAGGATTTGTTGTTAATCAAAAAAATATAAGGGGGTTTTTCAAGAGCTATTGGAAAAGGTAAGAAAAATGCCACTGCTTGTAAATCTCCACTGAATTTGGCATAGAAAAATAAGATAAATATGAGGTTTTCAACTGTTCTTATAAAGAAATAAGAGCAAATCTTTTCTTCCTAAAATAAAATGGAGGAAATATTTGGATTTATGACCAAATTCACCCCACCAAATTGTTTTGATTTTCAAAGATCCAAGTTGGTTGTTCCTGAGGATATTCTTCCCAGTCATCAAACTAGCAATGAAAATGACCAGGACCTCCTAGGAAAACATTAAGTACAAGCATCTTATGACATGGAGGATACGGAAACTACATTTTCCTAAACCCAATCCACATCAGCTTTTTAAGTTCTTTCAAATTAGTGCTTAAATCCTTGACTTTCCTCTTCAGAGTCATCACTTCCAATCTTGAATCAAGTTAATGAGTTTATCCTCCTTCTGGAAGATTATTCAAATTCAGAGAAAATCTCCAAAAACCAAATATTCATTCCAATTGACATCCACTCTGTTCAGGATTTCATTTTTTATCCATTTGGTTCTTCATGAATAATTACTGATTTCTAGAAAAAAGTGACATTCTTGTTTGAAAAGGGCAACATTAAATTTGCAACCCTAGACAACCCTTTCACATCTCAAATTGGGTCATGTGGCATGGCGGTTCAAAACCCATTGGATTTGTCAATGGTCATTTGCAATCCATTTCAAGTTGTGGTGTGCCATTCACAACTTGTTCACAGCTCCCGGTTTGTGAGCAAAAAAAAATACATTGAAATAAATCAAATTAAAAAAAAATGAATCAAACATGCAACAAAAATTAAACAAAAAAAAAGCAAAAAAACCAAAGTTAAATAAAAATCAAAAAATTGAAAAATAATTAAAAAAATTAAAAAAATCAAAAGAATTGTGCCCAAAAAGCAAGAAAAAAATGGGAAAATAAAAATAAAAATTAAAAATATACATAAAATGTAGCCCTTAGATTAAATACAATACAATAAAATATCATGTTTGAATAAAATACCATATAATACAAAAATTTTATTTTATATCAAAAAATAAATTGAATTGAATCAAAAAAAAAAAAATCAACTAAATCAATTTAAATATAATAAATTTAATTCATATCATTCCATCTCATCATTTCACAAATGAAAACAATAAACCCCCAAAAATGAGGTTTGTAAGTCCACCTCAATGGACTAGCCCTAAAGTTTAAATGCCAAATAAATAATTTTGACTTGTGTGAAGGTGACCCATTGTAAGAAGTAAAAAGACTTCTCATGATGGGATCAGCCCAAAACAAGTTGAAATTATTACATTGGAATAGTGCAAAACTAAATCAACCCCCCCAAAAAAATAGGGCTAGTCCAATGGGGTGGAATTTGATCAAGTCCACCTCAATGATATTGAATAGCCCTAAAGTAAAAAAACCAAAACAAAAAGTTCAACTTTCATTATGCTGATCCAATTGCAAGAAGTAAAAATAATTCTTATGATGGGATCAGCCAAACACAAATTGAACTGACTTACCAATAAAATCTCATTGATAATGCTTTTAACTCAAAACATTCAACATAATGATGTTCAAAATTTGACAACCCTTTGTGTTAATAGAAGTAAAAGATCAGCATTGGAAGTACATTTTACACCAAAACCAAATGATGAAATAAGAACCCCAATGATGGGATGATATTATTTCTATGAGTTATATGAATTGAAATTGAAATTTGGTTGATATTTGAGATGATTGAACCAACAAGAAGCTTTCTTTGAATTCAAATAAAAGGTTTTTGATACAATTGAAGGGGTTTGAATAATATCTACCTAAAGTAATCAATGAACCCAGTGGTGACCGTAAAAAAAGGAAAGGAAGATGGCATCTGATGGTTATTTCGCAGCCATTTTCATAGGATTATACCTACAGCATGAATCCAATGAAGTTAAAAAAATTTTCCTTGCCTAAGGATCTGGTATTATTTGGCCTATATCCAAATTTGAAAGCCATTTTGAAGAGGGATTATTTTCATTGATTTCTTTAACATCAATTCTTTGCCAATCTTTTCAAACTATTTACTCCAACCATCAATCTTAGCATAGCATGCCTTATGCTTCCTCATTGTTTATATTATTTCCCTTTGCACTTTGAAAAATCTGTTTTAATCATACCCAAGTGATTTAGAAATGACTTCAAATCTGCAATTACCATGACAAACAGGATCCCAAACCTCACTCAAGAACCTATTTATCATCTCAGTTACTTGATTGATTTATTTCAACTTTGGTTTGTACAATCAAAACTCAATCAGCCAACATGCTAATCACATCAATGAAATCAGTCCGCACCAAATATGAGCCTCTGGTTGACCTGTTCACCTTTTCTACTTTCTCAGTAGAGGATTCAGATTCCAAATGAAGGGAGCCTAATTTGATTTCAGTCTCTTCCTCTGAAATATAAAATTCTGATCCTGAGCCTGAGGACTGCCACTATCAACACAAAATACTATCAGTTCATGAAACCATTTGAAATGAGCACTTCTAAGTATAAAAGACTTACACTTTTTGGTCTTTTTTTTTGCCCTTCTAACCTGCTTGTACCTCTTAAGTCCCTTTCCCAAATTCTCAAATATTGAAAGTTCACCTGAGGTGTTTTTCAATTTTGTTTTGCTGCAAATGGACCATAATACTTTTGGCTTGAGCCTTGGCTTATCAACAAAATTTGTTGCATGCTTGACTAGGGACTTCAAAATCTTCACTTTGACTTCTTCAGGTTTTTGAAAAACAATTGAAATGAGCTCCTCAAACAACTGAGAAGCGTTGAGCACTGGATCCGTGTCAACTTTCCAAAAATTTAAAGCATCAGTAATTATCAAACCAAATAGTAATTAAAGTCTTTCATCAAAAATAAATTCAAACAATCCAAAAATCCAACTTACTGAAATGGAAGGTTTATAGTCTAATTAACTCCAATGAGGATGAAAATCATCAGGAACAACAGATACTCTTGATTCTAGTATTTTACCAAAGATGTGGGAAAAGGGAAAGCCCATTTTCTTGGAATACAACTTGGTGCACAACTTTCCATCATGTCTTGGAATACAACTTGGTGCACAACTTTCCATCATGGTCATGCTTCAATTTCTCAAATTGTTCCCCAATGGTATTAATTACCTCAATTGAAAATTTTCATCCCATAGGTAACAGTTTTGTTGGAAGAACTTTTCCCCACTTTATTCAAAATTGGTTAGTGATGCATGCACTGATTTTATTTAGCTATCTATTGTTCCTTCCAGGTTTTTTCAAACATTCAAAATTCTCCCCAAGGATTCATAATTAATTTTTTGAAAGTAGCATGGGATCCTTATAACCAAGATGTGGTTTGGTTTCCAAAGTCAGGGTTGACTCAAGTCTGTGCTGTCAAAAATGTATCTTTGGCAGGGAAAGTTTTGTTTTTCATATAATCAAGAAAATCCTTATGGTCTTTTGAGAAAATGTATACAAGTTTCAACATAAGCAATCCCAGCAGAGATGAACAGAAGAAACCATAAATTGGCCTACTCTGAGTTCTGCATCATTTACTTCTGCCTCCCTCTTGGTTTTAGAGGCCCTATAACTTGTTCACACAGGTATAATATGTTGCCATCCTCATCACTATAACTGAAGAAAAATTTGCAATTTGCTTGAATATTTTTAGACAAATGCCAAGAGCACAACTGCCTTGATTAATCTTGGAAACTATGTTAAATGGCAAAAATCAGAGCTTTTTCATGGTCCATCACAAAAACTTTGGGAAGCCTCTCTGGATCATGAACCAACTCCTTTATTTCATTCACCACCCAACTTTGGAAAATAGGGGGATTTTTTACCTATTAATTCTATAAGCACAATCCAAAAAAGCAATATGATGGAACTATCTAAAAAAATTTATAGATGCAGAATGAGCCAAGGACAGGGCCTTTAAGTTACCCTCATGACTGAATATTGACCTGGAAACCTACTGGTTATCTTGGAGGTTTTCAAATAGCACATCCAGAACACTTTGACCCTTTAAGTCTGCTGGTTTTACCTTGGGCTTAGTATCATAGATTTTTTCATCTTCAAAGTATTCTCCACAATCAATCATTCTAAATTTCCTTTTTATTTGAATTTTATTGAGCACATCTTGCATGCATTCCTTAAGTTTATATAAGGTCAAACCGGAGATTCTCCTCAGTTGAGGCTGCACTGAGGGGTTTGAAAATGCTTCATGATTATAACCAAGGGAAAAATGGAGGCACATTCTAGCATGTGCCATCCTTTAAAAATGTTTCAAATTGGTTAAAACTGGGTTTTAACTCGGTACTAATTCAGGAAATCTATCCAAATAAATCCCAAATACACACACAAAAGACTTCTTTTGAAATAATCTATAACCAATGTTAAATCAAATGTATTTAATTCTTAAAAGGAAGTTCAATTTTAACTCAAGTTTTCTTTACATCTGCTAGCATATTTTGGAAATTTACGCTCAAAAAATCAGTTTGATATAGGTTATACCAATATTTTTAAATTTTTTCATTCTTGGAAATTCATTATAAAATTTGAATTACTTTCCCAAAAAAATTCAAAGTTAAATAAATAAATCAATTTTGGGAGAATTTGCCTTTTGTTTATCTGGAAGTTGAAATTTAGAAAAAGAACCCACTCAAGCTGGTTCCTTATTCATTTCAAAAAATTATATTCTATCCTGTTTTTGAAAATTTTCTTTGAAATAACATACTAACAAGGGTGGGATGGTATATTCATCAAAACTTTGATAAAAAATCCAGAATTAAAAGAGCAATTACTGAATGCTTTAAGCTTTGAAAAATTTTCTCATAAGCTTATTATTTCAAACAAAAAATTATATTAAGAGTTTAGTTAGCTATTTTATTCATATTAAAAGAATTTCCCTCAACTTTGATAAATTTTTCAGGGCCTTTTTACTCATGTTTTTGGTGGTTAGTGAATAGAACCCTCACTCTTGTTTCAGATTTTCCAGGATTTTCAGGATCTTAAAGATTTAATTTTTGAACAAAAATGAAAGAATTTCATTATTTAACTAAGAAATAAACACGTTTTTGTAGCTAAAATTCTTAAAGAAGCACAATTTTTCCAAATTTAAATAAATCATTTTTTATGGGTTAGTTTTGTTGGCTTATTATGCAACACTGAATCAGTAGCTTCATAAATGCAACCACAGGAGTGGATTAGAATAATCAGTCAGTCAGTAAGACAAACCCAATCCATAATTTCTTTCCAGTTTTTTTTACCCTTGTGAATATTCCAGTTTGTTGATACAATTGTAGAAAATCAATTTATTAGGCTTTTGAAAGCTTTTATTATGTACCTGCCATTCTGGTTTCCCCGCAGGTTTCTTTATTTGATAGATTTTAATGATGGGGTTTAATCTTGTTTTGGTGTTTTTCATTGAATCCACAGCATCTGCTTTGTACAAAATAAATCTTAAAATATCTTTCACAGGGTGATTTTAGACTACAGAATTTATAAATTTTTCAAATATCATTTTTATAAATTCAACTATTGAACCGTTCTGGAAGCTACCCTTCAAAAAACTTGGTCAATATCTTTTGAAATTATTAATTTTCTATAATTTTTTATGAGTGAAATTTGGTTGTTTCAGTATGCACTGCTAAAATATACAGGCACTTTGGTGTGTGCCACCTATAGGTGTAATCCAAATGTGATGCACAAATGGGCCTCTACAGCCCATTGGACAACCACACAGACCACACAGGCCTGTCTGGATGTCACATATTTGGGGAAACTGCCCTCAAAACACATGAAATAAGTCATTTGGTACAAGGGCCATCACGGGCCTGTTGGGAGGGATGGGCCCAATCAAATGGGCTTTCATGGGCACTATTGGGCCCAAGGCTCATTTTGGATATATTTGGCCAGCTGGGCTGGCCTTCCAAAGTTTTCATTTCTTGGTTTGGGGCTGGGAAGGCCTGTTGGGGCCATAACCCATGTTGCGGCCCGCTCTGGGCCGCTGTTTCTTGCTCATGGCCCGCTGTTGTAGGGGGGTAGAGGGACTCCAAATGGAGTCCCCCCACCCTGGTTGCTGTTTCCAATTTGGTTGTAGCTGCGGGAGCTGGGACCAACGGTCCCGGCTCCCTCCCCTCCCCTTGCTCAAAATTGCAACAGACAGGGGGAAGGCTGGTGGAATACCACCAGCCATCAAGACCACCCAGGCCAGTTGCAGCAAGGCAACCAGCGGTGGGAGGGGATTTCATCACCCCCCCCACCTGAGAAAGCAAGAAATGGGGCACTCTCCCCCCCCAATCACCAAGGGGGAGGGGCCAAGGGCTGGGGGGACCTAATCCCCCTCCAGCCCACTTAGGGTATATATAGCCTAGGACAGTTGCATCAAGGCAACCAGAAGTGGGGGGGATTTCATCACCCTCCCACCTGTGTGTGTGGTATAGCGCAAAGAACTCCCCCAACCCCCCCATTAACAAGGGGAAGGCGCCAAGGGATGGGGGGACTTGATCCCCCTCAAGCCCACCTTTTTGCAATGGTACTTCTGGGGAAAATTGCAGCCCAGGAAACCAGCAGGGGATTCGACCACCCCGGCTGGTCACCTAGGTAGGAAAGAGGGGGGGGGTGGCATGTCTGCCAGTTACGCCCCCCCCCACCTGTGTGAGTTTGAGACCAGACCCAGGTGAGTCCTGGGTCCCACCTGGCCAATATAAGGGGCCAGGGGCTGGTTTTATGAGGCAACCAACCAGTAAGTATGGTCAGAGGGGTGACAGGACTGTTTTTAAGGGACAACTAGCCCAGTTATTGAACAGAAAAGGGGCTGATTCAGACCTGTGAGGGTGGAAACACCAAAATCAACCAGAAAAGTCTAGTAAAAAGGGTTCAGGGGTGAATTCCATGTGGGCTGATGCAGTCCAAACAAATTAAAAAGGCCTTTAGAGCCTGTAAAGCCCTTCTGGGGCAGAAATTTTGTCTTTTACCCTTTTGTATCATGTTTGCACAAGAAGCTAATTTTTTTTACTTGAGGAGCCCTTCTCCCTTCTGTTTTCCATCTATACCCAATTGTATTAATCCAATCAATTATCTGACATTTTGCCCCATTGTGAGAGCCCATGAGCCTTTATAGACACATGGTGTCCAGCATTTATTGTGCTTTAATTACTTCTCCTTGTGCCACTAAGCTAATTTCTGGCCATAATTTTTGCATGCACCCATCAATTTTCCTGGTAATGTTTCCCAAAATGTTTGCAGGTAGATATAATCCAGACAAAAAAATTGCATTTTTTCTCTTGGAAAAGGCAGAACACAGATTCAAGGTATTTGAAATTGTGGCAATTGAGTTGCAGCCTCTTGAAGATATAATTACAACCCAGGGTTGATGTAGTTATGAATTTTGACAATATGGGATTTGGTGTTTAATTGTCTGTTTAAAGGATGCCCAACATGAGATAATTCCACAAACCCCTCAAAATTCAGACAGAAATGTCCCAAAGACGTTTTCCCAAAGGTATGTAGGACATTCTATGCATTGAGGATTGAAAAATATGGCATGCATATGCACAGTGTCCTTGTGAATGGCTCCATAACCTTCTTCCAAATCCAATTTAATTTTTTTATGCAAATAAATCATACTCCAGTTCAATCAAAATCATTCAGAAAGACTGTGGAAGTTTTAAAACCAAAAAATATCCCAAACAATTTCATATTGAACAATCCCCATCTGAAAATGTTTGGGGATATGGTATTCCAAATGAATTCAAGTGGTTTTAAAAACTTAACCATTCATATTGTTGTTCAATTTTATCATTTTAAGATTTGTTTTTGATCTGGATTTTTCAATTCATTCACAAAATGAAGTTCTCAAGATCTTCCCCATTTTCAACCAGCATTAATAAGATTTAATATTTTTCCTCTCTGACAAAAACTCCAAATAAATTAAATTTTTGTTTTTGGGATGAAATTTCAGTCCAACAGTATTTTTGTTGGTTTGATTCAAGCTGGTGCCCTGCTATGAATATTTTGTTTTTTTACAAAGCCTTGGAACACACAAACCTGGAATTAAAGAGCTCAATGCATGGATTAATAAATTTTTTTAGGGAAAAATAAAAATAAAAATTTGGCAGACAAAAGAAAAACAGAGAAAGGATCAAATAGGCCCAGGATGAAACTCAAAGTGGATTGATGTTGTACAAGCATTGAACAAGCATTCCACTGTTTGAGAGCCAGTTTGATTGTTTTTAAGTTTTCTGTTGAATTTTTCCTGTCAAAAATCTTTAAGATTGGTAAAATTATTAATGGGTGAGAAACTTAAAATCAATTTCTGAATGTTTTCAGCCAGAAGAGATTTTTGATAAATGAAAGGTTCCATGAAGAATTTGAATCAAACATTTTTCAAGTAATCTTACTGTCTGAATCAAAGCATTCCATTGATGTCCCCATCCAGTCTTGTAAATGCTAAAATTGAGTACTTGGCAAGTAAATCCAAAGAATATGATTAATTCCAAAACCAGTTTAATTATTTTGGAATGATAGAATAAATTGAAGGCCCAGTTATGGGCACAATCAAAATTATCATTTTTCATAATTATGCTTCATTTTTTATCATCTGCCTTGTAAATATTTTTGATTTTATGGCTATGAAATTTGAAGCTAATGGCCTCTGTTAAACCTGGGATGAATTTGAATTGAATCAGAGTTAGAAATGAATTTGCTTTTTTTTTGGAAAATAGTTACATTTTTTGTATTTTGGAGATATGGTTTTCTTAACCTCCAGTTGCAGCAGAGTTATTTCTTTCAGTCACACCAACATTACAGGCCGGCACATGCTAGCATGTGCCTCCATTTTCCCTCTGTTTTATGTTTTTCATTTTTAATGGAGAGGCACCATGTGGGATTGGCTCCTGTGAAACTTTCAAGTATCATGAATTGAAACCCCACCTTCCTTGTGTGGGTTTTCCTTTGCAGCTTGGTGAGCAAAAGCCCCAAATATATTCCAGGACTTTTGCATGCTAGGTCAACATATTTCTCTCTCTCTCTGAATTGAATTTTTTCAAAGAATAGCCATGAATGCAGGCCCATTTTTGGAAAAAATATTTGGCTTCTTCCCTACTAGGAATAATATCTCTGGAGGAGGGTCAAAGGGTTTGGGAATCTCATATGTCCATAGTTACATTAGTTTCCATCAAATCAAATCAATAAAATTGCACATGAAATGTTGTGCACAACCACCATTCAATTCCAGTTGCAAAATATCTTTTTCCTGAATTTTAACCCTAGATGGGCATGCAATTGGGGCTTCAAATTTTTTATTTGCCTAATCCCTATCTTCTTCCACAGATTTTTGAATGGTACTTTAAATTAATTCCATAAAAGCAGCCATATTGAAACCAGGGGTACTTGGGCTTGCCACTGTTCCCATAATCCAAAAAAGGGAATTGAGAAAAATAAAATTATCCAACAGATGCTTATTTTGTATGGTCTTTGCTCTTTGACAATAGGAAGAATGTTTTTTTCAGTTCTTTTTATGTTCCAATAGCTCCAAAATGTATAAAAAATCCGAAATTTGTGTTGATGGCACTCAAATGTGGTCCAGGGATGCCTAGGTATCCCTAAGTAACCCCTAAAATGGCCCATTTGGGGATATTTTGCCTCAAATGAGTTGTGAAAAATATGCACAACTCCAAGGGGGTTGCATACTAGTTTTTCAAAACTCATTTGGGTTGAAAAACCTTTTTTTCAACCCATTTTGGTTTCAAACAAGTAGTATGAAACACCCTAGGGGTTGTGCTTGTTTTGAATGGTTTTGTTCACAACTCTTCTAGTCTTGAACCTCTCTTCACGGCTCAAATGGGTGTTGAAGTGAGTTTCACATCAATTCACAACCTGGGGTTGTGAGTTTAACACAAAACATACTTAGTTTCTGAGCATAATTTCAATATGTAGAAATTCTTCAAAAAAATTATAAAGTAAAAAAATAATACAAATTGTTGAGATTTCAAACTCCTTGCCTTTCACGTCATCTGCTCTCTCTCTCCCTGTGGGACCTCTGCTCTTCCGCGCGCCTTCCCGCGCACCTTCTTTCTCATCACCGCGCCTCCTGGGGTGGCCATCTCTCTTGACCCGGTCCCTTCCACACTCCCGCTCTCCTCCTGAATTCTTGTTGTCAACTTATCAGTTCTTTCCTTTTCCAAATTCTCCGCCTCCTTTCTTTAGCTTCTTTTCTTTCTCTTCTTCGTGTCTCTCCTTTCTCATTCTCCCAACCATCCATCACCCTCTCACCTATCCGCCTCGAATATCTCAGCCGCCGTTCTACCAAATATCTCCTATCTCTTCCTTGTCTCATGCCTCAACATCTTCCAACTAGTAATCTCTGCCTGGTGTAAGACTCCAAACGGTGCTAGGCCGTGGCAGTTCTGCGGAGGGGAAAGGTGCTCTTTGGGCTGCCCTCCTGAGTGTTACAAAAATATTTAAATGTAACCAAGATCAAGGTCCAGAACCTGGTAAATGAGGAATCAAGGAGTAGAGGATAAAGATGATAATAGTTTGGCAGCAACGGAACAGCACTATCTGAGACAAGATTATGCAGGGAAAAACTTGAACAAAAGAAGTTAAAGTCTTCTTAGAGTTCAAAGAACAAAAGCTGTTGTATTTAAACAACACCCACATGCTAATAACTCTGGTCTTCAGCAGAAGATTGGGGATGATCAACTCAAACCCAAGAAACTTCCAGGTTCCTGATTAACCTGCCCAACTCTCCGCAACCACGCGCTTGAAGGGTACCAGATAACTGTGGGTGGCTGTACAGGACAAAGCACAATGTTTAAGAAGCTCTAAAGCAAACAGTAACTGATTTGAAGCAAGGATAACCTCAACACTTCTCAAGGGACTCAAGAGTAGGCTGGCAGAATGCAACTCCAAAGAAGCTAAGGGGAGGTATAACACTCCAGGTCTTAATCTTAATAAGACCTCTTCAATCAATTGTGATTGGCTCCAGAAAGGTGATCAGGGATCAGGACCAGTATGGTCAGAGAAAGGGATCAAGGAGTGGTATAACACACTCAAAAAATTCCAACAGACAGAATTTTTCTTCAACCAGCAAGGCTATTGGTTGGTGATAAGGATCAGGGATCAAGGGTTGAGTATGGAGGCTCAAGGATCAACGGTGTGCTGATTTCATGCTGGATCATTCCATGCTCTGATGATGATCAAAAAAGCCAGGGGAGAGCCCCTCCTTATATGGGCAGGAGGCCCTGTTAGACTATGTACAACAGATTCTACAAATAGAGCGGAAAAGGGAAGACAACCATGTGGTCACTCGCGTCTGTCTGTGGATGGGCGCGCGCAACAATACCAGAGTCACCCACCCCTTGTCCAAAGGCGGACAGGGTGGGAAAAAGAAATGAACCAAACCGCCGCGGATGTCCGCGGGTGGTAGTTGGCACTCTTCACCCCTTCCGAAGGCGGAAGCAGGTGGGAGAGCCCCAGGAAAGGTGACGGATGAAGTCCGTGAGAGCGCGGATGGGCGGATAGGAGATTGGCTTGAAACGGTTGAGTAAATCCTGACAGGCTTGAGATTCACGACTGAGAGATCAAGTGAGATGGGAGATTTGATGGATCCAAGGATTTGCCAAATGCTTGGAGGTGCGGTTGGGATGGATCCAGTAAATCATGGATGAGCACTGCGCGACGGTAGCAATGAGGAGATTGGGACGCGCAACGACAAAGATGAGGACGCGCAACAACAAAGATGAGGACGCGCTATAACGACGGTGGAGATGACGAGCAACATGCAACGGCAAGGATGATGAGCAACGTGGATAAAGGACGCCCAATGCGCGAGACGCGGCGCGCGAAGCGCGCGGGAAAAGGAAGCGCGGCGCGCGCAGCGCGCGAGGCGCGACGCGCGACGCGCGCGGATAAAGGAAGGTTCGGATGAGCCTGAGGATAAGTTGTTTGGCCGGATGGTACATTTGCGCAACAGCTTATGGATTGGTGTCTTAAGGCGGCCAGGGTGTCCAGGATGGGGCACCACACTGGTAAGACTCAACACTTCCGGATTCTCAATCTTATTTCAAATCTAACCCTCAGCCTGCTTCAATTAGCCTCAAGCCTGTACTCACGCTCTCCTGAAGACATCTACCTCAAACTCCGCCATTCATCTCCACTCAACTTCTTGGCTTCTGGCGTAGGATCTTTTCCTGTTATTCTCATCCGTTTCTACTTTCTAATTTCTCATATCATGTGTTTTCTCTCAGTCTGCTGGTTTTGTGTTATAAGGAAATACAGTCAAATCTTCTCAAAAATCAAAGAATAATTTTTTTTTGAATAAAGTTTAAAATCTCTGCTGGAATTAAAATACTTTTGTATCAAAAATAAAGAAACATGTAAAAAATTAAGTAAGATTACTTTTAAGAAGTTTATGGAACTTGCTAGCAAGTGACATCAAATTTTTCATGGTTTAACCATTACTTTTGTATGGAGGTGCGTTGTCTTTGCTGCATGGTATTTTGAGGCTCTTCTTTCCTCACACCCTCACCATCTTACTACAATCCATCTACTTCTGAATCACCCTATACTTCATAATCATCCCATTCCTCAATGATCCTCACTCACTTGATCAAGATGCAACTCTTGATCCCACAACCTTCAAATTAAATTTCATGGGTGATGAACCTCTTGATTAAACCCTCCCCCCCCTCCCCCCTTGTCTCTCCCTGATAATCTTAAAACATGAAACCAGTTTTTAACTTTGATAAAATAATACCTTCTGGGTCAATATAAATTACAACTTTATTTCCTCCATCATACCTCAAGCCATCTTGTTTTTGAATCAGTATCTTATCATCTCTGAGAAATAAAATGAAACCTATTGATGGTAACATCCAGATTCTGCTCTCATCCACCACTCTCTTCCTTCTCACTTTCCATTTAGACCTTGATCCCAAACATTGACTTTCACCAAAATACCCACTTCCGCAGATTGGAAAGACCTGTTCAGGACCCTACTAAAGCCAGTTCTACCCTAAAAAGGATCCATCAAATTCAAATTAATCTTTTTTCAACCAGATAATTCAAACTTTTTCAAACTCATCCAGGCTTAAAAATTGATTACCAAGACTGATGATTTTTAAAGGCATGTGTGATAAAATCACCAAAGGTAGGAACTAAAGATACCTGAGATATGGATTAGGCCAAATATATGAAAAAAGATTACTAAATCCACACCCTTTTTGAAAAAAAGGCATGATTTTAGAAGCTTTTTGCTAAAATAATACCTCTTTCAACAAAATGCAAGATTCATTTAATTTTTTTAAATACTTTCATACCTTCTGTAATGTTTTCCCACCCCAGGAGGTGTGTAAAACTTGAGAAGAACTACCAATACAAAAAAGGCATGAATATAGACAATGAAGGTTTGGAACAACATTTTGATGTTTTGAGGAGTACTTGGGGTTGGAGATTACCCCTTTGGGGGTTTTTTGGGTCCCTCAATGGATTTAGAATTAATTGAGGCCTTTGAAGTCTAAATTATGACCTCCAGAAACCTTGTGGGTCCTTTCTAGGCTGGAATTTCTTTTAGAATCCAATTATGAATGCCAATTTCTTTGATAATCCAATTATGAACATCAATAAGTTAATTTAATATGTAAAAATGCAATCAAAACCAATAAGTTAATGTAACATGTCAAAATGCAATTAGGTCTTTATTTTTTTACTTGATGAAACTTTTGTTTTAAGTTTTAGAAATATTTTAATTCTTCTTGTTCATTATGTATATGTAGTCTTTTTACAGTTTTTTCATGCTTGGTAAAAATTTATTAAAAATTTATTTACATTCCATCAAAAATATTTATTTTTTTTCAATCAAGTATGTTTTAAATGTTCCTTATCATTTTTTCTGTAATTGATTTTATTTTTGTTGTAAAATTTAGAAATATTTTAATTTCCCTCATCAGAGAGGTATATATAGCATTTTTTATGTTTATTTTAATTTTGGTTGAAAATGTATCTATGTTCCACCAAAAATATTCCATTTGGTGCAAACAAAAGAGATTTTTATCATTTTTCTTACATTGAAAGAAGTTTTTTTTCACATCTGAGTTCAGATTTGAATTAATTGAAAAAATAAATAGATATTTATTTAATTGTAACATTTCAAATTAACTTATCCGGTGTCAATCATTAGATTCTCCAAGGAATTCTACCTGAGAAAGACCCCATATGAGGTTTGGAGGCCTTAATTTAGCCCTCAAAGGCCTTGATTGATGTTTAAAGGCCTTGAGGGGCTCAAATAACCCTCAAAAGGTGTGTTCTCCCGACCCATGCAATCCTTTATTCCTTGAAATGGTGTTAAAAACATTTATTTTCTATATTTTTTTCTCTTTTGTTTTTGGATCCTTTTTTTAGTTGCACATCTTTTTTGTATTGGCAGATCTTTTTTGTTTTGGCAAATCTTTTTTGTTTTGGCATGTATTTTTAATTGGAACATATTTTTAAGGTTTTCAAACCTTCTTGGAGTCAGAAAACACTCCAGAATTTACGAATTTAGAAAAAAATCACTAGGATCACACCTTTCTACAAAGGAGTTGTTATTTCAGCAAAATGATTGCTAAAACCACACCTTTTTCCAAAAATGCATGGATTCAGTAATTTTTATGGAGTGAATTCAGCCTCTACCCTGAGATATATTCTTCAGTTGGAGATCAGCAAAAAATCACTCTCCATAAAATAGTCATGGTCAAAAATTATTTCAAAATTGTTCCATCCAATATTGACTTTGTGTTTATGGCTGGGTTGCTAACTACATCAGGTCCTCCCTCAATGATTGAGATAATAGAGCGCCAGTTTATCGGAAATCTATGTTTACCATAAAATATGGAGAAGAAACCTATCTCATGAGAAAAAAATGATTAAATCAAAAATTCAACCATAAAACAATGCTCCTCAAAGATCTTGGTTTTGACTCAACTTGGATCCTCATCAGGTCCACAAAATTGTTCAATTAAAGTCCCCCCCCCTTCATCCTTCCCCCTCTCAAATCTTTATTGAATTAAATAAACCATTCATCCAAATATTTGGCCCTATACAATCAAAATTGGTCCATAAAAGCTTATTTCTCTGTAATCCAAACACTCATCAATATTTAATCACTCCAGCATCATTGAAAATATTATCAAATCCCAGATCAAATATTTTCTTAGAAAATTTTCAACAAAAGTGAAGGTTTTCCAAAATGAGTAGATTTTGGATCTATGATACCCTACTAAATACTTTTCAAACTTGTAGATACCATCAAACCACCCAAAATTTTGATTTGATAAATAAACTATCACTCAAAAAATTTTTCATCCCTTCTGATCTCAGTCTCCAATCAATGAAATAAAAATCTAAAAAATCTAAAATCCAACAAATTGAGTGGGGGATGGCTGTGACCAAAAATAATATTGGAAGATATGTTTTGTAAATATTCCTACCATCCCCACCATTTTGCCCATGTTTCATTCACCCAATAGTTTTTTTTTTGAAATTATTATACAATCAGGGATCACCTCCATTTTTTAATTGATTTATTTACTGCAAACAGTATCCTTATCTATACCAATATAATTTTCTTCCTTTGTAAAATTTAAGATTTTGATTTTCAAAACCTCCTCTAAAAATATCATGATTCCAGTGCCTTGGCCTTGGTTATATGTACTTCTGCCTTAAATCAAAGATTATGGAGATTAATGATATACATTTGTTTGTAAAAATCAAAATTTTGATATTATTGGGGGGCACTTCAACATCAGGAATTATCATCTGTAGTTATTTTTCACTAAATTTTCTGGATTTAAATTATAATTTCTCAAATAAAAGAATCCCACTCATCAGAATTTTAGATTATTATCATCATACACAACATATATAAGCATAGGCTTCTCCTGTGAGATCCCTAAAAAAATGGACCTAGGATTCCATAAATATGTTAATGAAGCTTCAAAACATTCAATAATTAGTGGTTCTGGAAATAAAATTGGAAAAAAACATGTGAATATTCAAAATTTTATCAAGAATAGTTGGAAAAAATACAATTTATTTTGTTTTCTTTTTCCAAAAAATAGATGGTAAATTCAAAAAAAAAATCATATAAGTGTTCAACTGCTGGAAAAAATCAATTTCTAAGAGAATATTGTCCTTTTTCTGTGATGGAATGGAATATTTCTGCTTTCCCTTTTTTTGAAAATACAAATATTTTTTCTTGAAGCATAAGATAAAAATTGAGCTTGCATTTATCAATTGATGTTTTATTATCCCGATTTTTCGGTTCTAACTCAAATTTCTTAATTTCAATCTTGCATACAAAACCTTTCCCAATTAGATAAATATATTAGCATTTATGAATCTGAACCTTGTTTCTATGCATTCATTCATCTTAATTGATTGTTTTTTCTGCATGATATATGTGAAGCCTCAATATTTTGATGTTCTTGTCCTCTTTTGATGTCTTTCTGAGTTTAATTTGAAGGAATTTGAGGCTTTCTGTTTTCCATTTACTGTGAAAAACGTTTTTTTAATCTCATCAATATTATTGGAGGGTGAGCTTGAAGGCCCCATTTGCTTAAGCTTCCTATTATTCTAAAAGGGGGGTGATAAATTCACAACCCCAGGTTGTGAAGGGGCATGGAATGCGGTTCCCAAAACACATGAGCCTTGAACCTTCATCCACAACAACAAGAGTCACAAAAAAAGTTGATCATGACTTTCATGTGTCTTCCTTGACACTTTTGGCCCCTGTGGGGCTGTTTTGCACCATATGGGCCATTTTGGGGGAATTAGGGGTAACCAATCACTCCTAGACCATATTTGAGTGCTTTCAATCCAAATTTGGTGATTTTTCATACATTTTGGGACAATTCAACCACAACAATAACTTGGAAACTGTACCACACATTCTGCCTATTGACAAATCAAAGTTTTGTCACAAACTGTAATCAATAATCCCTTTTTGGATAATTTTCTATTTTTAAACCCATAATTGAATAAACTTTGGGTTTGTTAAATTGACCGTTGCATTGAATACTCAAGTGCCATAAAATTTTTTTGCTTTATGTGAAAATTGGCAAGCCCAAGCCCCCCTGGTTTCAAGATTACTGTTCTAAAGGAGTTAATTTATAGTTCCATTAACAAAGATGTGGCAGATGCTAGAGAGTTGGTTAGGTATTTGGGGAATAAAAAATTGGAAGTCCCAATTTTATCCTCATCTAGGGTTACAATTGAGGAAAAAGATGTTTTGAAACTGGAATTGATTCAAGTGGGTGGGTAAAATTAAATATTCCATTTGACTGGGACTGATTTGGCTTGATAAATACTAATGTAACCATGGCAGGTGGAACTGTGTAACTATAGGGTTCCATAACCCCTTGAACCTCCTCCTGTGAGATCCTTTGATATTAGGAAAGAGGCCAAATATTTTTGGCAAAAATGGCCATCCATGCACGGCTATTCTTTCAAACCATTCAGGTCAAAGAGAGATAAATATTTCCACCTAGCTTGCAACAGACATGGAATATATTTTGGGCCTTTACTTACCAAAAAAAAATTAAAACTCACATGAGGAAGTTTAGGTGTGAATTCACAATCCATGCAAGTTGGACAGTAGCACATTCCACATGGCACCTCTCCATTGGAAATGACCAACAGAATCATGAACCATCTTCAAAACCCTCATTGAATGCTCAATTGAGAAGAATCTTTGGGGAAGCCTTAGATCAACTTGAAGAAGGCATGAAATATGGGCTCAATGAAATTCATATCAAAATGAAATTGATGAAGCTTGAAAGTGGAGAAAGTGTTGAAAATAGGAAAACCTATAACACTAAGCGCAAGTAAAAGCAGCTGAATTCGATGGGAAATGTTTTATGGAAATTCTATTTGAAATGCTCCAAGGAACTCAATGGGTTTCCAGGTAAAATTTAAGTTGAGAGGGACACTTATAGGACCTGTTTTTGGCTCCTCCTGAGTCTATTGAACTTTGTAAAAAAATTTCATCATATTGATTTGTTGGATTGTACTTATGTAATAAATAGGTACAACATCCCGCTATTGCATTTTTTATGAATAAATGCCAACAGGAAAAGGTTTAAAAAGGATTCTGTATTCATAAAAAAAAGAAAAATTTGAGTTCTACAGTTGGGCGGTGAATGCAATAAAGGATTAAATTTATTTTCCAGAGAGGCTTCCCAAAGTCTTTGTGATAGACCATTAAAAAGATCTGATTTTTTCCAGTTATGAGAGTTTCCCTGAGTCATCCAGACAGTTGTGCTGTTGGCACTTGTCCAAAATATTCAAGCAAATTGCAAAGTTTGTGTTGGAATCCCCCAAAAGAGGAGAACACACAGTGCAATGCAGGAAGCTGCGTAAGACAGACTGGAGATGCGCAGGGGGGGCTTGACCTACTCCCTCTCTTCTTTATCTGACCTCATAATGTCTCACCTTGTGTTTTCCATTCTCTGCTGCAATCTCTCTCCTGATTGTTTCTTCTTCTTATTATTTCCTCATCTTACTGTTTTCTTCATCTCATTTGTTTCCTTCATCTCACTGTTTTTCTTCATCTCATTTCCTTCTTGTCCACTCAACTTTACCTCTCAAACCCAATCTTGACTCAAAACTCAATTGCCGTCCAATCAAAAAGCCTGCATGAGCACCAACTCCTCCTCATCCTCTCATCCCAAACCTCTGGCCATGTCCCTGGTGAGATTCCAATTGACTGGACTTACCCAATCCTTCTTGCTGATCTTCCTTGACCACAGCCTAGAGCCCAAAAATAAACCAATCCTTGACCTTAGCCCCACTGACTGCTCATGATGAACTTCACCTTTAAGAACATCGCCTCTTGCACATGACCCAGCGCAGTCTTGTTGGTTTCATTTGTTCTACTGTTTATTTCTTTTCTCACCAATTTTGTCTCACTGTTGTGTCAAACTCCATTAGGTCTCAGTTTTGGTGTTAATGCATTTCAATCTCATTGCCTTCATTCATCATGATTAAAAGCCAAAGCAAGCCCACTCTCACCAACTGAAACTGAGGATCTTCCTAATCGGGCATGATGGATATCTTTTGTCAAACTATGCTCAAGACTTCCCTTGAGACCATCCCTCTGCTTGGAAATGATAATTACAGAATCTGGGAGGAAAAAATGGACGCCATACTCAACATCAGAGGTTGTGCCCTGGCTATCAACAATGATAACTCCACACTTGAAGCCTCCATCAACAATGAACTCAAACTCCTGCTCATCTCCCAGCTTGACTCATGCACCCACAAAAACATTGTTACTCCTGAAAAACAAGTTTTTTTCCTCTCAAGCATCAAACAGAGCACAAGTAATCAACTGGTTTTTCTATCTCCCCTTCAGTCCCAACAGTATTATCAACTTCATCACTTCTATCAAGGTTAGTCTTAAGAAAATGGGCAAAGTCACCATCAAACTTCCCAACAACATCATGGCCTATCTCCTTCTGTTCAAGCTACCCCCCTGGATGGACCACTTTAAAAGGAAGATAATGAACTTGGAAAAGGATCTCTTGGTTGACTTTGTTCTCAATCACTTCACTCAACTCAACAAAAAATCTCTTGCCCAGTCCTCTGCATCATCCGTCAAATCAAAGGGGGAAGTTGCTCTCTACATTTTTCAGCTTAGGGATACCAGGAAATTTGCCATCCTTTAGCTACAGCAAGTGATATTGGTGTTGGAATAAGAATAATTCCAAGAGAATTACGTAAAATGCTCAAATGATTGGTTTAGAAGCAAGTGCAAATTTCGAGTGGTTTGGTTGGATTAAATTGATTTAAATATATCATTCAAGAGGGGCCACAGTTCATGCAAACAGGGAATCTTTATTGGATAACAACCTCTCTTCAAGGGGCTCTTTTGAACCATGTAAAGACCTTGGGAAAGTGAGGTCCCAAGTGATTACGCAAAAGGGGTTTACTCAAGGGGATTGGGTGGAATGGCTGACTCACAGCACTTATGCCTGGAGGCAAGGAGGAGATAACTTACTAATTTAAGCATACACTCCAAGAAACTTGCAGGAATTCATGGTTGAAAGGGTCTCAGGACAATTGTTGGGGATTATTGCTGATATTCTTCAATGGAATCAACAATGGGTTAGAATTAATAATTCTACTATCAGAATGAGGCAATAAATCACTTTTTTATCTTTGATAAACACTTGATCACGGATGGCAAGGGTTCTGGATTGATTACTTGAAAATTAATGTGGTTTAAACCATCTAAAAGGGTTGGTTTATATACTTTGCTGGGGTAATAAGATCTTCTGAGGGAACATAGAGAGGGTTGTGCTTGTGTGCTGAGGCTGGCAAGCTAAGTAGGGCTAGTTTGGCACGTAATCTTGGTTCTTCCAACTGGCTAGCTTTGCCTGTGTCATATTTCTATGTGAAATAATTGTCAGAAGTTATTTAAATATTAATTTGTTATTTTTATGGTTCAGACATATTTACTTATTTTTTATGAATTTATTTTGAGTGGCATGGGTAAAAATGGATATTTGTAGATTTTACGCCATCTTCTGCACATGTTGGTAATTCTTAATAATTTTTTTGTAGACTTCTTGGTGTGTTTCGTGGTTCATAAAGATTTGGAAATCTTATTTAGGTGACAACCTTCATTATTGTTCCTCACAATTTATTTGCCTTAATGGTTTGATTTTCATATTTTTATTCAATCTTATTAGGTTTCAAACATCTCCCTATCCGTCAGTCAAGTTGTTACATATGCATGATGTATGCATGATGTATGCATGCAAGTTGTAGCATGTTCCTGCGGTACCTGAATGTTGGAATTAGCACGAATGATGTTGATGCGCGCAGGCTTGAGAGCTGCGTGCGGGAATCCATCATCAGTCATTTTGCATGCGGGTTTCTTGAAATGCGCCTACATACTGGGTGTCAGGTGTGTGTACCCTTGCTATATGAATGCGGGGCTGCGCGCAGGAATTGTGTCATAACAAAAATCTGCCTGTAACTCCTAAAATATACACAAAACCTCAATTCTGACAGAATTTTAGGTGTTAAACCTTTACATGGCATCATGTGTGAAATATTAGAATGGCAAAAAGGTGCCATACTGGTGTCATGGTTTATGTTCTTTTTCTCCTGAAATTATTTAAAATATAAGGAGTTGGAATTCAAGGGTGGGGTCAGTGAGTGACCCTATCTATTTTTGGGTGAGAAATGTATTTCTGCAATAATATATATGTATTTCCTTCTCCTTATAGTTTTATTATTTATTTTCTGTTTTTTATATGCTTTTGACAGGTTTCTCTTGTGAACTAGCAAGCTGACAACAGTGGGAAATCAACACAACAGGAGTCCCGTAAGTTATATGAAACCAAACAATTTGTACAAGGCTTCCATCATCCATGTAAAGAAAAAATCACTCTGCCCAAGACTGTTAGCATCTTCACCCTGAAGTTTCCCCTGAGTGGTGAGGAGACAACCAAACAAAGTGGAAAGCCAAAAAGCGTCAAACCAAAAAACAATCAAACATACCTCCCTCAGCTCACTATCTGGCTTTACTGCATCAATGGGTAGAACACAGGGATCCTGACCAACAATTCCTACTAGACAGAAGTGCTTCTTTTCACATGATCAAAGACAGTTGCTTCTTTGTCAAAATGGAACCCTACACCGGTGACGCCATCAAGACTGGAAAAGAAGTTGCCAGTTTACCCATTAAAGGGAAAGGAGTTGCCATGCTACACTGGAAGGACTTCTGTCTCAAACTGATGGACGCCTTCTACTTTCCTGATGTCACCATCAACCTAATCAGCTCAGGTGCACTCAATGCAAAGGGTTGCTCAATCTCCTCACACCATGATCTATTCACCTTCTTGCATGGCAGCCAACCAATACTCCACGGGACCATAACCCACAACCTTTATACCCTTCCAACGCCATCTCACAAGCCCAATTGAATACTAGGCTGCCACCTCTCAAACCTTGCAGTATTGCCAAGAAAAGAGCTTTTAAAAATCCATTGGAAGTTTAGTCATTCATCCCTCTCCAGATTGTCACCACTCCACAACACATCCCTGGGGACGTCAAGGCAAAATTCCAGTGTCTGGACTGCGTAATGAGCATAATCACCAAATCCTCCTTCAGAAAATCATCCACAAGGTCCCACAAGGTTCTCAAAAAAATTCACCTTGACTTTATGGGTCCTATTTGACCACTTTCCAAGCTTGGCCATTGGTATATCCTCACCCCATGGACAATGCCAGTGGATACTTGGCTGCCTTACCTTTAACCTCCAAGGATGAGATGGCTGAAACTGTGATTGACGTCCTAGAAAAAGAAAATCAAGAAAGAGGCTAATACCCCCTGGAAGTCTGCTTGGACGGTTGCACCAAATTTTTCAACTCTAAGTTTACCTCATATCTCAAAGAACGTCACATTACCTGTTGATGTTCTGATGGTTTTCTGGCTCTGTCTGATCACATGATTCCTTATTATCTTGTTTTCCTCCCTGTTATTCTTTTTCCTTGTATCATCCTCTGTTGTCTTTATACTTATAACAGTACACAACTTTTTGTTCTTGTTGTAAAGCGGACCTGCGCGTGGTTCCAATGTCCAATCCTGCGCACTTTTTGCGCTCGCGCTGTTGTCTACCGCACCCTTGCGGTCTCAAGAATCCAATGTTAAATGGAATGGCGCCAGCTCAAGACAACCAGCGCAAACTGAATGATTGAACCTCTCTCAATCCAACGTCCAACTCAACCCAACCAATCAATCAAATCACAAACAACTTGAAATCAAGTCAATAACTCAAGACCAATCAATCAATCCAACAAATCACTTGAGATTGATCTACCCATCACTTTTATCTGCAAATAAATCTCTGTCCAATCTATCAATTCATTAAGACAAGCAACTAGTCTACTCATGGTGAGAACTTTACCTGGAAAATCCTCACTCAGTGCAAGAACTTACTTTGATGCTCCTAGTTCTCAATCAATTGAACTATCTATTCTGAACTGGTCATACTACTTCGCCTGGCTTCTTCTCATCAAGTCAATCCTTCTCATTTACTTTATAAAAGACTTTCTTGCCTCAGCAAGCTTGTCTCTCTGTTGGTTATTTTGTCTTATGTTCCACATGTGGTTGTTTTTAAACACTCTTACTCATTCTTATTTCATTGTTAAATTCAGTTGTTCTTGGTCTCCAATCAGACTCCTTACACGGTTAACAGCCTGTGCCAATTGCTACAATGGATCCAATCAGAACCTCATCCACACCAGGACCAGGGGGGGACTTCACCAACTACAAATCCGTAGAAATCAAGTCAATAATTGAATCCATGCCTCTACTGACTGCTGAAAATTACAGTATGTGGAAAAAAAAGTTCAAAAAGCTCTTCAAGCTGCGTGGAATATTTGACATCATGACTGGGGATGACTCAACTTGCCTGGACAAGGGCACAAATCAAGAATTTGTAGCTCATATCCTTGCCAAGCTTGATGCAAACTCCCACAACAATATCATTGACAAGGTCAACAAGGACAACACAAAACTGATCTGGATCACAACTCAAGAACTTTTTTGTGTCATCCCAGTTGGCAAACAGAGCTTGCATTTTCAACGGTTTCTTGCACCTCTTGATGGAAAACAATATCCAATCATTTGTCACCACAATCAATGTATACCTCAAGAAAATGACCAAAGTTGGAATTGAACTCCCGCCTGACATCATTGCATACCTTGTTTTGTTCAAGTTTCCCTTGACAATGCAGCACATGAAGTCACAAATCATGCACTCCACCACCAACATGAAAGTCAACATTGTTCTCAATCACCTGATTCAACATAAAAACAATTTGATTGCCAAAGGAGAACCTGTTGAGCCAGTGAATGTTGCCTTGTACAGGGGACGGCAATGTGAGAATGGGAAGCACAACCCAGTGGTAACCTCCCATTCAGCCAGCTCATGTTGGTTCAAATTTCTGGAACTCAAGCCTGCTGATGCCCACAACAACCAAGGACCAAAGAAAAGCAAACCAAAAGCCAAAGATGAAGCACATTTCTACAACTTCTTCTGCGGACTCAGCTCAAATGTTTCATCAGAATTAATTGATCATTGGCGCTTCATACTGGACTCTGGCTGTTTGATTCATATGATTATTGACCGGGACTGTTTCATCAATCTTGAAAAGAGCAACCACACCAAACAAATTCAGACAGGAAAGAAAGATGCTGTCTTTGTGATCAAAGGGAGCATCAAGGTTGCTCTGGCTACAAAGGATGCTAATCTGATACTTTTCAAAGTTGTCTGGGGACTCAAATAAACGGTAAATCTGATCTCATTTGAAGCGCTCATGAGTCAAGGAGCAAGTCTTCAAGTCAACAAAAGCAAACATACACATACCTTTGAGCTCACCACAAACAATTCAGAACTACTCTCCGGTTCAATAATTACCAACCTGTTTGTCATCAACATTGTCAAAAACTCAAAAAACTCCTACTATTCAAACACCGTACTTTCTGCCATACACCAATTGTTGGGTGAGGCCAGTATATTGAAAATGGAAAAGTTCCTCAAAGTCAAGCTCAACAAATTGCAGAGACACTTGTTCAAATGTCTCAGCTGCAACAAGGCCAAGATAACCCAGGCACCATTCAAACACCAGCAAGAAATAGATCAAAGCTGCTTTCAGAAGATCCACCTGGACCTCATTGGGCCCATCAACCCAACTTCAAAAGGAGGCAGCCAATACGTTCTCACGCTCATCAATTTGTATTATCCAGGAGTGACACTGCGGACGTAATTATCTTTGTGATAGAATCTAGCACCCAAAAACCAATAGATACCCCAAGGACGTTGCCTCCAATGGCAGTGGCAAATTTTTGAATCACAAACTTCAAAAATACAACAAGGCTCACCACATCAATCAAATTGTAAGCAAACCCTATCACTCCCAACACAACGGTCAAATGGAAAGGGCAAATAGGACCATGATGGAGTCTGTTTGAGCAACTTTGTCAGACTTGGGCATTCCAAAATCCTGCTGGCACAAATTGGTTAAAGGCTGCTGCCTTATGCTCAATCAGATTCCAAAGGAGAAAGGTGAGGATTCCCCCTGGAAGAAAATGCACCAAAATTGGCTTCCGGAAGATTATATCAAACCAATCAGCTCTAGTCTGACCTAAAAGATCAAAGAATCCAATATCAAATCTAAGATCAGCAAAAAAGGAGCTCCTGGGGTACTGTTGGTCTTTAACCCATCACTGCTCTCCTACAAGGTTCTCACGTTGACTGGCAAGATAATCAACACTAAACATGTAAAATTCAATCAACAAGAGCCGTCAACCACTCTCATTATTGATGACTCCTTCAGCTGCCAACAAACCATTCTCCAAAATTTTGGTCAAGTCCCCAGTTTGACCACACTACTTTCTACTGCTGTGGATACCTCCTCTGTAGGGTTGATTGCCATCAAGGCGGATTTGGATTGAGATGACTCCAAAAAATCTTGGACTCAAACTTGGTCATTGAGGAAAACCTTAGGCCAAACCTGAGAAACCCAGCAACCCTAACCAAACCAGATTTCTATGGATTCAGCTCTGAGGAATTCCCTTCCTCACTCGTCAAGGCAATGGCTATGCCAGGATGGAAGGAGTCAGCTTCAAAATAATTAAAAACAATTGAGGACCAGGAAGTGTGGGAAGATACAAATGAGAACAAAGTCACCAATCCTCTTAACATGGTTCCTGTATTGAAGATCAAACACAACACCCGTCAAAAAGCCCCAATCCTCAAGACCAGGCTATGTGTGCAAGGTTTAAACCAATGGTATGGGCTGGACTATCTGGAGACCTACGCACCCACTGGGAAGGTAGCTTCTTTAAGAGTAGTTCTGACATATGTTGCCAATAGAAACCTGGAAATCCTCCAGCTCGACGTGAAGGGGGAATTTCTGCACTCCAAACTGGACAAAAAGGTTTTCATCAAGACTCTTGTTGGCTGTGGTTGCTCCTTCAAATACCTAAGGCTCAAGAAGTCACTATACGAACTCAAGCAAGCACCAAGGAACTGGTACCAAATGCAGAGTGAGTGGATCAAAGCTCAGGGTTTCCAAGAGTTGGCGTGCAATCCATATCTGTAAATTGGGGACAACAAGACAAGCCTTGTATTCTTTCATGTTGAAAATCTTCTAGTCGCTGGGAACCTCAAAGAATCCAAAGAAAACTTCCTCCTCAAATTCAAGCAATCCTCCGTACACACTACTAATACTCTCCTGGGAATGAAGATTGACAGGAAAGATGGCCTGATTAATCTGTCCCTACCACAACACATCAAAAAAGGAATTGAAGAAATCAATCTTGAACAAAGCCTTCCAGTATTGACTCTGCTTAATCCCGGTGTTCACCTTGGTACGGCCAAAAAAGAGGATCAACACCAATTTCTTGCTCTTAACGTGAACTATTTCTCCCCCATTGGCTGGCTGAGCTTCATAGCCAGAATTTCCATGCCCAATATCAGTTTTGCTGTTTCAAGCCTGGCAAGAAACTGTGAAGAAACTGGCATGAGTCATTGGAAGAAGGTAACACGGGTCTGGAGGTACTTGAATAACACAAAGGACCTAAGCCTGAAGCTTGGACCACAATCAATCTCCAACCAACTTGTGTGCTTCAGCAACGCAACATGGGCGGACAACCCTGTGCCAAGAGTCTCTCAAAGTGGTTTCATCTGTGCCTTCAAAGGCAGTCCGCTATATTGGATGAGCAGGAACCAGCAATCCATCACTCACTCCTCAACCAAAACCAAATGTGGTGCCCTATCAAGCTGCCACCTTGAGGCATGTGCCTTCAACAGCTCATCCAAGACATTTATTGATGCTCCTTCAAATGCCCATTCCATCTGATTGAGAATAAGGGACTTGAAAACAAAATTAAGAAATTTGGATCCAACTCCAAAGCAAAACACATCAAAATTAAGACCAAAAGCCTTTGTGAAAACTTCAAGCATGGCCTCATTGACGTGAAATTAATCCCGTCTCAGTTGATGAACGCAGATGCCCTCACAAAAGCGTCCAACAAAACGTCAGTCACAAGGCTTGTAAATGCCTTCAGCTCTCTCTTCCACTGATCTCCAAGTTGTGGGGGCGTGTTGATGTTCTGTTGATGTTCTAACTCCGTCTGATGAAATGCTTCCTTATTATCTTGTTTTCCTCCCTGTTATTCTTTTTCCTTGTATCCTCCTCTCTTTTCTTTAAACTTATAACAGCAAACAATTTTTTTTTCTTGTTGTAAAGCAGACCTGTGCGCAGTTCCTTTGTCCAATCCTGCGCACTATGTCTGCGCGCGCTGTTGTCTCCCGCGCCCTTGCGGTCTCAAGAATCCAATTGTTAACAGACAGGCGCCAGATCAAGACAACCAGCGTGAACAGAATGATTGAACGTCTCTCAATCCAACATCCAACTCAACCCAACCAATCAATCCAATCACAAACAACTCATAATTGATCAATAACTCAAGACCAATCAATAAATCCAAAAAATCACTTGAGATCAATCTACCCATCAGTTTGATCTGCAAATCAATCTCCATCCAATCTATCAAGTCATTAAGACAAGAAACCAGTCTACTCATGGAAAGAACTTTACCTGGCAACTCCTTTCTCAGTGCAAGAAATTACTCCAATGCTCCTAGTTCTTGATAAATTGAACTATCTATTCTGAACTGGTCATCCTACTTTGCCTGGCTGCTTCTCATCAAGTCACTCCTTCATATTTACTCTATACAAGACTTGCTTGCCTCAGTCAGCTTGTCTCTCTGTTGGTTATTTTTGTCTTATGTTCCACATGTGGTTGTTTGTACACGCTATTACCCATTCTTATTTAATTGTTAAATTCAGTTGGTCTTTGTCTCCAATCAAACTCTTTATATTACCCAGATCATTTCAGAACCTCATCATCCGGAACACAAAGGGCAATCCAAGCGTGCAAACCAAACCATCATAGAGTCTGCCAGAGCTACCCTGAAGGATAGTAGGCTGCCTATGTTGACCTGGCACAAGATTTTTAAAGGATGTTGCCTGATGCTGAACCACATACCTTCCAACAAAGAATCCAAAACTCCCTGGCACAAAATGCACAATTGTCAGTTACCCACTGCATATCTTTGCTGCCTTGGGACCCCCTGCTTCTTTCTCCTCAATAGGTGGGAGAGAGGAACAAAATTCAAGTAAAAAGGCAAGGAGGGCACCCTTGTAGGCTCCAAACCTCTTCTTGGCTTTTATTGTATTCTGAATAAAAGAGGCTCAATCATCTGCTTGGAAAATGTTCAATTCCTCCAGATTCCTCAACTGCACAAGCCCGCCTTCACGATCAATGATGAAATACCTTCCTCAGACACTGCGCGGGACCCGCCCCCTGATTGCAACACTCAGGCAAACTTACCTCCCACTCCCCAAACTCCCTGGACCAACTATCCAAGCAAATCTCCCAAATCAGAGGCCTCCACCAGTTCAACTGGGGAAAATGATTCATAATCCAATCCTTCTTCCGAGGAAACTGGTACAAATGCGCTTCAACCCTTGTCTAGCACAGTCACCGCAAAACAACCTACCCCCAACCAATCTACAACTCTTGATGAAGGCCAGAATTTTTGTTCAGACAGCAGGATGCTGCGGGATAGGTCTATAATCAAGCCACTTTAATGGTATGGATTCTACCATTGCTACAAGCCAAAGTCATATGAAGACGCCCTCTCCTGCAAAGATCACCTGCAATGGATGGAAGAAATCAATCAAGAGCTTGAGTCAATTGAAGATCTCAAAGCCTGGGAAGAGTAAAATGGTCCAAAGCCATGCAACGTCCTGAGGACCACCTGGACCTTTAGAATCAAGCAAAATTGCCATGGGGACCCCGTCAGATATAAGGCCCGGCTGTGCGTCCAGGGATTCAGTCAAATCATGGGCCTAGACTATTCTGAGACATTGGCACCAAAATGAAAGTCATCAACACTCAGGCTACTTCTACTGTATGCCTTGGAATCAAAACAGAGGATACAACAGTTTGACTTTAAAAGTGCGTTTCTCCACTCGCCTATTGACAAGGAGGTCTTCATCAAAAAACTAAAAGGCTCAAAATGGTACTCTCGCTTCCTCAAACTCAAGAAGTCCCTCTATGGCCTTAAACAGGCCCCCAAGAACTGGAATGAGACTCTGAAAAATGGAATCAAGGAGGTTGGCTTCATCAAGTTGGGGTGCAATACCTTTCTCTATCTATCCAACAAGGGAGAATCAAAAATCTTCATTCAGGTTGATTACTTGATTCTGGTCAGAGATGCTCGGGACTTTGAGAAGAGGTTCCTTTCCAGATTCTCTGGTTCCACCTCAAAGGATCCCAACACCGTCCTGGGAACAAAAATAGATCTTCAAACCAATAAAATTCTGCTCTGGCAACCCAACCACATTGAACAGGGTCTCAAAGAGATTGGGCTGGGGGATGCTTGCACCAGCACAAGTCCTCTCACCCAGAACCTGCATCTCAAACCAGCCTCTGACAAGGAATTCAACCAATTTAAGTCCCTCAACATCAACTATTAATCAGCCATTGGTCTGGTAAACCACATAGCTTGCTAAACTCGGCTTGACATCAGTTTTGCGGTTTCAAGTCTTGCCAGATTCAATGTCAAGCCCAGTCTACCACACTGGAATGAGCTCAAGAAGGTCTGGAAGTATCTCAAGGGGACCTCCGGCCTCAACCTGCGCCTCCAGATAAATGACCCCAATTCACTTGCCACTGCCTACTCAGATGCCTCCTGGGCCAACAATCCCGACACCAGACGCTCTTGGATGGGGTACTTATGTGCTGTCCGTGGGTGTATTGTGTCTTTTAATAGCTGCAAACAATAGAATATCACCTACTCTTCCTCCAAGGCCAAACTCAATGCGCTGGTTGATGCCTTTCACAAGGCTACCTGGATTAGGGCGCTGGCTTGCAAAATTTTCTCCATAGGCTCCTCCAGAATTGAAATATTCACCAACAACAGCGGCCTCAACGACAAGTTAAAAAGATTTGGTTTGAACTTGAAGACACAACACCTAGACCTCAAAACAAGGGGAATGAAAAAAGAAGTAAATTCCAGTAACCTCAAAGTAAAACTCATCAAATCAGAGGAAATTCCTGGAGACGCGCTCACAAAGAGTTCCAGTCTTACTAGTCTCCGCTTACTCCAATCTATCTTCTCAAACCTCTCCTGTTAACACTGTCTCAACTACTCCTGGCTCTCACTCTCAACCTCTCATTGCTTCATCTCACCAGGAATGGGGCATTTTGGAATCCCTCACAAGAGGAGAAACCACAGTGCAATGCGGGAAGCTTTTTAAGACAGACTGGGGACGCGGGGGGGGGGGCTTGACCTACTCCCTCTCCTCTTCATCTGACCTCATAATTTCTCACCTTGTGTTTTCCATTCTCTGCTTCAATCTCTCTCCTGATTGTTTCTTCTTCTTATTATTTCTTTCATCTCACTATTTTCTTCATCTCATTTGTTTCCTTCATCTCACTGTTTCTCTTCATCTTATTTCCTTCTTGTCCACTCAACTATACCTCTCAAACCCAATCTTGACTCAAAACTCAATCTCCGTCCAATCAAAAAGGCTTCCTGAGCACCAACTCCTCCTCATCCTCTCATCCCAAACCTCTGGCCATATGCCTGGTGAGATTCCAATCAACTGGACTTACCCAATCCTTCTTGCTGATCTGCCTTGACCACAGCCTAGAGCCCACCAATCAACCAATCCTTGACCCCAGCCCCACCAACCACTCATGATGAACTTCACCTTCCAGAACATTGTCTATTGCACGTCACCCAGTGCAGTCTTGTTGGTTTCATTTTTTCTAATGTTTCTTTCTTTTCTCACCAATTTTGTCTCACTTTTGTGTCAAACTCCATTAGGTCTCAGTTTAAGTGTCAATGCATTTCAATCTCATTGCCTTCATTCATCAGTTTGCTTCAGTAATGATGATGAAGGATGAATAGGTTTTATTTCTCTGTGGGAAAAGTATGGGGCCTCTAAAACCAAGGGGGAGGAAGAATTCAATGATGCTAAACTAAGAGTAGGCCAATTCATTGCTTTTTCTGTTCATCTTTTCTGGGATTGCTTATTTTTAAACTTTTATATGGCTTTCCTTGAGGGACTGTAAGGATGTGCTTGAGTATATACAAAATAGAATTTTCCCTATCAAAGGGATTTTTTTAACTGCATGGACTTATTTAAACCCTGGCTTTGGAAATAAAACAACGTCTTGGTTAGAAGGGTCCCATGCTAATTTCAAACAATTACTTGTGATTTCCTTGGGGAACGTTTGGGATGTGTGGAAAAAAATTGATGGAACTATTGAAAGGCAAATTAAATCAGGGCATGTGTTGCTTAACAAATCTTGAATAAAGTTAGGAAAATTTATTCCAACAGAACTGTTACCTTTGGGGTACAAATTTTAAATTGAGGCAATTCAAATCATGAGGTGAAAATTTGCAAATTCAAAGCTTGATGATGATGGAAAAATGTAAACCAAGTCATACTCCAAGACAATGGGCCTGCCCCTTTCCAACATATAAGGCAAACTACTAGCATCAAGGGGATCTGTTGTGGCTGAGGATGTTCATCCTCAGTGTAGGTTAGAATTTAAACCTTCAATTTAAGTAAGTTGTGTTTTTTTATTGTTGGATTGTTTGAACTTATTTTTGATGAAGGCTTTTTGATTGATTATTCTTATTTGATTGATGATTCCCAAACTGATTTACTAATGCATGATGCTTTTGCTTTTTGAAAGCTTGAAACTGATTTAGTGCTCAAATCATGTCAATTGTTTGATAATCCCAGTTCAATTTTTATGGGACAACCTGGAGAAGTTTAAGTTGAGCTTTTAAATTACCTGGTCAAGAATGAAACAAATTTTTTTAAGCCAAGTCTGTTATAATTATGGCCAGCAATTAGCTTAGGCAAATGAGCAGTATTTAAAGCAAAAGAAATGCTGGACACTGTGTGTCAATAATGGCTAATGGGGCTCTCACACTGGGGCAATATGTTGGATGAATTTGATTGGATGATGAATGAATGGATGGAAAACAGCAGGGAGAAGGGCTCCTTAAGTACAAAAGATTGGCCTCTTGTGAGCCCATGATACAACAAGCCAAAAGGCAAATTTTCCGCCCCAAAAGGGCTCTACAGGCTCTACTGGCCTTGTTACTTGGTTTGGACTAAATCAGCCCACATGGCATCAGTCCCTGTACCCTTACAACCAGCCTATTCTGGTTATTTCTGGTGTTTCCACCTCAATGGGGCTGAACCAGCCCCTTAACTGTTCAATCCCCTTGGCTGGTTGTCCTTTACAACCAGCCATGATGACCTTTATTGCCTTGTTTACGGGCTGGTTGCCTCATGCAGCCAGCCCCTGGCCCCTCAAATGGGCCAGGTGGGACCCAGGGCACACCTGGGTCCGGTCTCAGACTCACATGGGGGGGGGGGTGACCAGCGGACATGTTGTCCCCCCCCCTTTTTCTCTCAAATCCCTGGTGGGGGCGGTCAAATCCCCTCACCAGGGGCCCTGGGGGTCGATACCTCCAGGGCGTCGTCAAGTACGTTGGCCTGGGAGGTGATCAGGTCCCCCCAGGCCCATTGCTCCTCCCCCTTGGTAAAGGGGGGGGGGGGGAGAGCGTCCCTGCCCTGCTCGGTCGCCTCGAACGATTGATGGTGGGGGGGTGATGAATTCCCCCCCACCTGCCGGTCGCTACCCTTGCGGCCGGCGCCGCCACCTCCTTGGGCAAGGGGGTGGTCAGGTCCCCCAGGCCCTGGCCGACCGCGCTGTCGCGGTCGGTCGCTGGCTGGTTCAACCCAGCCAGCCTGCCCCCTCCCCCTCGCGACGGCGAGCGAGGGGAGGGGGAGCAAGCCGGGGCCGCGAGCCCCGGCTCCGCGGCGCTGGTCGCCGGTCGCGACCAGCCGGGCCCGCGCGGCATTGCACCGCGCGGGATCCCTCGGCCGCGCAACAGCCCCGCGCGGGCCGTCGGGCCCCGCGTGGGCCGTGCCGAGGAACACAGGCGGCCCCGAACGGGCCGCGACGCGAGCAGCGGCCCCCAGCGGGCCGCGACACGGGCGGCAACCCTAATGGGCCGCCCCAAGCCCGAATTGTGAGAAAAGACTACTTTTGCGGGCCAGCCCGTCTGGCCAAGTATGTCCAAAATAAACCTTGGGCCCAATTATGCCCATACAAGCCCATCTGGCCGTATTTGCCCATATACCCCATCGGGCCCGTTAGGGCCCGTGTACCAATGGGTCTATTTCACGCGTTTTGAGGCCAGTTTCCCCAACTCTGTAACATCCACATGGGCCCGTATGGTCCGTGTGTGTGTCCAATGGGCCTTAGAGGCCCATTTGTGCATCCCATTTGGATTACACTTATACGTAGCACCCGCGTAAGTGCGTACGTATTTTAACACACACCCTTAATCCAAAAGGGGTGACATCCGCATATTAGTCACAAAGCCTTGATGCTTGTTTCTGTCTAATGCCTTAGTCAAGATATCTGCAATCATTGCTCCAGTGGGCATGTACCTCAACACAATCTCATTGCAGTTAACTGCGTCACGAATATAGTTATAGTGAACATCAACCTGTTTTGTTCTTGAATGGAACACTTGGTTTTGTGCCAACGCAATGGCACTCTGGTTATCGGAATACAACAATGCAAACCCTTGTGGTTTATGTGTATCCTCTAAGACTTTTCTCAACCATTTTGCTTCCTGTGAAGCTGCTAAGTAAGCTCTATACTCAGCCTCTGTTGATGAAAGACTTATTGCCGACACCTTCTTGGACATCCATGACACCAGATTCTTACCTAAAAAGAATACAAAACCACTTGTTGATTCCCTAGTGTTACCATTTGCCCAACTTGCATCGGAATAACCAACCAAATCAAAGTTTGCTGACTTTGTAAACAACAGTCCCAGACTGTGTGTTCCTTTAAGATACCTCATAACTCTCTTAAACGCTGACCAATGCCTCATGCTTGGCTTCTTTAAGTGTTGCAACAAGACCCCAATTGCAAACGCAATATCGGGCCTTGTACACTGCCCCAAATAATTAAGCGATCCGACAGCTGACCTGTAGTCATTCCCTGATTGAACAAACTCCAGATACTCCTCATCTGTAGACTTCTCTAAACGAATGTTTGACTGCATGGGAGTACCAAACTCCTTTGCATCCTCTAAGCCATTCTGCTTAAGAAGAGCTTCAACGTAATGGCTTTGGTCTAACTTAATACCATTCTTGCCCTTACTAACTTTCATTCCTAGCACCTGTTGTGCCAGACCAAGATCTTTTATCTTGAACTCCTTTTTGAGTGTCTCCATGACTCTCTCTTTACCATCACCAATAATGATAATGTCATCGACCCATACAAACAAGATTGCATCCTTTCTCACAAAAAGGCAAGGATCGGCCTCAGACGTCTTAAAACCAATCTCTATCAGTTTCTCACTCATGGTGTTATACCATGACCTAGCTGCTTGCTTCAATCCATACAGGGATCTACACAGCTTGAGGACATATTCCCCTTTATCTGCCAAAAGAAAAGTTCTAACACAGATTTTCTTCATGGTTTCTGGTTTAGTCTCTACTAACCATTCACAAAAACCATCAGGAATCGACATATAAACAGTCTCCTCCTCTCCAAGTTTTGCATTCAAGTATGCTGTTACAAAATCAGCTTGTCTGATTTCTTCACCCAACTCCACTGCCAGAGCAATGATGTACCTGAAGGTGGACAGCCTTCCAGTTTGTGAGAAAGTTTCTTGGTAATCAATACCCTCTCTCTGCTTGAAGCCCTGTGCAACACATCTAGCCTTGAACCTTTTCAAAACTCCATTTGTGTCAAACTTCTTGTTTAACACCAATTGAGACCCCACAATGGTCTTTCCTTTTGGAACAGAATCCCGCTTAACCACTTCAAAGACACTATTATTCTCTAGAGAATCAAATTCCTCAAAAATAGCACTCTTCCAGTTGGCTCTCTCATCAGAATTCATAGCTTGGCCAAAGCTATTTGGGTTAACCCTGTTACCCATTTCTGAACTCAACTCCAGGACTTCATTGAGCATACACTGTTCCTGAAATGTATCTTCCTCATATCCTGCAGCAGCATAATGGGATCTCCACTCCCCGTACCTGTCAACCGGTACTCTAACCCTACCACTCCTTCTAACCGGAGGTGGAGGCTCATCAGGTTCTGATTCCACAGAATCACCTGGAGCGGGTACTGAACCCTCTTGTGGCACGTCTGCCACCTCTTCATCTTCTGGAACCACATGTTCCACAGCTTTTGCTGGTGAAATAGGTGCTAATTCTATTTCTTGTTGTGGCTTAATCACAACAACATCTTCACTCCTTTTGAGTGGAAAGGTACTTTCGTCAAATTTTACATCCCTGCTACGGATAACCTTTCTTGTCCCTGGACAATAGATCCTATAAGATTTACTTATTAAATCATAGCCTACAAGTGCCCCTGTTCTGGCTCTAGGGTCTAATTTTCCGACCATTTCATTATGGTGGACACTATAATACACCAAGCAACCAATTGTTCTTAGGTGTGATGTTTTGGGGTACAACTTCCAAAACTGATAATGGGGGCACTTCCCATTAACACTTACAATGTTGTGCAACAGACACACCGTGCACATCAACTCAGCCCATAAGAACTTTGGCAGACCAGATTGAGACATAATAGTTCTGACTTTGTCCAGTAAAGTCCTATTCATTCTCTCAACTATTCCATTATTTTGTGGAGTACTTGCAGTAGTGACTATATGAATGATACCATAATCTTTCAACAGCCTCCCAAACTCTTTACTCACGAATTCACCCCCTCCATCGGTAATAACCCTCTTGATCTCCTTCATCAGACCATTCTGTTTCCAGACTTTGAAGATTACAGAAACCTCCTCTGTGGTCTGATCCTTAGATCGAATTGGTTTAACCCAAACATAATTAGTTGCAGTATCAACTAAATTGATGAAGTATCTTGCCCCACCAAGGGACTCTGGAGTGAATGGCCCTGACAAATCAATGGAAAATTCCTCTCTAGGAACATCTGTGTGATCTCTACTCTTAGAGAACACATTTCTAGTCTTAGCCCCCAAGGTACAACTCTCACAGTTGCTGTCCTTTACCTTATGGCCACTTCTATTGTGAGAAACAGTGCTCAGAGCTGAGAATTTGAACAAGCTTGCACACAGAAGCTTATTCCGAACTTGTCCACTAAGAACAGTTCTCCCATTCATATCAATAACAAACCTATCTCCTTTAAGATAACGAATTTGGAAACCTTTTTTCCATAACACCCCAAGAGACACAAGGTTGTAAGGCAACTCTGGTACATAGAACACTTTATCAAAAGTAATTTGGAAACCCAGTTGATTTTCAAGAATAACTTTTCCAATTCCTTTAATCTGAATTGTTCTGCCTTTCTGACCAATATTTACAACCCCATCATAATCACTAAGATTTTAAAATAAATTTGGTTCAAAAAACATGTGATCTGTACAACCAGAATCGATCAAAACAAGAACATCCTCCTTCAATCCTCCTAGTAGGAAAGAAGCTTTATCAGTCACTGATAAGTTCTTATCTTTGAGGTTAAGATTACTCACTTCATAATCAATCAAGTCCATTTCTTGATCCTCATCGATTTTGGCCTTCTTGTTGGGACCTTCTTCCACAACAGCCTCTTCAATTGGAGCATCCAACGCCACCATTGCAACGTTTTCAGTTGTGAGATTGACCTCCTTGTCATTCCCTTCGGACTTCTTCCTTTTCTTGGCCTCCTTGCAGTCCTTAGCATAGTGACCCTTATTCTGACAATTGTAACATAAGACCTTGGACAAATCCTTTTTTGCCTTCTTGCGAGATTTTCCAGTCTTTCCAACTAGGGCTGTTCCAGAACCCCCCTTCATCTTGAATTGAAGGTCATCCTTTTCAATCCTTTTAAGCACATCCTCCTCCCCAGGAAGAGGATCCAATTGAGAAATGATTCTGACTAAGGAATCAAACTCTTTTGGCAGCTTTTGAAGGATTAAGAGTGACAAACACTCTGGATCCATGTTAAGTCCAGATGACTTGAACTTGGCTATACTAGACCTAGCCTCTGCCACAAACTGTTTACAATTTGAATATTGTAACTTGAACAGTTTATTAAAGGCTATACCCTTCTGGTGAACAGAATCACCAGCATACTTGGACTTAAGCAGCTTCCAAAGGATGCTGCCCCTCCTCCTCTCATCTTCCCTAAGAGTATCAGCAACCCATGTCACATGATTCTCATCAAGATGCCTAAGGATCAGATGGTAAGACTTCTTCTCCACTTCTGAACTGATCAGAGTGTCATCTGCATCCATAATTTCCCCACAGCAGATGTTATCCAGCTCACTATCCATAAGGACAGCCCAAGAATTATAGTTCTGACTATTCAGAACTATTTTGGTAGAGCTAACATCAGGGATATAGGACATCTTCTTGGAAAACTTGAGGTCTTTGAGGTTCTCCAAAGTAAGGTACAAAGGTCTAGATGGCTTGGAATTAATGATGATGTTGGTACTGATAATGTGTTATAATTATGGCCAGCAATTAGCTTAGGCAAATGAGCAGTATTTAAAGCAAAAGAAATGCTGGACACTGTGTGTCAATAATGGCTAATGGGGCTCTCACACTGGGGCAATATGTTGGATGAATTCAATTGGATGATGAATGAATGGATGGAAAACAGCAGGGAGAAGGGCTCCTTAAGTACAAAAGATTGGCCTCTTGTGAGCCCATGATACAACAAGCCAAAAGGCAAATTTTCCGCCCCAAAAGGGCTCTACAGGCTCTACTGGCCTTGTTACTTGGTTTGGACTAAATCAGCCCACATGGCATCAGTCCCTGTACCCTTACAACCAGCCTATTCTGGTTATTTCTGGTGTTTCCACCTCAATGGGGCTGAACCAGCCCCTTAACTGTTCAATCCCCTTGGCTGGTTTTCCTTTACAACCAGCCATGATGACCTTTATTGCCTTGTTTACGGGCTGGTTGCCTCATGCAGCCAGCCCCTGGCCCCTCAAATGGGCCAGGTGGGACCCAGGGCACACCTGGGTCCGGTCTCAGACTCACATGGGGGGGGGGTGACCAGCGGACATGTTGTCCCCCCCCCTTTTTCTCTCAAATCCCTGGTGGGGGCGGTCAAATCCCCTCACCAGGGGCCCTGGGGGTCGATACCTCCAGGGCGTCGTCAAGTACGTTGGCCTGGGAGGTGATCAGGTCCCCCCAGGCCCATTGCTCCTCCCCCTCGGTAAAGGGGGGGGGGGAGAGCGTCCCTGCCCTGCTCAGTCGCCTTGAACGATTGATGGTGGGGGGGTGATGAATTCCCCCCCACCTGCCGGTCGCTACCCTTGCGGCCGGCGCCGCCACCTCCTTGGGCAAGGGGGTGGTCAGGTCCCCCAGGCCCTGGCCGACCACGCTGTTGCGGTCGGTCGCTGGCTGGTTCAACCCAGCCAGCCTGCCCCCTCCCCCTCGCAACGGCGAGCGAGGGGAGGGGGAGCGAGCCGGGGCCGCGAGCCCCGGCTCCGCGGCGCTGGTCGCCGGTCGCGACCAGCCGGGCCCGCGCGGCATCGCACCGCGCGGGATCCCTCGGCCGCGCAACAGCCCCGCGTGGGCCGTGCCGAGGAACACAGGCGGCCCCGAACGGGCCGCGACGCGAGCAGCGGCCCCCAGCGGGCCGCGACACGGGCGGCAACCCTAATGGGCCGCCCCAAGCCCGAATTGTGAGAAAAGACTACTTTTGCGGGCCAGCCCGTCTGGCCAAGTATGTCCAAAATAAACCTTGGGCCCAATTATGCCCATACAAGCCCATCTGGCCGTATTTGCCCATATACCCCATCGGGCCCGTTAGGGCCCGTGTACCAATGGGTCTATTTCACGCGTTTTGAGGCCAGTTTCCCCAACTCTGTAACATCCACATGGGCCCGTATGGTCCGTGTGTGTGTCCAATGGGCCTTAGAGGCCCATTTGTGCATCCCATTTGGATTACACTTATACGTAGCACCCGCGTAAGTGCGTACGTATTTTAACAAAGTCTTGCGCAAAATTTGTTACAGTCCTGCCGCAGTCAACCCAAACTGAAAGAAAATCCACATGAAGTTTCAAGATTTTAACATGTTTGAAAGGAACTTAAGAGGGAAAGGTGGGTTAGAAGGGTACCAGAAAGACCTAAAATTATAAGTCTGTTCTTTTTAGAAGTTTTCATTTTGATGGTTTAATGAGATGATGGTCATATGATGTTTTTATTCCAAATCCTCAGGCTCAGAATCTGAATTTCATATTTCAGAGGAACAGACTGAGAGTGAATTTAAATCCCTTCATTTTGAATAGGAATCCTCTTCTGAGGAAGAATGTGTGCAGGAGAATTCAACCAGAAGCTTGTCTTTGGCAAGTTGGATTTGATTATTGTGATTGGAATTTTGGCTAATTAAATTGTGATTTTAGGAACCAAAGTATAAATACCTCAATTAAATACCTGAGAGCTTTGGTAAGTTCTTTGGTGAGGTTTGGAATCCTGTTGGTGATAGAAATTATGGATTTAGATTCATTTCTAAATCACTTGGGTATGATTTAAACAGATGGCTTAAATTTCAAAGGGAAATGATAGAAACATTCAGGAAAAATAAGGCATGCTGCGCTAAGATACTTGGTTTTAGGTAAAAGGTCAAAAAGATCAAAAAAGGTTTCATGTTGAATAAATCAATGAAAAGGGTTTCTCTTCAGAATGGAATTCAAAGTTAGATATGGGTCAAATAATAGGAGATCCCTATTTATGTCCAATTTTTTTAATTTCATTGGAGTCATTTTTTACATATAATCTTATGAAATTGTGTTTCAAGAACCATTGGATTTCAAATTTATTTCCTTTTTTATTAATAGCCACTGGATTCATTTATTAATTGAGGGATATATGATTTCAATCCAACCAATTTTAGAAAAAAATGCTTCTTTGACTTCAAAGATATCTTCTGGTTGGGTTGATCTTCTCAAAGATCAACTGGATTGGTATTACAATTTATAGACATCATATCATTTCATCATTTTGGTTTTCATTTTTTTTATTTGGTTTTGGTCTAACAATTACTTCTGGTGCTGATCTTTTACTTATATTAATGTTAAGTATTTGATAACAGAGTGGAGTAATAAACACACCCGCACAGGGAAAAAACCATGAGGATGTAGATACTCCAATTCAGGAGTATGGAAACATCTCACTGATCAGTTCTCCTCTTGAGTTCAGCTCCTAAGAAAAATCATCAGAACCTCAAGACCGCATAACCTCAGAACCACCACATAGCAATCACGACGAACCCTCCTCTCAAATCCACACCACCCATCAACTCCTTCACCATCCATCAACTCCTTTCTTCATTCTTCTTTTCCTTTTCTTTACTCTCTCATCTTCTCACATCATCTACACTTCCAATCCCTCATTCATGATCCGTGTGCCCGGTGAGATTCCAGTTTATTTTATTCTCATGATATGTCACGACTAGGATAACAACTTACAAAGGCACCACATCTCTCAGTCTCATCCCACTATCCTTTTCTGATGCTTCTTTTATCCTCATTTCCGTTGATGTCAAGGTCCTCAAAGCCTGATGTTGGTACCTACGCGCTGTCTTTCTTATTAAGAATAACTTGTTGATTCATTCTTTTTCATTCATCAGTTTCCAGTTTCTAGTTCAATCAATCTCAATTATCTATTACGGTTAAAAGCCAAAAGGAAGGCTCTCTCAACCCAGCAAACAATCCGATCAAGGAAACTGGAAAATGGCGGCCTCAGAAGGATTTCAACAAGTCATGCTGAAAACCGCTCTGGATACAATTCTGAGGCTAAGTGAGGACAACTACGGCGTCTGGAAAGACAAGATGGACGCCATACTGGACGTAAGAGGATGCGCGAAGGCCTTAAAAAATAAAACTTCAACTCTAGACGGAGAAGTGAACAATGAGATCAAACTGCTTATCATCTCTTGGCTGGAACCATCAACTCACAACAATATTGTAACCCCATCCAACAAAAACTCGGCTAAACTACTATGGAAGGCTATCATAGAAAAATATGCATCATCTCAAGCATCAAATAGGGCAAGGATATTCAACAACTTCCCTTATATAAGAAATAAACCAGACAAAATTTAAGAATTTATAACAAGGATTAAGGTCTGCCTAAAGAAAGTGTTGCAGGTAGGAATCACACTCCCGAACAACATTCTGGCCTATCTTATTCTGTTTAAATTTCCCAAAAATATGAAGGATTTCAAGAGACAAATTATGCACACGGACAAGGAGCTCTTGGTCAGATACTTCCTCAACCATCTCACGCAACTAAACAACGAATCAACAGCCCAATGCTCACGAGACAGACCAAACTACCAATCCAAGATAGCTCTGACAAATACCAAATTGCCAGCCGGCAATACTCACAAGGGAGAGAGACAAAGATGCACAGAGGGGTGGCACAACCCTAAACAAGAAAAAATACATACAGCCAACAATTGCTGGAATCTTCATCCCGAGCTGGCCCCAGATTGGTGAAGGGAAGATCAATCAAAATGGAAGGCTTGAAAAAACAAAATGACTGCTTCAACGCACTACCTGGCACTACTCAAAACATGGATTGACCATAGAGATCCCAAATCCATGTTCATGCTTGTCAGAGGTGAGTCACTACGCATGGTCAATGATAGCAGATATTTCATGGAAATGTCTCCCTGCAAAGAAGACATTATCAAGACTGGAAAGAAAGGAGCCGAGCTGGAGATCAAAGGAAAAGGCACTGCTATCTTTGTGTGGGGTGACTTCACGTTGGAACTATTGAATGTATACTACGTACCAAGTCTAACCATCAATCTACTGAGCGCGGGCGCACTAAACAAAGCAGGATGCGTATTAAAGGGAGAAAAAGGGAAATTTCAGGTGACAAAGGGCGAAAAATGTCTATTAGGTGGAAAAATAGCCAGTAACCTCTACACGTTAGAAACCCCAAAATTCCCTCAACTAAATGCAAACTCCGCAAACCTAGCCTACTCTCACGAGGAAAACTTGATGGAAATCCATTGGAATCATGGACATGCTTCAATCACTCGGCTCGAGGGAGTCACCAGACATATCCCAGTGGAAGTCAAAAAGAGATTCCAATGCATTCACTGCATCAAAAGCAAGATCACAAAAACGGCCTTCAAAGAAACCTCCAAGCCAGCGGGCAAGGTCTTTGAAAGAATCCACCTAGATCTCATGGGACCTCTCAAGCCGCAATCAAAGGGTGGACGCAGTTACATCGTAACCTTAGTAGATAATGCCTCAGGATACATTGGTGCCTTTCCAATAGGATTGAAGGACAAGACGCCAGACATTGTAATAGATGTGATAGAAAAAGAACATAGGAGAAGGGGATACTACCCAACCAAAGTATGCTCAGATGGAGGCTTGTAGTTTGTCAATCAAAAACTCAAGGGGTTCCACAAAAGCAAACACATACATCAGATCATATCAGAACCTTATCACCCAGAACACAATGGAAAAGCGGAACAAGCCAACAGGACCCTAATCAAATCAACAAGAACAATGCTCAAAGACAGCCACCTTCCGGCGAACCTATGGCACAAAGTGATTAACGCAAGTTCTCTCATGCTGAATCAAATCCACTGGGATGGATATCACAAATCACCTTGGGTGAGAATTCACGGGTAAAAATTACCTTCAAGATTCCTGAAACCAATTGGGAACCCGTGTGTCTATCTCCTATCCAGGCGGGTGAAAGGTCAAAAGTTTAAGGAAAGAGGGGATGAAGGAATCCTTGTAGGCTTCAACCCTTTCCTCCGCTTGTACAGAATTCTAACTAAACCTAATTCTATCATCCTCACCAAGCACGTCAAGTTTCTCAAGATGGGGAATCCCCAACACTTGAATCTTCTTCTCTCAGAGGAAGAAGTATCAGAGAACAACAATGAAAAGGCAAATGAGAACGCGCACACCAATCAACCTACAGACCCCGCCCTGTCACAAATACCCCTGCATACACAGAATACAGAGATCCAGTCAAGGATTCATCCTCAGCAGAGTCTGACAACAACAACTCTAACTCTGACTCAATGACGTTGGAGTACAGTAACCCCTATTCATAGCCAAGACTCTGGTCTGACAGCCATCAGTCCAACAGATCAGATCAGCAAAATCAATTTTCTCAAACAGAAACAACAGACTCGAGCCAGCCTCTGAGGGCCCTTTGGGACCGTTCATCCTTACAACCTCCGCAAAGGTATGGATTCTTCCACTACTACAAACCAAGAAGCTACAAAGACGCTACAACTTGTGAAGAAGGAGAAAGATGGATCAAGGCTATGGAAACTGAGCTTGGTTTTGATCAAATGCTTAGAGGTCTGGGAAGATTACAACGGACCAGAACCAATGAATCCTCTACGGAAAGTCTGGACATATAAACTCAAGGAGAACTGTCACGGTGACCCAATTGAGTACAAGTGCAGGCTATGTGTCCAAGGCTTTAATCAAATAGAAAGTTTAGATTACTTTGAGACCTTTTCCCCAACGGGGAAACCTTCTTCTCTTTGTATTCTACTTGTATATGCACTAAAATCTAAACAGAAAGTTCAACAATTTTACGTTAAGAGCATGTTTCTACACTCAAGAATAGACAAAGAAGTGATAATCCATACTCCAAAAGGTTCAAATCGGAAATCTTGTTTTCTCAAACTCAAGAAATCTCTGTATGGCTTGAAATAAGCTCCCAAGAACTGGTACAAGACTCTCACAACATTGTTCAAGGAGATTTGATTCCATGAATCAACGTGTGATCCGTGTCTCTATCTATTGGAAGATGGCCAATCAAGACTCTTGTTCCACCTGGGAAATTTGATCCTGGTGGGATATGGACAGGACTTTGAAAAGATATTCCTCAAAAAATTTGACAGGTCTGAAAGCAGAAATCCAGATACGCTATTAGGCATGAGAATACAAGTAGAGGAGGATAGCATCCTACTAAGTCAACCCAATCATATCCAACATGAGCTTGAAGAATTGGGACTATGCAACTGTAGAGATACGATCATGCCCCTCACTCAGAATTTACAACTCAAGCCTGCAACTGACAAAGAACATGAAACATTCAAGGCTCTAAATATAAAATATCAATTGGCAATTGGGATGCTCAACCACCTAGCATGTTACACACAACCAGATATTAGCTTTGCGGTATTGAGTTTAGCAAGATTCAACGTCAAGCCAGGCATTACCCATTGGAATGAATTAAAGAAAACATGGAAGTATTTGAAGAATACCAGAACTCGTTGCCTGAAACTCACCTGTCAACAAGAATCCAATCCTCTACAAGTATACTTGGACGCATCATGGGCAGAGGATCCAGACACATGCAAATCTCAAACGGGATATTTATGTATTGTATTTGGTAGTCTTGTCTCCTGGAATAGCTGTAAACAACAAAAAATAACCTGGTCATTGACTGACGCAGAGCTCAACGCGCTAGTTGAGTCATACAACAAAGCCACCTGGATAAAGGCTCTCTTAGTTGACATCTTTACGCAATCCATCAAAACCATCTCAATGAATATTGACCAGCGGTTTAGAAGACAAAATCAGAAAGTTTGGCACAAAATAAAAGACCAGGCACCTAGATCTGAAAACAAAAGAGATGAGAGAGGAACTCAAAGCCCACAACATTAAACTGACGCTAGTGAAATCCGCAGCAATGATTGCTGGCCCACTGACAAAGTCCACCTCTGCTCAAAGTATAGGCTTATTGTCTTGTTTTTTTCAGCTCTAAGTATAGCTCCATTGTCTTGTTTTTTGTTCTTTATCTTAATTCCACTAAATAGTTCTATCATCTCACCTGCCATGGAGGAGTGTTAAGTATTTGATGAAAGAGTGGAGTAATAACCACGCCTGCACAGGGACAAAACCATGAGGATGTAGATACTCTAATTCAGGAGTACCGAAACATCTCACTGAGCAGTTCTCCTCTCAAGTTCAGCTCCTAAGAAAAATCATCAGAACCTCAAGACCGCATAACCCCAGAACCACCACATAGCAATCACAACCATCCCTCCTCTCACCATCCACACCACCCATCAACTCCTTCACCATCCATCGACTCCTTTCTTCATTCTTCTTTTCCTTTTCTTTACTCTCTCATCTTCTCACATCATCTACACTTCTGATCCCTCATTCATGATGTGTGTGCCCGGTGAGATTCCAGTTTATTTTATTCTCATGATATTTCACGACTAGGATAACAACTTACAAAGGCACCGCGTCTCTCAGTCTCATCCCACTATCCTTTTCCAATGCTTCTTTGATCCTCATGTCTGTTGATTTCAAGGTCCTCAAAGCCTGATGTTGGTACCTACGCGCTGTCTTTCTTATTAAGAATAACTTCTTGATCCATTCTTTTTCATTCATCAGTTTCCAGTTTCTAGTTCAATCAATCTCAATTATCTATTAATTAACGTAAAGGGTTATCAAATTTTGAACATGATTATGTTGAGGTTTTTGAGTTCAAACCATTATGTTTAGTTTTTTGAGTTCACATCTTTATGTTGAGTTTTTTGAGTTCACATAATTATGTTGAGTTTTTTTGATTAATATTTTATTGGTAATTCATTTAAGCTTAACACATGTTGAACTATTTTTTCTTTCTGTTTTAATTCATGGCTAGTCCTTTACATTGAGGTGGACTTGATAAAATTCCACCTCAATTGACTATTCCTATTTTTTTTGTGGCTTGATATAACTTTGTGCTATTCCAATGAAAAAAGGTCAAATTGTCTTGGGCTGATCCCATCAGAACAATGCTTTTTACTTCTTATGATGGGATCAGCCCAACCCAATTTGAACTTATTTTTTTTGTGTTTTTACTTAATGGCTAGTCTGTTGAGGTGGACTTACATTTGTCCTTTTTGGGGGTTGATTGATGGACTTAATGAGATGATAAAAATCAAATGACATGAATTAAATTTATTTTCTTTAATTTAATTTAGTTGGATCTTGTTTATTCAATTCAATTTATTTTTCAGTACACAATGAAATGTTGTATTTTATTGCATTTTAAAGTATTTTATACAAACTTTACCTTGTATTGTGTTTATATTGTTCCTTTTTATATTTATTTAACCTTCTTTTTTTGGGGGCACAATCTTTTCATTTTTTTAGAATCCTTCATTGTTGATTTTTATTTTTTCATATTACCATGACTGTGTTTTCATGGTCCTAGAGTTGTGAAATTTTCACAGTTTGTTGAATTTGTTTATCATTTTTTATTATATTTGTTTTTTAATTTTTGATTTATTTTTTTGTTATGTTTTTTTTGTTCAACTTTTTTTTTAATTTTGATGTATTTTTATTTATTTTGATTTTGATTATGATTTTTATTTTTATTTTTATTTTTATTTTTATTTTTATTTTTATTTTTATTTTTATTTTTATTTTTATTTTTATTTTTATTTTTATTTTTATTTTTATTTTTATTTTTATTTTTATTTTTATTTTTATTTTTATTTTTATTTTTATTTTTATTTTTATTTTTATTTTTATTTTTATTTTTATTTTTATTTTTATTTTTGTTTTTGTTTTTATTTTTATTTTTATTTTTATTTTTATTTTTATTTTTATTTTTATTTTTATTTTTATTTTTATTTTTATTTTTATTTTTATTTTTATTTTTATTTTTATTTTTATTTTTATTTTTATTTTTATTTTTATTTTTATTTTTATTTTTATTTTTATTTTTATTTTTATTTTTATTTTTATTTTTATTTTTATTTTTATTTTCATTTTTATTTTTATTTTTATTTTTATTTTTATTTTTATTTTTATTTTTATTTTTATTTTTATTTTTATTTTTATTTTTATTTTTATTTTTATTTTTTTTTTATCTTTATTTTTATCTTTATTTTTATTTTTATTTTTATTTTTATTTTTATTTTTATTTTTATTTTGATTTTGATTTTGATTTTTATTTTTATTTTTATTTTTATTTTTATTTTTATTTTTATTTTTATTTTTATTTTTATTTTTGTTTTTATGTTTATTTTTATGTTTATTTTTATTTTTATTTTTATTTTTATTTTGATTTTTATTTTTATATTTATTTTTATTTTTATTTTTATTTTTATTTTTATTTTAATTTTTATTTTTGTTTTTATGTTTATTTTTATGTTTATTTTTATTTTTATTTTTATTTTTATTTTTATTTTTATTTTTATTTTTATTTTTATTTTTATTTTTATTTTTATTTTTATTTTTATTTTTATTTTTATTTTTATTTTTATTTTTATTTTTATTTTTATTTTTATTTTTATTTTTATTTTTATTTTTATTTTTATTTTTATTTTTATTTTTATTTTTATTTTTATTGTTATTTTTATTTTTATTTTTATTTTTATTTTTATTTTTATTTTTATTTTTATTTTTATTTTTATTTTTATTTTTATTTTTATTTTTATTTTTATTTTTATTTTTATTTTTATTTTTATTTTTATTTTTATTTTTATTTTTATTTTTATTTTTATTTTTATTTTTATCTTCATCTTTATTTTTATTTTTATGTTTATGTTTATGTTTATGTTTATTTTATTTTTTTTGTTGCCCATAACTCTGGAGTTGTTAAAAAGTTATGAATGGCCAACCAGGACTTGAAATGGGTTGTGTGGCCCGGATCACAACCTATCTGAGTTGTGAAAGGCTGTTCACAACTCTGTGGGTTGTGGGGGGCCCCACACAACTCACAAGTTTTTTGAACCATGCCACAAAACCCATTTCAAGTTTTTTAAGGGTTGTGTAGGGTTTTGAATTTATAATAACCCAATCAGTCCTTGTAAAATGTATTTTTTTATCCTTAGTAAAAATCTGTTGAAATCACATCAAAAACATCAATTTGTTTTCAAAAAAAAAATTATTTTGATTTATGTAACTCATTGATTTCCTTCTCACATCCAACAAAAGAGTTTTGATTCTCTCAAAAAATAGGTATATCTAGAAATTTCATACGTTTTATTTTTTTTGGTAAGGTTTTATTCACATCGCACAAAAATTTACAATATTTCCAAATAAATTAGAATTTATTATCAATCTAATTCTTTTATATCAAATGAATTTTTCTTTCTTACAACCAATTTCAAATTGGGATTCTTTGAAAAAACTGATATCTTTTGTTTCATATTAACTGAATTGGTGCCAATAATTTGATTCTTCAGACATTTCTACGCCAGAAAGAGCCCACAGGGGGTCTGGGGGCCTTATTTTGGCCCCCCAAGGCCTGAAACAATGCTCAAAGATCTCAAATAGCCCCAGAATACCTCAAAAGGGATATTTTTTATGACCCTAGAAATCCCTTGAGCAATAAAAGGCATGCTCACATCCTCAATGAACATATTTTCCCACCCCAGGAAGTCTCTTAAACCTTCAAAAGGTGTTCCGAAAATCAATTATCTATATGCAGGCAATTTTTCAATTGATATATCTTCAAGAATTTATAAATTTCCTGGAGTTATAAAACATTCAAAAAATTCTTAATTTGTTAAAAAAATGCACTATATTCATGCATTCTTTTTAAAAGGGGATAATTTCAGAAAAAAAATGCAAAATCATGCCTTTTTCAAACAAATATGGGCATTACGTAGCTCTGGAGGCATGAACTAAGCCTAGTTAATACTAAAAATTTGGCTTAGAATGAGGAAAAGGGGGGAAACAGATATTTTTGATGGAAAGACAAAAATAATCTGTGTAAACATTGGCCAAACATGTTACCAACAGGTAAATACATGGGAAAGTGACAAGAATGGTTGAAAAAAATGTAATTAAAATTTTAAGATTCCATGTGGGAATTTTTGGAATGAGGGGAATCAAGAATTTTAGAGGGGAGAGCTGGGGAGAAACTTCCTGATAAAAAACAATTAGGATGATCTGGTGGAGATTGAATGGTAGGAATGGAAGATATTGTAACAGGCACTACCCCCAGTAATGCTTTTGGACTGAATCTTAGTGAAGTGAAAGGCTTTTTAGTTGCCCTAAAATATTTTGTATAGGCAGAACCCAGTAATACCAATAAAAATTTGAATCATAAATTAATTTTCTATCCATTGGTAGAAGTTCAAGTTTTCTGTGGATCTAGTGGCTGTGCCTGAAAAAAGTTATTTTCAGAGGGGAAAATCCACTTCCAAGGCATCAAAAAGGCTTAATTTATTCAAGAAAACTTTCTCCAAGACTGGAAAAGGAGGTTTTCCAACCAGCAGAGGGATCTTTGAAGAATTGTGATTTTGCCTTTTTATATAAAGTGATTCTCAAGATTCAGTGGGTTAAGCATTTTTTTCGAATTTTTTCTAGGCCCTTATAGGGTTTTTATTCAGTTCCTGGGTGTAAATTAACAGTTGGAGGATGTGGATGGAACCCTCCTGAAGCAGAACCCTGTGGTGGCTCATAAAAAGAAACTCTGTTTCCAGGTTTTGACAAATTTTGAAAAGATGGAGAAATTGGAAAATGAGGACGGGGATATGGTTTATGGTCATGGCAGGATGAGTTTAAAAGAGTTTAAAGTGGGTTTCTTTGATACAAAAAAGACCAGAAAGCCATTTTTTGTTTGAGATCCAGGTTCCAGATAAATTTTTGGGAAAAGTTTTGAATTTGGGGAAGGAGAATGGGAGATTAGTTGTGGAGGTTGTAGTAGCATGAAAAAAATGATGTCAGCTTGCAACTATGTACAGAGCAAACTTTCAAAGTAACAACAATCACAAAAAAAAATAAAAATGATTTATAAAAAAATTGAAGGAGCAGGAAATACATAAAAATCAATACAGATTTGGATCTATTACCCAAAATTGGGTAGGGTCACCCCCTGAATCCACCCCACAATTCTCACTCCTCAAAATTTTAATTAACATTATTAAATTGGCCTAAACCCCACAACACCACTATCATGATTTTTTGCTATTTTTATACTTCACCTTTGTTTTCACATATAGGTTTTACCCCTAAAATTCAATCAGAATTGAGGTTTTGTTTATATTTTAGCAGTTACACACAGAATTGGTTTTTTCAAAATTCCCACACGCAGCTTGCAGGCTCCAAACTTGCCTTTCATGAATGAATCAGCCAAACTCTTGCATGCATTTTCCAGAATCCCATTTGAAAATTCTGCACATAAGATTCCTGCATGCAGAAGAGCCTTCCCTGCGCGCAGCTGATCTGACAGGCACACATCAAATACACAAAGTACCCAAAACAGTGGCAGGAACCACACTGACCTACTACAACCCACATGGATCATCCCTTCACATGTAAGAAAATGACATAGGCATATAGGATGGTCTAAAAATGTGATTTATGAAATTAAAACATACAAAATCAAATTATTAAATATTTAAATTTGAAAAAAAAATGATAAGGATCAGCACAATATTAACAAATCCAGATCTTTGAGAACCACAGAACATACCAAGGCATCAGCATAAAAATGATTAAAAATTACCAAAGTGATCAGCAAATTTCATGAAGTCAAAAAAAGTATATCACTGATCCCTTTAGTCAAATAAAAATATTATTAAATCAAATCACATTCAGGATCATCAATTTGAAAAATTAACAGATCCTGTCACAAAAATCATGCACAGATCGCAGAGATCCAGGATCAGCTGAGTCATAGCACCAAGGGGAAGTGCTAAATCAGCTCCGGCTGGATTTATAGCCTAGCCTATGATCCCTACCCTCTCTACATGCCCTGAAAAAGATCCCTTCAACCCAAAAAGGAAGCTATACAATACCTCTTTGGCTCTTTTCCCAGAAGAATTCATCATTTATCATCAAGAAAATTTGACATTGGTGATCATGTTCTTATAAAGAGATAAGAAACTTTTTTATGGCCTCAGTCTGCTAGTATTATTTTTAATGCACCACCATTATCATTGTTCTCATTGAAGATAAATCATCAAGCACCCCAGCTTTTACCTGAAACCATTCAACTGTGAAAAAATGAAGGTTCCCTGTGATTAATTTCTAAAAGAATCAGGTTATTCCCCTCCTGCCTTGGGTTTTTTGCTGTTTTGATGGCCATTATAACATTTTAGTGGGTAATAATTGCTTCTGGTTAAAAAAAAAGGATCCCATCTTCCAGGATACAAGTTCCAAATTTTATATCCTTAAGAGAAGTTTTAATGAATGCCAGTCTTTATAAACTTTGTCTCCTCTTTTAACCATTATTTATCCATTACATTGAAAACCATTAAACCAAAACATTTAAAACTGGCACTGACTACAATCATATGTACCCTTTTGGATTCTTTACATTTTTTATTTATAAAAATATTATTATTCTTTCCCCGCATAATTCTCTGTAGCTATAAGACTGCAAGGTTCCTATCATCAGAGATCTGAAAAATGATTTAAATTTCTGGCAAGTTCCATCAAGTAATCTATATTCAAAACTCTGCCAAATCTATTATTGAAGATATCTTCATTATTCAAACAAGTGTTTTTTGCACATTCACTGTGTGAAATGCACGTTAACTGTGCACTGGAGCTTTTTCAAAGCTTAATCTGAGCTTGAATGAAGCTTAGCCTGAGTTTTGTTGTAGATTTTGCCCAAGCTCCTTGATTTAACTTGCTAGCCAGTGCCATCAGATTTTTCTCCAGGCCATTATTGGGTATTTGAGTTTTTTAATTTTCTCATTTCTTTTTTAATTTGTGGTTTTGGTCTTTTTACTGTGGTTCTTTGAAGTTAATTCTTTGGACCAGTCATGCTGCATTTCTCAATTTTTTTTTGGATTGCAGCACTGGAGGTTTTTTTCTGATCAAAACTCATGGGGAGCGTAGTTGGAGAAATACTTTTATCATTTAGTATGAATTAAAAAAAAAGTTTTCTTTTAATAGAAATTTTGATTTTTGAATAAATGAATGAATACAGTCTTAATACCAGATATAGTTTAAAATTTTAAAATAAATTTTATTCTCAGTCCTTTTATCTAGTCTTGAGTTTTTTTTTATTTCATAATTAAACCCTCTGGAGTTGTTGGAGTATATCCATATATCCATATCTCCATATCTTCTTCTTCTGTCATTTTCTATATTTTATATTCTTCCTGTTTTCTTTATGACTCTACTCTCCCTCATATTTCTCTTTTTAAAATTTCCTCTATGTGTCTCATTATTCCATTTTCTTTCTATGTCACACACTGAACATATCAAAACTCTCACCACTTAATCTCTAGACTTGCGCTATTTCTTTCTTTCACACTGAAAATTCATTGTACTCTTACCATTTCACACTACCCGTGACATCCAATTGTAGTGCCTCTACCTGAGGACAGATCTTGAGAAAAGTAGAAGGACTTCTTTCCTCATCCTTCTACTTTACTCCTCATCTCTGTTATTCCTCAGCTCAACAGGTTATGAGCCCAGAGCCGCTCCAGTAAAACAAAACAGAAGGATCCGGTAAACTTTTGTTACCGTTAAAAGGACCGCAATGGTAAAAAAGTCAAAACTTGCATCCAGTCCTCAAGACACCATCAATTATCCCTTTAAATTCCCCTGGGTCCGAATCAAACTACCTCAATTGGGCAATGATTCTGAGGATACATTTTCAAGCTTCTGGCGTTGGTTATCTCCTTACAAACAACTTGCAGAAGGGTGAAACCTGGTCAAAAGACAATCTAGAATTATGCTCAATTATATCCAGGTCGATTGGACCCTCAAATTTCCAATTCATAAGAAAGCATGAATAGAGTGCAATCGGAATGTGGAAATCACTCCAAGAAGCACATCAAGAAAACTCCTCTCAAGGCAGAATGTACTGGCTCCGTAAACTCCTCCTGACCAAGCTGAATGACAAAGATATGACAACCCATCTTTCCAAGATAGTTTCTTATGGCAAAAAACTTTCATCCCTCATCACTCCTGAGAATCCACTCACAGCTCAAAATTTGCAATCCATGTCTATTCTCTTATCCCTTCCCAAAAATTGGCTGGGATGGGTCTCTGGCATGATGAATGAGGAATCAGTGCCCTCATCAAAATTGATCAACGCGCTAAAGCAAGAAAATATTAGAAGGCAAACTAGAGATGAAGACAACTACTCAATAAAATCTGCTAAAAACCTGAAAAACAACCCATGATTCCAAAATTGATGCAATTGGGAGACTCAAGGCGTTCCAAAAACGTACTTTTGCATTAACTTCAAAATAGAGGGTCACTCATTCTCAAGATGCCCCAAAGTCCTCAAAGCTCTATAATACTCTAAAAAAATAGAAAATCTCAGAAAAATTGTCCATCTAGTTCTAGACAAGTCAAAGCAAATCTGACAAGACCAAAAGAAAAATCCAATGATAATGATGAAAATGAAAATTTCACTGACTTCAAACTCATCATTCACGCAGGGTTTGCATACTGCAATCTCACCAAGTCAGTTCAAACTCATGGCCATGATTTCAACATGGAATCAGGATGTTCCTTATTGATGACTTTGTACAACTGGCAAGTAAACAAAAAGAAACCTAACTCCACCTCCATCCAACTTGCAGACGGAACAAACATATCTTCAAACAATGAGGGTTTTCTTTCACTCCCGTTTGCAGCCGTCCAATCCTTAGTAGTCCCAGACCTCCACAAACCCTTGCAAGAATTTCTATTTTGAGTGTTTGTGACGCCGATTTTTGTTTTAATTTCTCATCCAATACTTGCAAGATTTTTGACAATTTGGTCTCAAAAACAAACACTTCACCGGTTGCCAGCAGGTACAGGAAGGGTAACCTCTATTATCTCCCTCAAGATAAAGTAAGCTGCAAGGAATAAGTCCTCTATGCCATTTTGCAAACATCTGATAACAGTCTTTTTTGCTATCACCACAGACGTTCCCATCTGAACTTGAAATCCCTGAGAAAAATTCTCAAATCCAAAGACATTCATCCCGATTCCAAAAACAAATCCAAAATCCAAAGGTGCACAACATGTATCAAATCAAAAATGACAAGGACTCCCTTTTATTCCCAACTGAGCTACAGATCCAAGCAACCAGGAGAGATTATTCATTCAGACCTATTTAGATTTGACACTACATCAAGAGAAGGCTACAAATATTTTATCACCATCAAAAATTGCTCAAAGGCCTTATTTGCATACCTGTTGTGTCAGAAATGGGATGCCTTTGAATCAACCAAGCTTTTTTTCTCCTTCTTTGAAAATCAATTTTTCCACTCTATCAAATGCCTCAGAGCGGAAAACAGGGGGGAATACCTAAACAATTAAATGTCATCTTTCCTTGCTGAAAGAGGTGTCCAACATGAACCTGGACCTCCTCAATCTCCTCAGCTTAATGGTGTTGCGGAAAGCTCTAACAGAAAAATTCTCAACCTAATTTGCTGCTCTCTTTCTGCCTCTAACCTCCACAAATCTTTCTGGGCTGATGCCCTCAGGCACTCCCTTTTTAGTTTCAACTCCTATCCCTTTAAAATCCCTTGCGGATTCACCTCACCAAACTCGATACTTGCGGCAGAGGACATTTCTATCTCCTATCTCCATTGGTTTGGTTGTCTCACTTGGTACAAGATCCCAGAGGCTAACCGGACCAAACTCTCTTCCAAAGGTTGGGCTTCAGTTCTCCCCTCCTATCTCCCTCAAGGCAATGGTTATAGTCTCCTTGATCTATGCAGCAAGAAAGTGATTAAATCCAGAGACTGCATCTTTGACAACTCAACCTTCCCATATGGTCAACCTCTCCAGAAAGCTGATGCAGAATCATCCCCCAGCCCCATTGCCCTGCCCTGGCCCCATCTTCCTTCAACTTCTCACCCTTCCTCTTCCTCTGATTTTCCAGATCCACCAACCCCTCCTGCTAACAATTGTTCTATTCCCCTCTTGTCTTTCCCTTCACCTCTGTGCTCAGACTCAGTCAAACCACCAGTTTCCCTGGTCCTCCCCCCTGCTGTTGAATCTCATCTTCAGCCTCTCTCCACCAGTCCTGCCATGTCCGATGACTTGGAAATCCTGCCTCCTGTTTCACTATTGCCAGTCTCCTCTTCCCCCTCCCCTTCTCCCATCCTTGGCTCTCCCTTTCACTCCCCACCCCACTTCCTCTCCCCTCCACCCGCAACGCGTCGGTTGACTAGACCAAAGCGCCCTCTGTCATGCTTTGGGACGTACTCCCGCTCTGCCTCCGTCAAAGATGAAATCTGGGAACCTAAAACGTGGAAACAGCTTCTTAAGTCGCATCACCAACGTTGCTGGATTATCTCAGCTCACAAGGAACTTTCCTCTCTCTAAGGTATGAAGACCTGGACACTTGTTCCCCCTCCAAAAGGACGGAAGATCATCTGGTCCAAATGGGTTTTCAAGGTGAAACATCGTCCCAATGGCTCAATCCTCAAGCTCAAGGCGCGCCTGGTTGCCATGGGCTTGACTCAGGTCCACGGTTTGGATTTCTTGGAAGTCTTTGCTCCCACTCTGCGTCTGGAAACCCTTTTTCTTCTCCTTAGCCTGCTAGGCACAAGAAACTGGGTTGGTCGGCAAGTTGATTTCAAGAAGGCCTTTCTAAATGGTTGCCTGGATGAACCGGTGTACATGTCTCAACCCCCGGGCTTCAAAGATCTGATCCAGCCCAACTGGGTCTGCAAATTCTCCAGGGAAATCTGTGGGCTGAAGCAATCTCCCCGCCAGTGGAACATTGAGCTGAACGCCTCCCTCTTGTCTTTAGGTCTTTCTTGCTCCTCGTACAATCCATCGCTTTACTTTAAGGTGACTGATGGGGCTCTATTGGGAGCTCTCATGGCACATGTTGATGATCTGGCAATTGTTGGCACCCCCAACTTTGTTTCTTCTTTTGTATCTTCCATTGGCCAACGTTTCAAGATTGGCTCCAACAATGATCTAAATCTCTTTCTGTCATTCTCTATCCGCCCCAATCTGACAAATAAAATGGTTTTTCTGGATCAATCTCACTATATCTCATCCATTGCCTCCACTTTTCTGCCCCCTAACTATTTGCCCACCAGGTCCCCAACGAGCATGTTGTTCCAAGCTCTGCAAAATGGGAAGCCTTGAAACTATAAATTTCTCAAGTCTTTTGGATGCGCGGTTTATTCTCTCATACCCAAGGCCAAAAGAAACTTCAAGCTAAACGTGACTGGTGCTAAAGGAATTTTTCTAGGGTATGTCAACAACTTCTCATTCTACAAGGTTCTTGATTGTCAAACCAAATCAGTGCACATAAGTGCAAATGTAACCTTTCTTGAAGAAGTCCTTTACTAAAGACTAGAGAACTCTTCTGAAGACTTCTCACTTCTGTTTGATTTAACACACATGGTTGACCAGAACACCTCTCCTCTCTCTCCTCTCGCTGCTTCCCCACATTCTGTTCCAACTTCCCCTTCAACCTCCACTGCCAGCAGACCCGCCACCAATACTGCATCCAGCTCCTCCCGCAACTACAGCAGGGTCTCTGCTCAAAACATCTTGCCTTATTCTTGATGTGATGCAACTCCTCCCATTCCGGAAATGAATCTAAAGGATGCTCAGTACCAGGACCCAAAGACTCTGTTTGAAGCTCTCCAAATTCCTCACAAATTTGAATGGATTGCGGCAATGGAAAAGGAAACATTGAATCTGGAAACTTACAATTTCTGGGAAGAATGCAATCCTTCTAGCTCCATCAATCCACTGAAGTGCATCTAGGTATTTCAAACCAAGCGGGATAAGGACAATAAAATCATCAAATTCAAGGCTTGTCTCTGTGTACAGAGGTTTCATCAAGATTTTGGGGTTGACTACACCAACGTCTTTGCCCCAACAGATGATAATTCTTCCCTTTGCCTCCTCATCTCTCATGCTGTTCAGAAGGGGTACAAGTTTCACCAACTGGATGTTAAATCAGCCTTCCCTAATGCTCCCCTCAAGGAAACTATCCATGTACAAGTTCCCTTGAATGTTCCTGTGTCTCCCGGAAAGACCCTAAAACTGAAGAAAGCGCTCTATGGATTGAAACAAGCGCCTCAGATATGGTATGCCACCCTAAGCAATTGGCTCATCCAAGAAGGATATTGCCAAAGTAGAGCTGACAAGTGTGTCTTCTGGAAGGACAATACTTACCTGTATGTTCATGTTGATGACATTGCAATTTTTAGCCCTGAACCTCAACTGTTCATCAAAGCCATTAGCAAACGCTTCAAGACAAAGGATCTTGGACCTTCCAAGCTATTACTTGGGATGAACGTACAGCAATCATTGAACTCAGTGCATCTCAGTCAAGGAAACTATATCTCCACACTAGTGGATTGGTACAATCTTCCACAACACAAGCGCTTCTCTACCCCATTTAAACCATTTGGGAAACTCTTGCCATCCACTGAATCCAAGCCCAATCACTTCCTCTCAACTGGTCTCAATTATCAAAAACTTTTGGGTGAGCTCAACTACATAAGCTGCAACACCAGACTGGATATCACTTTCACAGTCAACTATCTATCTCAATTCCTCAACAAACCCTGACAAAGGCACTTTGATGTGGCCATCTTGGCACTCAGCTATCTGCAGTTCACCAGTGGTATTGGTCTTTTCTTCTCAAAGCAGGCAAGTGAGGGGCCTGTCCCTTACATCAACACTGACTGGGCAACCTGTCCTTCCACGCGGCACTTGATCAGCGGTTTTGCGGTTCTCTTCAGTGGAAACCTCATCAGTTGGAAGTCACGGAAGCAACATACAGTCAAAATGTCAACTACCAAGGCTGAATACCAAGCGGCAATTGAGGCTGTAAATTATGTGCTGTGGATAAAATTTCTGGCAGAGGAAGTATGGGAAAAACCAATTGTAGGGCCCATAGCTGTTCACAAAGACAAAAATGGTTGCGTCAAACTGGCCTTGAACACTGTTAACCACGCCGGTTTCAGAACAAAACACATGGACTTGAGGTTTCATTTTCTGCGGGAAGAGGTGAAAAAGGGCACAGTCATATTCAAAGGGATTGAATCTAAGAGCAATCCGGCTCATTTCCTAACTAAACTGGTATTGCGTCTGGCGCTTGCTCACCAACTGAAGTTTATCAATGTAAGGTACTACTCAACCAAAGACTGAAGCCAGGGAGGGTGTTGAAAGAAATTATACTGATGCCTTCATCTTTGTGTCCCTTCATCTATCAGTTACTTTCATTTAGAAATTTCATATATTTTCATCTATCTCTTCCTCTATTTCTTGTGTATCCTCTATCTTCTGTTTTTCCCACAACAACTCAAATCTAACTCCTCTTGGCTTGCTGAATCTGGCATATTGAATCTGACTTGACTAACTGTCCAGTGTGCTTACTTCATTTCTATGTCGTTTTTAAGATTCTGTCTCTGATTCCACTCACCTATTCTATTCTTCATCTATCCGCACCTCTGGGTGTGCTGCTTAGTGCTCTCTCTGTGCACTCTCACTTGTCTGCTACTCTCATCTGTAACGGGCTCTCGCGGGGTGTTTCAACTTTTCTTCTTTTTCTCAAATAGTCCTGGCCTCTCTTGATCTCTTTTCTTTTCTCATAAATCTTTTATTCTTTTCTCATTACTACTCTTATTCTTTCTCATGCCTCTGTTCCACTCAATACTCAATCTTCCAAGTCTCATTCCAACCTGACCTCAAATAGTCCTTGCCTGGTAAGATGTCACCTTCTCCAATGTCCTGGATGTTCTCCTAATCTGATTCTTGTTTCATTCAGTCTATCTTCTTGTGATCTTTATCCCATCTGCCTCCATTACATCAATTTCTGTCCCGCTCCACAAATCTCTTCTAGCATCAATCTAGCCGCCACTCTTAACATTCATCTCCTGCCAAGCTGTAAGATTCTGCTCTATCTTTTTGTTTATCTTTATCATTTTCTTTTTCTATTCTTCTGATTCCTATTTTCTCACGTCTGTCTTTTTTTCTTCTTTATTCAGCCAATGCTGGTTCTAAGTTGTATTGAAATTCAACCGCATGCTTATAAGTCATAACTCTTTATCTACTAGTCACAATCTCAGAACCTCAGGATGTATTCTTTGTGCGCTCCATGAGTTTTACCATCTGCATCCTGGTGTCTGAAGCTGGTGAGCTATTTATGTTTCTTCTCTGCCATTTCTTTCCAAGTCCTCCACCTATCTGATATCATCTTTCTACTGCTTTCCAGATCCTCCTCTACTGCTAGTCTTTTTTGTGCTCATCTGTTCCTGTGAATTTTTAGAGACTTTTCTTTATAGGATCTCAACAACATGTATTTAAGAAACCTGCAATTAAAAATGATGGGTTTGGTCCAAAAAAATGGCGGGTTTCTAATTTTGGGTTAGCTAACTCTGATACGCCCTAATATATATATAAAATATATGTTGGAGTGGCAGGGCCTTATAGCCAAGCTGCAAAGACAGAAGAAGGATAAGAAAAATCACTTTTGTATTATCAAATCCTTTAGCTACCTGTTTGGGATGTGCACTGATGGGTAATACCTATTAATGGGGATAAAAAGATTGTTCAGCAGTTTAAATTGATAAAACATGGTTGGGGATGGATATTATTAATCAGGCTAAAGCCATAAATCACTTACTTATCTCTTATAAGTATTTGATTACCTTTTCAAGGTGTCTGGATATAAATATAACTGGGTCTCTGGGTATAAATATCCTCAAAAGGGCTCTTTATTTATAGCTTTTTGAGTCCCAATTCTGTCCTTCTGGGGGATACAGTGGCTCAAAGGGACGGGTGCTAAAGCTAGCAGGGTAATCAGTGGTAGACTGTCACACGGGTAAAATCTAATTCCACAGGGTATGGGAATTATTCTACCTTTTGATTGATGTTTAGACGTGTGAATAACACTAATCTATCCACACAATTTATTATTTAATTAATTATCCTTAGTGAATATTCCCAGGATTTTAATAAGTTTTCTTAGTAGACATTCCTACGGGTAATCTGATGTCAAGTGGATTTTCATTTTGTATTAGCTGATGGTAGTAAAATCATGATATTGATTTTACCCCTTATTTTCAAAATTCTGTTGATTTACTCAAAATAACTGATTAAAAAAATTAGCTATGAGAATTCATGTAATATTTTTAAATAATCCGTTCCCTTAGTTTATCACGGAAATACTGATGTCTGAAAGCTATCACAATTGTATATTTAAATTTTTTTAAGATATTTTACAAATAGTAGTTATCTTATTTTGTCATGCTTGGTATTTTTAATTATATTTTATAAAAAAATACGTAGGAAGTTTATTAAAGTATTTTTATATAATTTTTTGTATTCTTCAATTATCTACTATCTACGGGACATTTATTTCATATGTAGTATGTCTCCGTCTAGGTTGTAGCACATTTACATGGTACCTAGGCTTCCAAAGCCATCTGTCACTCTGTCAGTCCGTAGTCCCGCCGCTCCGTACCTTTCAGATGCCTGGGGCTGCATACAAGGCTTTTCAGGGTATGCAGAAAGTGTGGCAGTGCTGCTGCTCAGCCGTGCGCAGATGAGTTGGTTGCCGCGGCTGCGTGCGTGAATTGTGAAAAATCACATTTCTGCCCGTAACTCCTCCAAATCACAGAATTCGTGGATTCTATCAAAAAATTCACTGTGAAACCTATAGGTGGGTTTTCATGTGAAATATAAAAATTTCCAAATGCCAAGGCTGTGTATCTTTCCAAATCTTTATAATTCATTTAAAAATATAAGCAGTAGGAAATTGAGTTAGGTTTAGGTGAGTGAACCTACCTTCATTTTCATGTAGATTCATAATTTGAAATAATATTCCAAATATTATTTCTGCTTTAATAAGATTTTTATTTATTTATTTTATTTATGTCATTTTGTTACTTTTTTGCAGCTTGCTCTGCAATAGTAACAAGATGACAATCTTGCTCAGTAAACCTGCCCAGAAATTGCGTTGGTGGTCTCAAATCTGGCAGGTTTTAACTCCAAACCTGGCATGAACCATTGGAGGGAATCATGCAAGTTCTGGAAGTACCTCAAGACTACCAAGAACCTCAAACTCATCCTCAGTTATAATCCCGGGGAGGGAATGATTTTTGGCTATAGTGACGCTAGGTGGGGAGACAATCCAACCTTGAGGAAATCCAAAACTGGATTCATTGTCTTTCAATATGGCAGTCCTATTTTCTGGAACTTCTGCAGGCAAAGAAATGTCACCTACCCTTCTACAGAATCTGAACTCAATGCTATCCTTGACTGCTTCCTCAAGCTCAAGTGGATTACCCACTTAGTAAGTGAAATTTATCTATCTCCCAAGATCAAGCCCATTATATACATTGACAACAAAGGGCTGGAAAACAAAATCAAACGCTTTGGGTTGCACTATAAATCCTGTCATATCAACATCAAGACCAAAGGCTTAAGAGAAGATTACAACAATTAAGAGTAAAATCTTTCTCTCATCTCTACATAATAAATGTTTGCAGACTCCTTAATAAAGGCGTCTAGTATTAACTCCCTCCACCTCCTTCAAAAATCTATTTCTTCCCTTTTTGACTGTCAGCTCTCTGATACCAGGAACCTTGCAGTCCTTTAGCTACAGAGAGTGATAGAAGAATTTGGAGCAATAATATTCCAAAGAGTAGACACTTTACGGCTCCAATAATGGTATGGTAAGAGCAAGTGCAAGGTTTAATTGGTTTGGTTATAAATATTTTAAATATAATATAAAAAAAGAGGGGCCACAGTAATATACTACTGGGGATCTTTACAGACTAGCAACCTCTCTTCAAGGGGCCTCCTTAGGCAGTTTTAAGAACCTTGAAATAAATATGGGTGCCTTAGAAAGGACTTATTCCACTAATGGCCGGGCTTAACAGCACAAGTGGCCTAGACAGGAAGGGAAACACTCACTCTGAGCACTTGACCACGAAAATCCTGGAATAATTGGAAGGGTTTCAGAGCAGATGGGGTAGATTGCTTGACTAAACTTCAATGGTTGATTGGTTAATAAAGTTAAATAATACTACTACAGACTAAGTCATAAATCACTTGCTTATCTTCATATAAGCACTTGATTAACAATGACACTGTGTCTTATTGATAATAAATAATTCCTTATAACTGATAACTGATTGGGAACAGAAGGGCAAAAAGAGCCTGTTTAAATATTCTTTTTTGGGTGCTTGAGGGCCTCTAGAAGGGGTACTAGCCATGGGCTGAGGCTAGGGGGGCAGTCAGGGCAAGATTGGCACGTCCTAAAGGTGCTGTTAGCCTTCTGGCCTTAGATCTGTCAAGTAACAGCTCCTTTTTAGCTGCAGGATCTGTTAATCAATAGATTAGTAATTTTGCTGATCCTGCACTGATCCTCAATTTGTACTGTAAGTACTGGTCCAAAGTGAGCAGACGAGAATTTTTATTGATTCTCCATCCTCTGCTGATCCTGTATGTAATTTTTAATAATTTTTACGACCACTCCTTATGTAGTTTTGTGGTCTTTGAAGGTTCTAATCAACTTATTTCGTGGTGAGTCTGGATCTTTATTAAAGTAATGAAAAAATACTAAAAATTGGTTAATAACTAATTTTAATTGATTTTTAAGGTTTTTGAACTATAATCCATGCTTGTGTGGTAGCTTTACATATTTATTGTAGATCCTACTATATTGTAGCTCCTCTGAGAGGTACCTGGATGTCAAACTGATCACAGCAGGAGGCGCGGGGATCAGTCCATTCAAATGCACGCGGGGACTGATCTGCTGCTCAGATGCGCGCGGGGGACTGTACCGCTGCGCGCGTGACTAGGTCACGGGATTACCTGCGCAGGAGTTCAGTTGCGCGGGAGTCCAGCGCTGTAGGGACGCGGGGCTGCGTGCGGGAGTTTGGGTACGCGGGAGACCAGCGCTGTAGGGACCCGGGGCTGCGTGCAGGAATTGTGACAAAACACAATTTCCCGTGTAACTCCTAAACTACACACAACACCTGGATTTCTACTGAAATTTAGGTGTGAAACCTATACATGACATATCATGTGAAATATTAAAATGGCCAAAAGGTGCCATACTGGTGCCGTGGTCATTTACCATTTTCTATTAAAAAATATAAGGAGTAAGAATTCAAGGGTGGGGTCAGTGAGTGACCCTACCTTATTTTGGGTGGGGAATCCATTTCTGCAATAATATTTATTGATTTCCTACTCCTTCATTTTATAATAATTTTATTTATTCATTTATCTTTGTTCCTTTTAATTTTGTTAATATTATTATTGTTGTTGCTTTTTCAGGTTGCTCTGTGCTAAGTAGCAGGCTGACATTGACAACCAATCATAAGTCTCCTCTTGTCACCTTACTAGTCACAAGGGGTGTTGAGATCTTTTTTTGCCTACCTTCCATCTCCTGCGCTCCCGCAGGGTGAGGAGACTCCAACATAAGATTCCTCACTCTAGATCTAATCCTTCCTTAAGCTTCTTCTGTCTATCTGCTTCCATACTCTACTCTTCTTTGCACTCTACTCTTTGTTTCTCTTCTTCTGCCTGCCTGCTACCAATACTCTCTTCTTCTTTTCTTCTGTTTCCTTTCTCCTTTTATTTTTGTCTTTCTTATTTTATTTCTTTCTTCTTCATGTCTCTCAAAACTCTCCTCTTCATACTCATCACCATTGTCCTTGTCTAATCCTTCAAAACTCATTTCTCAATATCTGTATTGTAAGAAGAATTGCTATTCATGATCTCATTTCCTGGAATAACCTGACAACTTTACCTCAAATCTAGGCTCCAACAGATTGCTCCTATTCCAAGTCTCAGTCATGAATATTCCCACTCTGCTCTACCTGTCTGATCTCTCTTAATCTTTCTATCTCCGCTAGCTGTTGGTATCTCTCTCTCTGCTTCATTCTCTCAAGTCTCTCCGCTGTCTTCTCTGTGTTGTTTCTAACCTTGAAATCTAGTCTGTTGGTTTTATTCCTCTGCCTCAAAACTTCAAATCTTGTCACATGGAACCTCATGAAGAACTCATTCCAGCCATTGATGAAGAGCACAAACAATTTCTGGATCTTGGGATATAATTGATATCATTCACTAGACATCTGAAATTCATAGCTAGTTGAACTAGACCCAGCTTCTCCAGTTCCAATAGTTGTCCCAGAATTACTCACTGGGATCACCTAAACATGTGTGGAGATATGTAAATGCAACCAAAAATCTGTCCCTTAATCTCTATTCTTCGCGGTTAAAATACAAAATTGAATGCTAAAGCAACTCCAAAATTGGAAATAATCCCTTGACTATATAGATTCATTCTGGCTTCATGATTCTTCTGTAAAGTGTGTAAAAAAGAGGAGTGAAATCCCTCATTTGTCCCAGAGATTTTGAAGTTATTGGCCCTTGCATCTGTAAGGAGCTGAGCCCCCTATTCAACCAGAAAGCAGAGTGAAAGAGAGAGTGATAGAATGAAGAAAGATATTTTGGTATTTCCTTCCTTCCTTCCAAGTGTTGTGTAAGCTGGTTTCCTATGTTATATATCCTATACAAAACATGGAGTTGAGAGTGAGGTATTAGTACCGTGCTCTCACTCCTAAACTTTTACACAAACAACTGAAAACTGTTAAAATTCTTCAATTAAAAAAAAAGCAATGTATTAAATCTGATGTAGTCACTTTGCAGAGTATACATCAACAAAAGGATGAGTTATCTCAATTTGTATAAATCATTGCAGCCAGAGAGACATGGCCTGGAGGTATCCCATTTGGGATAACTCCTATAGTTTCATGAATACAGTCTGGCCTCGTCTCTGCCTTTTCCCTCCATTCTTCAGTCACTCTACCATCCACAAACCTCCAAAAAACAGTTGGAAAAGGCCATCCACCTCCCTTAAGCTACCAATCTTAGGAAGAAAAGCAAGAAAAATCAATCCAAGGATAAAAAGGAACCCTACTTCCATCAGCTTTCTGCGGATCAACTTTGATTGACCAACTTCCAGCCAGAAAAAGAAATCAAGCAGACAACAGACCGCCTGATCAAAAAAAAATCAATTATCAGCCTCAAAACCCCATAGCTACCAATGCAAGTTCCTCAGAGACCCCAAGACTGACCTCTAGCAAACAGATACAGAGCAGGAAAGACCAATTTGACTTCCTGACACAGACAGACAAATACTGACCAGAGAGAACAGACAGATCAAAAGAACCACAGAATGCCCCAGCCAATCTGGTCTGAATTGTATTTAATCTCTCATCTTCTTTGCCTTGAACTGAAGACCCTGTCTCAGTACTGATTTCCATCCTTTATCTTTCCTTCATGCTCTATCTGTTCTTTTGAATGTATGTAGAACAAAACACAAATTCCTTGCTTGTTTTATAAAAATAGAAATGAGATCAAAGTTCAGGATAAAGATTCCTGTAATTCAACATGATTAACAGTCAAAATACACTCCTTTGAAGATAGGATAGTTGACAGCTCAAGAACTGCTGTGAAGAAGAATCCTCAAAAAACCAAACAAAACAATCAATCCCACTCTTAAAGACCAGAAAAAACCATTTAAAAATCACTTACCAAAGCTATCATCAAGACCTCCATTGAGTGAATTCCAAGCCTGAACATGGAAATGTTCTCCCTTTGAAAGGATAGGATGGAAAACTTTCTAGAACTTCTGGGACTCAAGGAATTTCTCAACTCACCAGGTCAGAATCTAACCATTGTTAACAACCTTAGTATCAGGACCATCCTGATCTCCAAGCTGGACCCCGCCATCCATGCAAATTTCATTAATCACAGAAACAATGAAGATGCAAAAGCGGTATGGAAATCAATTTTAAAATTTTTTGCCTCATCCAAACCCTCAAACAAGCCCAAGTGTATAAAGAATTCCTTTGAATCATGTTTAATCAAAACAAAGTTCAGAAGTCTATCACCCAAATCAAGAGATGCATAAATCAGCTCCACAAGGTGGGAATTGTCATCCCTGAGGACATCCTGCGGTACATCATTCTTGAAAAACTACCAGCCAGCCTAGACAACATCAGTCAACAAATCACCCACTCTGACAGGCTCATCACCACCAATCATGTGCTTGACCATCTGAGAAGGTTCATGAAAAATGAAACATCTATGAGCCCAGTGAATATTGAAACTACCTCACTCAACACCACCAGATCAGGCTTAACCTTATGCAAAAAGGAAAAAACAACCCTCTGGCCCAGCACTCTGTCTCCAAATGTTCAACCCTTCATCTCAAGCTTAGACCAAGCATAACAACTGCTGGATAAACCCATGTCACTGCTAGCTGTCTTGATAACTCCTACTAAGCTCTAGACATCTTCCTGATCCTTTATTCTGGTTCTACGTCCCATATGATCTCAGACTCCAGCCTTTTAAAAAATATCTCCTCATAATAACTAGGATATGTGAATACTGTGTCTAGAACTCACCTGTTAGACATCAAAGGATCCAGGACAGTCTGCTTGAAGAATGAAGATGGGTCTGATTTATGGCTCAAGAATTTTCCAAAGAAGGAAAAGTGGCTCTCAAAGGTCACTACCAGAACAACCTGCCTGCCATAACAATGAGGAGACCCAGAGAGCATTCCTTTCTCTCCAGCTGAGAACTTCTGCACAAGTCCCTAGGACAAATCAGCTATCACAGGATCAGAAACAATTGAAACATACCTTTCAAACCAAATACTGTATGAAATTCCTGTGCAGTTGGAAAAATAACCAAGGCATTGTTTAAAGGCAGACACAATCCAGCCTCCAGACCCTTTGAAGAACTCCACTTAAACACTGTATGACCCATCACACTGGCCTCAGTTAAAGATAACAGATAATTACTGACCATGGTCAACAGTCACTCCAGGTACTGCTTGGGAATTCCTCTCTAAACCAAGGATGAAACCTTTGACACAATCTCACACATCTTAGATCTCAAAGAAAAAATATTTGGCTATTAACCCAGCACTCTACACTCTGAAAGAGGTGGTTAATTTAAGAACAAAAGTTTCAGAGGATATTTCAAGAAGAACTCACTAAAAATTAGATACTCCAACGCCTACACTCCTCAGCAAAATTTTCTGGCTGAGAGATAAAACAGAACCATCCTTGAGAAACTCAGAACCATCTTCCACAACTCAGGTCTGAAAAAGAACCTGTGAAACTTTTTTCTCAAGGCCAGTTTTCTTACACTGAACCAGATACCCTGTCACAAATTGAAAAAATCTCCCTACTCTCTCTTTAAAAATAAAACTCTACCTTTGGAGTAATTCCACCTCATTAGAAATCTAGTCTCATTCCTCACACTTCCCAGAAAGAACTTCTCCAAGATGGAGCCCAAGGGCAAAACAATTTCTTAAAGGTTGAAACCAAGAAAAAAACGGACCGGGCAACAGTAAGAACTTTGCGAAACGCATTATTATCAAGGGGACGTTCGGTAAGATATCTTGAGGTAATAAAGTAGGTGAAGACTCGGATCCAGAAGAGAACATATCGATTAATTGACGGCAAATATAAACTAATCCAGTACAGTGAGTCTTACGATCGAATAGGCGTGGTGGTTTCTGATTTGGATACCGGAAATTTAGACCATTGTCAATTAAACTTTTGGGAATAAGATACTTCGGTCCATCAACAGGTAACGATAAACGTTCTGACCTTGACGCATAAGATATTCATAACCGATCGGTTCATCTTCTTTTTCACCTCGTCGGGAATTGAGTGAATAAAACCAATATGAGGGATTTGCTTTGTAGCGATGAAACTGAATTGGACGGTCGGACAAAAACCAAACAGGCTGATGGTAAGCATGCAAACAAAACCCATCTCGTTCAAGAAGATGAAGAGTGGGGCGATCAGGAACTCAGAAAGACAAGGAGAGAGTAGAGAGGGGTACGTTTGGATGCTCACTTAATCAGATCTTGTAAAATTATTGGGATTTTAAGTTTCAAACAAGCTAGGTAGACCGTACAAATGGTTACTTCGATTCTGGGAATCAGCCTAATATTGACAGATTGGTTGCGTTTGGAAGATCGACCATTGCTGGGTTTACTCGAGGCCGTGACGGATGTTGAACAGCGTGAGCTTCGATCGGTGAACAAGCCGGAAGCAGACGAAGAAGAAGAGGATGATGACGATGAATCATCTTCATCGATATCTTGGGTCATTGATTTCAGGACTTCTGGAGTTAGTCGGCTTTGATCTCGGGCAGTGGTAGGAGTTGAGTAACCCTCATCGTTGCTGGAGGTTGACTGATGAGGGGTAGTGACCCTGGTGGAAGTGGATGGATCCTCGTCGCCGTGATCCGATGGTTGATAATCGGGAAGGAGTCTTGAAATGTAATACCTCCATAACGTCTGAGTGACTTGCTGACCAAGAGAAAAGTAAAAAAAATACAACATATTATCAAAATTTTTTAGATTTCTTGCGAGGTAAGGAGAATGACTGCTTTGATGAATTGAGCAATGTGATTGGGTTCGAATGAATGACTGACTTCCAGTTCAATTGGTGCTTCAATGACTCGAATGAGGGCTTCGACCTGTTGACGAATTAAGAGAGTTAAAGCTTGAAGGAGTAAGATTCTAGCTTGTTGACCCTCGTATGCTACGAGGCGAAGATGGATCTAGGTCAACTTGATAGTTTTGATTAGGATGCTGAAACTGTTCAAGTGGAAGGGAATAGATAGAATGATGACGGAGATGATGTGGATGATCTGATTCGAAAGGTTAGGTGAGATAGTTGAATTGTTGACGTACTAGACTTGAGGATATAGCATTTTTTGATCTTTTTCGTGGCACTCAATCTACGTTTTCGAATCGAGAATTGAGATGATTGGGTCTGCTCATTCGATTCCCTTAGAAAACGCTATTGAACGAAAGAATGGATGAAACCGAGTCAGCAAGTCCCAAGACCGATTCCTGATTGAGAGAATTTGGGGGGCATGAATTTAAGTTTGAGTTAACCTCTAAGACGTGGCCTTCTTCGCAAACAACCACCCCACGATTTGGGTCTCTTCTCCACTTCCTGGAACCACATCTGGTACAGGTCGGTCGTTTTTGACTTGGAGTCTGGCTGAGTTGAGATTGGGAGTGAGATTGAGAAGGAGGAAGGAATGACATCGAGGACTATCGATGATGGATGATCATTTGTGGATCGATTGAAACTGGTGGGTTGATGTTCATAAGTTTGGTGGGATCCAGCTTTGATATCAAGAGTCAAACGGATTCATGGTCAACCGCGAGTGCCTGAATACTAGACAGCTGTGTCCAATGTCAGGGTGCTTGTCGGGTCGGGCCCACCGTTTTTTGGTGACCCCAAAACTGGGCCTTTTTTTTTTTTTTTTTTTTTTTTTTTTTTTTTTTTTTTATAGTGGGCATTTGCATTGCGCATGGGCCACTTTGGATATGCAAAGTGTCGGGGTGTGGGGAAAATACAACTATTTGAGGGGGCCTATTACATCCGCCTTTCTACTGTCTACACAATCAATCATAGCACTCGAGAGGAAAGAAAAGAAGGAGGGAGGGGACAGAGGAAAAAAGGAAAGGAACAGGCAAAAGGTTGGAGAGTGGGAACGCCAGGAGAGTGGGAACGCCAGATTTGGTGCAATGCAGGAGAAGGTGAGGGGGCGTGGGGTTTCTGTAGGTGGAGTGTGTCGCGTAAGGTCCTCCTATTTCAAGGGTCGTCATCCATCTTGTCCCGTAAGCAAGCAAATCGGTTTGATTTCCGAACAAAAGTTTCCAACATCGGCCACGCTTTCAGGTTCCTTAGGACGGAACTGAGATCACTGGGGTTGTAGAAAATCTTCAGTTTTCTTAAGCTCCTTTTGAGTTCTCTTCGGTGCGAGGTATAAGCCGTGCAAAAATGAAAGAAGTGAGTCACCGACTCCTTGTGATATTTACAGCGAGGACAGGAGGGTTCGACCACTTTCCTTAATCGGAATAAGTAACCATTCAGGCTGCAACAACCGGAAGCTAGCTGACTCAAAATTGCAGAAGCCTGAATTCCTATGTTGGGGGTCCGGCTCCTCAGCTGTTGGCTGGAGGTTAAATGACTTCTCATGATCACCCGCCTGGCTTTTGTCAAGTTGCTGCAGAGTCGGAGGGGAGGAGCTCCGCCTTTTGAGACCGCATCATTTGCTTTTTCATCCGCGATTTCATTTCCTCGCATCCCGGAGTGACCCGGGCACCATAGGACAATGAGTTGTGCTCCGGAACCTAGATGAGACCAAATTTTCGTCAGTTCTTTGTACAAGTATTGTCCCGGTTTTGCCGCGTGTAAGTATTTCAATCTGAGGATTGCCCCTTTGTTGTCCGTGAGTATACTGTACCGACGGAATTTGTTGGGCTCGACCGTGGTTAGCAGCTTGAAAGCTGCAATGATTCCTAAGATTTCACATTCAGGGTTAGAGTGGAGCACTGTTTTTCCTGTGGCAATAAGAAGAGATTTGTTAGTGTTTAGCATTACAGCTGCAGCCCCGCCGCCTTTTTCCTTGTCATACGATCCATTGGTGAAGATGAGGGCGTCCTTGTGACCAGTCTGGCTGATGAAAGAAAGGGTAGCCTTGATAGCTTCAGGTTTTGATAGATCTAGGTTGCGATACTCAATGTGGCTAGGCGGTGGGAGTGGCCCTGCCGAGAGTTGAACCTCGATAGTTTCAGTTTGTAGCAATACAAAATTCAGTAGGTGCGTCCGACAGATCCCTTTGTTGATAGCAGAATTGTCCGGCGTGCGTTCTTGGTTTAAGCAACCTAATAAGTCTGTTTGAATATCAGCTGACCCTCCTGCAAGTGTGAGCTTTCTGGTGAAGAACAAAAAGGATGACTTCACAATGGCCTCCAGGACGGGCCTGTGTGAATAGTTCTGTTTCAGCCACCCAATGTTGGTATTCCTGAATGTGCCTTTGGCAAATTTGGCACACGTTCTGTCAAGTTTATCAGACATCGCTTGTATCCTGGTTAGATTTTTGGAGCGAGCCCATACATGGGCCGCGTAGGTGATCCTTGGCATGAGGACAGCATCCAGCAGTTTGGTTTGGTTGCGCTCCATCAGACCCCATCGGGAGTTTCCCAAGCAGCCCAGCGCTCTCAGCGTGGATTGCCCTTTGAGTAAAAGGTCCCCAATATGCTGGTGATATGAAAGCTTGTTGTCAATGGTTAAACCCAGCCATTTGGAGGTGGTGGTGAAGGGCAATAAAGTGCTACCTAAGGGGAAATCATTCAGGAGAGGTGAAATTGATCTGGACTTTGTTAGGATCATGATTTGTGACTTATGTTTGTCAAAGACAGCCGCATGATGGCGACCCCAATCCAGGGAGCGCCTGGCAAGGTCACTCATCATTTCAATTGCATTTTCTAAGCGCCGGTTGGCGGTTAAATGGACCACATCATCAACGTAGCCAATTGATATGGTATTGGGAGATTCTTGCCCCTGCAGGTGTAATAGGTCCAAGTTGTATAAAATGTACAAGATGCCCAAAAGGGGGGACCCTTGGGGTAGTCCTTTGGGGACTGGTTTGGTGCTTGATATGTAATTGTCAATTTTCATGGACGTGCTCCGTCCCGTAAGGAAATCATGAATAATGACCCATAAATAGGCTGGGCAACCTTTGGATCTTAGTGTGTGAATCAGTCTATCTGGATGCACTGTGGGATAGGCGGATTGTACGTCCAAAAACAGAGCAATCACCACCTTTTTCTCTGACCACCTGTTGCGTACCCACGTGTCAAGGTCTAGGATGGCATCTTCTGTGCCTATGCCCTTGCAGCCTCCATAGTGCCTAGCCAACAAAACCTTACTTACTGATGTCCACTTCACCAGTCGCCGCGCCAGGATATATTCTAGTGTTTTGCCCAGGGTGTTCAGTAAAGCAATTGGCCAGTGTGGAAAGAATAAAGGTTATCCCCCTATAATTGTCCCAAGGTTTGGAAGTTAACGGTTCCCTGCATTTGAAAGGAGATGAGGATGTCCGAAGTCGCACTTAAATGACAAATAGAAATAAGGAGATAAGAGATAAAGAAAAGTAGAAAGAGAGAGAAATTGCCAATCCTTTAATCCTAAGAACTTTCCACCTGGATGTGTATCCGGTATGAGTTCCTTTAATCTCCTGGTGAGATGAATGATTCAGCCTGATGATGTGATGTGATTCTTCCTCCTCTGCATTGATGCATCCTCCCCCCTCTAACCCGGAGTTGAGAGTGAGGATAAGTCCTCCCTCTCAACCCTAGCCTAAGTACACGCGCAAATAACAGTATGACAACAAAACAGAAAACAATCCCAAAACAGAAACCCTAGCCTCCTCTCCCCACCTCCTCCGTACCAAACTCCCCCGTCGTCCGTACGCCGTTCCGTCCATCTGGTTTGTCCTTCTCATGACGCAGTCCTCGCACCACACCCTACTCAGAGCCCCCCGCGCCTGTCCGTATCCGTTTGTCTGTGCCCGTCGTGGGTGTTTGGTAATATCCGGCATGATCCGCGCGCTTGCGCGTGCGCTTCATCCGTTCCTTCATAGCCCGCGGATTGCTCCGCCCCTACGTATCCAAACTGGCGCGCCCGCGAACCTAGCCGAGCGCACTACCTTCCAAATCCAATCTCCGGGGCGGATTGCCGCCCACGCTGCATTCGATGCTGAGCCCAACCCCTCCACCAGGTGCGGAGCCAAACAGCGGCTGCTGCTGATCCAGCAGCTGCCGCTGCTGAGCACTCCGCATACCCTAGTGCTGAGCCCGCTTGCCCCCAATGCTGAGTGCGCAGCCGCGACGCAGTTCCCAATCCATGTCTATAAATTGACACCACATCCCCCCCCAACTTGAGTTCTGTCCCCAGAAGTTTCCCATTGCTTTGCCATACCACCACCTCCGCTACTTCTGCTCCACCCCCACCTTCTCCATCTCCCTCCTCTCCATCGCCATTATGCTAGATAGTTTTCAATGACAGCCTCATATCCTAACACATCCTATCAGATTCTGGTAAAATTTTGGAGATCAAAAATTTCAGATTTCTCACATTTTCTCACAGAACCATTAGCAAAACATCCATAGAACTCTAATTTGAGAAAAAAGATTGGACAAATACCAACAGACAACTCAGAGAACCAAAAAAATTCCATGATTCAGATTCAGAAAGCAAAAGTGAACCACCATCCAACTACAGCAACAACAAAGGGTCAATCAAGAAATATGTCAAATACAGATCATTGAGCCACAAAAAAGAAAAGGACATCCCAACAGACTCCCCAGCTCCAGAAAGACCACCTACTCCTCCCAGATGCAACCTCAGATAAATATCCTCAAGAATCAAACCAGCTAAATATGACCGCCTACTCCACCAAGACACAACCTCAGAGGAAGATTCTCAAGAAGAAAACTAGCTAAATACACATATCTCAGCACTCCAGATGAACTCCTGGAAGCCATCATAACTGAATTTGATTCCATCAAAAAATTGAAGTATGGGAAGACACAACCATAATCCCTGAATCCTATCTCAAGACTGACATTTTTCTCAAAACCAAGCCTGAAACTTCCTCTATTCCCAAGAAGAAAAAGTCCAGACTCTTCATCCAAGGATTCAAACAGATCCCTTGCATTGAATATGAAAATAATTTCTTTCCAATTGGAAAATTCACTGCTCTTCTAACACTCCTCATCCTTTCCATCTCCAAGAAACTCTCCCTCAGAAATTTTGATGTGAAGAAAGCATTTCTAGATGCACCCTTGAAGGAATACATCTACATCAAAACTCCCTCAGGGTTCTCAATAACTGAGCCCTTCCTCAAACTGAAGAAATCTCTCTACAGCCTGAAATAAGCCCTGGCCAACTGGTAAAGCACCCTCACTTACTGTCTCAAAGAAATGAGATACATTCCCTACAAATCCAACCCTTGCCTTCACATCAACCAAGAAACCAATTCAGTACTCTTCTTACATTTCAAAAACCTCATTGTAGCTGGAAGAACCCAAGAATTCAAAACCCTCTTTCTCAAATGTTTTCCAAACTCATCAGCTCTCAGTCCAGACACCCTCCTGTGAATGAACTTGACTATCTCAGACCGCACAATTACCCTTTATCAAACCAAGCTCATAAAAAAGGGACTCAAAATTCTTGGTCTATCCAATTGAAGAACCATTTCCACCCGTCTTACATCAAGCCTTCAACTCCTGAAGGCAAGAAAGGAAGAAATATAAAAGTTCCAGAAGCTAAACATAAACTACAGAACCTACACTGGAATGCTGAACTACCTATCCTGCCAAGCACCAACAGATATAGCCCCTGCAGTGTCCATACTCTCCCAATTCAACAAAAACCCAGGAATAAACCACTGGAAAGAACTAATTCACCATTGGAAATATCTGACTGGTACCACCTCCAATTATGTTCTCCTCTCTCCATCCTCCTTCTAACCCTCCTCTAGAGTTTAATATTTCAGCAATGCTACCTGGGCTAATGATCTTGACTCCATAAAATCAGTAATTGTTTACATCTGCTTCGGGCTCAATTTCCCCATCTCCTGGAATATTTTTGAACAAAAAAATATTATAATTCCATCCACCAAAGCCAAATTAAATTCACTTTCCAAATTTCATCAGTAAAGCCTATGGATATTTGAACTAATCCAAGAAATATGGCCAACCAATTAGCAAATTCCTATCTTTAGAATAGAAAGAAAATGACTTACCAAAAAGATCAAGCATTTTGATTCAAACTCCAAGACCAAAAAGTTAGACATCAAGATCAAATACCCCAGAAACCTATATGAAGACAAGAAACTAAAATTGCAACTGATTCTCTTGGAATATATGGTTGCTGATTCTCTGACCAAGGCCTGCAGCTCAACATCTCTCACTAGACTCAACAACAGGCTCTTCACTTCAGGGAATGGGGGGTGTTGAAGCTCTTCAATTAAAAAAAATGTAGTTTCTTTCCATAAACTACATTGACAAAACAATGAGTTATCCCAATCTGGATAACTCATTGCAGTAATTTTGCCAAACAGACATGACCTGGAGTTATCCCAATTGTAATAACTCCTATATTCATGAAACTACAGTTTGGCCTAGTTTTGGCCTTTTCCCTCCATCCTTCAGTCAATCTACCATCCAATGCACAATCCAAAAACCACCAAACAAAAATTGGAAAAGGCTATCCAACTCCCTTAAGTTACCAATCCAAGGAAAACAAGCAAGACCACTTGATCAAAGGACAAAAAGCAACCCTACCTCCATCAGCTGTCCGCGGATCAACTTTGGTCAACAAAATTCCAGCCAATAGACAGCCTGATCAAACAAACAAACCAATTATCAGCATCAAGAACCCATACCTAGCAACGCAAGGTACTCAGAGATACAAAGAATGACCTATAGCAAACAGATACAGACCAGGAAAGACAAAGTTGACTTCCTGACACAGAAAGACCAGAAAGATCAAAAGAACCCCAGAGTGCCCCAGACCTTCTTGTCTGAATTGTCTTTCATCTCTCATCTTCTTTGCCTTGACCTGAAGACTCTTTCTCAGTACTGATCTCCATTGTTTATATTTCCTTCATGCTCTACCTTTTCTTTTGCATGTACGTAGACTCAAAAACAAATACCTTTCTGGTTTTAGAAAAAGATCAATAAGATTAACATTCAGGATAGAGAGTCCTGTAATTTAACAAAAAAAAACCCTAAGCTTCCTTCCAGAATTCCCACCCCCCTTCCACCTCCAACCCCCACGTCTGCCCGCCCTTATTTCCATCTGGGTTCCTCCTTCTCATGATATGGCCTTTCCCAAGCCCTACTCAGAGAAACAGAATACAGCTTCTGAGAATGCAGAAGCCAATTCTTAGCGCGCAACCTGCAATTCAGTACCCAATCCAAGTCTATGAAATTCCACCACAGCAGCTTCCCGGTTGTATGGCACAGAAAAGCTCAAACATCCATCTCCCTCTAATCAAAAAAAAGGAGAAATCAAGGCACTTGTGCTGGAAAACCAAGAAGAAATCTGGTTATCCAATTTTCTCCATCATCTCAACCCTCATCTAAAATTGACACATTGCTTGTTCATTCAAAACAAAGCACTTCAAAACAATGTAAATATGGACTCCCATCACAATGCACTGAAACATGTTGATATGCAAATCCAATGACTGGAAGAGAAGAAAAAAAATTCCAAATTGCTAACCATTTTCATAATATCCAGAAACATGATTTCAGACTCCCTGACTAAAACAGCTATCAAACCATCCATTGTCAATCCGTGCTCAAAAATACTATCATCTCACTCCTAGACACAGCGGTGTGTTGATATAAATCCTTGACCATTGGAAGTGCAGCTCCTCCAAAGCTGACGCAAACTCCAAATAATTCCCTGTGAAACCTTGATTTCACTATTCATCTCCTCACTTCTCCTCAACTGCCCAGGATTCCTCCATCCAATCATCTATCTCCTCTTGACTGCTTTAATCCTCCAAATTTCATTCCACTCCCATTTCCCTCCATCCATTCCATCATTAACCTAATTCAGACTATACTCTCATCCTTCCTCATCTCCCAAACCAACTCAACTTGAATAATCAAATCACTTCAAACAATCTTTCTCTGCTCTCCCTTTGCTCACTATTAACTATTGCTACCACTCAACTTATCATCCCCAACTCCAATCACATATCACTCATCCAAAATGCCAATCTTCTTGATTGAAACCAACTCAATTATACTCTAAAAATTTCTCATTATTGATACTTCCATCAACTTATCTCATTCCATTCTTGGTTAACCTCAAACAATTCTTATTAATCCTTCTCATTTTTATTCCATTAATCCCAGTACACCTGCCTGGGCTAAAGTTCCAACTTGTTCAATTTCATCTACTCAATTTTACCTGGGGCTTCCTTGTTATTTCCAAAAGTATTTGGGTAAGAACTCATTTCTAAAGCCTTGTCATCTTCTAACTTTTTATTTCATCATTCTCAATTTTTTTTCTTCATTCCTGCTGGTCCTCCTTTGAAATACATTTAAGCAGTTCAAATTGTTCAAGTATGATGAGATTATTCCAAATTTCATAACCAAAATGAAGCATGCAATGGAAGATGCAAGCATGATTTTAATGGCCATACCCCCCCCAAATATTAGCTTGCTGTTTTAAAAAAGGGTGATGATAAATTCACGGCTCAAACCGTGTGGTGGTTGTTTAAGGCCCTACACAGCCCGTTTGAGCCGTGGGGGCCCATAGACGACTACAGTGGGCCTTTCCAAACACGCCGGACCCCCAGGGGTTTTATAGGAGCCATTTGACCCCTGGAAACGGCAATTGAGATATGTACCCCCATACACAACTCAAATCCGCCATTTTTGGGGTTGGGAAACCCCCCGGAAGACATGCCAGAATTTTGGGCACCACCTAGACCACACTTGGGTTCCCTCAACCCAAATTTGGGATCAACATATACTACGTGGGACAGTTGGACTACACCTAGCAATACCAAAGCAAAATTAAAGTGAAATCAAATTGAAATCAAAGTGAAATCAAAGTGAAATCAATTGGTGTATCCTTGATATTAAGGTGAAATTTGAGACATCTTTCTTAACTTCAAAGTGAGCAAACTTTGCAGTTGTTCATTTGAAATCTGGATTGAATACTGAAGTAGCATTGCAGTTTTTTTGTATTATGGTAACAGTGGCAAGCCCTCATTGTGACATGGCTGCGTTGAAGGACTACATCAATAGTTCCTTTAGCAAAGCTTAGGAAAAAAGGATTTGGGGAATGAAACATTCGAAGCCCCAATTGCATCCTCATCTAGGGTGACAATTGAGGAAAAAAAATTTTCACAGTTGGATTCAACCTCTGGTTGTGAGTAACATTTTATGTTACTGAGTTCTTTGACTGATTTAATTTGATTGAAACTAATTAAACTATGACAACTATGAAACTATGACAATAACCAATGAATGCTTACTAGATCCACTTGACCCACCTCCTGTGAGAGCCTTTCCTACTGGGGAAGAGGCGCAAAACTATTGTCAAACATGGGCTATGAAGCATGGTTATGCTCTGATGGTTTTTAACTCAAAGAAAGATAAATATGTGTATTTGGCCTGTGATCAACATGGTTCCTACTTGGGGCAACTCCTTACCAAAAGGTCTTGGAAAAATCACACAAGGAAGGTTGGGTGCAAGTTTTGAATGCATTCAACTTGCACAAATGCAGACCCCTTGTGGCAAATCTCCTACAAACAAACTTGACATAACCATCAACCATCAGAAAATCCCTCTGTGCATCCTCAACTGAGGAGAATCAATGGGGTAGCCTTAGAAAATTCAATAGAAGCCATGAATAATGGGCTCAATACATTACAACTTAAGAGAAAATCAAGAAATATTGATGGTGGAAATTATGTTGATGACCAAACAACCTATAACACTAAGCAGAAGGTAGGGCTTGAAGAACTGAAGGGGAAAAGTTTTATGGATGTCCTGTACAAACAGCTTGAAGAATAAAGTTGGATTCATTGCTCAAAATTCAGAGGAGAGGGTCACTTGGAGGCCCTATTCTTAGCCCACTCAGAGTCATTAAAGCTTTCCAAACAATTCCATCATATAGCAATGTTGGATTGTACTTATAAAACAAATAAGTACAAAATCCCACTATTGCATGTTGTAGAAGTGACAGCCAACCGGAAAACTTTCAAGAAAGCTCTTGTTTTCAAAACAAAAGAAAATTTTGAGCTCTACAGTTGGTCTGTAAATGCATTAAAGGAGTTGGCTTATGATCCTTGGAGACTTCCAAAAGTCTTTGTGACGGACCATGAAAAATCTGTTATTAGTGCAATTGAATCTAGTTTCCGGGATTCATCAAGAAAATATTTCACTTTCCACTTTTCTAAATACATATAAGCAAACTGTAAAGGGCACTTTGTTAATGACGTTGAAGGATGGAAAAGCTTTATGAATCTATGGGCAAAGTACGGGGCCTCAAAGACCAAGGAGGAGGCAGAGGTCAATGATGCAGAACTCAGAGTAGGTCCCAATCACTTCTTCTTATTCTTCCTATTTTTGGGTTCTGACCTTTTGACTTGTATAGTGTTTCTTGAAAGACTAGGAGGATGTGCTTGAGTATATGGAAAATAAATTTTTCCCTATCAAAGAGACGTTTGTAACCGCACAGACTTGTATAAACCCAGATTTTTGAAACAAAACAACTTCTTGGGTTGAAGGGGCCCATGCCACTCTCAAAAAATTCCTTGCAAAATACTTGGGAAGGATGTTTGGAAAAACCTTGACAGAACAGTCTCAAATCAAATTAAACTGGACCATGCATCACTAAACAAATCTCAAATTAAGTTAGGGGCAGTTCACTCACCTGAACTGTTACCCTTGGGATAAAAATTTTCTTGAGAGGAAATTCAGCTTATTAGGGAAAAATTCAAGAATTTCAAACGTGATCATGATGGGAAAGTGTGAACCAAGTCATACTCCAAGACTATGGGTTTTCCCTCCTCCCACCAAATAGGTGACTGTATAGCATTCAGAGGATCCATGGTACCCAAAGATGTTCATCTTGAGTGGAGGTTGGACTATAACCCTTGCAGTTCTAGTTCTCTAAGTTGGTTTCCATTGGATTTTTCAAATCACTATTTGATTAATTATTCCTAATTAACTAATTGTTGATCCTTTTGAATTTCTGAAGTGCAAAGTGGAAAAAATGCTGAGAATTCCTCAGTTCCATGAAAAAATTGAATGCAATGATCTTGAAATCTCTAGATCATGAGCAAGGCGGCCTATTGAATTATATCATTTGGAAGATCAAAAAAATATTGATTGAAGCCAAGACTTGAACCAAAAGTCTTACGATCAAGTAGGGGCTGGCAAAAATTCACAGATACACAGAGCAAACCATCAATTTTTGAGCATGTTGAAAAACAACTCAAGCGGGAAACAGGACTGGAAGGGTGCCAAATAAGAAAATAAGAAAGATTGTAAGTCTTTTCTTTTGGAAAATGTTCATTTTTTGGGTTTAATGAACTAACAAACTAATGATGAATTTTTAGTCAAAGTTGGCAGGATCAGAATCTGAATTTCATAGTTCAGAGGAAGAGACTGAAAGTGAATTGGGATCACTTAATTTGGAATTGGAATCCACTTCAGAGGAAGACAACATGCAGCAAGGCTCAACCAGAAGCTCATCTTTGTTGAGTATGCATTTCATTGATGTGATTAAAGAAATGAATACTAAGTTAGTTTTCATGATAGTAACCAAACGTGAAATACCTCAATCAAATACTCAAGAAATTCCATAAGTTCTTGGGTGAGTTTTGGGATCCAATTGGAGATGGGGATTGCAGATTTAGATTCATTGCTAGATCTCTTAGTTACAATGAACATGGATGGTTTAAAGTGAGAAATTAAATGATTGAAACATTAGAGAAACATAAAGCATGGAACAGTAAGATTCTTGGTGGTTCAAAAGAGGTAGAAAAGATTAAAACAAGTCTTGATGTTGAAAACATCAATCAAAATATTCCCTCTTCAAAATGGTTGGCTAAACTAGATATGGAACAAATATTAGCAGACACATACGCCAAACCTTTATGTTTCATTTCATTGAAGTCATTTTGTTCTTATACTCCAATGAAAAATGTTGTTACAGATCAATCAGACCCTCTTTATATTTCCTTTTTAAACAATAACCAATGGGTTCTTTTGGTACTTGAGGGAGAAATGATTCCAATCCCGCCCATTGTAGCAAGACTGCATTCCTTCATTTCTAAAAAATCCTCTGGTTTTGTTGATCATATCAAAGATCAACTGCAAAGGTATTCTAGATTATAGAGATTATCAACTTTGACTTCATTTCATCATTAGGTTTCATATAAATTGTAATTCTAATGCAGTTAACAAGTTCTATTAATATAAAGGGTTATCAAATTTTAAATATCATTATGTTGAGTGTTTTGAGTTAAAATCATTATTTTGAGTGTTTTGAATGAGAGTTTAATGGTAAGTCAGTTCAACTTGTGTTGGGCTTATTCTATCATAAGGAGTATTTTACTCCTTATGATGGGATCAGCTTGAAACAAGTTGAACTGGGTTTTTTTGGTGTTTTTGGTTTAGGGCTCGTCCAGTTACTTGTCTTTTTTTTGGTGTTTTTACTTTAGGGCTTGTCAAGTTACTTTTCTTTTTTTTTGGTGTTTTTGGTTTAGCGCTAGTCCAGTTACTTGTGTTTTTTTTTGGGTGTTTTTACTTTAGGTCAAGTCCATTTGATAGTACCAGTTTTTTTTGTTTTATCATTATATTAAGTTTTTTGAATGAGAGTTTAATGGTAATTCATTTCAACTTGTGTTGGGATGATTCCATCATAAGGAGTAAAATACTCCTTATGATGGGATCAGCTCAACACAAGTTGGACTGGTTTTTTTTTGATGTTTTTTGTTTAGGGCTATTCCAGTTACTTGTATTTTTTTTTGGTGTTTTTAATTGAGGTCCAGTCAAGTTACTTTTGATTTTTTTTGGTGTTTTTAGTTAAGGGCTAGTCCAGTTACTTGTGTTTTTTTTGGTATGTTTACTTTAGGGATATTCTATTGGATATTACCAGTTTTTTTTGTTTTTTATGTATTTTATTTTTTTTTAACCAAAAAATGAAAATTTCTTGTTTTTTTGGTTGATTTCTGTTTTTTTGAAGGTTTATTTAGTTTATGGGTTATGTTAGTACCCTTTCATTCCTTTTTTTTTTGGCTCACCAAAATCTGGTGGCATGTGGGATTTCACACAACTACATTCAAGCTGTGTGGAGTTCTACACCGCTGGAATGTAGTCGGGGGGCATCCCACACAAGCCTGGACTGGGGTGTGTGGGCCGCACGGTTTCACACAACTACATTCAAGCCATGTGGAGTTCTACATGGCTGGAATGTATTCATGCGGCATCCCACACAAGCCTGAACCGTAGTGTGTGGGCCGCACAGTTTTTTGAGCTGTGTGGCACGCAACACGCCTTGAATTTGGTTGTGTAGCGTGCCACACAGCTCATTTTGGTTGTTTCCATGGTTTAATGGGACATGAATTTAACATTACCCATTAAAAAAAGAACCAAAAGAATACAATCTGTGATGAATACCTTGCTGTGCAATTAATTTCTTTTGGAAAACCCAGAGAAGCTGATATGAAGACTAAAAAACATTTAAAACCAAAATTTAGTGTCTAAAACCTACATACCCCCTCTCAGAAATGCTACTGCCCTTGTGAGCCCAAAAAGGAAGAAGAAAGAAAGATAAGACATATTAAGATGCAAAGAAGGGAATCACAAGCCTCAATCATTTAAAACCAAAGACCAATGCCAGAAACTCCATCAAGAACTAAGGCTAGCAAAAGTTCCCCAAGGAAAATTGATGACTTCCAAGATAAACACTGAGAATTTTGACAAGCCCCCAATCTTTGACACAAGAATTTTTAATCTTGAAAGCATTAATAAAAAATTAATTTTTCTTGAATCAGGAGCAAGCTACTACCTTCTGAAGAACTACAGGACTTTTGATAATTTCCAAACAGTCATTGTGGACATCCTCACTGGATACCAGGAGTTTACCTCAAAGCAATGCATGAAGTAGACACTTAAATCCTCCTAGGAAATGGTGGTCCAGTCCAACTAACCAATTTTATGTATGTCCCCAATCTCAGAAGGAACCTAATCTCCCTCTTGAAACTAATAAAGAAAGATTCAAATGTTGATTTCAAAACCAACCAATCAAAGATCCACATTGAAAAAAACCTAGAACTCCTATGCAGAATCAGAAATTGAGTCCTTGCACTGACTCCAGCACTAACTAATATGACACTGCACCATTCCCTGTCTGCCACACACCCATGGAAAAACTTCATGCTGTGGAAACAATGGCCATGCAAGCCTTGAAAGGATGAAAGCCCTTGTTCCTTTATTTTCAAAACTGTACAAGCACCCATGTGGTACTAGCATAAGGGGAAAGATGATGAGTACTCCCTTCAAACATCACTTCCATTCTACTCACAGCCCTCTGGAAGTAGTCCAGGTTCACCTATGTGGGCCAATTTTCCCAATCAAAAACGGTGAAATGAGATAATTTCTCACACTTTTTAATCAATTCTCAGGATATATCAGCATCTCACTGTTCAATATTAAGGACAAAGAAGTAGGATTCTTCATCGAGTGCAAAACCTTCTTTGAGAAGAATACTTCCTGTTTCATCAAAGAGCTCATCACAGATGGGGGAGGTGAATTTTGCAACAGGGATGGCTCTGCATTCCTCCAAAGCCATGGTATTGCACACAATTACTCACCACCCTAGACCCTCAGCACAATGGTTTTTCTGAGATGGAAAATAGGACAATCATAGAAATGGCTCAATGCATGCTAATTCAGTCATAGTTGCAGCCAGAATGGTGGGGAGAGGTCATTGTCACAGGTAACACCATCAACAACGACTTACCCTTTGTATCCAAGAGTACTATTTTACCACTCACAATAATCTTCAAAAGTTGATCCAACATCAGCATTTTCAGACCCTTTTGGTGCAAATTCTGGGTCCTGAAACCCAAGCAGCATTGAGAGACCAAGTTTGAAAATATCTCTTGCAAGGGTGAGTTTTGGTTACTCCCATTATGTAAACTCTCTGATACCAGGAAACCTGCAGTCTGTTAGCTACAGGGAGTGATGCAGTAATTGATTAATAATATTCCCAAAAAAAAACACAGTGAAATCCCCAAAATAATAAATATAACAGGAGCAGTTGAACGTTTTATATTTTTTTGGTTAAAGTTGTTTAAACATATATTTTAAGAGGGGCCACATTTTTATATTTTATGAAATACTGGGGATCCCTATAGAAATCTCTCTTCAGGGCATCAAATTTGGACCTTGTAAATACCCTGTAAACTTTAGGAACTCCTGAATAACTCAAGAGAGGAGTATTATCCACTTAATAGTTATAATTTACCGACAAAGCAGCAGAAAAGTCAAGGAAGGAAGGGAATAACTCACTTCTTTGAGTGACTACACACAGGTTACCTGAAGTGATTCACAATTGAAGGTTTTCAGATCAAAAAGTGTGGTACTTGATGATTTACTTCAAGTAGAATGATAATGGTTTGGGATTTAATAATAAATCATACTAAGGTCATACTTACTCATCTTCTATGAGCACCTGATCATGGATGGCAGAGAGTCTGGATAATAACTAATGAACTCTTCTGTTTGAAAGAGCCAAAATAAGGTCTGTATAAATACCTTTTTGGGGTGAAAGGGAGCTTCCTCAGGGCGCATAGAGAGATTAAGGCTCATAGTATAATGCTTGGAAGCAATCCAGGGAAATTTTAGGACTTCCTTTTGGTGCTGTTAATCATCTGATTGCATATCTGCAGGATTTGTGCATTATTTTAACTGCAGGATCTGTCATTGTGTTAATTTTTGAATTTGATGATCCTGCATGTATCTTACTTTTTTAGTATCATTATTGATTAAAGTGATCAGTAGTGGGTTTTTATTGATTTTCACCAATTTCTGATCAATTTAATAATTATTAATAATTTTCACCACAACCTCTAGATATTTTTTGTGATCTTTGAAGTTGTAGATTTTTTAATGTTGTGGTGATCCTTAGTATTTGTTTTTCAAATTACATTAATTTTAAATGTGATTTATTATAGCTTTATTTGATAAATCATGTTTTTAGATCATCTAACATGCATGTGCCATGTGACCTGTTGCGCATCTTTCACGGGGTCATCTGGCTAACTCAAGTTTCATTTGGTAATTCTGATGCAGGCTGTGCCTGTCTGGTTAAGCGCGTAGCTACTGTGGGGATGCGGGGCTGCACATGGCAATTTTGAAAAAACACTTTTCTTTGTGTGACTTCTGAAATATACACAAAGACTCACTTTCAACTGAACTTCAGGTGTAAATCAAATATGTGAAAATGTATTTGAAATATTAAAATGGCCAAAAAGGTGCAACAGTGGTTTTGCGACTTTTGGGTCATTTTTGTTAATTTATTTAAAAATATGAAGGAGTTAGATTTCAAGGGTGGGTTCAGTGAGTTACCCTACCTAGTTTTGGGTGGGAAATAAATTTCTGTAATATTATCTCTGGATTTCCTACTACTTCCTTTTTTTTATTTATATTTTGTTTATTTTTGTTAATTTGACATATTGCTCTATGAATAGTAGCAAGCTGAAAAATTAAATGACTAGCTATTTTATACTCAATCAGGATTACCTGAAGGTGGTAATGTCCTAGCATGCCTTGTTTGATAAAAGGAGCTTTCCACCCCTGCAGGTTTTCTCTTAAATCTTCAACCACTCATCTATATCCACATACCCAATCTTTTGGAAGGAATATCCCCTTCAATTCCATGAATTATACACCATTGTCAATAGAAATTCACCCATGGACTTGGAGGACTTTACAGGCCACCATGAATTTCACTTCTCAACTTCAGAAACACACCCCAAAAGCAACTATCAGGGTATCCCCACTTCACACACATCCCATACAATCAGCAGTTCATCCTTGCAAACCCCACCAATGACCAAATAATTAAAACCTATTTTCAAGGTTCCAAGGCATCTAATTCTCATTGAGGGATTTTTTTTGAGGCAAAAATCTGCAACTAAAAGAGAACCCATCACCCAATGATATACATGACAACCCACCTTGGAGATTCAACGTTGTGGTGCCCCAACCTGGACACCCTGGCCAGTGCGGAGATTTTAATTTTTTCCTTATCATCATTCATAGGTATCATGATCCAAAAAAAAAAAAAAAAAAAAAAAAAAAAAACCATCACCATCACCATTGAGGTTATTTTCTATTCAAAGGAATTCCATGGAATGCTCATGATTGATCCCAATCCAATTATCTAGATCAAGATGGCCAATCAGCCTTGCCAACAGTCCCGTCATCAAACCAATCAGGAACTTGTTCCTGAGACTCAAGTCTTGTCGACTTCTGCCCATTCATCACCACAATCTTGAGCAGGACGACTGAATCAAAGAAGGAGGGCAGAATCAAAAGCTTACTGATCATTGCCAAACTATCCAATGGTACCCTTGTCAAAGGTATTGTTCATGACATTGATCCATCCTCCGGCAAACTCAATCTAGCCCAAGCTTGATTCCTCAGGCACAATGGTTCATTCTCCGACCCTCAACCGAACTTCATCCTTGATAAAGATTCTGTCAAAGATCTCATGCTTCTCAGCAACACCCGTCAGAGGACATCAACCACCCAAGCCAGCCCAACCTACAATCCCTCTCACCATAATCACTCATCTCAACCAAAAATTACCTCAAGCCACCATTGTCCATCAATCCCTTTTCCCACCTCCTAGCTTATTGATCTCCCGCGCGGCTTGTCCGTTGCCTGCGCGGGTCTCTTACGTTGCCAATGCCCGTTGGACACCGGCCGGCTGTCATCCTTGGCCATGGCAGTCGCCCGGGCCTGTTGGACACCTGCCGGCGGTCATCCGCTGCCTCGGCAGTCGCCCGGGCCCATCAGGATGCCCGCGGGCTTTCCCTCTTCAGATTTCTTTGTCTCTGAGTACCTGTTTGTTTCTTTTTTTTTTTTCTTCTTTTTTTTCTCATTATCTTGATCTTTGAAAAAGAAAAAAAAAAATAAAAAAATAAAAAAAATAAAAAAAAATCCTCTCTCACTTGTAAATCTCTTTTGTAAATAGCCTATAGGCCTCTGGTCTATAAAAGGAGGGGCTCTCCCCTGCTTTTTCTGAGCATCATCAGATCATCATATCATCAGTCAATAGAATCATCCATAGGGGTGTGCGCCTGTGTCCCCCCATTATCAAGAAATTTGATCCTGATCCTTATCCTGGGTATATCTTTGATTGCCCCCTGATCCATTTTTGACCCTGAGTCTTTGCCCCTCTGTGGCCTGATCCTTATCACCAACCAATAGCCTTGATGGTTGAAGAAAAATTCTGCCTGTTGGAATTTTTGAGTGTGTTATACCACTCCTTGATCCCTTTCTCTGACCATACTGGTCCTGATCCCTGATCACCTTTCTGGATCCAATAACAATTGATTGAAGAGGTCTTATTAAGCTTAAGACCTGGAGTGTTATACCTCCCTTTTTTTTCTTTGGAGTTGCATTTTGCCAGGCTATTCTTGATTCCCTTGAGAAGTGTTGAGGTTACCCTTGCTTCAAATCAGTGACTGTTTGCTTTGGAGCTTCTTAAACATTGTGCTTTGTCTTGTACAGCCACCCTCAGTTATCTGGTACCCTTCAAGCACTTGATTGCGGAGAGTTGGGCAGGTTCATTGAGAACCTGGAGGTTGCTTGGATTTGAGTTGATCATCCCCAATCTTCTGCTGACAACCAGAGTTATTAGCTTGTGGGCGTTGTTTACATACAACAGCTTTTGTTCTTTGAACTCTAAGAGGACTTTAACTTCTTTTGTTCAAGTTTTTCCCTGCATAATCTTGGCTCAGATAGTGCTTTTCCATTGCTACCAAACTATTATCATCTTTATCCTCTACTCCTTGATTCCTCATTTAACAGGTTCTGGACCTTGATCTTGGTTACATTAAAATATTTTTGTAACACTCAGGAGGGCAGCCTAAACAGCACCTTTCCCCTCCACAGAACTGCCACGGCCTAGCACCGTTTGGAGTCTTACAACATACCAAAGCTATGGAAACATAGAAATCAACAAAATGGATGGAGGAAGAAAGCAAAGAAATATTGAACATGAGCAAGCATTTGATATGCATTGAGATGGAGACAAGGGAATCCAACCATCATATAACAACCACTTGGGTTTACCGGAAGAATTTAGGCGCCAAAAACAGTGCTTTTGATTACCAGGAAAGAATTTTTTCCCAGGGATTCACCCAGAAATATTGCCTGTATTTCCAGTCAAAATATTCCCCAATGAGATGGTGTCATAACTGTAGTTCTGACAATCCTTCAAATACACCAATCCAACCTCTTCATCAATCTCACCCTCATATCAAACCCAACTTCACTACTCCTGTACCTTCCACTGGATAGTACTACCCCTGCACCTCTTGCAGTCTCCATCCTCTTCAACCAGCTTCACCCTCTCCCTGTATGGTATAAGCTCTATGTCCATGTACACCTCACCACTGTGTCATGTGATTCAGTCAACCTTCTCAAGATCTCCCCTCTCTCCATGGCTTGGTATAACCTTCATCTCTCCTCATCCCAATTGGTATATGAGTTAGTACATATTACACTTATTATATACATAGTACATACTCTCCACTGTCTGTTCAGCCCATACTCCCAGGACTCCAGATCAGTACATGTCAAACCTTCCTGGATAGGCTCATCACCCAATTAGTCAACTACAGCCTCCAGCCCAATCAGTCAACATGTAATACCATGGGAAATCCAACCTGCAACACCAGCCAATCATCCCTCAAGGCCTCCTTCTCAGCTCTCACATATACTGGCCTCTCCTTCCCTCCTGGACTAATTCCCCCCAAGGAATTAGTATACTACTTCTTACTGGTTAGTCCCTTTGCCATTAGGTGTCATCTCAGCACAATAAAACCTTCACCCAGCCTTCTTAAATCATATCACCTTGTCCCTTCCTGGTGTCACTCTTATAGGATTCAACAACCACTTATTCAACAACCTCCTCCTGGAATTCTCCATTCCATCCTTACATCTTCTCATCACTTGTACTCCTCCTATCATCTTCTTCTTTGCAATTCAAAAAAATCATCCTTGAGTTCTATGAGTTGTAGTGCCTGTGCCTTCAGCCCCTTGCACACCAGGGGCAGTTGTGACATTATACTAATTCCTTCCCTTTGATTACTACCCATCTCTATATCTCAATAGACCCATTCCATCCATTTGTCAAACCATCTCCATTTCACAGATAACACTATCTACAAAATTTTTGGGCATGTGTGTTATAGAGCTAAACAGTTTGTGGCCTCCACATTTCCAAAGGATCATCCTGCGGAATTAATCTATCTTAAATCCCTCTCCTGGAATTGGCCCTTAAACAATGCTTTTAAATTCAAACTTTGACTTCAAACTTCAAACTTTGGCTTGTTTTGACTTCAAAGCTTCAACGCTTCAACCTTTGACTTCAACTCTTTGACCTTTGACTTCAACAATTTGACCTTTAACTTTGATGTTGAAGCTTTGACCTTTGACATTGACGCTTTGACCTTTGATGTTGACGCTTCAACATTTGACGCTTTGACCTTTGACTTTGACACTTTGACCTTTGACTTTGACCAACTTTGACTAGCTTTGAAAAAACATTGTACAAACTCATCACCACTGCGGCCAAATTCTTCCTCTCTTATCTCCAAGTACTTTTCTTGGGTCATTTCTCTTCTCTGGCGTATTTGGACACCATGCCAGCCCAACGTGCACAACTTTCATTCATTTCAAGTCCACCTCTCACCAGATCAGCAAGAGGCAGAGGTTCTGTCATCAACATCTCCAATCAGGACCAGTCAACTCCTCAAGCTTGTATACGTGGAAGGACCCCTTAAAACCTTCCAATACCAGCATGATCCACTTCCATGGACACTGGTATCCTTCCTCCAGCTCCTCCTAGAGCTTCCCTTTCTCCTGCCCCACCTTCAGTTAGTCATATCACTAATTGTGTAATTGGTTAATATCCCCAGGCAGGCTTTGGATAAGATTCTCCATCTTATGATCCCAGCATCATTCCTATTACAGAAGACAAGGATGAGTAAGGAACTTCCACTGCAAACCCTGATCCTCCAACCCAACCTCAACCTCCAACATCTGCTGTGGACCCTAATCTCTTAGCCCTCCTCCAGACCATGACTTCTGCTTTGGAAAAACTTTCTCAACCTCCATCAACCAGTACTTCTCACTCTGGCACCTTCAAGTCTCCTTCCATGAATGCTCCGGATATGTTTGAAGGCAACAATCCTAGCAAACTCCAACCATTCCTCAAATCTTGTGAACTCATTTTTGCAAATGACAAAGTAACTTTTGGTGTGGACCGGAAGAAGGTACTCTTTGCAGCTTCCTACCTCTCTGGAAGTGCAAATTGATGGATCCAACCCTATCTGGCTCACCTTTTCAACCAAGAGCCCTCTTTCCTCCTCAACTCATGGTCCTACTTCACAGAGCAACTTAACACCCTCTTTGGCAAATAACTAGATTTTTCAAGGCTGAAAAGTAAGTGGTGAACTTGAAGATGATAGACTCTGGCTATGCTTCAACCCACATCACTGAATTTTGATCACTTATGACAAAAGTCTTTGGTTGGGGTGATAGAGCCTTGTACTTCCATTTTTGACAAAGCCTTCCTTCACGCCCTCTGCACCAACTGGCAGGATACAATGGCTCTCAAGAAACTCACCAGGATCTTATTGATATATTTTTGGACTATGATACAAGGTATCATGAAAGGGTAAAAGAAAAATATTCTTTTCTCAATAATTCTCAACCCCAAAGTTCTTCTCAATCTCAATCTACCTCTAATCAGCCTCACAAGGGTAGCAGTGAGGGTAGAAATAATTACCAGTCCCCAGAAAAGTCAACTTCAAATATGACATTTACCAGACCCTCTTTGGACCTAGGTCCAGATGGGAAACTCAAGGCAGATGAAAAGGCAAGAAGAGAGAGGGAAGTCTTATGCTTATATTTTGGTGGTAAACACAAGACAGAAGACTGTAGAAAGAAACCTGTCAAATCATCTATCCCTCCTAATCCAGAACCTTCCATTGCTTCAACAAAGCCAAACCAAGATTAGGCTCACCCTTTTCTTTCTCTTTTTAAGTCTTATCTCTATTGTTTTTTTGATTCAGGTGCAAATCAATCTTTAATGGTCAATCCAATAGTTCAAAAGTATCTATAACTTACAGCCCTTTCCTTCTGGGCAAACATATTCATCTTTTCAAATCCAAGCTCATCAAATATACTTCCCAAATGGTTTTACTAACTTCCTTTCCTAGCTTTGAATGGGAACTCCTTCAAGTCAATGCACCATTCCCTGAACACATCACCCTGGAAATTGACTCTCTTCATCACTGGAATCCAGAGGCAAACTTGGAAGATGGGGCTGATCACCTCAAGACACCAACTAACCACTGACCTTTCCTCCAATCCTGTTGAACTCAACCAGGCTACACTGCCTACAGCTGTCCTTCCCTCAACTCTGCCTTTGGCGCTGGAGCCCAATGCAATTCCCCTCACTTCAGAACCTTTGCTATTCCCCAAAACAACTTCAATTTCCCTTTGAGTTCAACACTCTTTCCACTTGCTTGGATATTCATTGATCCTTCATTTTTCACAAGAGAAAGATACATTGGATTCATCCTTGCATACAATGCAATTGGTTACCTCTTCTGATGTTTCTCTTTGTTACTGATGAAGTCCCTGAATAATCAGAAACATCACTATGCAGAAGTAATTTATGCAGGGGGCACCTGTATCAATGCAGCACAGCAATGCATGCAAGGGTGTACATGCATGTAGATCCTGCACAGCCTCCTCCTCTGACCAGCCAAAATGCCTCATGAACTGTATTCACTGTACCAGGGAGACCCTCAGGGGGCAGCCCTGAGGGCAGGATTTTCTATAAATAGAGGGCCTCTCTCCCCCATCCAGGTCCCAGCACATCCCCCCAGGCACCCAGCCTGGGTGGCCACCCTTAAAAAGGGTATTAAAGCCTTATATAAAATATTAACCCCTTATATAAAATATTAAACCCTTATAAAAGATATCAAACCCTTATAAAAGATATTCAACCCTTATCATAAACAATGACCAACCCTTATATCAATCATCATCACCAACCATTACCACATACCTTGACCATCATCATCATCAACACCATCCATCATCATTATCACCCATCATCATCCTCATCCATCATCATCATCATCATCCATCATCACCTACCTCAACCATCATCATCATCCATCACCATCATCAACAATCATCATCACCTACCTCATCCATCATCATCATCATCCATCATCAACATTATCCATCATCATCATCATCATCATCATCATCATCATCATCATCATCATCATCATCATCATCATCATCATCATCAACCAATGTCAGTATCAAGTGTAGGCTCAACAATTTCAACTTTATCAATCATCACATGTAACATCAAAGGAGTATTCATTAGTAACCAATAAAACAAGATAAAGGATATATAAAGGATAAGAAAAGAAAAAATATTCTTCCCTTACTCAGCTTCTATAGCTCCAGTCAACTATCTGTTCCACCATTTATTTCCTTATCAGGCTTGAATACATTGATCCTAGGTCTGATAGAGACTACTATAGTAGCAACTCTATCTGAAAATCAGCCACAAATCTCTTTGATTTTATTTTTGTGAGACTACTATAGTACTTAGAGGGGCAGGCAATTCAAAACCACCCTTAGTATTCATCTATCGTATAAATAGTTGTAGTACTAAATTCCCCCTCAAGTGACTGCCAGGAAGCTATTAGCTAACTTTACCCAATCCCAAAGGAGTCTCCACAAGGTCAAACTGGAAGGTCCATTGTCTCCAGTTGGGTTTTTCTATTCACCACCTCAAAATAAACATTCAACCCCACAAGCCTACATAGCAGAGAATGTAGAGATAGGTTTCATCTAGCCGCAGCACTTCAAGCACTGGAGCAACTGTCCTTCCCTTTCAAGAAGAAGGATAGTGGTTTGCAATCATGTGTTGATTTTTGCAAACCTGACGCTGTTATCAAGGAGAACCTTCACCCAATTCCTCCAATGACTTTCACTGACTGTCTTCTTAGGTTCTGCCATCCTCTCCAAAATTGATCTTGGGATTCTTATCTCTTAAGCATCACAGGCTTTTGATTTAATAACTGATCTTCCTTCCTTAAAAGTATTTCCATGTCTTCCAAAGCTCTCACCAGGATATAAGGGTATTATATGGAACTCTTTCTTGTTTCAACTCACTTACAGTCCTTGAATTTTCTTCATTGAATTCACCCAGCCTCCTATCACTTTGGGACAACGTGTTTCCAGACAGGGGAACACTCACTCTGAACAGAATCCTGATGAATTTGGAACTTCTGAACTTTTTTACCTCTCTTTGAAACAATTCTTGAAGAACAATTGATTGAATTGACCTAAAATAAATAAGCTGACAAGTTTCTCCAAGAAATTATTAAAAGATTGAAGAAAGAGGATGAAGTGACTCATAATTCTATAGATTCCTACAGTTTCTTACTCCTGTTCATGGTTCAATTGGGCATACCCTACATGCTGACCAAATAAAGCTAGAAATACTCTTTCAATCAACCAAACTCCTCTGATCAATATCAAAACAGCCTATGGATAAGTATAGTAACTATGATGATCTTAAATAGAAACTGAATTCCAAAAGGCATTAATCCTGGGAATTGAGTATGACTATCTGAAAAGAAAATAACTAATGACAGACCTTTCAAGATAGCTCTTTTGAGCGTTGGTTGGGAACCTTTTCTTATTTTGCAAAAATTAAGTACTTATGCTTCAAATCCAAAACCCTGTTTAATTCATCCATCCATCCATCCATCCTCAACTTCACCAACCCTCTGGGAACCAACATCCAACTTCATTGCCATTGGATTTCCCTTCTCCATCAATTCAATTCCATCCATCATCCCAAACCCAATTCATCCTATTATCCCTTTCACAATAAAAATCAAACCCACATCACTTCCCTTCTTTATTAATCAACTCAACTTCATTCTTCATTTCAAAACCAATTCATCCTATAATCCTCCTCCAAATCCAAATTCCAATCACTATCACTTTCAAATCACAACTCAATCCATTCATCCCCCATCAAAATAAAATCCATAAAAATATTCCATCATCAAAAAACTCAACTCCTTCAAATCAATTACTTCAAAAATAAAATTAAAAAGAAAATATAAACAATAAATGAAATATTTTCCTTCCCATCCTTCACCTTCCAAGTAGTCCTTTTTATTTTACATATCATATCAAAAAATACTTCCAAATCAAAATATCCTTCAGTACACCTATCTATTCCTTTTCCATCCCTTATCTTCCTTCTTCCTTCAAATAATCAATCCTCAAATCCATCAACATCAAATCATAATTATCTTCAACCATCTTCCAGATCATCCTCTTTCCCATTTCCTTTTTCTTCCACACCAACCTTTTCCACCTCAAAAACTCTCTCCTCTGTTTTTTTACTCCTTCCTTCTCTACTCACTTTCCTTCATGTTCTCCATTCTTTCTATTTTCCCCCAATATCTCCAGGAGAACTCTCATCATCAACCCAGTCCAAGGAAGAATCCCTCTCAGTTCCTTTTCAATATTCTCCAATCCCCTTCAAAGTCAAACTTTGAAGTCAAAGTCAAACCAGTCAAACTTTGAAGTCAAAGTCAAACCAGTCAAACTTTGAAGTCAAAGTAAAACCAGTCAAACTTCAAAGTCAAATTTGAACCAGTAAAACTTTAAAGTTGGAGTCAAACTAGTCAAAATTTAAAGTCAAAGTCAAACCAGTCAAACTTCAAATTCAAAGTTGAACCAGTAGAACCTTGAGCTTCAAACTAGTCAAACTTGCCTAACTTCTTGAGCTTCAAAAACTTCAAATCTCCAACTTCAAACTTCAAACTTTTCAAACTCCCATTCCAGCCTCATACTTCAAGTCCCACAACCTGTGCAATCCTTCACCAGCTCAAGCTATTTGACCTTGCTTCCTAGCCTCCCAGCTTTCAATCAGAAAGTACAGAAGAACTCAATCTTCACCCCCAGCACACCATTTTCTGGGAATCAGGAGTTTCCCCTTCCCTTTCCAGGGGGCTTCTGTCAAAAATGTACTTATGACAGTCCTTCAAATAAACCAATCAAACCTCTTCATCAATCTCACCCTCATATCAAACCCAACTTCACTACTCCTGTACCTTCCACTGGATAGTACTACCCCTGCACCTCTTGCAGTCTCCATCCTCTTCAACCAGCTTCACCCTCTCCCTGTATGGTATAAGCTCTATGTCCATGTACACCTCACCACTGTGTCATGTGATTCAGTCAACCTTCTCAAGATCTCCCCTCTCTCCATGGCTTGATATAACCTTCATCTCTCCTCAACCCAATTTGTATATGAGTTAGTACATATTACACTTAGTATATACATAGTACATACTCTCCACTGTCTGTTCAGCCCATACTCCCAGGACTCCGGATCAGTAAATTTCAAACCTTCCTGGATAGGCTCATCACCCAATTAGTCAACTACAGCCTCCAGCCAAATCATTCAAAATGTAATACCATGGGAAATCCAACCTGCAACACCAGCCACTCATCCCTCAAGGCCTCCTTCTCAGCTCTCACATATACTGGCCTTTCCTTCCCTCCTGGACTAATTCCCCCCAAGGAATTAGTATACTACTTCTTAATGGTTAGTCCCTTTGCCAGTAGGCGTCATCTCAGCGCAATAAAACCTTCACCCAGCCTTCTTAATTCATATCACCTTGTCCCTTCCTGGTGTCACTCTTATAGGATTCAACAACCACTTATTCAACAACCTCCTCCCGGACTTCTCCATCCCATCCTTACATCTTCTCATCACTTGTACTCCTCCTATCATCTTCTTCTTTGCAATTCCAACAAATCATCCTTGAGTTCTATGAGTAGTAGTGCCTGTGCCTTCAGCCCCTTGCACACCAGGGGCAGTTGTGACAGATGGCCTTTATCTCTTCCAATTTTTTTTCTCAATTCACCATGCAGGGCCTGAAGATTCATCAAATCAATGTAAACAGTGCTTTTTCGAAATTTGACCTAGATAGGAATGTCCCTTGCTTCCACCATGGCGCTACCCAGCCAAACTGAAACTGTCTCTGGACTGAAGAAGTCCATTTATGTGCTCAGGAAGGTTTCAAGATGGTTTTACTCCAGGCTCAGTAACTTTCTTAACTATATTGGCTTCAAAACAGCTGCATTTGACCCCTACATATTCTGGAGACTTGGAACACACCCCACATTGCTATTTGTGCATTTATACAATCTTTGAATCTTGAGAAAGAGCCCAGAAATCTTCAGAAATGTGATTTTGAAATATTTTGAAATAAATTATTTAGGTAGAAATGAGTTTCTCCTGGGCTTAAAAATACACCAAACTCCCTCAGGAATCAGAATCTTTCAGAAGCAAAAAATCAAACAAAAGCTTGAGGAATACAAAATACTAGGCCTGAATCCATTTAACTCCCCCATGCTTGCGCAAAGCCAGCTCCACTCAATTGGAAAGGAATATTATGCAGAATACCAGTGCAAAGGCAAAAAATTTGGAGCTCTTGTGGGCTCACTGAATAACCTTTCTATTTTGAATCATCCTGGAATCATGTTTTCAATGGGCCATCTCTTGAAATTCCTTGAAAAACCCTCCAGGAAGCACTGCCAAACAGCAGTTAGATTCTTTCAGTACCAATCTGGCAACAGAAGCCTTGGCCTCAAATTTTTTTCTGGGGGATACAGTATTGGGTTCTATGTAAAGGCAGACTATTCCAAATTGCCCAAGACTTTCAGTTCAACCAATCGGCTTTTAGTTTTTATGGGACCCAATTTAATCTCATGGAAGACCAACAAGCAATTGACAGTCTTTTTTTCAAAAAACAAGGCTGAATAAAAAGCTCTCCTAGATTCCTTTGAGAAAGTGTGTGGCTCAAAAAGGCCACCAAAGAGACCCTTGTTCCTGCCAACAACCCTCCCAAAACTCTTAAAAAATACATCAAAGGAGGAATATATCTTGCCAATAGAAAAACAAGTTAGCGCAGTTTCTGGAACAAGCACATCAGTTTGAAGCTTCACTACATACATGGAATGATAGTTTCAGGGAGATAAGACTCCACCACATTGGCACAGCTGGAGAATATTCCAAATTCCTCATGAAGTCTTCCATGAAACAGGTCCTAGACAGAAAGCAAATTCCATTTTGATCCTGCTCCACCATTTTCAGCCAAGTGCATGGGGGTGTGCTGGAATGCAGCCATGAAGAGAACCAGACTTTAACAAGATAAAGAACACAAAAAATTGCTTAAGCCACCTAGAATGATTCATTGAATTACCAACAGCCTCATAACAACCCTGTTCCAACCAATCAGACCAGCCAGCCAAGGGGGAATCCCTGCCTTCCCTATGTAAAATGCCGTCACAAAGTGAGTCAGAGAAGATTTTCTATGCAGCTGTTCAGGCCATGAAATGAGAAAGGCTTCAGAAAAGATATCAGGAAACAGTCCAGAGTTATTTTTGGATTAAAAGTCTGGATGGACACTCCCATTTTGGAGCTCTCCTTCTTTCAATTATCAGACACCAATCCACCTTGTACTTCAAGCACATTCCAATTCTTGCAAAACCACATTACCTGTAACTCAAATCCAACTAGAAAACTGCTGCTGTCATAAGATTTCATCCTTTATCTTCCTACCTTGACCAAGGCAATAAATACCTCAGAATACTGTCAATTCTTCTGAAGTACAGAAATCTTCTTTGCACTTGATTACCTGAATATTTACCTCATTTCTTGAAAGTTAATAGTCCTGCCAACTTTTGACTTTTTCAGGAATTTTTGCTTGTACAACCTCCAATGCATGAAATTTGCAAGATCCTTCTGCAATTGGGGAAGATATTTCTGCTTTAATGGTCCTGTGCTTTCTGAAAAAATCCCATTGTGGATTAAAAATTTCAGTTTCCTGTTAAATGTAGAGCAGTAATTCATGAAAATGCTTTTTGAGAATCCTCCCCATTGTGTAATACATTTCAATCACATTTTACTTGGATCATTATGTAAGAATTTATTTAACTTAAAAAGATTATTTGAATACCACTCAAAACACCATGGAAAATTTGAGCTCACTTGCTAGAAATTTTTATCAACTAATCTCTGAGATTGGTTGTAAATTTTGCCTGATCTGCTTTATAACACTTGCTAGCTAGTGACATTTATTTTTGTGTGGTGAAATATTCCATTTTCTGTAAATAAAATGAATTCTCATCATTTATCTTATTTTTGTCATACTTTATAAAGTTTTTTTTCAAATATGAGGTCATATTTGAATTCCTTGAAATAAATTGATATTCATTGCATTTTGATATATTAAATATACTCCATTGGTTTCCATATTTAGATTCTCCAAAAAATCCTAAACCAGACAGAACCCACAGGTGGTCTGGAGGCCTTATTATTGGCCCCCAGGTCCCCAATCAAGGTTCACAGGGCTTGAGGGATCCAAAATCTCCTCAAAATGTGTCTTCTCCCACCCCAGGCACTCTTGTAAAACTTGAAAAGTTTCTCCAGACCTTAATATTCTATTTTGACCCCTTTTTTGTATTGGCAAATATCTTTAAGTTTTAAATGCCTTCCTGTGGTTTGAAAGAACTCCTAGTACCTAAATGATGACAAAGTCTTGATTTTAGCAAATAAAATTCTACAATAACACCTTTCTTGGAAAAATTCACCATTTTAGTAATTTTGAAGGTGATATTTGAGCCTGGGTCCAAATTTTCCAATTCAGTAGAAAAAGCCTCCAAAATCACAAATGGAGGTATTAATTGAACAAAAAGAACCTTAGGCTCCCCAATAGGAATTTTTGATTCAAATAAAAAGACCCAGTGGGGCATTCTGAATTTATTAAGGTGAAACTTTTTTCCCCACAATGTGGGGAAAATAATACATTTTTTCAGACTGGAAGACAAAGTTGCAAGATAAAAAATCCAGAAAGCAGAAATAAATCACAGGAGGAAGACCAGAAAGTAAGAACCAAGTGTTGGACTGGTTTCAGCGGTTAATTTTTGGTTTTATAGGAAAGGAAATGTAAAATTTTAATTTGAAATTCATGAATCTTTGAGTTGTGTGCACAACTGAAATGGGCCGTGTGGAACGCTACACAACTCAAATGGGTCGTGTGGCATGCTACACAACTCAAATGGGCCGTGCGGTATGCTACACAACTCAAATGGTCCATGTGGCATCCTAAACAGCCCATTTGAGTCTTGTAGCGTGCCATATGTCCTATTTGAGTTGTGTGGAACGCTAAACAACTAAAATCAAGTTGTGTAGCCTCCGCATGACTTGTCAACTTGCTGCTATGTACAGAGCAAAACTGTCAAATAGTAACACAAAACTATGAAAAATAAGAATATCTCAATTAACAAAATAAAGAGTGAGAAATACATAGATATTATTACAGGAATGGATTCCTCACCCAAAATTAGGTAGGGTCACTCACTGACCCCACCCTTGAATTCCAAGTCCTTATATTTTTAAAATAATTAAAAAGAAAAGTACTAAAAATTACAACACCAGTATGGCACTTTTTGGCCATTCTAATATTTCACACGTATTGTCACGTATAGGGTTTACACCTAAAATTCACTCAGAATTGAGGTGTTGTGTATATTTTAGGAGTTAAATGCGGAAATGTGTTATGTCACAATTCCTGCGCGCAGCCCCCCATCATTACATATTCCTACGTACTAGTAGCAGCAGATTCCCGCGTACTAGAGACCCGCGCGCAGCTGATTCTGCCACGCACGCAGCAGATCCTACCCCGCGCCCATCTGTAATAACTGATCCCCGCGTCTGGATCAGTTGTGACTAATCTGACAACCAGGTACCGCTCAGAAGAGCTAAAACCTAGTTAGGGTTTCCTAGTTTATGTAATAAACTGAGATATGCATTCCTAATGATCCAAAAAGATTAAAACTTAAATAAAATTAATGAAAATTAAGTTTAAAACATTTTTTAATAATAAATCAAAAATCAAGGATTATCACGTAAATCACTGATACTGATCTTTGAAGACCACAAAACACTACAAGGAGTTTTCATAAAAAATGTTTAAGAATTATCTACATGATCAGCAGATAATGGAAAATCATTAAACATCCACATCTGCGCGATTCAAAGCGATATAAACGGTACAAATGAAGGACAAGTACAGAATGATCAAATTTACGCCATAACAGATTAACAGATCCTGTGGCTAAAATAGTACAGAAATCCAGAAGATCTAAGGACAGCTGATTGACAGCACCAAGTGGACGTGCTAATCTTGCCCTGAATGGCTTGCCAGCCTCAGCCCACGAGCAGAACCCTCTCTACGTGCCCTGAGAAGATCAAAATCACCCCAAAAAGGTATTTATACAGACCTCTTTGGATCCATTAATCCATCATCAGTTACCAGGAATTATTTATTATCAATCAGACACCGTGTCATTATTGATCCAGTGCTTATATGAAGATAAGAAAGTGATTTATGAATTAGTCTGTAGTAGTATTATTTACCTTTATTAACCAATCAACCATTGAAGTTTAGTCAAGCAATCTACCCCATCTGCTCTGAAACCCTTCCAATTATTCCAGGATTTTCGTGGTAAAGTTCTTGGAGGGATTTTTAACCTTCCTGTCTTGGCAATTTGAGCTGTCAAGCCGGCCATTAGTGGAATAAGTCCTTTCTAAGGCACCCATCTTTATTCCAAGGTTCTTAAACTGCCTAAGGAGGCCCCTTAAAGAGAGGTTGCTAGTCTGTAAAGATCCCAAGTAGTATAATACTTTGGCCCCTCTTTTATATACATATTGAAAACCATTTACTACCAAACAAATTAAACCTTGCAACTGCTCTTATTAAATCATTTATTTGAGCTTCTAAGTGTTTATTATTGGAATAATAATTATTATTATCATTCCAGCATTTTTATCACTCTCTGTAGCTAAAGGACTGCAAGATTCCTGGTATCAGAGAGCTGACATTACTTCAATGCAGTTGTGTAGCCCCCACATCACGGTTCAGTTTTGTGTGGCACCACACATGACTAAATTCAAGTTGTGAAGGGTTGTACGTAACTCAAATCTAGTAGTGTTCCATGCCACTTGACTAAAAGAGTTGCACGCTGTAAGACTCCAAACGGTGCTAAGCTGCAGGCAGTTTTGCAGAGGGGAAAGGTGCTGTTTAGGCTGCCCTCCTAAGAGTTACAATAATATTTAAATGTAACCAGAATCAAGTTCCAGGAACTTGTAAATAAGGAATAAATGTAAGGGATGAGTTTTGGAATAGTTGGTAGAAATGGAAGCAGCACTATCTGAGGCAAGATGTCCTCTTTTCATAAGCCTAGAGCCTTGGAAAAAGAAATTAGAGGACTTTCTTTTAAGGTATCAAAATTCTTTAGCAGAGAGATCAGGAGGTTTTTGAAGAGTTGAAAGGTACTGCTCTAGTTTAAGCCAGAAACCTTGCTGAACTCCAGAATAATCTTGAGAAGAGAAAGAGAATACATGTTGTATTAAAGGTTCTTCTTCATCAAAATCCCTTTTAACATCAGATTCATTGTCTCCAAGAGGTCATCAAGATAAACCATCAGGCATAGTGAAAGATTTCCCAGGCCTGTGAACAATATCAAAATAAAAAAGCTGGATAAAGGCCACCCAACAAGTCATAGGAGCATTGGGGAGGCTGGGAGAATTTATCATCTCGATGATGGATCAAGAATCAACTTGCAGTTGGAAATGTTGGCCCCAGAGAATGGTTTGAAGCTTCTTCATCATTTGAGCCACACCACAAAGTTCCAATTTGGGCTGAGAGGACCTAGACTCTACATCTGAAAATAGCAAATATTCATAAAGAGCAGGAAGGTCCCAACCATTTTCATCTTCCTGGGTAAGAACAGCCCCAACAGATTGATAACTAGAATTGACAGCCAGCTTGATCTTGTCAGCTCCAGGTCCATAAGTGATCTTTTTCAAAACTATATCTTTTCCAACCATCATTTTGAGAAACTGAAAAGAATGTTTACACTCTTGGGTCCAAATCCATTCAGCATCTTTCCTGGTTAGAAAACGTAAGGGTGCACATATTTGCAATAAGGATGGGATAAAGATTCTAACATAAGTGAAAAAACCTAGGAAGCCCCTAACTTCAGTGGGATTGATTGGAGGAGGCCAAGAGATGATCTTGTTGACTTTGGCTGGTGCCATCCTTCTTCCTTCCTTGTAGACCACATGACCAACAATTTCCAGAGCAGGGACACAAGCAGCCAGTTTGAATCCAGAGACAGTAAGGCCAGACTCTTTGATTCAAAACAGAATCCTTCCAAAAGTAGTAACATATTCCCAGATAAAACAGCAAATTCCTGAAGTCCAAGGCAAGAGTTCATTATCATAGTCAGAAACTGGACCTTTTATTCCACCATTTTCAATAAAGATACCAGCATTATCAGGGATTTCCTCCTGGAGGATCCACATCATCTGAGCCTGATAGACTGCAACCAAATTGGTGGCACCTTGAGGCAATTGAGTAAGTTGAAATCGACCAAGAGGAGTATCAAAGGTAGTGAAAGGGCAAGAAATAGGATGTAAGGATTGTTTTTCATAGCCTCCCATAATGTCTCCTAGACCATAGCAAGCTCTCCCAGAGAAAGATTTGAAAAATTCTTCAGTAGCAGGAGGAATACCAGAGTCTTTAATAGTAACTTTATTAAGAGGTTGGAGATCATGAACTATTCTAAGTTTACCATTACTCTTGAGGACACAGAAGACAGGGCTGGAATAAATAGAAGTTGACTGCTCATATAGACAAGTACAAACTTGTTCTTGGATCAACTTTAGTAGGAGGGATAGGGATCTTCTTCTTTTGCCAAGGATCATGTTCAACTACAGTGATGATATAAGGGAGGCCATAGGATTCTTTCAAGAGACCTCTCTTTTTTTCACAGAAAGCAATAGATTTTTCCCTTAGAGATAAGACATTTTTGATCAAATTTAACTCATCAGGAAGAAGACATCAATCTGGACCAAAGTTGATCACCTCCAGAGGTTCTTCAGTGACCCAACCATTGGGCAGAAAAGGACTAGTAAGAGATTGAGAAAGACCACAGTAAGGATCAAGAGATAAGGGAGGATGCATAAGAGGAGGATTGAGCTTGAGAGGCATAGGCTGGTTGACTGGTTGGACCTTCTTTGAAACTGGCATATACTTGGTGGCAAACAAGAGAAGTTCTTGTTTTGTCCAGGAGTTGACCAGTGAGACTTGATCACAAAAACTGAGTCCAAGTTCCAAAATTTTCCACGTCCAATGTTCTGCAATATCCTTGAAGGGTGCCTTTTCCATAAAGGGAGAACCAGGAGATAATATTTTTCTCACATGTGTGGCACAAGGTAGGGTTTCAAAAATGATGGTAGAAGGTTGCCCTGGCAGTGCAAAATTGGGAGAACTTACTTGTACCCCAAATTGCCTCCACTGAAGCCCATATTCCTTCATACCAAAACCACCAAGAATAGATTCAGGATCAGGATCTATTCTAGACTTGTTAAGGAGATTCAAACTGGGACTGAGAGAAGATTTATCAGACCTAAGAGTACAAGGGAAAGAAGACACAACAGATCTGGAGAAAGAAGGAAAAGAAATATTTTTGGATTTCTCTGTTTTGACATGTTTTTGATTTTTGATATTTTCTAGTTTAGATGAAAAAGATGAAAAAAAAAAGAAAGAAGCCTGGGGGATGAGAGTTGACCCTTGAGTTGAAGTTTGAGGCTGAAAAGAACTACAAATATTAGTAGGATCAACTATTCCCATAAAAAATGAGAGGAAGTGGAATTATCCTTCTGCTTCCCCTTTAAAGATTATTTAGAAGAATGACAAGGAAAATCTCTTTCCCAACAACCGGAATCCAAAGAACAGAGATGAACTTCAATCTTTCTACCACCAGCATCAGGGAGAAGAATTCTCTCCCCAACTTGATCAGAAAACATCAGAGTAGCACCAAAATCCATCAAGAAAGGTTGTCCCAAGATCATAGGCCCTTCAAAAAGAGCAATCCAAAAATGACAGGTTCCTACAATATTTCAACCAATCCTGACTTGGACATCTTGAGAAATACCAACCAATTCACAAGATTGATTACCTATCCCATAGACCGCAGAATTGAAGCTGACCCTAGGACTGAGTTTGAGTTTACAGGCCATGGCATCCAAAATTAAGTTGAGCTGAGATCCAGAGTCCACAAGAGGAGAAACAGTTTTATCTGAGTCACCAAGATAACAGGGGAGAAAACCAAGATGACATGAGTAAAGGCTGTAATCTGAAGAAGGACTAGTTCCCCCAGAGTCCTCCATCAAAGTGCCAGAGGAGACGTTCAGTTCTTCAGGACCAATATCCACACGTTGACAAGAGACCCATCTCTTCATTCCTTCAGCAACAGATGGAGAGATTGATAGGAGTTCAGCCACAGATAGATCAGGAATTTTGAGATCAGAAATTTTCTTTAATACTCCTTCCACAGCATTGGGGTGGTCCTTTGAGATTCCCCTGTCAAATCAAACTTTGGGCTGGGTGGAGGGAGGAAGTTCAGGTGAAGCAATTACTGGAACAGGATCAGAGGATTGAGGAGTTTGAATTGATTGAACAGGAGGAGGATCAGAGTGGTCCTGGAACCTTTCCATAAGTGGTTCCCTCTCCACTTCCATGTCTTCTACATCAGAGGGAGGAGGTTCAGGTGAGGATCAAAATTTGACAGGTTTTTGAAGAATTGAAGATGGAAGGAAGGGGCTTTGTGAGGTTTAGATTCCTCATGTTGTTTCCTAGCTGGATAAGACTGATAAGTAGTCCCAGCAAGACTGGAAGAAGAGATAGCTTGAGGATACCAGGGTTGAAGAGTACCACAGGATGATTGAAAATCCAAGGAGACCAGGGATGCCTCCTTGGGAGTTGGTGGTTGATAAGAGGCCACCACATGTCAAATAGGGTGAGATGAATCAAAAAGGATTAAAGCACCATTAGGAAGAAAGAAATTGTTTCCCTTCTGCTCCACCAATTTTTCCTCCTTGTCCTTAGGAGTTCAGGACATCTCCCATTACCATGACCTTCCCTATGACAGTAATAGCAGACTAGAGTAGATTTAGGAAAAGAGTTAGAAGTTTTAGGAGTAGCTAAAGAAGAAATTTTCTGATCTATTTTGTTCTCAAAAGCTTGAAGTATCTTAGTTATTTTGTCTAGAGTGGTAGGTTCTTGAGTAAAATTAGGATCTGCTTTAGGTCTTTTATCTGCCATCATCTTGTTCATAATATTGTTGGAATCTTTAAAAGAAGGAGCATGGACTGGTTCAGTGGTTCTAGGTTTTTCAAAAGCTAAAGCAGTTTTAACTTTCATAACTTCATCCACAGTACTCCTACGGATAAGGATAAAAGGGAGCTTGAATTGATTATCCCTGGTGGTGATCATAGATCCAGATTTGAAAAATTTGTCTTTAATCCTTTTCTGCACGGCCAAAAAAAAATATTGGAAGAATTGTGCTCAAACTTTTATGACTGAATCAATGTGATTGTTTTGGATAAGATAGTTTTGGATAGGGTCCCAAGACTTCCTAAAAGACTGGTAGTCAGAGGCTGAAGAAACACCACCATTTGAGATCCATTGAGAGACAAGAGCATCCAAACCCTGCAAAGTAAACCAAGATACATCTATTTTATCACAATATGCCAACATTGCCTCCCCCAGAAGCATCCAGTCATGGGATTTGAATCCTTCAAACGACTCAATTACTTCCATTACTTCATCAGAGGAGATAAAGAATTTTAACTGGTAGGCCATATTGTATTTGCTTGCTCCATCCACTTCAGCAGCCATTTTGTAAGAGTCCGAGAACTGTTAAACATTTACCCCATTGAACCCTAAGTTCTTGTTCTGAGGTTTGATCTTGACCATCCTTGGTCAAGCAGAGGTGGTTGGGGTACTGGTAGATGCCATTTTGAATAACAGAATTCCTAGAGGATCCAAAGAGCAGATTAAAGTGGCTCACAAGTGTGGCAAGAGCAGGGTTTCACAAAGAACAACAAGTACCTTGCCCAGATGGTGCACAAATTGGGAGGACTTACTTCTAGGATAGGTTGCCTCCACCAATTGGATCTGAGAAGAGAGAAAGAAACAGAGAAGAAAAGAAAAAGATTGGATTTTGGAGTTTGATTCCAAACATTGATGATGTTGGGACTGGAAATCCCAAGGTTGCTGGTTCAATCCCGGCCTGGGGGACCAAATGTAAGACTTTAAACAGTGCTAAGCCGCAGGCAGTTCTACAGAGGGGAAAGGTGCTGTTTAGGCGGCCCTCCTAAGAGTTCCAATAATATTTAAATGTAACTGGAATTAAGGTCCAGGAACTTGTAAATAAGGAATCAATGTAAGGGATGAGTTTGAGAATAGTCGGTAGCAATGGAAACAACACCATCTGAGGCAAGATTGTGCAGGGAAAGACTTGCACAAAATAATTCAAAGTTTTTTTCAGACTTCAATGGAACAAGGCAGTTGTAAGTAAACAAGGCCCACAAGCTAATAACTCTGGTTGTCAGCAGAAGATTAGGAAAGATCAACTCAATCCCAAACAACCTCCAGGTTCTCAATGAACCTTCCCAACTCTCTGCAATCAAGCACTTGAAGGGTACCAGATAACTGGGGGTGGCTGAACAAAACAAAATCAATTTGTTTGTGAAGCTCTTGAAGCAAAGAAATAGCAGATTCAAACAAGAATAAAACAACACTTCTCAAGGAACTCAAGAGTAGCGTGGCGGAATTCAACTTTTAAAGACTAAAGGGAGGTATAACACTCCAGGTTTTAAGCTTAATAAGACCTCTTCAATCAATCATGATTGGATCCAGAAAGATGATCAAGAAGGATCAAGACCAGTATGGTTGGAAAAAGTGATCAAGGAGTGGTATAACACACTCAAGAATTCCAAAAGAAAGAATTCTCTTCAACCAGCAAGGCTATGGTTGGGGTTAAGGAACAGGGTCACAGATGGACGGATCAAAGATTTTAGTAAGGAGGCTCAAAGGATCAATGGGCAATCATGGATATACCCAGGATGAGGATCAGGATCAAATTAATATGATAATGGGGGGACATACGCACACACTCCCATGGATTATTCAGAAAAAGCAGGGGAGAGCTGTAGAATTACTGAAAAATAAATTGATTGATAAAGATCAAAGAGGGCTGAACCAGAGGATTCATCAGTTGGGAAACAATCAAAAATAAGAAAAGAAGAATAAGAATGAGATAACAAACATTGAGCACGAGCCAGTTGTGGAGAGTGGCAGTTGATTTATTGGAGAAGACACGATGGAAAAAGAAACAGCACGATTTAGGAGACTTTGATAATAAAAGAGAAGCTGTGCGTTAGGTTGAGCCAGAGTTATAGAATAGGCGATAGACAAAGGTCTTACCAGTCAGACCAGGATTCAAGATAAAGTCAAAGGAGGTTTGAATTGAAGTAGTCGCATGATAAAGAAAGATAATGGAGAGAATAAAGAAATAAGAAAAAGAAATAAAAGGAATGAAAAGACTAAAGGAAAAAGAAGAAGAATTGAGGTTTGATTGAGAGTCGAGTGATGGTTCAGTGATGATCTTGAGAGTTGAGGTGATGTGGTTTGGTGTTGAAGTGATGACTTTATCCCGTTGGATGATTTTCGTGTGTTAAAGAATCTGAGAGGAGTTTGAGTCCCCAAGAGCCGCGCGGGAGTTAGTGACATGTGATTGTGAGTTAAGAATGGGAGGTATCACGACAGAAGAGCGCGGACGTGAAAGAGTAAGAGGAGTAAAATTTATTTAACACCCCCCGTGACTTTTAAGACAGGAGTCCGAGCCGTGAAGGTTGGATCTATAAGCTGAAGGAGAGAAGAGAGAGAAGAGAGAGGAAGTGCTGTTGTGAGTCCATTGGCTTTCATGTTGGAAGCTGGAATTAGTTTGATGATTAAGTTTCCAAGATTGAGTTCTTCGCGAAGAGCTTTGGTCTTGATATCTATATGACAAGTCTTCGAATTACACCCAAACTTCTTAAGCTTGTCGTCTAAACCTTTGTTGTCTATAAAATGAAGGCTGGGAGAGACGTTTTTCTTCCAGAGCTCGGCCACCAGATGGCGCATCCAGATGGCTTCTAAGAAAGAGTTGGCGAGGGGATTCAGTTCAGCTTTGGTCGCAGAGTGAGTGACATTGCGTTGCCTATAACTGCTCCAAGAAATTAGGGAGTTGAAAAGAAGGGAGTGATGACCGGATTGAGATTGTCTTGTTTCCAAGTCTTTGCTCCAAGTAGCGTTGCTGAAGCATTCAATTTGAGTATTAGAGTTGTGAATTTAGAGTGTGAGTTTCAAATTCTTTGTTGCATGAAGATATTTCCAACACCTCTTAACTTCCCTCGAGTGGCAGATTCCAGGCTTTTCACAGAATCAAGCAAGGCTTGAGACCGCGAAACTGAGATCAGGACGGGTGAGACACGCAATGTAGTTAATGAGGAAAACGGCCAATCAATAGTTGATGTTGAGTGATTTGAATTCATCATGCTCCTCATCAGAGGCTGGCGCTAGATTAAGGCTGGCAGAAAGTGGGATCAAAGACGGCTTGCAGTTGGTCATGTTTAATTCTTCTAATCCGTGCTCTATATGCTTGGGTTGGGAAATTAGTATCTTGTCGCCAACTTTTTTGTATTTCATGCCTAAGATAGTATTTGGATTGTGGTGACTAGAGTTTGGGAATCTTTTTAGGAACTCTTTTTGAAAATTGTCTCCAGTACCAACGAGTATAAGGTTGTCAACGTGAAAGAAAAGAACGGAGTTAGAATTTTGGTGGATGTATAAGCAGGGGTTGGATATTGATTCATGGAACCCTTGTTCTCGAATCCAAGAGGTAAGAGTATGAAACCAGTTCGCCGGAGCTTGTTTAAGCCCGTAGAGGGATTTCTTTAAGATAAGGAACTCTGACTTTCTTTTGGAGCCTTTAGGTTTTCTGATGATGACCTTGTTGGTGAGTGTAGCATGAAGAAACGCACTTTTTACATTGAATTGAGTGATGGGATGAGAATGGAAGAGACCAAATAGAAGAGCAATTTGCAGAGAAGCAGCTTTACCGGTTGGAGAAAAGGTGTCTTGATAATCCAATCCGTAAATCTGGTCAAATCCTTGAACGCAGAGTCGACTTTTATAGATAAGAGGGTCCCCGTGACAATTATCTTTGATGCGAAACACCCAGGTAGTGTTCAGAGGATTCTTGGGCTTGGGACCATCGTAATCGTCCCACACCTCGAGTGCTTTGATTCCGTCAAGTTCCTTGTCCATGGAGGTGTCCCAATTAAGAGCGTCTGGGCATTTCTTGGCTTGTTCAAAGGTCTTCGGAACAAAATAGTGGTGGTAGCCGTATTGTTGAGGAGGATTCAGAGTTTATTGGTCACGGAGTGAGTAGTTTGGAATGAGCTGATGGGTTAGATCTTTGGAGATGTCGGAATCAGAGTCAGTTGGTTGACCATCATCGTCATCAACGGTATGAATAATGGGAGAAGCGAGAGGTGTGGAGTCATTGGATGATTCAACAGATTCATCAGAAGCATCAGCAGTGTTAGAAGCTACTGGAACCGTGATAGGGAGATCATCATTAAACTTGATTTGAAAGGAATTTTTGGTTGAAGAGGGATTAGGATTGTTCTTTGCCGAGGGTTCGGTTTTCAGAATCTTGACGTGTTTTGAGCAAACAATGGAACTTTCAGGTTTCATAATTTGATAGGAAAGATAGTAGGGGTTATAACCCACAAGGGTACCCGGGAGTCCTTGATCCTTGAACTGTTTGCCTTGATTAATTCGATTGTCCAAATAGACAACCTTCAACCCGATAGGATGGAAATAACTGGAGGGGAGAGTTTTGCCAATGAAGACTTGATAAGGAGAAGGAGCACCGGGAGTTTTTGGGATGTGGTTTAGAGCAAGACAGGCCGCCTTGGCGACTTCAGCCCATAAATGGAGAGGAAGTTTTGACCCTCGAAGAATAGCTCTGATGCTTTCTGTGAGCGTGCGATTTGCTCTTTCAACTTTCCCGTTGTGTTCGTGATGGTAGGGTTCTGAAATTAGATGCTGAATGGAGTTAGTTTTAAGAAAGTCTTTGAGTCTGATAAAGGAAAATTCCCCGCCTCCATCAGTGCAAATAGTGGCGGGAAAACAATTTTGTTTTTGTTTTTCGTGATTTAAGATTATTTTGAGTTGTTGGAATGCATCAGATTTGTTTTGTAAGGGAATTGCGGAGATGTATCCAGAGAAGCTGTCTACAATTTACATGATGTAGTTCATGTTATTGCAAGAAGAGGGAGTAATTGGACCGATTAGATCAATGTGGAGTTGTTCAAACAGCTTAGAGGAAGAAGTAGAGGTGTTTTTGAAGGGGGTTTTGGAAATCTTGGAGAATACGCAATCCTCGCATTGAAATTCAGATATAGCTTTGGACAAGAGTGATGGAAAGAGATTTTTAAGGCAATATGGACTCGCGTGTCCAAAGGATTGATGAAGACGAGTGATTTCACTAGAATCCGCTGATTTGATAGTCACGTGACATTATTTATGGTTGTTGCCGACGCGAGAAGGAGAATTGAGAATGAACAGATTTTGCTGAATGAACCCGGAAAAGGCCAGTTGCGAATTAACAGTGATGGAGAATTGATTAGAGGAAGAGATGAGCTGACAGTTTTTCTTCGTGATTAATTCTCCGGGACTGATTAGGTTCACAACGAGATCGGGAACATAGAAACAATTCAAGAGTGTGATTATTGGATTTTTCCAGGAGAGACTAACAGTACCCTTTCCTTTGATCTGAAGCTTCGCGCCTTCCTTACCAGTGCTGATGAAATCTTCACCAGGAAGTTCTTCAAGATGACAAAAGAAGTCGGACAAGTTGAACATGTGACATGATGCACCCAAGTCGAGAATAATTCAATTTTGAGGATTGATTTCCTTAATCCACGTAGTTAGAAGGGATACGTAGTGAGCTACCTCTTTGTATTTTGAGTTAGAGTTGAGAGAGGCTCTCCAGCGGGCTTGCAATTCATTCCACCATTCGGGAGCTAAATGTTCATGAAGATGCCAGCATTTATTGGCGGAATGATCAGGTGACATGGGATTATGGAATCCTTTCTTGCATTGTTGTTTGGCAGGAACGGGTTTCTTGGGAATTCGAGAAGATAAAAGGGCATTATTGCTAATTTTGGTTTCCTTGGACTTAACTTTGGTTTTGTTATTGAGTTGGGTTAGGTGATTCAAAACAAGGTCAATCGTAACTGTCTTGTTGGAGTGCATTATTATTTGACAAAGGGAGTGGAGTTGAGGAGGAAATTTGAAAAGGATCAGATAAGATAAAATGTTGTTGGGAAGATTGATGCCGACGTCAATCATTTTCTTCAAAGAAATTTTTGTTTTGGTTATAAAGAGATTTATTGACTCAGATTTGAATTGATGATAAAGAAATTCGTTGAAAATACACGCTCAATTTGCAGTTTGGGATGAGGCAAGTCATTCTTTAATTGTTTGCCAGAGAAGTCGGGCGGAAGAAATGTTTGTGGGATTGACGACATTATTGTGAGTCATGGAATCGATTAGAGAGAGTAAGATAACTCAAGTTTCCATATCATCGACGGCGTTAAGAGTTTTAGAGTCATCTTCGATTACCTCCTTGATTCCCTTGAGCTTGAGTAGCATTGTCATCTTGTCTTTCCAAATGGAATAGTTTTCATCGGTCAACATTGGTACGGCTTCCAAAGCATCCTTGAGGATTATTTGGCGAAAGCCGTTGTTGCTAGATCCCTCCATTGATTTGGTTAGATTAGTCGGATCGATTTCGGCTTTTAACCGTGTAGAATTACTGAAAAATAAATTGATTGATAAAGATCAAAGAGGGCTGAACCAGAGGATTCATCAGTTGGGAAACAATCAAAAATAAGAAAAGAAGAATAAGAATGAGATAACAAACATCAAGCACAAGCCAGTTGTGGAGAGTGGCAGTTTATTTATTGGAGAAGAAACAATGGAAAAAGAAACAGCACGATTGAGGAGACTTTGATAATAAAAGAGAAGCTGTGCGTTAGGTTGAGCCAGAGTTATAGAATAGGCAATAGACAAAGGTCTTACCAGTCAGACCAGGATTCAAGATAAATTCAAAGGAGGTTTGAATTGAAGTAGTCGCATGATAAAGAAAGATAATGGAGAGAATAAAGAAATAAGAAAAAGAAATAAAAGGAATGAAAAGACTAAAGGAAAAAGAAGAAGAATTGAGGTTTGATTGAGAGTCGAGTGATGGTTCAGTGATGATCTTGAGAGTTGAGGTGATGTGGTTTGGTGTTGAAGTGATGACTTTATCCCGTTGGATGATTTTCGTGTGTTAAAGAATCCGAGAGGAGTTTGAGTCCCCGAGAGCCGCGCGGGAGTTAGTGACATGTGATTGTGAGTTAAGAATGGGAGGTATCACAACAGAAGAGCGCGGACGTGAAAGAGTAAGAGGAGTAAAATTTATTTAACAAGAGCCCCTCCTTTTACAGACCAGAGGCCTGTAGACTATTTACAAGAGATGTTTACAAATGAGAGAGGAAATTTTTTTTGTGATTTTCTATTGATGGATAAGGTAATGTAAAAAGAAATTCAAAAATTTCCATAATCCGTGAGGTGTCCCAGATTGTTCACCACAACGCTTGAAAAAAAACCCAAATAAACTAAAAAAAAAATAAAACAGAAATCAACCAAAAAAACTGTTGAAGCTTCCTCTGCGTCTTCCCTCCTCGCATCAACTGGATGTCACAGATGTGACATCCTTGCTCTCTTACGCCTTTTTTCTCTTTGACCACCGTCTCAACCTTTATCCGTTCTCAGTCGTCCTCTTTCTCTTCTCTCACTAAATTCCTCCTTTCTCCTCTCTCACTTGCCTTCCCTCTCTTCTTTCATCCTTTCTCATCTCATCCCCCCTTACCAATACCTCACCCAATATCTTCAAATTACTAATCAATCAACTCAAACTCCTCCTTCAGTCGTGACTTGACTCAATCTTATTTCGGCCCTCCTTCAAACTCATCAGTTCAATCTCAACTTGTCCTTGTCTCACAGTTATTTGGTATGAGCCCAAGTGGCTGTCTCTCCCTTTCCTTTACTTGTGTATTTCTCCTCATGCTGCTTATCAAGTCATTGATCCGCCCTCATCTGATTCATGTAGAGGAGGTAACCTGCAACAACTTTCTCATTGGCTTCTTTACACTCATCTATCTTATTTTTCTTATTTCTGGAACTTATCCTGTTTGACCTCCCTGGTCTCTTGTGGTGCGACGCTCTCCTTTTATTTTCTTTCTCCTTTTTTTTGTTTTTTCTTGTCTCAACTGTTTCTTTCCATTTTTTCAGTCTTGGCTTTTTTGCAATATCATGTTATCTCAAAATAACTCAACAAAAACAAAAAATGTTGATTTTTTGGTTTAAAGAAAACAAAAATATAAAATATTAAAGATGAAAGATAAAATAAAATAAAAATAACTAAATTGTTGAAAAACAGGAGGGGTGCTATACCCCCATAAACAGGTCTAAATGGTTGTTTACAGGGTTACAAAAATCAAAAATGCCCATTATGGGGGGTATATGCCCGCCCAGGGGTTGCGCGTGTTTGGAAAAACCCTTTGGAGTAGTGTATGGGCTACCACGCGTTGAGGGGCCCTAAAAAACTCAAAACAGGTTGTGTGGGGCCCTACACAACTCCCACAAAGCTGGGCGTCATGAATTTATCTTCACCCTAGGCAGAATGTTTGATTTCCAAGTTTATTTTTGTGGTCCAATAGTCCCACATAGTATGCCAGATCCTCAAATTTGGGTTAAAATCACTCAAATGTGGTCCAGGGGGGGCTGGGTACCCCAAATCCCCCCTAAAATGGCTGATTTGGGGCTATTTTGCCCCAAATGGGCCTTGAAAGCAGGCCCAACCCCAAACTCAACTCGTGAAACCCCAGGGGGGTTGCAAACCCCCCAATTGCAACCTATTTTAGGTTTTTATTCCTTGTTTGTCACCCAAATTGGGTTTCAAACAGGGGTTCGCAACCCCCCGGGGGTTGCACAAGTTGAAAGAAACCTGGATCACGCATCATTGGGGCATGATTTGCCGTTGGCAACCCATGTTGGTTTTGAACTGCAATTCACAACCGTTTGAAACCCAGAGGCCCCAAATTTTACATTGGCCTTTAGATGTAGCTTATTTAAAGTTCCTCAAATTTCAATAGTTGGAAGTAACTTTGGCTTTTGACTGAAAGTAGTTTTAGGATTGGAAAATCCAGAACCAAGCTTTTCATAGAAGTCAGATATCAGAAACAAGGATCAGAACAAGTGAAAGGAAGAATAAGAAGAACTTGAAAAAAAGGAAAGAATTTGATGGAATTGAACAGGAGTTGAGTTTGAATTGAGTTAGAAGTCTCAATTTTATTGAGTTGGTTGTTACAGTAGAATTCTAAGCAGATGATTCAAGATTAAGTGTGAGTTTCAAATAATTTGAGTTCTTAATCAATAAGGACATCATTTAATGTTCCTCCTTGAATTGATGGAGTGATAACTGAGATAGTTTAAGGTTATTTTTTTGGGCTAGTTCAAGGGAGCACAAGGAATCTAGGATGAGGAAATTGGTCTTGAATTGATGATTGATTCTTAGGTGGGTTTGGTTTCTTACTTTGAATATTTGAGGCTGATTTTGATATTTGATGGTTTCTTTATTGGGAGGATTTGATCTTTTTAGTTGAAGATTTTCAGGATTGGAGTTTTAGAGTTGTACAATGATTCTCTCTTTCTTGAGATGAGATTGAGCAAGAAAAATTATTAAATTGAATTGTCTTCAGTCAAAAATTTTTGGGTTCTTTCAAGATGAGAAATAGAGAATAAAGGTAATAAAGGTAATAAAGGTAATAAAGGTAATAGAGGTAATAAAGGTAATAAAGATAATAAAGATAATAAATAAAATAAATAAGTAAAGGAATAAAATACTCAATCAAACTGCTCTCTAACAGGAGGTAGGCTAAGTACATACAAAATATTTGAATGTGTATATATATGATAAATCAAATCAATCATAACCTTCTTATATCTTTTTTTATCCCAGAAATTTTAGGACTGAAATAAAGATCCATTCCCAAAGCCAAAGTTTCCTGAATCAAATGTATGAAAATATTGGACTCCTTACTTGAAAATCCCTGCCAAATTGGATGTAATTTTGGATCTGGCCAAGTATCAAATGAAAATTTAATTGATCTGGATTATGGAATTCTTCTAAATGAATGAGAAATGTGGGGGAAGATTGGGAATTTTCTGTTGGTGGAGAAATAATTAGAGGTCATCAAAGAAGATGAAAGAACCACTTTAAATTTGAAATTTTCAGAAAGGAGGAAACCATGGAACATAACTTTCATTAAAAAAGGTCTGGGAGCTTGTCCTTAACGGTGTTTGAGATGCCTTCTAGCTTCTTTAAAACTTTCATCCCAGAAACTTCCCTAAATATTGAGCTTTGGAAGAGTGGGTTGGAATCCATTTCTTTTATAATTTCTTGTTGTATTACACTCCAATATTCATATTTCTGTCCCTAGCTGATGGCTGGTACTCTGAACCACAGTTTCAAACTCTTAATAAATCTTGAATATGTGATACATGGGGAATGGGTTCTTATTTTTAAAATAATTAATTTTATTGAAACTGAATTTAAAAAGTAAGATTAATTTAAGGAACCAAAAATATTTACATATTTGATAACTCACTTGATCCACAGGAACTTTATGAATAATTCCAGAGGATGAAAAATATGATTGAGAAACTCAAAATTATCAAAAATTGAACAATTTGTGGAATGGAAGAAAACTTCAACAAAGCTGTAAAGTGATACTCAAAAATTCACTTTCACCAGTTGCAGTAGGTAGAGTGGGTAAAAAGTTTTGTTTCCCTGGTGGGCTATAGGGTGCATTGTCATCATCATCCTTTTTGGTATTTTTTTAATCCTGTGGAGTTTTTCAGGACTGTATGCATGTGGAAAATCCTATTATTCACCATGGTTTCAGACCTCAGAGAATAAATATCAAAAAAATAATCATGATAAAATAAAGATTCCATGAAAGAAGAAAAATTGAGAGGCTTGGAAAACTCCAAATCAAGAAGTTTTTCATCTTCAAAAATTCTATCATATCAAATAGCTTTTTCTTTTCCAAGACCTTCTTCTACAAAAAATTGGATCTTCAGCCACATAAAAACTCTTTTCTGGGATTCAAAAAAAATATATTTGTAACGTCAGCTTCAAATTGGGTTTTTAAAATAAAAAGGAGTTTAAATAAAAAAAATCTTCTCCTGATTACCCATCTAATTTCCCCTTTCCCTTTCCCTTTTTTCCCTTCCTTTCCCTCAAAGCCTGGATAAAAAAAGGAATGTAAATTCATAGAAAGAACTTCTTTCATTAAAGAGTTTCTCACTATCCATCTGTGTTTTCAATAATCTTCTGCCTTGAAATTCCTCTCTTCATTCTTTGCCATGCATATTCAAATCCAGATGGATCCATTTAAGTTGAAGATTGAAAATTTTCTTTGATTTTTTGCAAGCTTGATTGTGTCTTCATCCAATTTTCCTCTCTTTCTGGGACTTGTTTTCTTGAGTTTGATTAATTGGGTACCTCCAATCCAAAACAATTTTGATTTCACCCATGTAAAAGAATTTTCCCCAGCTTACAATCTCATCAATTTTTCAAATATTTCATTGATATATACACTTTCATTCATAGACTTAGAATTTTATTGATTAATATTTGAATCTTGGGGTGGATCTTGAGTGCCTATCGATCAATTGTTTGTTTGAAAAATGATTAACTTGTATATCAAAAAATAAATTAAAATGTAAATATTGAGGGAAAATATATAAATTAAATATTGTAATAGAAGGTTTCAGGTGCCACTCAGGATGCAATTCTTCAAGTTGAAATAATTGATTTTTTGTCCTTTGAAAATTGAATTTTTGGAGGCAAGGCATTCCCATGTATGAATTGTAAACACAATTGATATTATTTTTTCATTTTCCAGAATAATTGGAGAATATACAAATGAATTAGGGAATATTGGGAGTTTTTTCACTCAGTTGAATCCCCCAGTATGGAAATAAAATCACTGCTTTAAATCTTGCTATAAATTTTCAATGGCCCTAAGGTCATGGTTTTGAATTGAAATGGAATGGTGAGTTTTAAAAAGGAAATTTTGAGATGTCCCATAGGATCTACTGATGAATATTTTGACATGAGAGCTCAATCCTTCAATTCTGGAGATGCTTTTGTCCTCAAGATGGAGTTTCTTGTTGGTAAAATAAGAAAACAATCTTTTCTTGAGTGGAATCCAGTTTTAAAAGAGTTAATTATCAGTTGGAGTATTCCAGACCATATATATTTTGTCAAAACTTTCCTGGTAAGCATGTTTCAATTAGGATTGGAACAAAAATTTCCAGTGTTTTGAGAAAAATTTCCACTCTTCGCGGTATTTAAAATGTTTTCTGAAATGTTTTCATTTTTTTTTATATGTTAAAAATACAAATGAGATGATAACAGGTATAAAAAATTGATTCAATTGAACTAATAAGGGCTTTCACCTTGCCATTGACTATGAATTTGGGTTTTTATAATCTAAGATGTCTGAAATTTGAACAAGGGAAAAATATTATTTTCCTTTCCTTTCTTGTGAGAGAAAACAGAAACAAAAAGAAATTTTTGTAGAAAAATTATTTACCCTTAAAATATGAAGGAGAGGAATTAAATTTTTTTCTTGTTATGCAAAGTCCAAAATAAAAACCGTGTGGAAGATTTTGGGGAAATTGATGGTTTCCAGGAAAGCAATGAGTAAGGATTCCATATGTCCATTTATTTTGATTCTATCTTCAAAAATTGATTTTTCTTAGTTCTAATATCAAGTAGAAAATTGGTCATTTTTCCTCAGGAAGCTCTTTATTTATTTTTGATCTATTTTTTTAATTTATAATGAGATTTATATGAACAGGATCCAAATTTGATTGAATGAATATTTCAAATGTTTAATTGAAGAACTCCTGCTGTATTTTAGGATGTTACAGCATCTTACTTAGGCCACTGAGTCCTTCTATGAAATAAATTGGTTGATGGATCATGTGGTGGAGATTTATTGTGATTGGGGCATTGAAATTTGACTTTCCAAACTCTGAATTTTTAGTAATAACTACCAGAAAATCAAAAATCAAAAATTTATTTTCCTGGAAGTTAAATGTTTTTTGGAATCTGAACTAGTTTCAGTGGAAATTTCTTTTGAATCTGAACTGGTTTTATGTTCCCCATATCTATCACATTATTATGTGTTTCTTTTCTCCCTTCAAATTGAAAATCTGATTAAAGTTTAATATCCATGGGTTTTAACCCAAGTTTTGATAGCTTCAAAAATATCCTGCTTTTGATCATATTAGGGCGTATCAGAGTTAAGCAAAGCTGCCATTTTTTAATGGCGGGTTTCAAGCCAAATCTGCCATTTCAAACCCGCCATTAAAAATCAAAAAACCCACTTATTTCAGATCAGACGAGTCAGAGTTACCTGGAAATAAATGTGTTTTTTCAAATAAAGTATGTAACAGCTTTCACCAGTTCAACCTTGTCATTCCACATCATCACCCCTGGTTTCAAACTCCGGCCTCATTGGAAAAATTCTACCTCCAACCTCATCAAAAAAAAATTGATTTTCATTGCTCTCATCACTTCATCACTCTCATCCCCTCATCACTTCATCACTCTCACCTTGCTTCATCACTCTCATCACTTTATTGCTTTCATCACATCCATCCTTGCATTGCTTCATTGCTTCATTCCCGCTTTCATCCCATCCCTTTATCACTTCATTGCTTCATCACTTTATTGCTTCATCCCTCATCCCCGCTTTCATCAAATCCCTTCATCACTTTATTGCTTCATCCCTCATCCCTGCTTTCATCAAATCCCTTCATCACTTTATCGCTTCATCCCTTCATCCCTCTTACTCTTTTTCAATGGCCCCTTGACAATCCTCCCCCTGAAAGTCCACCAAACAAACCAATGGACAAAATCAAACATCCCCCAGGAACTCAACATCCAACAATCCTCCCCCATCAGCTTCCAAAGGCTCAAGTCAGCTCAAGAGAGCTGATCACATTGTCCTGGTGAACTGGCTCAAAATTCCGTCCAACTACAATGCTTTCTTTTGATCCAACAATGAAACACGCATTGGCCAACCTCCATCCTCCAAGGTCAATGGTTACCTCCTGATGGCCAATTAACTCAAGAATAAAAAAAAAGGTAGGCTGGATCTGTCATCCAAACAGATGAGGGAGAAATTCAAGAATTATTGAGCCAAATACAAAAAGGCCCACTCCATGTCAATATCAACTGGCTTTGGTATCATTAACTCCAACAAAGCCAAAGGAATCAACTCTGTGGTTGATAAGTTGGACTCCATTTGTCCTTTTTATATTCAAATGAATGAAATCTTTGGAAAGAAGGCCAACATCACTCCTCTTGCTGCTTTTGATGCCCAATAATCTGATTCAGTTGATGCCAAGAACTTGGCTGTGGATGCTCAGGCTAGCAATGAGGACCCTGATGAGACCTTTGCCTTGGAGTGGCCCCCATCCAATGCCAAGGAGGATATTCCAACAAATTCAGCTCCAATTGCATCTACTTCAGCATTGATTGATGAGTCAAAAAGCACCTTGGACCCCTCACTTCCTTCTTTTGATTGCTCTCTTCCTGGGGTGGAAGAACTGGAGAACTTGGCCAATGAGGAGGATGTTATTCCTGTATTGCCGCTACCGTCAATATCTGCTCAAGTAAGCACTCAAGTTCTTTTCTCTTCTGTCTGGTTAATCCTGACTGATTTAGATTGTAAAAAAACAGGCTAATCCATTCCTTATTGGCCAAAACCTCAAGCCAATGGCACCTCCCACATCCCCTTCAAATGAGAGCAACACCATTCCAACACAAACCTCCTCTGCAAAGGGAAAGCAAAAGGCCTCAAATTCCATCACCATCAACCCAAATAGCAGTCAAAAGAGGAGAAATACTTCAAGCTTTTCTTGCTTTTAGGATATCATGGGGAAGCAAGATTCAAGTAAGCATTTTGTATTCTCCTTGCTTTCAAAAACCAGCTCATTCCTATTCCCCTCTGAAAAACAGTTAAATTGCAAATTGAATCTGAAAAACTTCAGTTCAAAAAGCAGAAGTGGGATCATCAACTGGCTATGGATTTTCAAAAGCAAAAATCTGAGAGTTTGTCTTATCAACAAAAGTTGGATGCTGAGTGGGAAATTGAACAGGCTGAGCTGGAGTTTCAAAAAGAGGAAAAGGAGAAGGATGTAGAAGAAGTCCAACTCCAAAAAGAGAGGGAAAGGCTAGCCACATAAAAAAAAGATTGTTTATTGGTAGCCATGGCATGTATTGGTAGCAGTAGAACTGTGCATGAAATCAAGGAAATCACTTGATTGGTGGGCTTGTAAATATATTTACTTTGAATTTTTTTTTTTTATAAAAAAAAAAAAAACTGCTTGGCTTGTAAATATATTTACTTTAAAAATTTTACAAATAAAAAAAAGGGTACAAATCCAAAGGTCACAGTTTTTGTCTAGACCATAGAATCTTTTCCAAAAACTCTTCTTCAGCCGCTTCCAAAAAGATTTTGGATTCTCTCATTTGGGCCCTCTTTTGCCAAAGAGCCCTCTGCTTTCCACCTCTCTTGGTTTTTTTCAACACATCTTCTTCCATATTTTTCCCTCCCATGCAACTGATTTTCTTTGTGTGAGGATCAAGAAAGGATTTGATTGGTTGTATAACATTTGGAGAATGGGGGGAGAAGCATGGTTCATGCAGAAAAACGGCAGGCATGGAAAGAAACAGGGCTCAAAACGGGTGTTGCATTGCAGGGAATCCAAAAAAAAAAATCATCAGCCATGTTTCAATCATTGTGGAAGATGAAAAAAAGTAGAAAAATAAATACTGGTTGGTCAATGATGATAGCCCCCCCCCCCAAAAAAAAAAAAAAAAAAAAAAAAGGTCAGTCAAAGTCATTGATCAATCAATGAGCGGAACAAGAAGAAGGAGAAGGGGGTCACAGGGCTCCCCTTGGGGAATCAGCAAGGCAGGGTGGGGGTCAGTTGGCCGGCCAAAGAGGGGGGTGGGTCTCTGGGTCAGTTGGTTGGGCGGCCAAGGAGGGGGAGTCAGTTGGTTGGTCACCTGGCTAAGGAGGGGGGGGGCAGCGGGTTGGTCAGCCAATGGAGGGGGGCGGTTGGGTTGGCTGGGAGCGTTGGCCAATGGAGGGGAGGTGGCCCGCCAAAGCAGGGGGGGGCGTTGTTGGTTGGCCAATGGAGGGAGGTGGGGCAGGTTGTTGCTTGGCCAATGGAGGGAGGCGGGGTGGGTTGTTGGTTGTTGGTTGGCTGGCAGTTTGGCCAAAGGGGGTGAGGGGGGGGCAACGGTTGGTCAAAGGAGGGGAGGGGGGGGTATTGGTTGGACAAAGGAGGGAAGGGGGGTGCAGTCGGCCAAGCAAGCAAGGGGGGGGCAGCTGCCTAGCAAGCAAGGGGGGGCCAGCTTCCTAGCAAGAAAGGGGGGGCGGGATTCCAAGCGAGAAAGGGAGGGGGGCTTTGGTTGGCCAAAGGAGGCAAGGGGGAAGCTTTGGTCAGCCGGCTGAAGGAGGGGAGGGGGGGGGGGGTGTGCAGTTGGCCAAGCAAGTGAGGGGGGGCTTTGGTTGGCCGGCTGAAGGAGGGGAGGGGGGGGTGCAGTTGGCCGAGTGAGCAAGGGGGGGGGGGGCGCTGACAAGCAAGCAATGGGGGGCAGCTGTCAAGCAAGCAAGGGCGGGGCGGGCCAAAGGAGGCAAGGAGGGGCTTTGGTCTGCCGGCTGAAGGAGGGGAGGGGGGGTGCAGTCAGCCAAGCAAGCAAGGGGGGGTGCGGTTGGCCAAGCAAGCAAGGGGGGGTGCGGTTGGCCAAGCAAGCAAGGGGGGGGGGGTGGTTGGCCAGGTGAGCAAGGGGGGGGTGCGTTTGGCCAAGCAAGCAAGGGGGGGCTGGCTGCCAAGCAACCAAGGGGGGGCTGCAAGGGGGGGCTTTTTTTGGCTGGCTGAAGGAGGGGAGGGGGGGATGCAGTTGGCCACGGTTGGCTGAGCAAGCAAGGGGGGGGCTTGCTTTGCGTGGCAGTTGGTGTTAGCAGGTGATTTGGTGGCCATTGGCGTTGGCAAGCCCAGGGGGGGGTGAGAGGGGGGGTGTTAGATGGGAGCAAGGGGGAGGGAGGAGGGAAGGGGCTCACCTGAGGGATTGAGCAAGGCGGTCAGGGGGGACCTAAAGGTTGATTGATCAACAAATCAACAACCGGTGAGGGGAAGGAAGAGGAAGAGGGGGGAGGGGTCTTACCAGGTTTGCCAACCAAAGGAGAAGGGGAGGCAGTGAGTGAGGTGAGGTGAGGTGATGATGGTGGGTGAGGTGGAGGTGAAGGGTGAGGTGGAGGTGGAGGTTGAGGTGGAGGTGATGGGTGAGGTGGAGGTGGAGAATGAGGCTGAGAGTGGACTGGTGGTGGGTGAGGAGGAAAGTGGACCAGTGGTTTGGTGGGGTGAGGTGGCTGATTTGGAAGTTTTGGTTCTGTTTTTGTCTAAGTCCACCAAAAAAAAAAAAAAAAAAATCCAAGTCAGCCTTGGATGCTTGCTTGAACAACTAAAACCAAAAAAGATATTTCATCTATTTAAAAACCAAATGCTACACATCAAAGTGAGCAAGTGTGAGGGGTAGAATCTGCTCTCTCATTGCCAAAGATGAGGTAGAAGATGAGACAGGGATGACTTGAGGAGGATCAGGAATATCTTCTTCAAATATTTTGTCCCATTCATCCTTGATGTCAGCAAGAAGTTTGTGAAGGATTACACAAGTAATAATCCAGTTGATGAGGATCTTCATGTCCTTTGAATTTTGAAGCTGGTTTTGCATATCCCGTAAGCTGGCCCATCTTCCTTTCAGGATTCCTATGGCATGCTCAATCTGAACTTGTGATTGGGCAAGATGATAGTTGAAATTGGTTTTTCCTTGATCATTGGACAAAACATTCTGTTATGCTGGAACTACATATTTCCCACTAGAATAAGCCAAATTGGCCAGAAGTTATTGATCTTGGTCAAAGTAGTTCTCTGGTTTTTGGGAAATCTGCATCCAATTGAAAACATATGAATCATTACAAGAACCCAGAAGTCCAGCGTGGAGGGATATGAACTTCTTGTTGTTATTTCAAACAAGTTGTAGGGCCACAGAGTATCTTAACAAATAGATGCAAAATATTTGGTCAGTGTGTGATCCAAAGTTTTATCAAATTCATTGGAAAAGAATGAATCAATTGCCTCTTTTTCCAATCAAAATAGTGGTTTCCATCTAGCTTGGGTTTTAGACACAAGGGGATGGTGGTTCCATAAACAAAAGCAATGCAAGCGGGAAAGCCTTGAGTCTCCATTACTTGATATATCTCCTGACATTCTTCTTTTGTTGGCCAAGAAAGGACTGAGAGACAGAAAGATAGGATAGAAATCATGACTATTTTTGTGTATGAGTCAATGGTTACCACATTACTGCGTAAAAATAAAGCCATCTTTGAGAAGCAATCTACTATTACTAGAATAGCATCATATCCACTAGAAGAAGGTAATTGAGAGATGAAATCCATAGACAGCAAGTGCCAAGGACAAGGCGGAATTGGAAGTGGCTGGAGCAGCCCATACTTCCGGTGTTTTGAGGACTTGTTAGGATTGCAATCATAGCACGCGCTAACATAGTCTTTTACTTCTTTGGTCATACCAGGCCAGTAGAAGTCTTGTGCAATCAATTGATAGGTTTTATCGTGCCCATAATGACCAGCAAGCGGAGAATCATGCCGTGACTCAAGGATATCTAACTTAATGCAAAAATTATCTGGTACTACTATACGATCATCATAAACTAAAAAGTCATTGTCATCTATACTGTAACTACTATCTAATAAGTTCGCAATTTTGCAAAGTTTCATGCACTTGGGGTTGTTGCGTTGAGCTTGTCGGAGTTTGGAAGCCAAATCTTGTAAGCAAGCAATGATCAAACTGAGTTGGAAAGATTGGGTTGAGAAGAATGTCCTAACGTTTTCAGGGTTGTTTTTGGCAAAGGTGCTCCCCCCCCCCTGGGTAAACGTTGTCCCAACGTGATACAGCATCAGGAACTACCGCTTGTTTCTCAGGACAGTACGTGATCGTAAAGTGGAACTTGGAGAGGTATTTGGCCCAACGTGCCTGTCTACGTGCAAGGACTTTTGAGCTCATGAAATACTTCAAAGAATTATGATCAGTTAAAACCTCAAAGGATTCCTTAAGACTCAAAAGGTATGAACGCCATTTCTTCAAGCAATAAAAAATTGCAAGAAGTTCCTTGTCATGAATCTCATAGTTAAGCTCTGCAGCAAGCAACTTGCAAGACTCAAAAGCTACAGGGTGAAAGAGAGAAGTGGAAGAAGAAAACTGCAAGATGACTCCTGCAATTGCATAGTTTCTTGCGTCTGTTTCGACAATAGTGTGAGCTAGCTTGTTGAAGTGAGGGAGTATTGAAGCAGTGGTGAACGCTTTCTTCAGAGCTTCAAACTCCAAAGCAGCTTGTTTGGTGAAAATAAAAGGAGTGTTTTATTGAAGAAGGTTAGTAAGATTTACGGTTTTTTGGTGTAACGCGCAATAAACCTTCTATAGAAATTACTGAAACCAAGGAAAACTTGAAGAGATTTAACCAAAGAAGGTGGGGGCCAGTCCAATATGCGTTCGCTCTTGGCTGGGTCCATCAATAGTCCTTGCTGCGAGACTACAACACCTAGAAAACGAAGAGAAGAGGAATGGAACTCGCACTTAGAGGCTTTTGCAAACAGGTCATTCTTTCAAAGTTGCTGTAGCACCTCTCGTGCATGTGCAATGTGATTTTCGAGGTTTCTTGAGTAGACTAGTATATCATTGAGATATACCACAAGTTATTTACCTATGAGATTGGAGAAAATGTTGTTGACAAAATGTTGAAAAGTGGAAGGAGCGTTGCAGAGGCCAAAAGGCATGACGGTATACTCATAAATGCCAAACCGGGTTCTCATTGCAGTCAAATAATCATGACCTTTCTTAATGCAAATTAGGTTATAGGCACCTCGAAGGTCTAACTTTGAGAAATAAGTAGCTCCATGGAAGAGGGTAAGAAGATGTGACATAGGGGGTACTGGATAGGCATTTTTCCGGGTTACCTGGTTCAGTTTCCTGTAGTCAACACAAAGGCAAAGTCCGCCGTCCTTTTTTGGTACAAATAGGACAGGGGAACCAGTGTTCAAATTGTTTGGTCAAAGAAATCCTTTCGCTACATTTTCCACAATGTAGTCTTGAAGCGCAATTGATTCTTGCTTCAAGAGAGAGTAAACTGGTCCTGGTGTCAGAGGTGGGCCAGTAAGTTTGATCCTGTGATTGTAAGGACGGGATGGAGGCAGTTTATCTGCTTTTGCAGCTGAAAAGACGTCAGCAAAGTCATGATAAACCAAAGGTAAAGACTCTCAAATGATTTCTAAATCTTCAATCTTGTCATCTTCGAGCACCAGCTTTGAGGTGCTTGCATGGTGCTAGAGGATTATGGAGCTCAAAATACACCTTTTGGTTGGTGTCTGTTTCTCTTCAAAGGAACAGGAAAGAGGTAAGTTGGATAGGTAAGCAATAACTCCTAAATCTGAAGAGGGAATTTGAGAATGAAGGTCAGGATATTGCAAATCTCCTGGCGGAAAAGTGTCATCCAACTCAATGACAGTGTCAGGTAGGCTGTTTAATTCCTGATTGACGGAAAGGTTAGTGTTCTGGGGGTGCGAGGTTTGAAGGTTAATTACTCCTTCTTGCCAATTCACATCCGGATTCCAGTAAACTAGGAAATCATGGCCTAGAATGGTATCATCCATTCCGGGTATAGCCAAGACAAATAAATCCCATTCAAAGATGGGGAAATTGGAAAATGCGAAGGTCCATTTTGCCTTTTTGGAAACCCAATAAGACGGTTCAGTTGCACTACTTACTAGATAGATGGGAAATTTATCTATCTTGGAACGCGTAAGATTTTTGGAAGTGGCAAAAGATTCACTGATGAAGGAAACATTAGCGCCAGAATCAAGTAATACTTGATAAGGAGTGTTGTTGGAATGAAATAGGATAAATCTTGAACTCGCAGCACCTAGTGACTCGCAAGTGCAAAGATTTACTCGCGGTGATTTAGATAATGTGTAGTTTTCCTTGCGAGTATCAGAAAAACTACAAGCTAATTTTTTGACTGCTTAGCCGCTTCACGCGCTAACCGCTTTGCACAGCTGTCAACATCATGTTTACCTCCACAATACATGCACAGCCCCTTCTTTTCCCTTTGCAGTGGTTCCTCACTTCGAAGCATCCCGGTTTCCTTGTCCAAGAACTTCGGAGTTTTGGCAACGGCTTTCCCTTTTGAGTTGGAGTTCGAAGTCCGAGTTGGTTTGGATGGTTTTGGGTTCCTCGTTTTTTGCTTCAAGGAGTCGTCCACCCTCAGAGCCGAGGTGGATGGTCCATGGTTGTTTTGCCAAGAGCGATTCTTGTCATGATAGCCATTATCAAGCTCAATCACTCAATCGATTAGCTGCTGAAGCAATGTTGTCTTATGACCCCCAACTGCAAGCTGTTTGATTAAGCGTGCCAGTAAACCCTTTTGGAAATGGAATAGAAGAGCGGCCTTGTTCCACTGGATGCAAGACTGCAAGTTTTGAAAATGAGAAATATAAACGGAAGCTCTACTATTCTCCTTCATAACTAAACTATTAAGTTTGTATTTGGCGTTTCGAACTTCATTGGGATTGCCAAACAGGGTGAAAAATTGTTGCTCAAACTTGTCCCAGTTGTTGAGAATACAAGTGGGACTGTCGTTGGACAAAATTTTGAGGTACGGTTTGAACCACTGCGAGGCTCTACCTCCTAAGAAGGACAAAGCATACATAACTTTATGTCTATTGGAAGGGAAATTGTTGCAGTCGTTTGAAAAGATGATCTTACAAGACTGTAGGTAGGATCTAAGCTTATGAGGGTGTTCTCCTGTAAAGTGATCAGGTTGTTTCATTCCCGGAGTGCGAAAACTAGGAGTGCTTGGACTAGATTGCTGGGCACCATGAGTGAGGGCCTGGATCAATGTTGAAAGCAGGGTTGGAGCATTGGGCTCAAGAGCAGTAGTGCAACCCCCTGGTCTACCACAAGTCGAGGTTTCATTGGAAGAATGGTTGGAGTCTGTGAATTCCGCAAGAGGGTCCGTCGGAGCATCCCGTGGAGGAGCCCGAGGATCATCAACAGGTTCCACAGATGGCAATTTGGAAGGAGGAACTGGAGCTAAGGGTTGTTGGGCCCAAGGAGCGCTGGTTCTCCCTACCCAATGGATCTCATCATTGTAAGGGGCGAGGGAAGCGTTCCCGGTTGAGCAAGTACGTGACATTGTAAAAGAAGAAGTCTACTATAGGTTGGCAGACTACAATAGATGAGTTGAGTTAGTTAATTTACTGTCACACGACCACCCCACATACTATAGGGCAATTCTTGGATGATTGTGAGCGCAAAGGAATACCAAGTGCAAGGGCAAGTGCAAATAGCAAGACCCAGTTGCAAAGTGCAAACTTGGTTATGCCACTCAACAAACGGCAAGATGAATGAAAGGTGTTCTGAAGAAGGAAACTCAACCTGAGTCCAATGTGATAACTAGGTTGCAGCAAAATGCAAGAAAGTATGAAATTAACTAACTGAGGAGACAATCATCAGGCAAGGGGATAGCCCTTATAAGGTAATCCAAAGTGACTAGATACAACCTGGTGATGAGCTGACTACAGGTGAAGCGGTGAGGCAATGAATGACAGGAAAGGAATAGGAAATGAAGCAGTGGTATAGATCCAAGGTCTTAGCGTAAGTGCAAGACAATAGAATCTGAGCGTACAATTGCATGACAAATTGGGATAGGAGTGAGTGACGTTGAAGGTAATGCAAATGAGAGGTAATAGTGTATGCAGGGTAGGGACTAGTCCAATTGCAAACTATACAGTAGTGATGGCTTGGTTAGAGGTAGATGCAAACTAACAAACAATGCATGACTGAAGATGGAAGTCCAAGGCTGTTGATTGGCCAGGGAAGGAGATTGGATCTCATAATGGATGGCCGACCGGTATGGAGTTAACCGCAAAGTTTGCAAGTATATACTGATTTGGTTGCCAAGATTGGAAGGTCAGCGCAAGCCAGAGGAAATAGCAGATCGCACCATTGATGTTGTGCTTTTATTTGTGTCACGCTTTTAGACTGAGGTAGATGGTACTGAGGAGAGGACATGTCAAAGTGGTGAAGACAATAATCCTTAAGTGCAAAGCGTGACAGTTACACCAGTTAGGGGGTATGTATATTTCAGAAACCTGCCATAAAAAATGGTGGTTTTTCTAACTCTGATACACCCTGTTATAATTCAGGAGTGGGGTGGGTTCCCAATTGATGAAGAGGGGTCTGAGGCTGGGGAATCTGGAGCAATATCTGTCAAAGGCGTATTGATGTTTTTTTAGACACCTTTCTTTAGTTGTGATACAAATTAGAGAGAGGGGGGATGATATTGGGCAAAGAAATATAATTACAGAATTCATTTTGGTAATGAAAAGGCTTTTTATTTCATTTTTAATTTTTTTTTATGTTTTCTTGAAATTGAGTTTGGAAATGAAAGTTTTTTTGATTTTTTTATTGATTTTTATTGATTTGATAATAGATTAGATGATAAGTTAAAAATATTTCAAATTTTGACAAGTTGTGACTCTTTGGTTTTTGTTTAAGAAATACTTGAATTGAGAAGGATTGATTTAGTGGTATTCAAGTTTTGATTAAGTTTTTTTTTGAGGTTTTATTATGGATTATGAGTGCTTTTGAGTGGTTTTTAGTGGTTTTTAGTAGTGTGGAGTGGTGGTGGAAAAAAAACTGTAGCTTCAAAAATACATAAAACTCTAAGCAAAAACCTTTAATATAAGGATTTAAAATGCAGAGAAACTGGCCATTATTCTCTATTAACTTACCTTTAAAGGAATCTCAAAGGGGCTTAATTTCATCATACCTTCTGATAAATGTTTTTGGGGGTTTGAGAAACCTTGAAAAAAAGGTTTAAAATGCAGGAAATCTGGGCATTATTCCCTATTTCCTTATCTTCAAAGGAATATTAGAGGGGCTCAATTTCATCAGAACTTGCAATACATGATTTTTGGTGGTTTAAGAACCCCCTCTACAAAACCACAGAATCACATATGCATACATTGAAATATTTGAAAGCTGTGTGCATTTAAGGGGTTCAGCAGGAGAAGATAATTTCTTCAAAAAGTAAACATTTTTTTTAGTTTCAGAATCAGAGTTTTGAGAAAAATATATAAATATTAAAATATGGCTTTTCTGAGGGTTGGAAAATACCAATGTTGGCCTCCTTGGAAGACCTCCCTCAAAAGCTATTGAGTAGCCAACAATTTTCTCTGCAATATTAGCCACAAGTTAGATGTGGGCAATGCATTTACCTCACTCAAGCTTTTGCACCGGGAAAAAAGCTTCCCTCCCCCAATTTTGGGGCAATTATATACTGGTAATTTCCTAAAAAAACAAAAAAAAAAAAAAAAAAAAAAAGGAGGGAAAAGAAAAAAGGAAAAGTTAAAAATTGAAGGGCAGGATTTTTCAACACTTCAAAACTACTTATTAAATGCCAATATTTGCATTAAGAGGTCTAAATGCCAATTTCTTTTCCATGTAAAATTCCACATCCCAATTTCCTTTGAATTCAAAAGTCCACATGCATCCCAAAAATATTGTTATGTGGGCCTACAGATTCCAGAAGATCATGAATCACTCAAAAAAATCAATCATTTAAACTGATAATGTTGAAGATTTTTCTGTTTATGTTTTCTTCACTTCTATTTTTCCTTATTTTACTTATTTTATTCTGTGCTGTTTCATTTAATTTTTGCATTATTTTTCTCCTATTTACTCTCCACATCATTATTGTGTGCAGTTCTTGTGGCCCTTTTGCACGTGGTTCTCTGTTTGCAGGTCTTGTGACCCTTTCACACGTTGTGGTGCTCTTTTATGGATGCGAGTCGGGAAAGGGCTGCGGGCGGCGCGCTCAGCAATAGCAGCGGGCTCAGCAGCGGCGGCACGCTCAGCAATGGGTAGGGCCTTGCCACAGCTTGCTGCACTATGGGCTCAGAAGCAGTCAGGTAGGCCCAGCAGCAATTGGGTTGGGCTCAGCACCTGGAGACGGGAGACAGACGGATCGCGTGGATTGCGGACCGGACAGACTGCGCGGATTGGAAGGCTTGTGCGGATTGGAAAGCTTGCGCGGATCAGACGGCTTGCGCGGACAAAGTGGATTGCGCATTGCAAGACGCGCGGATTGGATCACGCGGGTATGCCCCAGATACCTGGATTGGGTTGTTGGGCGGACGCGCGCGGGCGGGCGAACCGGGCATATGTTGATATCAAGGGGCATGGGTTGGAGGGGTAGGGTTGGGCTAGGGTTCTGTGCTTAGGGGTTGTATTTCATCATTCTTGCTTACTTGTGGTTTTACTTAGGTTAGGGTTGAGAGGGAGGACTTAAATACTTCACTCTCAACTCCGGGTTGTAGGAGGGGATCACTTATGATCACATCGGATCAGATCAGATTGGATTTGATTGGAAAGGAAGGAATTCATCTAATTCTCACTCTATCACTCTCCCTCTCACTCTTGACCGGCTGCATGAAATCTCCTTACAGACGCTTTGATCAATAACTTCCGGAACTCAAGGACAACTTCAGGGGGTGTTGCCCCTTTGGTTTCCACATCTGGGGGTCTGGCCGGGAACAATCTTTTGTCAAAATCTCTCAAAGGTACTCACGGATGCTACCAACAGCCGCTTCTCTTCCTTCCTCATCCCACGGCCTCTGCGCTACCCCATGGATTTACCCGCATATTCGACTCAACATTGCGGAAGTGGAGTAATTCATCTCAGGGTATGAAATGATTGCGGACTCTGAAGGCGTTTTGGATTTTGAGAAGGCGCGCCATGTTGTCCTGTTCATTGAGGACGCAGAAGCGCGTCGAGAAGTGGAGGAGATGGGAGGCTACCTGAACCTGGATTGGCCGGAACTGAAGGAGGATATGCTGGAAAGATGGGGGAGGCGCGGTTATTGCTTTTGGAAGGACAATCTCAAGCCATTGGCGGAATTGGATGACAAGGCAGGCGCGCGCGGCGGGATCCGGTTGCAAGCAGAATTGGATTACGCGGAGCTGTATTACAGGGCAGTGTGCCTTCTGGCCCCACCACTGGAAACCATCTCTTGGGCTAGCAAACTCGCAGAGGTGGCAAGGGGCCTCAAAGCCTATCTGGAGAGTATTCAGTCTCCCAGCGCGTCTGCGCCCCGCGTGTGCGCAAATGGGGAGGACAACAGCCATTGGCAGACGGGACAGAGGGACCGGAAAGCGGATTCAAATGCGGAATTGGTTTTGACAGTGGGGGCTAAGTACGTGTTGGGGAAGCGGGACTTGGCGGAACCAGCGCGGCCTACTGACAGGAAAAAGGCGAGGACGACAGAACGGGAAATGGATGCTTTGTGCGGTTTGGGAATTGGCAAGCGGCGGACGGATCCCACAAAAGGGGTAGACGCAGCAACGGAAGGGACAAACCACGCGCCAAAGGATGGCGGCCAGAGCCGGACCCCTTTGACGGTGGGGAGAATGAGGATGGGGCAGAAGGATGTGGCAGCAATGGAAAGGGCGGGCGTGGAATGGATGGACGGGGGGTTGGAGTGCGGGACGGATGGTCCCAGAACGGGCGCGCAGCCATCACGGCTAGCAAGAGCCTTGGGATTGGTGCAGAGGACGCTAGCGGCAGGGCTTCAGGGGTGGAGCAGCAAGGGATTGGATGCCAACGGTACGACTGGGGAAAATAACAACAGATTGGCGGGGACGCTGGCAACAGAAGGTGCGTCAGGACGGAAGGTTGAGGAATTGGCTGGCAAACAAGGACCCTGCGGGATTGGTTGAGGCAACGCGCCGCAGATCTGGCAATTGGTAGGGGGCGCGGTTGGCTGAGGACAGCGGCAAAGTTGGGGGGAAGCTAGCGCGGGGTGGAAGGTTGGAGTTGGGACGCAGGACGCGGGCTCAAAAAAAAAAAAAAAAAAATTTTTTTTTCTCTTGTTCCTTCTTATCTATTCATTCTTCCTTTTCCTTTTTTTTCTCTTCCTGTCTCTCTCAAGGATTGCGTACGCACGCTGGCGCGCGGAGGTCTCCCCATGTACTCTTGCGGATACTCTCACTGGCGCGGATTTCTCACTTTCAGACTCACTGGCGCGGATTTCTCACCTTTGCTGATTTCTCTCACTGGCGCGGATTTCTCACCTTTGCCGATTTCTCTCTCCAAGGCGCGGATCTTGTGCGCGGTTCTTATTCTCTCTCAGGGACTCACAAGCCCAAAGGCTACTCAATCGTGCGCAACGTGTGTCTTTTTGTGTATAGGCGCGGAATACAAAGGAGAAGGGTAGGAAAGGAAGGAAAGGAAGGGAGGGGGGGCAATCAGTCTAAGTTGGTCCAGCTCTCATCATCCTCACCACATCCAAGCAAGCCGCAGCGACCAGGTTGCAGAATGAGGCCAGAAGTTTGCGCCGCGAGTCGGCGTCGTGACCATGTGGCGCGGCTAGGAACCTCGGGAGGAGTCCATCCGTGTTGTTTGCCATTGCGTCAAACCTTGCAAGTGGGAAGGCCGGAACAATTGGAATAGAGTCCGGGATCTTGGGAGTACCGGCCGGGGGAGTGAGGTCCGGGCCTGGAGCGGCGTTGGGGACAGGAGCCTGTTTGGGAAATGAAGGGACCACGACAGGGGATGGTTGACGGGCCGGCTCGGGTGAGGAACGCGGAGCTGGGGATGGTGACAGCGGTGGCGGGGCTGGACGCGGAGCCGGGGCTGGTTGCAAAGGAGGCGGAGGAGGAGCAGATGGATGAGCAAAGAATCGCGGGTCCATTGCGGGCTGGTTGATGCAGACCCGGGCCGCCCAGGTTCAAGCCGCGTTCTGATACGCCGCAAAGTTTGGGAAGTCCGCGCGTCTTGGAGGCTCAGCACAACGGTATGGTGAGCCAAACTCATGGATCTTGCGTGAGGATGGGCCAGGGGGAGCGCGGGGCGGGGATTTTTTGGGGGAGCCGGCCGGGGTCCACTCGTGGCTGGAAATTTCCTCATTGCTCAAAACCACAAACGAGTTGCAACGGGCCCTCTTGCGCAGTTGGGGTTGGGGTTGGGCAAGCGGACGAGCACGCGGCATACCATCACTCAGCAAGCAACGGCGGTGGCCAGCGCGGTAAGGGATGCATGCGCGACGGCCAGGAATGATCCGGAAGACAAGGCCGTTCCGGCTGCAATAGGTGCAGGATGCCATGGGGGAGAGCAAGGGAGGAGTGGGGTAGTTGCAACAAGTGGGGGAGGGGGTGCAACTACAGAAGGTGAGATGGTGGGAGATCTCTGGGGATAGAACTCAAGTTGGGGGGGGATGTGGTGCTCTTTTATGAATGCAAGTTGGGAAAGGGCTGCGGGCGGCGGGCTCAGCAGCCGAGGCATGCTCAGCAATGGGTAGGTCCTTGCCGCAGCTAGCCGCGCTAAGGGCTCAGCAGCAGTCAGGTAGGCCCAGAAGCCGTCGGGTCAGGCTCAGCACCTGGAGACGGGAGACGGACGGATCGCACAGATCGCGGACCGGGCGGACTGCGCGGATCGGAAGGCTTGCGCGGATTGGAAAGCTTGCGTGGATTGGAAAGCTTGCGCGGACCAAGCAGATTGCGCATTGCAAGACGTGCGGATTGGGTCACGCGGGTACGCCCTGGATACCTGGAAAGGGTTTTTGGGCGGGCAAACCAGGCGTATGTTGATATTGAGGGGCATGGGTTGGAGGGGTAGGGTTGGGCTAGGGTTCTGTGCTTAGGGGTTTTATTTCATCATTCTTGCTTACTTGTGGTTGTACTTAGGTTAGGGTTGAGAGGGAGGACTTAAATACTTCACTCTCAACTCCGGGTTGTAGGAGGGGATCACTTATGATCACATCGGATCACATCAGATTGGATTGGATTGGAAATTAAGGGATTCATCTTATTCTCACTCTATCACTCTCTCTCTCCCTCTCTCTCTCACTCTTGACTGGCTGCATCCAATCTCCTTACATATGCTTTGATCAATAACTTCTGGAACTCAAGGACAACTTCAGGGGGTGTTGCCCCTTTGGTTTCCACAACATTGTGGAAACAAGAGATGTTATACCCCCCAAAGTTGTCCTCAAGTTCTGGAAGTTATTGGTCTAAGCGTCTGTAAGGAGATTGGATGCAATTAGTTCAAGAATAGAGAGAATGATGATAAGATAAATTCCTTCCTTCCAATCCTTCCCATACCATTCCCTGGTGGTCCGGTGATGATGATATATCTCTATATATAATCCAACCCGGAGTTGAGAGTGAGGTATTTTTGAGTCCTCCCTCTCAACCCTAACCTAGGTACAACCACAAGCAGCAAGATAGATGAAATATAACCCCAATTACAGAACCCTAGCTCCACCCTAACCCTACCCCATACCACCCACCCCATCCAAAACCCTCCCCTTTGATATCATGTACGTCTGGTTTGTCCTTCTCATGGCACAGCCCTTTGCCGCGCCCTACTTGGAGCCCCCTGGGTTTATCCATCCCCGCGCGTCCGCGGATCCTGAAATCCGTGAGTTGGCCCGCGCAAACCTCTGCCGCACCCTACTCGGAGCCCCCCTGGGTTTATCTGTCCGTGCGCCTCCGCAGATCCTGCAATCCGTGAGTTGGCCCGCCCTTATGCCCGCGTAAACCTCCCCGGAGCGTATAACCCCTGATTGCTCCGCCCTTGCCTTCCGGACTAGCCACCTGCAAGCTTGGTTGGGCCAGATCCATCACTTGGTCCGCGTTCCCTGGGCGGGTTGCAGCCTGGCGCCCCCCAGAGTAGGCCCGACCCACACCTGGTGCCAAGCCCCTCAATTCCTGCTGCTGAGCCCTCATCTGCTGCTGCTGAGCCCGCAGCAGCCACTGCCAAGACTGCGCGCACCCCAAATGCTGAGCCCGATCTACCCCACTGCTGAGCCCGCAGCCCGTGACGCAGCTCCCGACCAGAGGTTATAAATTCAACACCACAATGTGGTTCTCTCATCTGGAACCTGGCGCACGCAACTAACTTGATTACTCAACTTGCACCACCCATAAGAGGACATATATGGTTGTTGGACTTCTCATTCCTTTGGACTACCTTTTTGAACTGGTCACGGTCAATTTCACTCCTTGCGGCTATTTCTCATCAGTCTCATCATGTCACTCCATCTTGGGTTTATTTCCAGATTTTTTACATCTTGAATGACTTCCAAGAAAGGATTGGCCAGTGAACCAGGCTTAATTTTGTGCAACACAAACAAAATCTCCCTTTTGTTTGTTAAGATGTCTCTAACCTTCTCTTTCTTGATTTGAAGATCTTTGTCTATTTTCTTATTGCCATTTTGGTGTTTCATTGTTCAAGCCTGGAGGGGAAAGGGTTTTATTTTATTTTGTGTTGCTAACTCTTTCTGTCATTTGAAATGAGTATAGTCTGGTTATGAGTTTTTTTTTTCTTACATGATCTTCTCAGTCACAATCCTGAAAACCCTTCCTCAGAATATTGGGTTTTTATTTTGTTATTCCTTAAATAAATATTTGTCAAACTCATCAGATAAAAAATAAATAAAAAATACTGAAAGTTCTGTTAAAATAAAAAATGAATATGGATAATAAAACTCTTGATGAAATCTGACATAATGTAATACCAAACATTTTATGCAAGCAAGTGAATATTTTCTGTGATTTTTTTGTTAATTCTTGTGGAGCTTCAAATTTTTTTTTTCCAAGAAATTGAATAAAATATAGGAAAGAATGGGGGAAAAAATAAAAATAATTAACAAACACCCAAAATCTAACATTACTAAAATTTCCAGAAGTAAATGGTTTTGGGCATAAATTCTAAAATCTATAGAAAGGAACACAATTTAACCTGTCATATTAAGGAATTAGACCTTACTGGTTTGTGGGGTGCACATTCCAAAAAAATGGTGTCATTAGTGATTTGGAGGTGTCAAAATAGTTGCTTCCAAAACCAAAAAAGGCATGGATCTATCCAAGAGAGAAGTATAAATTGAAGATTTTGTGAATAAATTCACCACTCCTGGTGCATTTTCTTTTTATGCAAAGTGTGAAAATATTAGTTCAATTTCAAAATTTTTGAATCCAATTTCTCCATTCAATGAAGTTTTCAGAGCTTCCCTGACCAGTTCAGAAGGTTGAAAAAAAAACATCTTTTTGAAGTTTACTTGAATAATAAAAGAAATTAACTGAAAATTGATGAAAATCAATGAAATAACTTATTCAAAGCTGAATCAAGGAAGCTTTGAAGAATAATAAAATAATTCAATAAAATTAATGAATGATAATGTTCCAATCTTCTTTGAGAAAAACTTGTATAACAATAGAAAATCAACCAAAATCCTATTATTCATGTATTTTTAATTGATTTTGAATCACACTCCAAAGGTGATTCAAGAGACCTCTAAGTATCCTTTTGATTTCTTTTTCTCCAGTTTTTTTTTCATTCTGTTTTTAAATTTATGGTCAGTTTTTTTTAAAGATTTGAAGGGCTAGTCAGAAAAATAATTTATTTATAATCAGCTCAGAAATAGTCTAGAATCAAACAAAGAAATGGAAAGAATTTTTCGGAACCTTAATTTTTATCATTATTTCAAATTTTTCACCTGGGATGATGAATTGTGCATACCCTGTGAATCAATAATTAATTCTATGGTAGCCCTTTCAAGGTTAAACAGCTTTTTTTCAATTTATGAGTCTTATTTAGACCCCATAAGTGAAAAAATCAGTCAGCCAAATTTCATCTTGAATACCTTTATTTTGGTTAGCTTAAACAATTTCTGAATTCAAAATTTTGATTTATGGTGAAAAGTGATTAGGTGTACAGTGAAAAATGATTAGGTGAAGGAGGTTTGTCTATGCATAAAAATGATTTGGACGTCAGATGATTTATTTATTTTTTTGTATCAATATTTTCTGGATGTGTTTTCTTGGGGTCATTTCATGGTGATAGATTATAATTAAAAAACTTTGGATTTGAAATGTGAAATATACCATTTTGATGAAATAAAATATTTCAAAATGAGCCAGTTAGTGGCTAAGTCTCTCTCAGAATCCTGCCATTCAAGATGGTGTATTTCCAAGATAAAAAAAAATGGGGGCTTCTAATCATCCTATGAAGCTCTTGTGCTGCTTCCAACCAGATTTTATTTATGAATCCTGATTTGAAGAAAAGGTTTGAAAATTGTTATTAAATCAAAAAAATGTCTGCACAGAGTTCTGTGAATTGAATTGAGAATTTCATGCATTCCTTGGTGGGTAAAACATTCCAAAAGGCTTGAGTTCATCCCAAAAGTTTCCCATTTATTTCTTTTTGTATAAATCCACACCTTTATGGACTTATTTGGAACCATTTTGTATTTTCTTGGTTTTGAACTCTAAAGCCCATAATATATCAATTTTGGATTTTTTAATCTTTCAATTTGGAAGGAGTGTATAAATCCTTGGACCAGCTGAAATTGAAGTCCTGAAACCCCTTGAAAACAAAACATTTTTCAAGGGTTGTTTTAAAACTTGATTTACAATCCTATCATCAAGCATTTAAAAATAGCCAATAATAAATTCAACTTGTGATTTGAATTGTTCTTTCACTGTACTTTTAAGCATATCAAACACAGAACAAAATTCAGGAGGGAATTTGGGGAGATGTTTATCTTGCTGTTTCAAACTCATCCCCAACATGGAAAGAATCAAATAAACTGATTTTTATTTACAAAGCAGAGATGGTTACATCATTGCTTTGGTGATGTGGTGGAATGACATGTAGGCCTTTGTTTGTGATGGTAATGGAACTATAAGAGTCTGAGAATGTAGAAGTTACCCTCAATATTTTGAAGTATTTATAAGGCTTTCAGATTTTGGAATTGCTGGGCACATCTAATCCGTTGGTTCTGTTGGTTTCCTGTGGTTTTATGAGCGGAACAATAGAAAATAGAAAATCCATTTCTTTTTCTTGTGATCTCACAATTGATCCTTGGCTGTGTATTTATTTAAACTTATAATTTTTCACTTCATTGGTGCATTTGTCAATTGATTTCTACCTTTAAATTGTTTGTGATCATTTCACTTAGTGTCTTTCCTGTTCAAAGTTAATCTCATGGTATGAGATTTCCTTTGATTCTTCAAGCCAAACAAACCATCAGACCTGGTCCTGATTACCAACCATTACCCTAACTGAGGCATTTGTGGCGCTTTGGAAAAACCACCATCCAAATATAACCCTGTCCAATAACAAATTTCTACGGTGTAAACTCCTACATGCACCTGATTTCAGTTTTCTCAAGCCCAATTTAGTTTTTTTGCTTGATGCATGTCAATTGTTCATCACCATTTACGGCACATTGACAGTGGCCTTCCCTTCGATTTTTTTCCATAAAAAATATTCGCACACGTTGAGGCCCTCTCAAACTTGCACCAATCTCTCCGAAGACCAAAGCCACAGCTGAGCTAAGAGCTGAATCACCTTACCTTCATGATCCGCAACAGTTTGGGATAGTTTGACCACAGGCCTTCCTCCCCAAGTCCCCATGGAAGGTTCAACGAGGAAAATTTGGGTTTGCCTTTGGTTAGTCTCAGCAGCAGACATGTATCATTGAATGCTTTGTTCGTCTAGGCCGACGCCACCATTTCGATTCACTTGCTCAAAGGAGTTCATCTCCTGTGAATTTTTTTCTCAAAGACCAGGCTCGATAGCAACCTTGATTTACTGGTTTACACTAATGCCTTCAAATAAATTTAGAATTGGCACATCTAAGTTCAACCGATATAGAACATACGTTTCCACACTAGATCCACTGCTCAAACATACTTGTAATGTTTATCCAAGGAAAAGCAATTGATAAACCGAGGAAACTAATCGATGATTCATAATTCCGCGCATGGGATAAGCCTGGGAGATAGGCATAGTTCATATTCAACTTCGGTCAATACCTAGCATAACTTCGGAAAACTTTTTTCCGGATGCTCGAAATCTATGTCTGACCACCAAGGGAAATCTTGCTGGAGATTTTCAGGTAGGAGATGCGGATAATGGCGACTGATAATGAATTGGAGTTCTGTCGGCACAAAGTCAACCAATCGTCAGTGTTGTCTTCTTTGAATTCCGGTTCAACGTTGAGCGAACGAAGAATGATGGAGCGCTGGTAAGATCATGATAACCTTTTGTTACTATTTCGTATCCAGCAGGAGTCAAATGCAAGCCATCAATCAAATAATGCGATAGGCCGCCATCAACATCGTCGGCCGCCTTGGTAATAGCAGTCCAGCAATCGACAACGGGTAAACCTCTCTGCTGGGCAACTTGACAGACCGATTGTGCGAACAGCCTAGTTCTGCCGGGTTCTCGATCCATATTTTCGGGCTTCCAATCGGGGAATCGAGTCGCGAGATCGGCCGCACGCATCGATACCGAGATTGGAGGGGGAGTGATCAGTATAATCAATGCTTTTTCCTGATCTTTGTTATTCACAGATGTTTGAACATCGTGCTGCTGAATTATATCAATTATTGCATTCAAGTTCTCAGTAAATTGTTCCGGGGTAACTGCCTGTGGCTTGGGGGATATGACGGCGTCGTTCGCGCCATACCAGATCGTCTGCAGGACAGTAGGAATTCAGGCGTCGGTCAATTCAAAAGAAAAGGCTCATGTTCAGCTCGGATGGCAGAATTAACAGAAAGTCACGCGCAATGGTACCATTGTGCGACTTACCACAATCCTTTTTTTAGGAAAATGGTGATGAGGAGGAGGCTCAGTCGGAAATATCTGGAAAGTTGAATGCGAACGCCATAAGGTATGAGTGATTCATTCTGCAGTGGTCAAACGAGTGGCTCAGTCGTTCTATCATTTACAGTTCTAGCAACGTGAAGGGCCCATTTAGCTAGAGGGAGAAAAATTAAATTACGGTAAGTCCTTCCAAAAGCAGCCGAGATTGAGGAGTTGAAAAAAATGGCCCGATTTGCAGGGGAAAGGGCTCAACTGTTGTAACCAGAAAGTCCACGGCAAACGACATCTCTATAGTTTGTGATGGTAATTGATTGGCGCAAGAGGTGGGTATAGTTACGAGTAGACCAATGAAGACTTCCAGAAACGTAAAAAGAAACAAACGAAGACATCAAACAGCAAACACGAACAATCTACGTTGATAGTAATCAGCCAACGTAGAGCCTGTTCCACCGGCTTGCCAAGCAAATTGAGTAATGCTGTCACCAAACATGACGAGTTGATCCATCGAGAAAGGATTATAACTTGGACCAGTCATTTTGGAATCTGCTCTCTGAATTCGATCCATGTTAGATAGTTCAAGTTCCAAAAATTGGTTAGCATTGACTATCGCCAAAGTATGAATAATTGGATGATGAAATAGTCAACCTACTTACCTTGACAGTAACCATGACGGTATGTGTTGCGGGAGACTTTCTAGACCTCAAATTCAGGGCGTAGAGGCACCGGTGCGTCTTGTCCTAGGATTGGAAGCCCACGAGTTAGTCGAAACGAAGGTGCCAAATGAAAAAATCAAGTCATAAGCTATTTTCCAATATTAGCCGTCTTCAATAGGTGGTGGTGGAAGCGGGACAGGTCTCGAGAGGGTCGACCGGATGAGACTCCCAGAGAAAAAACTGGTGCCCAGCCTGCCTGCTCAACGACTGCGTGCCGCGGTCGTCTCCCAGGACTTTGAGTCTGGCCGCCCATGCCCACTTCGCAGAATCAAACCGGCCACTCGTGAAGCGTATTGATAGGCCTTGATCCGACCGTCTCATCCGGTCGCGGAACCCCTATTCCCGTTGATGGGTGAGTGCAGCTGGACGCACAAGTTCGATAATCCGATGCGCCACACTACAAGAGTGATACATTAGAATAATAGGGGTACACTAGTCAAGGGGTGTCTAGATTCCCATCTGCTATTTGCATTTTAACGATCAACCACAGTGGCGATTTTTCCCAAAGGTACCTAACTAGGTACCCATCATGTATATATCTACATACATTCAGAGCCACGGTATATGGACCAGGACTATGATTGTAGCTCAAAACACAAAAACGTACTTATGAACACCCCCCAAACTATTTTCAAAACTCCATCGATCAAACAGCCTCCCTCCTATTGGGAGTTACGCCTTCCTCTGGGCTTCCTAGGATATTTTCATTGAGATGCAGTATGGGTTTCTAAATCAAAAGTTATCCTCGTTTGTGAGAGGCCACTATGGCCAAAACTCCACTGAAAGCAATCTTTGGTTTAATCTGACTGGTTGGCTGACATCTGTGAAATTTTACTGTCGGGGGTCCAAGGGTTTGTCTCCTCCACGTTGAGGGGAAAAAAAACGGTGCGCTGGCCGCTTGACTACCAAATGTGCATTTACACATGCCATAATTCTCTACACCCCCCCCACATAACTCAACACTTCCAGGCTTGGGTTGCAACAAAACTGTGCTACTCCCTGGCAGACAATGCTAACATCTAAATTTTGCATTTTTTGTAAAATTGGGTAGTTGAGAGTCACTCACTGGACATTGATTATACATAATGGGTAATTGGGAGTTGCTGGGTGGTACTTATATTGGGCACTTGGAAGTTGCTGGGTGATACAGATATATTGAATGGCTAAATTGGGGTTGTTGTTAATATTATGTAATTGGGAGTTGCTGGGTGGCATGGTGCTATGAAAGAAACCAGATGTTGCAATAAATTTGCCAGATCCTGCTCCAATGCAGCCTTGACCCTTATACTCTTACTTCTCTGTACTAACAATCTGCTCTGGAATTGCTACCTTCTTTGGAAATTTTTTTCAACTAGGCTCTGCAAAATTTTCTTCTGAAACTAATTACTGTTGAAACATTTTCTTTGATTAAAACTAACACTATAGTGTTATAATATTCTCTGAAAATAATATGGTGTGGTGCAAGATTCCAGATGTTGAATAAAATTTGTGGAACCTGCTCCAATTTTTTTGTGATAACTCTAAGGTTTCTTCTGCATTTATTTTTCTCTGAATCAATAAGGTGTATCAGAGTTAGAAAACCCACCATTAGAAACCCAAAAAATAGTGGCTTTCCAAAATACACATACCCCTTAACTGGTGTATTTCAAATCTTCACAAGACAATCAATGGATCATGGTAAGCTTTAACCCACCAAGAATTCAACAAAACCACATTGGGGTTTCAGGGTTGTACTTTCTTCTAGTGGGATTTATAGTTGAGGGATTGACTTGAATAAGATCCTCCACAATGATTCAAGATCTAGATGATGAAGGGACTGATATATTCTAGGAATTAATCAAGGTTTTGGTCCAATTTGGACTGATGGTGATGATCAAGAGCGTTGAAGCTATTGATCAGCAATTGATTGAATTAATTGGTGTATTGTTATCTAAAATTTTCCCAAGCCTGTTGATTGAAGTGGGTTAGTTGGAGTTTGAGGGAGTTGAGATGATGATGGAATTCATCCAAGATCCACTGGGATGATTGATGATTGGATTGATTGATTAAAGTCCAGTCTTTGATTGATTGATTGAATTGAGATTTGATATGATCTCTCAGGTCTTTTAATTCTTGTCAATTGTACTCTTGATCCTTCCTTGATAACTTGATGATCTTCATTTCAAGTTTGATAGTCTTTTGGTCCAACAAGCTGGCAAATTCTGGTGGCAAGAGGGTTTTTTTTTTTAAAAAAAAAAATCAAAACAAGGTCATTAGTTTGAAATCAAATGTTTGGATGATTCTCACAGGAGGGATGAGGGTGTTGGGTGCTTTGACATTGTTGGTGGGGATCTTACCAATTTGTTCTAGGTATTTGTGATGATGATGATGATTCTCAAATGGATGAATGATGAGGTTGGATGGGATGATTCTTCAAGGAAACAAAGATTTAACTATTACAGGGTGATTGGATGGTTTGATCAAATGGATATAGATCATCTAGAGGAGGAGGAGGTCCAATTAAAACTTGGAGGATGAGGATTAAATCTCAAATTATGGAGAGATTGGATTGAATGAAACTTCCAATGGAGAGTGTTTGAATGATGATGATTGGATAATAGCTTAATATATTGGTTACCAGCACCCCCTGAAAGAATTACTGTGGCATAAGATCCCAGGATCAAGTGCAAAACTTCCTCCTCCAAGATTGGATTGGTGTGATGACTGTATATAGGCCCACAAGCCAAAAGCTTCCACACTCCCAAAGAATTTTGGTAAGAATATCCTATGGATTAACAATATAAAATTCTTGTCCAACAAAAACAAAGTTTATATCCCACAATAGTAAGCTTTTACACTAAGATGAAGGTGCATCAAGGTGCTCTGTGCATCTTCAAAAGCAATGCAGAATATTTTTCTTATTTTTCTGTGATACAAAATCAAAAGAATATTGGTGAAAATTGAGAAAAAATAAAGGGAAAAGGATACTCAATCTAGACACCAAAATGGTGCAGTTAAGCAAGGTAGAATTTATACTGACAGGAAGGGGAAAAAAGGGTGAGTGGATTCTGAATTTTATGTTTGAGACAATGGACATGGAAAAGCCAAGGAGTCTGAAAAATTCAAGTAAGAATATCTGCGGGCAGTTACCCCAAGGACAATTGGTGAGAAATATTGCAGGGATGAAAGAAAATAGTGGTTCTCCCTTGAAATAAATTCAAATTGGTTAGAAAGAAAATTTTTATTGTAGTTCAAGGATCCAGAAATTATGTAAAATTTTTGGAACCTGATCCAGTTTTCTTGGGAGAACTTTTAATTTTCCTTTCTGCAATCAGGCAATTTACTTCTGTGTGGATTCTTCTTCTGGAATTTTTTCATCTTCTCTTCTCTGAAAATATCTCTTCCACAGAAGGGTAGTATTTTATTTCACTCCACAAGCATGCCCTGAAAGCCTATTAATAATAAAAAGGTATTGGTAGAATCAGCACTTGATTCTTAATTCTATTACTTCCACTTTTAATTTAAAACAGTTTTATTTCAATTACCTCCTGTAATGGTATGGTTAATCACCACCTCCTATTTAAAACAATGAAAATACTTATATATTAATTAAAATAATTAAAGAATGGAGAAAACCTCCACCAAAATTTACCTTCCAAGGTCCTTCTGTCACATCCATCAAAAACTTGTATTGAAATTCTTTTTTAAATTGAGCTTGAAGCTGAAGGGGAATATTCCTTTTCTTTCCTTCCCTGGCCAACCTTAAGTAAATTAAGCTGCCTTCCTGACAAATTTTTCACATTTTGAAAGGATAAAAACCCTTCTTTTTTTTATCTCTGAAACCTTAATGATCAATCTGAGTTGGTGATGCTTCCTATAGATAGTCTTCTGCAAATTTTCAAGCATTTCTGGAATATTTTATATTGACTGATGATAAATTCACAAATCACAGTCGTGTGGGAGTCGTGTAGGGCCCCACACAACCTTTGGGAGTTGTGTAGGGCCCCTCAACGCATGGGGGACCATACACTACTCCAAAGGGTTGTTCCAAACAGGCGCAACCCCTGGGGGGGCATATACCCCCCATAATGGGCATTTTTGATTTTTGTAACCCTGTACACAAACATTTGGACCTATGTACGGGGGTATAAAAACCCCCTGGGGTTGTTCAAGAATTCAGTTGTTTTTATTTTACTTTACATTTTACATTTTACATTTTTGTTTTTTTTAACCAAAAAATCAACATTTTTTGATTTTTTGGTTGATTTCTGTTTTTTTTTTTTTTTTTTTTTTTTTATTATTTAGTCTATTTTAGTTTTTTTAAGCCTGCAATTCTTTTAGTTGTGTGGCACAGAACACAACTATATTTGAGTTATGTACAACACTACATGACTTGAATGTAGTTGTGCATGGTGCCACACAAAACTGAACTGTGATGTGGGGACTACACAACTGCATTGAAGTCATGTGGAGGCTACACAACTTGATTTTAGTTGTTAAGCGTGACACAAAACTCAAATGGGATGTGTGGAATGCTAGACAACTCAAATAGGCTGTTTAGGATGCCACATAGCCCATTTGAGCCGTGTAGCATGCCAAATGGCCCATTTGAGTTATGTAGCATGCCACACAGCCCATTTTGTTATAATTATGGCCAGCAATTAGCTTAGGAAAATGAGCATTATTTAAAGCAAAAGAAATGCTGGACACCTTGTGTCAATAATTGCTTGATGGGCTCTCACAATGGGGCAACACGTTGGATGATATTGTTGATGAATTCAATTTGAATCATGAATGGATGGAAAACAGCAGGGAGACAAGCTCCTTAAGTACAAGAGATGGGCCTCTTGTGAGCCCATGATACAACAAGCCAAAAGGCAATTTTTCCGCCCCAAAACAGCTCTACAGGCTCTACAGGACTTGTTACTTGGTTTAGGCTACATCAGCCCACATGGCATCAGTCCCTGTACCCTTACAACCACCCTATTCTGGTTGTTTCTGGTGTTTCCACCTCAATGGGACTGAACCAGCCCCTTTGCTGTTCAATACCTGGGCCGGTTGTCTGTTACAACTGGTCCTATTGCCTCACACACTGGCTGGTTGCCTCATGCAACCAGCCCCTGGCCATAAAAATGGCCAGGTGGGACCCAGGACACATCTGGGTCTGGTCTCAGACTCACATGTGGGTGTGTGACCAGCGGACATGCTGTCCCCCCCCTCTTTCTCTCAGATCCCTGGAGGGGGTGGTCAAATCCCCCTACCAGGGGCCCTGGGGGTCAATACCCCCAGGGCGTTGTCAATGGAAGTGGGCTGGGGGGTGGTCAAATCCCCTGAGCCCCGTTGCTCCTCCCCCTTGGTAAAGGGGGGGGGGGGGGGGGAGAGTGCCCCTGGCCTCTGTGTTGCTTCAATGGTGGAGGGGTGGTCAGGTCCCCCCACCGCTGGTTGCTTTTTTTCAACCAGCCTTGTCATCCCCTGGGCAAGGGGCTGATGAAATCGCCCCTGCCCTGACCGACTGCCTTGTTGCGGTTGGTTGCTGGCTGGTTCAAACCAGCCAGCCACCCCCTCCCCCTTGCAATGGCAAGCAAGGGAAGGGGGAGGGAGCCGGGGCCACTGGCCCTCACTCCCGCGGCGGTGGCCGCCAATTGCAACCAGCCGGGCCCGCGCGGCATTGCACCGCGCAGGATCCCTCAGCCGCCGCAACAGCCCTGTGCGGGCCGTTGGGCTCCAAGCAGGCCGCGGCACAGGTAGCAGCCCCAAGTGGGCTGCAACATGGGTGGCGGCCCCAATGGGCCTCCCCAAGCCCAAAACATGAGACAAACACATTTTGGTGGGCCAGCCCGTCTGGCCAAGTATGTCCAAAATAAACCTTGGGCCCAATTATGCCCATACAAGCCCATCTGCCTGTACTTGCCCATATCCCCCACTGGGCCCGTTAGGGCCGGTGTACCAATGAGCCTGTTTCACGCGTTTTGAGGCCAATTTCCCCAAATCAGTGACATCCACACAGGCCGTATGGTCCATGTGAGTGTCCAATGGGCCGGAGAGGCCCATATGTGCATCCCATTTGGATTACACTTATACATAGCACAAGCGTAAGTGCATACGTATTTTAACACATTTGAGTCATGTAGCATGCCACACGGCCTATTTGAGTTGCGTAGCATTCCAAAAGGCCCATTTGAGTCGTGTAGCATGCCAAATGGCCCATTTGAGTTGTGTAGCGTGCCACACAGCCAATTTTAGTTGTGTGCAAGACTCAAAGAGTTGTGAATTTAACATTACCCTTCTGCCTATAGGCAAAAACTCTTGACACAAACTACGTATACACACAACACACACCCATTGCATACATTAATGTTTCTCAAAATGAATTTTTCTCAACCCAAATGTGAGCAAACTTTTGGAGTTTTTGGATTGAAAATTGGATTGAATACTAAATTGCTGTAAAATTTTTTTGGTTTATGGGAACAGTGGCACACCCAAGACCTACATGTTTTAACATGGCTACCTTAAAGGAATTAATTAAAAGTGTGGTTAACAAAGCTTTGGTGGAATCTAGGGATTTGAGTAGGGAGTTGGAAAAGAAAACATTGGAAGCCCCAATCACATCCTCATCTAGGGTTACAATTGAGGAACAAGATTTTTCTTCACAACTGGAACAAAATTTTTTGTCACAACTGGAATTGACTAAAGGTGGTGGGTCACATTTCATTTGTCATTTGACTGAGGAGGATTTGGATTGATCAATACTAATTTAACCGTGTGGGGTATAGCTATGAAAATAAGAGGTTCCAGACCCGCTTGACCCTCCTCCTGTGAGAACCTTTGCTATTAGGAAAGAAGCCAAGATTTATTGTCAAAAGGGTGCAGCCATGCATGGCTAACCATTGAAAACTTTCAAGTCAAGGAAAGACAAAATGTTGATCTAGCTTGTGACAGATATGGGGTTTATGAAGGGCCATGCCTCATCAAACATCAAAGGAAAACTCACATTAGGAAGTTTTGGTTTCAATTCATGATCTTTGCAAGTCAGAAATTAGCAGATCCCACATGGCATCTCTCCATTAGAAATGGCCTCCACAATCATCAACCATCTGAAAGCCCCTCAGTGCATCCTCAAATGAGGAGAATCTCTGGGCAAGCATTAGATTTAGTTAAGGAAGGAATGAAAGATGGGATCAATATGGTGCAAATTAAAAGTAAATTAAGCAAGATTTATTTTGGAGAATACATTGATGATAGAACTATCTATAACACAAAGCAAAAGTTAAATCTTGCTGGACTGGATGGGAAATGTGTTATGGACATTCTATTGGAAATGCTCCAGGAATCCCAGTGGGTTTCCAGGTCAAAAATTTGTGGAGAGGGTCACTTATAGGCCCTTTTCTTGGCTCATCCTGAGTCTATAAAAATTTGCAAAAAATTCCATCATATTGCATTCTTTGATTGCACTCATAAAAAAAATAGGTACAACATCCCTCTATTGCATGTTGTAGTAATGACTTCTAACAAAAATACTTTTACAAAGGATTTTGTTTTTATAACAAAAGAAACGTATGAGCTCTAAATTTGGGTGTTGAAGGAATTAAAGGAGTTGGCTTATGATCCAAAGAGGCTTCCAAAAGTCTTTGTGAAGGACTGTGAGAAAGCTCTGATTTGCACTATTAAACACAGTTTCCCTGAGTCATTCAGAAATTTGTGCTCCTAGCACTTGTCTAAAAAAATTCAAGAAAACTTTAGTTTACTTCAGTAATGAAAATGAAGGATGAAAAAGTTTTATGACTCTTTGGGCCAAGTTTGTGGCCTCTAAAACCCAGGGGGAGGCAGAAGTAAATGATGCAGAACTCAGATTATGCCAGGTTATTTCTTCTTCTATTGATATCTGCTGGGAGTGCTTACTTTGTAAATTTTCACAGTGTTTATTGAAAGACTGCAAGGATGTACTTGATTATATGGAAAATAATATTTTCCCTATCAAAGAGACATTTGTAATGGAATGGAGTTGTGTCAACCCAGACTTTGGAAATAAAAAAACGTCTTGGGTAGAAGGGGCCAATTGCAATTTCAAACAATTACTTGTGGGATCTGTGGGGAACATTTTGAATGTGTGGAAACACCTTGAAGTAACTATTGAAATTCAAATAAAATCAGTCCATGCAGCACTTAAAAACTCTTAAATAAAGTTGGGAAGAGCAGAACTGTTACCTTTGGGTTAAAAATTGTCAATTGAGGCAATTAAACTCATTGGGGAACAATTCAAGAAGTTAAAGCGCAACCATTATGGAAAGGTGTGCGCAAAGTCATATTCAAAAACAATGGGCTTGCATTTTTACCGCATTTTACCTGAAATACTAGCATCAAGAAGATCCGTTTTGCCTTAGGATGTTCATCCTCAGTGGCAGTTAGACTATGACCCTGCCAATGAATTAAGTGGGTTTTTTTGAAGGTTACCAATTATTGGATTGAAAGATTAATTATTGGATTGACAGATTAATTATTAGATTGACAGATTAATTATTGGATTGAAAGATTAATTATTGGATTGAAAGATTAATTATTGGATTGAAAGATTAATTATTGGATTGAGAAATTGATAATTTTTTGGGTTTTTGAAAGTTTGAAACAGATCAGGGCTTGATTAAGAATCTCAAGTGTTTAAAAAGTGAAATTCCATGTGTTGGAGTCAATGATCAGTTCAGGGACTCTGACTCAACTCAGAAAGTTGAGGACCGGATTTGTAAGAAACAAAGTTGATAAGGTGAATTGCAAGGTCATGGAAAAGACCTGTTTAAATAGACAACTAGAGAGCCCCTCACAGGGGGCCTAGGGACTTGATGACTAATCAGCATTGGCAGAAACTATATGGACAAAAGACAATGTGATGAACTTATGGAATAAGCCAATAATGAAGAATTCATAAGTTAATAAAGGACCAGGTGACATGTAGTAATAAGATTCTGTGACAGAAGGGATCAAGGCTATCAGCAGAAGACATTATACTCCAACACCATGTATAGGGAACAACCTAAAGAAGTTAGGTTAGAGATTCTAAGGTCAATGCTTGAGAATACAGCTGCTTTTATTGCCAAGCCAAGGCTTGAGCCAAAGGTGTTATGGTTGCTGCGGTCAACACAAATTGAAAGCAAACCATCATGAAATTTCAAAATTTGAAGATTTTTACAGAGCAATTAAGAGGGAAAAAAGGTTTAAAAGGGGACCAAAAAGACCAAAGAAATTAAGTATTTTATTTTGAGAAATTTTCATTTTTATAGTTTAATGAAATGATGGGAAAATGATTTCTGTAGTGCAAGGATGGCTCTTCATCTGAATCTCATAGTTCAGAGGACAAGACTGAAAAAAGGGCTAAAAGGGGACCAAAATAGCAATGGCAGCAAGTCTTTTATTTTTAGAAATGTTCATTTTTATGGTTTAATGAACTGATGGGAAATTATAATTTTATTGCAAGTCCTTAGGCTCAGAATCTGAATTTCATAGTTCAGTGGAAGAGACTGAAGGTTCATTAGGGTCCCCTCCGTTGAAATCAGATTCCTTTTCCAAGGAGGAAAAAGAAGAAATGGAGCAGTCAAACAGAAGCTCATCTTTGGTTAGTGGTGTTTCCTTTAACAAGGTTAGAATTTTGACTAATTGATTGTTGATTTTAGGAACCAAAATTGAATTACCTCAATCAAATACCTGAGACTTTAAATAAGGTCTTTGGAAAGGTTTGGGATCCAGTTGGGGATAGATATTGTGGATTTAGAGTAATTTCTAAATCACTTGGGTATGATGAGAATGGTTGGTTGAATGTACAAGAGGAAACTATTGAAACATTGAGGAAAGGTAAGACATGCTATTCTAAGATCCTTGAGTGCAATAAAAATTTTGAAAAGATAGAAAAAAGACTTGATGTTGATGACATCAATGAAAAGATTCCCTCTTGAAAACAGCTTTCAAAGTTAGACATAGGTCAAATAATAGCAGATACTTATGGAAGACCAATATGTTTCATTTCATTGGATTCATTTTGTACTTATAATCCTATGAAAATGGGTTTAAAAGAAGAATCAGATCCAATATTCATTTCATTTGTTAATAATAACCATTGGGTCCAGATTGTACTTAAGGGAGATGTGATTGCAATCCTGCCCATAGTTTCCAAACCATGTTGCAAGATATCTAAAAAATCCTCTTGTTTGGTTGATCACCTCAAAGATAAACTTGAGTTTTATTCTAATTTATATATTAATTTAATAAATTGGGTTTGGTTTCTGATGTTGATCTTATAATTATATTAATATAAAGGGTTATCACATTTTTAACATCATGATGTTGAGTGTTATGAGTTAAAATCATTATGATGAGTGTTTTGAATGAGATTTTATTGGTGATTCAGTTCAACTTCTGTTGGACTGATCCCATCATAAGGAGTATTTTTACTTCCTGTGATGGGATCAGCTTAAAAAAGTTTGACTTGTTTTTTTTTTGGTGTTTTTAATTTAGGGCTAGTCAAGTTGAACTTGTATTTTTTGGCACTTTTAATTTAGGGCTAGTAAATTTGAACTTGTATTTTTGGGCAATTTTACTTAAGGGTTGCTTGATAGAATTTACTTGTTAATAATTTTTGGTTTTTTTACTTGAGGGCCAGTCAAGTTGAACTTACTTGTATTTTTTCATTTTTTTCCCTTTTTTGGTGTTTTTGTTAATAAAGGAAAATATTTGTTTATTTTTATTTATTTTTGGGGTGATGATAAATTAAAAACTTCCAGTCTTGTGGAAGTTTTTTAAGGCCCTACACAGACCAATGGATGTGTGGGGGCCCATACAAGAGTCTACACGCATCCAAAGGGTTGTTTCCAACACGCGCAACACCCAGGGGGTTGTATACCCTCCGTAAACAGAATTTTTGGGTTGTGTACCCCCATACACGGCCCTTTCAATGTGTTTTGGGGGGTATACAACCCCCCAGGGGTTGGGCCAAAATTTTTTGGACCCCCTGGAGCACATTTGGGTTGCATCAACCCAAATTTGGGATAAACACATACTATATGGGACTGTTTTACCACATCTAGCAATCCAAAAGTGACACTAAAATGAATCTAAAGTGAAATAAAGTTAAAATGTGAGCCAAATCATTGAAACTAAAGTGAAACTGCAAAAAAACATCCCACAAATGTTGATCTTTCTCAACCCAAAAGTCAGAAAAATTGGTAGTTGTTAAATTGAACATTGACTTTAATACTGAAATAACACTGCATTTCTTTTGCATTATGGGAACAGTGGCAAGCCCTACTTTTTTTAACATGGCTGCGTTGAAGGACTACATTTATAGTGCCATGAACAAAGCTGCGGAAAAAAGGATTTGGGTACTGAAAAATTAGGAGCCCCAATTGAATCCTCATCTAGGGTTACAATTGAGGAACAAAATGTTTCACAAATAGACACTACCTCTGGTGATTGTAAAAATAAAAAGAGCTTTGGCTCTGGTTAAATTAAAGGTAAAGAGAAATGAATGAAAGGAGCTTGTAACATCAAGTGTAACGGACCTGAGGAAAGGAGGAAAAGGACACTCCAGTTGATGTCATGAGTGAACAGATAATGAATTCCACTTGAGAGCACCATGGTTTATATAGACTAAATACATGATTGGCCAACAAGTGGTTGAGTACAAAATGAATAAGGAAAAATTAACATAAGCAGTTTAAGTGACATGGTAAGTGAAATTTTATGCTTGGACAGTCTGACAATCACTACTGAGAACACAGCCTAGTTATATTTTAACCATTATTTTAATACTTCAATAACAAAAATAATATAAATCAAATCAATCCAATCAATGATAATTCAAACTCCAGTGAAAGTCACAAATATATAAACTCAAATTCTAACAGTGATGAGTAACATTTTATGTTACACTGGTCTTTGGCTGATTTAATTTAATGGAAAATGAACTTTGATGATGAGACTATGGCATACCTATGACAGATCCACTTGAACCACCTTGTGTGAGAGGCTTTCCTTCTAGGGAAGAGGCACAAATATACTTTCAAACATGGGAAATGAAGAATGGTTACACTTTAACAGTTTTCAACTCAAAGCATGATAAATATGTGGATCCAGCCTGTGATAGACATGGTTTGTGCTCTGGGCACATGCTCACCAAACAGTCAAGGCAAACTCACACAATGAAGGTTGGGTGAAAGTTTGTAATCCATGCAAGTCACACAAAGGCAGACCCCTTGTGGCAAATCTCCTACAGAAATGCTCAAAATAACCATCAACCATCTCCACACCCCTCCATGCATCCTCACCTGAGGAGAATCTCTGGGATGGCCTTAGTGAATTTAAAAGAAGGCATAAAATATGGGATAAATGTAATTCAACTCAAAAGAAAATTGAGCAAGATTGATGGCTGCAAGTATGTTGATGACCAAACAATCTATAACACTAAGCATAAGGTAGCACTTGAAGAACTGAAGGGAAAAAGTGTTATGGAGGGCCTCTTTGACCAAATTGGTGATTCAGTTTGGTTTCATCAAGCAAAATTTGGTGGAGAGGGTCACTTGGAGGCCCTATTCTTGGCCCACCCCAAGTCATTAAAGATTTGCAAAGTATTCCATCATATTTTAATGTTTGATTGTACTCATAAAACAAATAATTACAACATCACCCTATTGCATGTTGTAGGAATTGCAGCCAACCAAAAAACTTTCACAAAACCTCTTGTTTTTATAACAAGAGAAAAATTTTAGTTCTACAGTTGGTCTGTCAATTCAATAAAGGAGTTGCCTTATGGTCCTGAGAGACTTCCCAAAGTCTTTGTGACAGACCATGAAAAAGCTGTGATTTCTGCTTTAGAGCAAAGTTTCCCAGAGTGAAAAAGACAGTGTTGTCAGTGGTACTTGTCTAAAAACATACAAGAAAACTATAAAGTGTGCTTTAATAATGACATTGAAGGGTGGCAAAGCTTTATGTCTCTGTGGGCTAAGTATGGGGCCTCAAAAACCAAGGAGGAGGCAGAGGTAAATGATGCCGAACTTAGAGTAAGTGCCAAATCACTGCTTCTTCTGTCAATCTTCCAAGTTTTGTGTTTCTTACATTATGACTTGTAAAAAGTTTCCCTTTGAAGACCGTGAGGATGTGCTAAAGTTTATGGATCATAATATCTTCCATATCAAAGAGATGTTTGTAACATCTTGGACTCCCAAAAACCCTGACTTTGGAAATAAAAAAATGTGTTGGATAGAAGGGGCCCATGCTACTCTCCAAAAATTCCTTGCAAATTTTTTGGGAAATTTTTTGGATATTTGGTAAAACATAGAGGGAAAAGTTTCACATCAAATTAAATTGGTTCAGGCTGAACTTCCCAACTCTTGAATTAAGATAGGAAGAGTTGTTACCACTGAACTGTTACCATTGGAATGAAAGTTGTCTTTAGAGGCAATTAAACTTTTTATGGAACAACTACAGATTTTAAAGCAGAACCATGATGGGCAAGTGTGCACCAAGTCATACTCAATGACAATGGGTTTTCCCTGTTCCCAAAAGATAGGTGACCTACTAGTGCAAAGAGGATCCATTGTGCCTGAGGATGTTCATCCTAAGTGGAGGTTGGATTATGACCCTTGCAGTTCTAGTTCTTTGAGTTGGTTTGATGGGATTAATGATTTTTGATCAAGCTTTTTGGTTAATGCTTTTTGATAAATGCTTTTTGAATGATGATTACTACTTTACTAACATTTTATCTATTTTAATTTTAAAAGGTCAATGTTGATGAAATGCTCAAAAATTCTCAGTTAAATGAGAGGCTCAATAAAATGATCTTGGCTTATACTGAACAAGATTATTACGGGCTGTTGAGGCAATTGATCAAGGAGACAGAAAATTATTGATCAAAGCCAAGACTTGAACCTAAAGTCTTGCAATCAAGCAGAGGCCTTCCAAAATTTACAGATACCCAGACATATCCTTCTCAATTTGAAAAATTTTCAAAGCAGCTTAAGCAGGAAAAGAGAATTAGAGGGGCACCAAATAAGAAAAGAAGAATGATTGTAAGTCTTTTCTTTTGTGAAATGTTCATTTTTTGGGTTTAATGAACTGAAGATAATATGGTGCTAATTGTTGGTCAAAGTCTGCAGGATCAGAATCTGAATTTCATAGTTCAGAGGAAGGGACTGAAAGTGAATTGGCTTCACTTCATTTAGATTTGGAATCCTCTTCAGAGGAAGAACACGTGCAGGAAGGGTAAACCAGAAGCTCATCTTTGGTGAGTCTTGATGTGATTAATTAATGTTATTGGATTTTTGGCTGAGAAAGTTTTGATTATAGGAACCCAAAGTGAAATATCTCAATCAAATACCTGAGAAATTACATAAGTTCTTGGGTGAGGTTTGGGATCAAATTGGTGATGGGAATTCAAAATTTAGAGTCATTGCTAAATTGCTTGAGTATGATGAACATGGTTGGTTTAAAGTGAGAAAGTAAATGACTGAAACATTGGAGAGACATAAAGTATGCTACATTAATATGCTTGATGGCGCAAAAGAGGTAGAAAAGATTAAAAAAAGACTTGATGTTGAAGAAATTGATAAATAATATTTTTAAATCATAATTCTAAAACCAGAAAACTGATAAAAGGAGTTTGAAAACAAGACACAAATGTGTGAAGTAAAAATTGAAGAATAATATGAAATAAATACGATACCCAAGATGACAGAAATGACATGAAATCAGACACAATACAGGAGAGGAGATCAGATTGATACTATGAAAACAGCCACCACCACACACCATGCCAAAGTTGAGAAGGGACTTGATTAAAAAAAGACTACAGAACAAAAGTTAGAATTCTTTGTCATGAAGGAGGTAAGGATGGTGGTTGCACCAAATTATCTTGAGTCTTTAACAATTTCCAACAATTTCTGATTTCTAAATCCTATTTGAATTTTTAGATTGAATGACCTAATTTGAGAAATGTAAAAGAAGAAAGTCCAGCAAGAGAAAAGAGAATTGAATGTTGATGAGACTAGGATATTTAAAGAGGCTGAGAAAATGTAACCATAATGAATATGCAGTAATTGGATCAAGCTTTTGAGGGCGGTTAAATGGATCAAGCGCCCAGTTAGATTGAGCGCGTGAGGGGCTTGAATGGGAAGGACCCATGACCCAGAGAAAGTTCTGGGAAATAAAGGATAGAGATAAAAGAAAAGAAATGTAATCAATAGTTATTGGATGTAGAATTAAGTAATATTCCAACACCCCCCCAGAATTCAGTGCAACCTAGGCTTAAAGCACCTTGACATTAGTCACTCTAGTGCTTGTCTGCAGGAGGCCTTAGTGAGCACGTCAGAAACCATACAGTCTTTCGTGATGAGATCAACATAAATGTTTTCCAAAGATTATTTGTCATGCAGCCATTGAATTTTCATGTCAATGTACTTTGTTTTTGAATTAGAGCCAAAGTGATGAATTTTATCTATGTCCTTTGTTTTCAACTAGGAATCTGGAGGTTTGAACTTGAGGTTTTCTCCACAGTTCACATATGATTGATTGAATCCAGAGCAATTCATGTGCTCCATTGGTCAGAGCATTCAGTTCCGCCTCGGTGGAAGAAAGAGTTATGTTGCTCTGTTTTCTGCTTTTCCATGCAATTGGAGAAGATTTCCAAAATATAATGTAACCCATTTGAGACCAAAAAACTGTGTGGATCATGTGCCCATGTTGAGTCTGTGAATAATTCCAGAGATTCATTCCGCTTGAGTCAGGATGAAGAGCAAGAAAAAGAGATTCAGTCCTAGCCAAGTATTTCCAGATGTGTAGCAGTTCTTTCCAGTGACATATCCCTGGATTTTGATTGAATCAAGAGAGAATAGAAGCCACTGCCAAGTTTTCTGGTCAAGTTCTACATGAGAGATAGTTCAAGATCCCGGTATACTTCCTAAAGTTTATACCAAGGTTATTAAACTCTTTCTGTTTTCTTTTAGAGGCTGGAACTAACTGAGCCCCAGGAGTGAGAGGAGTCAGGACCGGTCTGCAGTTAGACAGATTCAGCTTGTCCAATGTCTTTTCAACAAGTTTCTTCTGAGTCAGGGTGATTGTATTCTCAACCTTTCTGAATTCCATTCCAAGGATTGTATTGGGTTTATGTGCTGATGAACGTGGAAATTTTTGTAAGAACTATTCTTCAAACCAAATTACTTCCCCACTAACAATGAGATCATCTACGTGAAATAATACAGATGAGCATCTGGTTTTATGAGTTTAAATACACGGTTCTGCATTGTATTTATCAAAAACAATGTCTACCAACCATCCTGTCAGTGTATTTTACCAATTGGATGGAGCTTGATGCAGAACATAGAGCAATTTATTTAATCTCAGAAGCATTGACAGACTCTTTCTTTCTTTTAGTTTGAGAATGTAAATTTCTTCTTCCAGAGGAGCAAACAAGAAGGCTTCCTTAACTTAAAATTGCCAAATTTTTAGATTTAGGTCTAAAAAACTTAACAGAAGGAGTAAGAGTGTTGTGAATTTTCCAGTTGGTGCATAAGTATCACCAAAATCCACTCCAGGCGCCTGTATATTACCCATGATACAGAGTTGAGATTGCATTTTTTCTGGAGAAAGACTTGTGGCTGTTTTAACCTTGTCCACCCGCATAGTTCTGAGGTAGCAATTGGGTTTGATGTCAAAATCTTCCCACACACACTGAGATTAAATTTCATCTAGCTCAATTTGTCTTTCAGCAGAGTAATTGGGAGGAGTGCTAGTAAAAACAGAGCCATATGAATACTTTTGAGGTTTGATGGATAGAAACATTTCACATAAGTTGTACCTTTGACAAACAGTTTTGACAGTTGGAATGGGTTGAATTGGGATAATGGAGGTTTGTTCTTCAGTTGGAGGAGGCATGGGAAGAGGAGCAGCTGACTCTATGATGTAAACTTCATTAGATCCTTCAAAGTTGGGCAAGAGAGATTCATTGCACCAATCTCCTATCACCAAATCATTCTCAAATTTTTTTGGATTGGCGTCAAAATCCAGTAGAGTTATGTGCTTAGTGTTGACTACTTTATTTTCAGTCATCAGAATCCTGTAAGAAAGTAAGTTTTTGTTGTAACCAAGAAGACAACCAAAGAGCCCAAGTGGATCCAGTTTGGAGAAGGACAGCCTGTCTTTGAGAATGTAGCTGACTGGATTACCAAGAGGATGAAAGTAATTGATTTCTAATACCTTTCCTTTAAAAAGCTCATACAGAGATTTCTTTGATTTGTGGGACGGAAATTGATTGAGTGCCAAGGCACACAAATTGATAGTAATGTTCCAAAGTTTCTTATTAAGTTATGAGTCAAAAAGAACCATCCTAAGTGATTTTAGTATGAGTCAATTAAATTGTTCTGCTAGTCTGTTCTGTTGTGGTGAATAAGCATCAGAGAAGGTCTGTCTGATATTGTTTTCCTTACAGCAGTTAGAGAGGCTGTGGTTCCAGAACTTGGTTCCACAATCTTAGTGAAGAATCATTGGACCATAATTGAATCTCTTGAATTTGATTTCAATGAGAAATTTTAAGGTACTTGCCACATCACCTTTGTTTTTTATGGGAATGAAGGTGAAATATCTGGTACAGCTGTCCGCTATGGTTAAGAAATACAAATTGCCATTAATACTCAAAGGATGAATGGGTCCCACCAAGTTGCAGTGCCATTCTTGAAATGGTCTTACAGAATTTGGATGCTTGTTTTTGAATGGTTCTTGAATTATCTTGCTGATGGCACATGCAATTCACAAATCATTGGTTTTTTGATTTGTAAGCCCATTTTTTTTCAAATTCTACCATAGCTAGCATGCCCGAGTGATTTATGGATTAATTCATCCCAAGTCAGAAGTGAAACTTGAACATGATTGGGTTTGGAAAATTGAAGTATGGGTATATTGCATTTTTGAGACCCTACTTTTCTCCAGTTATCTTTCTGGATTGAAAGATCATTTCCTCTAAAATCAACATAAAACCCACCAAGAACAAGGCTTCTCATAGACAGCAAACAAGCCGTAGAATTGGGAGAAAAAAGTACGTCAGAGAGAATAATTTCCTGATTCTGATCATCCATCAGATTTATCAAACCAACTCCATCATATCCAAGAGAGTTCCTTCCCAATGTTATTGAGATGTATACATTCAGCAATTGGTCTAAGTGTCAGAATAATTTAAGATTACACCACAGAAAAATGGCCACCACCTGTATGCAGGTGGAATTTCTGTATCCCATTGATATCTCAGGGTATTCTGATGCTGTAGCTCATCATTAAATTTCAGCAGGTGGAGAAATATTGTGACTAGAGATCAGCATTTGCTGAAATTCTAGCTCAATAGTTCATCAAAGATTGAAAAGGGGAAGCTAGATATGAGCAAAGCCATTGCTTCACAAGCAGTCCACATATCATCCACAAATTACTGCAGTTGGTGTTTGGGAATTCCTTCAAAGTGAAATTCAAAAATTCCAGAACAGGCTGATTGTTTCCAGACTGGAATTTCCTTTCACTGGTCAAAAACTGGGTAAGTCCTCTTATTCACTGTCCAAAATTAAATGCATAAACATGTATTTAGGATAATACTAACAGAACATCCTCATATGCTGTACAAATATTTCCTTATATAAATCAGCATTCATGGCTTTTTTTCTGTTGGTTTCTTATTCAATAACCCATGTTGGTTTAATTTAATTTTTTATACTTCTACTTTCCATCAGGGAAAATACAAAAAGCCTAGCCAAAATTGTTTGTTCAAATTTTGAAAAATGAAGAATATTTGAAATGGAAGATGATAAAAGACCAAAGAGAGGAAAGAAAGGAAAAAGAACAAAAGAAGGAAGAAAAAAAGTCAATATCCTCACTTAGATATGTTGATCACCATCCCTGGTCTGCACAAAAAGGCAGGTTCTTTTTTCTTTTGAGGGAGAATGTTGAAACCAAGGCAAGAGGCAGGCTTCTTTTTTCAATGTAGCAAAGCAAGAGTAGGTGAAGTTTATAAAAATGGAAAAATGCATTCAACTAGTTCTGGCCTGAGCAGGAAGAAAAAAAAGACATGAACTTGTGTGGGAATAGGGCTAGTCACCAAGGCATGCAATCAAAAACCTTAGATATGTTGACTACCAGCCCTGGTTAAAGGACAAAGTGTCACTCAATCACAAATTGATTTATGAAAATTAAGCCATGAGAGGAGTCTTTACCACAGGAAAAAGGTCAAATTAGGGCATATCAGAGTTAAGCAAACCTGCCATTTTTTAATGGTGGGTTTCAACCCAAACCCACAATTAAAAATAAAAAAACCACTTGTTTCACATCAGACCTGTCAGATTTACCAGAAAATAAATGGGGTTTTTTTGAAATAAAGTATTTAAAGGGTTTCACCAACTAAAGCAATCATTTCACATCATCACCCCTGGTTTCAACCCCCATTCCTATCCTGTTTGCTTCATCACTCTACTTTAATTTTCTCATAGCTGCATCACCCTGACCACATTATTGCTTTCATCACATCCATTCTCTCATCACTTCATCCCCACTTTCATCACATCCCTTCATCACTTCATTCCTTCCTAAAAGTGGAGGCACTCAAGGAGATTGCTCAATTACTGGGCTTGTAAATATATTTGATTTATTGATTAGATAAAACATTCAAAAATGAAAAAAATACAATAGAAACAACAAAGTCAACCATATTGGGCCTTCTTTCCCAAAATTTTTTCATCAATTTTTGAAGGACTACAATCTTGGAGTTTTAAAGATACATTGGCTAGTTTTTTGTTGATTTGGAATGAGCAGCAAAAGTGAGTGTGGGTTGAAGAGGTTTTTAAACTAGGAGGATGAAATGTAGCCTGATGATCAAAAAATTGATTCTGCCACAGAATTTAGCAATGCCTTCAGCTTTTTCAAAGCCAACAATACAACCAAGTTTTGGAAAAGATAAAACATGACCCAAATCATTTCAGGGAGGTTGAATAGGCTGTCCTGTAGATCTGTTGATTTATGAAAATATCCCATATGTAAAACCATTTAATTCATTCTTATCAGTATGGAGCTTTTTTGAGAAGTTATCAAATGTCGCAAACAAATTTGAAAACTTTCTGAAATTGCGCTTCTTTTCGGTCCACTCAGATGATGAACATTTTGGGATTAGATATGGATCCAAAAATTTCTTGTTTTGAGCATGAGCTGAAGTACACAGTGATTGGATTCTTTCAAAGACATATTTGTTTTGTGCAGGAAGACGCTCCCACATTTCATCATCCTTCTTGATGGTCTTTTCATCCAAACCTGGTTTGCAAGAATAGACTCCTATTTTTGATTTGAAGACAACATGGATCAATTCTTTGAGTTTTCTGACAAAATCTGACATAAGCAATTTGACAGACCTGCAGAAGCACCTTTATCACTTCAAGCACAAAATCCAATGGCATGCATGCAGCCAGTTAAGGCTGCTGTGTTTTTCTTGCTGAATGAATGATGGTTCTTTGCCATCTGGTACAAGTCAGAGACAATGTTGCACAAAGTAATGATTTGCAGTGCTTTTGGGAACCTTCAAAATTAGGTATTTATGAATGAAGTATGGCTGAAACTGGCAGTTTGTGACAGCATTTACCAGCATATGAGGCCACAGGTGTGGTAAGACAACATGATTGGGGGCAAGATTGTCCCGCAGTGTCACAAAGTATGTTGGCTCATCACATTCTTGTGAAAATTGTCTTCTGGCATGGTTGAACTTTTTGTTACTTTTGGATATAGAAGTAACATTAGAGTTTGGTTGCCTGTGTCTCTTTCCTATTACAAGGGGTTTTGATGCATTTTGTGTCTCTTTGGAATCCCCTGAAACACCAAGCTCATCACAACTACAAACCTTGCTTCAGGATGACACCCAGGAATCACAACATGAATCAAAAAAACAAAAGATAAAAATAATGCAGAATAAAAAGTTCAATTAGTACTTTTATTTTCAAAGGATATTGAGGAATAAAGTTTAAATCCCATACCCATTTTTACCAGAAATGCCTTCATTCAATTCCATCAAGATTGATATCTACAAAACCATTAGCTTGCCCCAATGGTCACCACCCATTAGCTTGCCCCAATGGTTGCCAACCATTAGCTTGCCCCAATGGTTGCCGACAACTAGTTTGCCCCAATGGTTGCTTACCATGAGCCTGCTTCAATGGTTGCTGACCATGAGCCTGCTGCAATGGTGGCTGTCCATTGGCAAAATTCCACATTTTTTAACATTCAAGTCATCATCCCCCTGTGCTTTGCAATTATTCAATGCTGACCCTGCTCTCCTACTTTTGATAATCATGCAGTTTCAAAAACAAAAAACCCATCATGGTACAATACCCTTGAATGGAGCCCCATCAAAAAACCCCAGACTTTTCAATCAAGCTGTTTCCAGCAGTGTCCCTGGCTGAAACTCCCATTTCTCTCAATTTCTCCCATCCTAATGTAGATTTGTGATGAATATCAACAATTCAACAGATACTCATTGTCAACAAATCTGCAATTACCTACAACAATCCCAGGTTCAATCACTGCCATCATCTTGCATTCATCAACAGATCCACTCCACTACCTTTTTAGTCCCATCCAATTCTTAATGTCTACTACATGGCATATCAAACCTAGCAAGAGAGATTTTTATTCAAGACCTTGCACAAATCAACTTTTCTTGCTGTGGTTTTAATTTTTCTGAGCCTTGGGAATTGCATTGGAACCATTTGTTCATGGGACTCATCATTAAACATTGTAACCATGCCCATTCACATGGTGCATTTTGAAACTACCCATTCAACTCAGTGCATAACACAAAATTAAACTTTACCATTGTCCTCAAGAGGTGGTTTATGGGCAGGAGATCCAATATTACATCCGGAAAATATCTTTCAGAAGACCATGCAGCAAAACAAAATCAGACAAGAAAATCCAGATGGCGCAAACAAGTAAGCAATTAATCCATATCATCCCATGGTATTTTTTAACCCAGTTTTTTTCACATGGTTTTTTCTCTCTGCCTACAGCTCTCAAATCAACAAACAGAGATCTTGGAATCACTTGGATTACCAGAAAATAAGTCCGGTATATTCAGTGAAATGCAATGTTGCTCTGAAACTGAGGTCTCCAAAGAAAATTTCTTCGAGAAGGTCCAGTGGCAATGGCAATCTCAAGGTTTCTCTGCCCTTGGTCACAAAATTGATAAAAAATTTGAAAACATGAAAGCTGAGAAACTTGGTAGATGGTAAAAACGTGGTCATTCAATGTGGATGATGAGGAAACCTTCAAATCTCTAAGAAAAACTCACAAAGGTTCCAACAAGACTCCCCAGAAACTGTTATCATCCTGATTTGATTTCATCCCTTTCTCCAGAGGGCAAACAGCTTTTGGATATGCAGCCTCCAATTGACCTTGCCTTCATAATGTCTAAACTCATACCTTAAGTTATTTGTAGATCTAAAGTCATGTTTCAATATTGATTCTTGTGATAATAGAATTTTCAACTCTCACTACTTTAATCCATAAAATCTTGCAAGGATATCATACTTGGAATATTTTTGTCATCAGACATACCTGTGTTGTAAAATCACATAAATATCATTAAATCTTGAACATTTCCCAAGTGTTTTAATCATCTTCCCCTGCATCAAAATCCATTATAAATTGTGCAATTATTATCAACATAGCTGTACCAATACCATTTACATAAAAGCTCCTTTATGCAATGATTTGATGTGGTACATACCTTTGACATATAAGTCTGCTTTTGGAAACTGTGCACATTTATGTGTATGTTTATGTGTATATTGCCACGGGAGAGGCCTAAAACAACATTTTTCCTTGAAAATATACACCTTTGGGTTGCAATATACACCCCAATTTGCAAATTTATGGTGTATAAAGCTAGTCTGGGCACCTGGAAAAGTTCCAGGTTTTGTTTGTAAAGTGCGTGTGGTGCCCAAAAAAGCTAGCTTTGCACGTAGAAAAGCAATCTTTGTGCCCTTTCAAGTGCCAGTTGGCGGATCAACAAATTGGCCTGGTGCCTTGCCAAGTTGGTTTGGGTGACAATCAAAGCTGGTTGCGCAACCAATTTTCAACTGTATTTTTTCTCTTTTTTTGACTGAATTTTTTTTTACTTTTTACTTTAAATATCTGTGCATAAATTAATAAAATGAATTTAAACAATGTTGAAAAAAAAACTTACCTTGTTAAATAAATTGAGAATTGAGTTGGAGATCAATAAAAGATGGGTTGAGGCTGGGGGTGCGCCCAGCTTAGATCTGTGCAAAGACAAACTTGGTCAAGCACCAAGTTTAACCCCTTGCAAACCCTACCTGATCAAGCCTGCTGGGCACCTAACCAAGTCCTGCTGGATGCATGCCAAGTCAAACTTGGCCAGGCTCCTATAGGGTCTTTATACACCATATATGCAAGCCCAGATGTGAGGGGGAGATATACAGGGATGACCCTGGATGTCTGGCTTCACCAGAATTATGGGCCACAAGACACAGTGTGCATAGTGATGCACATGCACACATACACTTTGTTGAACCACCCTGTATGTTGAATATGTGACATACAGGGTGTAACTTCTTTTTTTCAAGGAAGCACAAGTTACACCCTGGGTGCTGAACAGAGCCTAGATTGTTGTGGGCTGGGTGATCAATAAACTAGGTGTTTAGGTGATTTAAGCCAACACCCTTGGCAAGGGCTTGAAAACAGGATTGTAGCAGCTCCTAAAGTCATTCCCCATTATTTTAAAGCGCACATGGCACTGATCCAAGTGATCTTGGCCCCAATCAAAGCACCCTTTATGCCAGGCCAAGGTTGACTTGGCGCCTGGCCAAATAAGTTGGGCACCTGGGAAAGTTAATTATGGCACCAATCAAAGCTGGTTGCATTGGAAAGCAAAAAAAATAATAATATTTTTGTGAAAAAAAACCATTGGAAGTCAGGGTGTAGGGAGGCAGGTCAATTTGGTGCAACCAGAGCTTGATTTGTGTCAAGGGAAGCTTGATTGGGGGCCAAGTTTTAACCCCTGCAAGCCTAACCTAATCAAGCTCCCTGGGCACCGGCCTTGATACACATATTTTGGCCCCTCAGCATACAACTTGATTTTAGTGCACTCCACATTGGTGTTGACCAGATGTACTCAATGTGTTGTAACTTGGCTTTTCAGCATAAAAACCCATTTTTTGCACACCACAAGGGTGCTGTATGCTGGCCACTCAGCATAAAAATCTGGTTTGAAGCACTCCACTAGGGCATGGGCATAATGAACTTGGTTGTTGCATGCTGGCTCCGCAGGGTGAAACTTCATTTTGGAGCACTTCACAAGGGCATGGGCATAATGCACTTGGGTTTGGTACACTGGAAACCTAACATACTACTCCATTATTGAGCACTCATTAGCTGGGTGGGTTTCCCAGCACATACCATTCATGTAAAATGGGTAGAGAAAAACAATGGGACTGATTACACTAAATCAGCCCCTGTACTTCTAAGTACTCATTTCAAACTGAATTCAAGCACGCCCAAAAAAACAAGGAATTATTTTGATTGGTGTGTTTTGATAGTTTTGAATCTCTTTTTCACTTAAAAAACTATCAAAAAGTTTGTGAAAATCAAATTCAAAATTCATAAAAAAAAATCAAAACAGTAAAAATACTCATAAAAACAGGGTCTAGCAATAAAAAAATTGAAAAATTTTGTACCATCAAGATTCCTTCTCATTGAATACCTCTTTGAGGAGGATCAAAAGGAACAAATTAGATGAAAAAGAATTATATTGATTGATTCCACATGTTGTTAATGCTAAGTTTGATAAAGGTTGATTTCTTGACATTCAGGTCAGATTTCAATTGACTAGCTGAGATAGGTGTCTTGCAACTCTTGAAAACCACTTGGATAAGCTCCTTGAAAGTTAAATGTTTTTATTGTTCATGTATTTCTAGCTCTTTGGGGGTTTTTCTTTCCTTGCAAGGTTTGAGGGCAGATTGGTTATTTGATGGTTTGAGAGGGTAACCTTCAGATTGTTCTAGAATTCCTTTGAGCAAGCGCAATTTTCAAAGGGTTCAGTTGGTTGAATTTCTGGTTCTAAAAAATGGAACAATTGTCAGAAAAAGATGGCTCCAAATAAAAAATCAGGGTAATGAAGAGTCAAATCAGCATATGAAACTGTAAAGAATTTACTCACCAAAACTGTTTCAGTGATTGATTGTGATTAAGTGCAGTGAAAAGGGAAAACCAAGACAGTCATCTTGTTGAGCATGATTGACTGTTGAGGGAGCGCAATTTTTGAATGGTCAAGATGAACAATGATGATTCCTGGGATTCATCTAGATTTTTTGAAGTACCCAGGTGCAGTTGCTTTGAAAAACAGTCCAATGACTTTTGTCTAACCACTTTAATTTTTCCCCACATCATCCAATTTGTCCCTCAACCAGGAGAAGATGAAAAACCATGAGAAAAAAAAACAATAATATATATATATATATTTCAGAGCAAGCCATACTAGGATTGGTTTCCCAGAAGATAACACTCATGTAATTATCCCCCACATCATCCAATGATTAACTCAAGCAGAAAAGATAAAAAACCATGAGAAAAAATAAAAATAAAAATAAATAATCAAAAATAAAGTTGACAAAAACATCCAAATTCTGTGATCCAATTCAACTTGTGAGCTCAATTCTGAAAGGCACAAATAATGCTTATATCTATTTGGTCATATTATGAACTAAAATGTGGTTACTGATTGCTAGGGTGTTATTTGAAACTATGTTCCTGCAAGAGAATTTTTATCCCCCTGGTTCAACACAAAGTAAAAATCTCACTGCAACATGGTGGTTGAAAAAGTGAATTCTTCACTTGAAAAGTGTGTTTTAGTTGGTGGCTCACTCCTCATTTAATTTTAACAATCCACCAATTACATAGTTATGTAATTGGAGGTAGCATTTTGGATGATTTGGAGGTTGAATGGGTTTTCCACTTGCCCCTGGAACTTGGTGGAGAAATGTGGGTTAAACTCCACTCATGGATGCTGTCCAGGACCAGAGGGGATTGAAGGTGTAGTAGGGTAAAGATAGGTGGATGTAGAGTTGAGGGTGATGTGAAAACCTCTTTCAATGACAGAGGGGGGGAGGTGAGATAAACTGAATATAAAACAGAGATACTGCTTGAGATATAGCTTGGATAAAGGTGAGATACAACTTGCCACCTGCATACGGGTGGCACCCTATTTTTTGTGGTGTTAGATACAATGTTTCTTGAAAATCCAGAATCCACCAAAAGGCAGTAAGAAGAGAAAAGCAAGCTTGTGTGAAAAGAGCTAGCTGAGGTTCTATCCATAACAGAATCCACTAGCGTTTTCTTCTTCCTTTGAAACAAAGGTCTGAGGTGCAGGTAAAACTTTGAGCACCTGCCTTCAGGATGAGAAGCTCTTGGATTATTCCATTTGTTGTCACAGGGTTTGATGTTGGTGTTAAGAAAGACAAAAGAATTGGAGCTTTCTTCTTGTTTTTCTGGAAGAGCTTCTTTTCTCAGAAACTAGCTATTGTTGAACATTCAAATGTGATCCAGAACTTGATCCGGTGTGGTGCCCCATCCTGGACACCCGGACCGCCTTAAGACCTCAATTCATAAACTGTTGCAAACGTATCGCCCGGCTGGACAACTTATCCTCAGGCTCATCCAATTATTGTTTATCCGCGTCGCGCTCCGCGTCGCGCTCCGCGTCGCGCTCCGCGTCGCGCTCCGCTCCGCGCCGCGCCGCGTCCGCGCCGCGCTGCGCTTCCATTATCCGCGTCGCGCTCCGCGTCGCGCTCCGCTCCGCGCCGCGCCGCGCCGCGCCGCGCCGCGCTCCTTTCATCCGCGCGCGTCGCGCGTTCTTTATCTGTGTTGCTTCTCATCTCCGCCGTTGTTATAGAATGTCCGCATCTTTGTTGGTTGCGTGTCTTCATCTTCGTCATTGCGCCTCCCCTCTCCTCTTTGCTACCGTCGCGCGACGCTCATCCATGATCTACTGAATCCATCCCGACCGCTCCCGCAAGCATTTGGCAGATCCTTGACCAACGCGAGCGACCGCATGGTTGCCTTCCCGTTTCCGCTCTATTTGTAGAATCCGTTGTATATAGTCTAACAGGGCCTCCTGCCCATATAAGGAGGGGCTCTCCCCTGCCTTTTGGCGGAGCATTCCATCATCCTAGTTCCTCAGAGCATCGCATCATCATAAGCAATTTATCCGTGGGCATCCTTCCCCACTTATCTGAGCAAATTATCCGGGTATATCTATGATTGCCCCTTGATCCTTTGAGCCTCCATACTCAAAACTCTGTCCTTTGTGACCTTGATCCTTATCACCAACCAATAGCCTTGCTGGTTGAAGAAGAATTCCTGTCTGCCTGAATTCTTGAGTGTGTTATACCACTCTGATCCCTTTTTCCGACCATACTGGTCTTGATCTCCCTTGATCATCTTTCTGGAGCCAATCACGTTTGATTGAAGAGGTTTTATTAAGCTTAAAACCTGGAGTGTTATACCTCCCTTCTTCTTTGAAGTTGAATTTCGCCACGCTATTCTTGAGTTCCTTGAGAAGTGTTGGGATATTCTGGTTCAAATTCATTATTGATTTGCCTCTAGAGCTTCTTAAACAAATTGCTTTTGTTTTGTTCAGCCTCCCACAGTTATCTGGTACCCTTCAAGCGCTTGATTGCGGAGAGTTGGGCAGGTTCATTGAGAACCTGGAGGTTGGTTGGGATTGAGTTGATCTTTCCTAATCAGCTGCTGACGACCAGAGTTATTAGCTTGTGGGCGTTGTTACTTACAACTGCCTTGTTCTATTGAACTCTGAACAAACTTTGACTTATTTGTTCAAGTCTTTCCCTGCACCATCTTGTCTCAGATAGTGTTTGTTTCCATTGCTACCGACAACTCTTATCCTCTTCTCTTAGTTTGATTTCTCATCCATAAGGTTCTGGACCTTGATTCCGGTTACATTAAAATATTATTGTAACTCCTAGGAGGGCAGCCTAAACAGCACCTTTCCCCTCCACAGAACTGCCACGGCTTAGCACCATTTGGAGTCTTACATTTGGTCCCCCGGGCCGGGATCGAACCAGCAACCTTGGGATTTACAGTCCCAACTTGAAGAATCAACTCCAAAATCCTATCCAATTTCTCTTTCTTTTTCCGTTTGTTCTTTTTTCCGATCCGTGGAGGCAGCTTGGTTTAGAAGTAAGTCCTCCCAATTTGTGCACCGCTCGGGCAAGATACTTGTTGTTTTTTTTTGGCGAAACTCTACTCTTGCCACACTCGTGAGCCACTTTGGAAATCTGCTCTTTGGATCCCCTAGAAGAACTCTGTTATTCGATATGGCATCTCCCGCTACTCCAACCACCTCTGTTTGACCTAAGATGGTAAAGATCAAACCCCAGAACAAGAACTTAGGCTTCAACGGTACAAATGTCGAGCGATTCTTGGACTCCTACGAAATGGCTGCTGAAGTGGATGGAGCTAGTGAATTCGATATGGCTTATCAGTTGCGATTCTTTATCTCCTCAGATGAAGTTATGGAGGTAATCGAGTCTTTCGAGGGATTCGAATCCCACAACTGGACGCTTCTCAGGGAGGCTATGTTGGCATACTGGGGTAAAATAGATGTGGCTAGGTTTACTCTGCAGGATTTGGATGCTCTTGTTTCTCAGTGGATCTCAAATGGTGGTATTTCTTCAGCCTCTGACTATCAGATCTTTAGGAAGTCTTGGGACCCTATTCAAAACTATCTTATCCGAAACGATCACATTGACACAGTGGACGAAATTCGAGCAAAGTTCTTCCAATCTTTTTCGTCGGCTGTGCAGGAAAGGATTAAAGAAGAACTGGTCAAATCTGGATCCATGATTACTACCAGGGATAATCGATTCAAGCTCCCTGTTTTTCTTACCCTTAGGAGTACTGTGGATAAAGTCATGAAAGGTCAAACTGCTCTTACCTTTGAAAAGCCTAGAACTACTGAACCAGTCCATGCTCCTTCTTTTAAAGAGTCAAACGATATTATGATTAAAATGGAGGCAGATCGTAGGCCTAAAGCAGATCCTAATTCCAATCGGGAACCTACTACTATCGATGAAATCACCAAGTTACTTAGAGCCTTTGAGAACAAAATAGATCAAAAGATTTCTTCGCTAGCTACTCCTAAAACTCCTTCTTCTGTCCCCAAATCAACTCTGGTCTGTTACTACTGTCATAGGGAAGGCCATGGAACCGGACGATGTCAAGAACTTCAGAAGGACTTAAAGGAAAAGTTGGTAGAGCAGAGGGGAAACAATTACTTCCTCCCTAATGGTGCCCTAATCCCTTTTGACTCATCTCGTCCTATCCGACATGTGGTGGCCTCTTACCAGCCATCACCTCCTGTGAAAGCATCTCTTGCTTCCTTTGAATTTCGATCATCCTGTGGTACCCTCCAACCTTGGTATCCTCCAGCCATTTCATCCTCTAGTCTTGCTGGGACTACTTATCAATCCGATCCAGCCAGGAAACGACATGAGGAACCTAAACCTCATAAGGCTCCTTCCTTGCCAACTTCAATCCTTCGAAAACCCGTTAAACGTCGATCAACACTTGAGCCTCCTTCCTCTGATGTAGAAGACATGGAGGTGGAAAAGGAACCACTCATGGAAAGGTTCCCAGATCACCCTGATCCTTCTCCCTCACCTCAACCTTCTAATCCAATCTTAGATTCTGCGTCACCTGAACTTCCTCCCCCCACCCAGCCAAAAGTTCGATTTGAAAGAGGCATCTCCAAGGATCACCCCAATGCTGTGGAGGGAGTATTAAAGAAAATTTCTGATCTCAAAATTCCTGATCTATCTGTGGCTGAACTTCTATCGATCTCTCCATCTGTTGCTGAAGGAATGAAGAAATGGGTCTCTCGTCGACGTGTGGAAATTGGCCCTGAAGAACTCAAAGTCTCCTCTGGCACTTTAATGGAGGACTCTGGTGGAACCAGTCCTTCTATAGAATCCAATCTTTATTCCTGTCCCCTTGGCTTTCTTCCTTGTTATCTTGGTGACTCAGCTAAAACTGTTTCTCCTCTTGTGGATTCTGGATCTCAGCTTAACTTAATCTCGGATGCTATGGCCTGCAAGCTCAAACTTAGTCCTAGGGTCAGCTTCAACTCTGCAGTGTATGGGATAGGAAATCAAGCTTGTGAACTGGTTGGTATTGCTGAAGATGTACCAGTCAGGATTGGTCGAAATATCGTTGGAACCTGCCATTTTTGGATTACTCGTTTGGACAGTCCTATGATCTTGGGACGACCCTTCTTAATGGACTTTGGTGCAACCCTGATGTTTTCTGATCAAGTTGGGGAGAGAATTCTTCTCCCTGATGCTGATGGCAGGAAAATTGAAGTTCCTCTTTGCTCTTTGGATTCTGGTCGTTGGGAAAGAGATTTTCCTGGTTATTCTCCCAAATCATCTTTTAAGGGGAAGCAAAAGGATAACTCTAGTTCCTCTCATTTTTTAGGGGAATAGTTGATCCTACTAATGATTGTAGTTCTTTTCAGCCTCAGACTGCAACTCAAGGGTCAACTCCCATCCCTCAGGCTTATTTTTCATTTCTTTCATCATCCTCCTCTGAGCTCAAGAATATTAAAAAACAAAAACATATCAAAATAGAAAAATCCAAAAATATTTCTCCTCCGTCTCCTTCTCTCTCTGGATCTGTTGTGTCTTCTTTTCCTTCTACTTTTCCTGATCAATCTTCTCTCAGTTCCGGTTCGAATCTCCGCAATGAGTCTAAACTAGATCCTAATTGCAATTCCGTTTTTGGTGATTTTGGTATGAAGGAATATGGCCTGCAGTGGAGGCAATTTGGGGTACAAGTAAGTCCTCCCAATTGTGCACTGCCAGGGCAATCTTCTACCATCATTTTCGAAACTCTACCTTGTGCCACACATGTGAGCAACGTATTATCTCCTGGTTCTCCTTTTATGGAAAAGGCACCCTTCAAGGATATTGCAGAACATCGGACTTGGAAGATGTTGGAACTTGGACTCAGCTTTCCTAATCAAGTCTCTCTGGTCAACTCTTGGAGGAAACAAGAACTTCTCTCTTTTGCCACTAAGTATAAACCAGTTGCTAAGAAGGTCCAACCAGTCAACCAGCCTATGCCTCTCAACCTCAATCCCCCCCTTATGCGTCCTCCTCTATCTCGCGATCCTTACTGTGGTCTTCCTCAATCTCTTACTGGTCCCTTTGTGCCTAATGGACGGGTCACTGAAGAACGTCTGAAGGTGGTCAACTTTGGTCCAGATGGATGGCTTCTTCCTGATGAGTTAAATTTAATTAAAAATGTCTTATCTCTAAGAGAAAAATCTATTGCTTTCTGTGAAGAAGAGAGAGGTCTCTTGCGGGAATCCTATGGCCTCCCTTATATCATCCCTGTAGTTGAACATGATCCTTGGCAAAAGAAAAAGATCCCTATCCCTGCTGCTAAAGTTGACGAATTCATCAAGTTGGTCCGGGAACGAGTTCGAACTGGCCTGTATGAACAGTCAACTTCTAGTTACTCCAGCCCCGTCTTCTGTGTCCTCAAGAGTAATGGTAAACTTAGAATAGTTCATGATCTTCAACCTCTTAATAAAGTTACTATTAAAGACTCTGGTATCCCTCCTGCTACTGAAGAATTTGTTGAATCCTTTGCGGGAAGAGCTTGCTATGGTCTAGGGGATATTATGGGTGGCTATGACGAACGATCCTTACATCCTATTTCTCGTCCTCTCACTACTTTCGACACTCCTCTTGGTCGATTTCAACTTACTCGATTGCCGCAAGGAGCCACCAACTCGGTCGCAGTCTATCAGGCTCAGATGATGTGGATCCTCCAGGATGAAATCCCTGATCATGCTGGTATCTTTATTGACGATGGCGGAATTAAAGGTCCAGTATCTGACTATGATAATGAGCTCATGCCTTGGCATTCAGGAGTTCGTCGTTTTATCTGGGAATATGCTACTACCTTGGAGAGGATTCTGTTTCGAATCGAGGAATCTGGCCTTACTGTCTCTGGATCCAAACTGGCGGCTTGTGTCCCTGCTCTGGAAATTGTTGGTCATGTGGTCTGCAAGGAAGGAAGAAGGATGGCACCAGCCAAAGTCAACAAGATCATCTCTTGGCCTACCCCAATCAATCCAACTGAAGTTAGGGGCTTTCTAGGTGTTGTCACTTATGTTAGAATCTTTATCCCATCTTTATCCAAAATCTGTGCACCCTTGCGTCGTCTAACCAGAAAAGATGCTGAATGGATTTGGACCCAAGATTGTGAATGCGCTTTCCAGCTACTCAAAAGGATAGTTGGTGAAGACATAGTTTTGAAAAAGATCTCTTACGGACCTGGAGCTGGCAAGATCAAGCTGGCTGTCGATTCTAGTTATCAATCTGTTGGGGCCGTCCTTACTCAGGAAGATGAAAATGGTTGGGACCGTCCTGTTCTTTATGAATCTTTGTTGTTTTCAGATGTAGAATCCAGATACTCCCAGCCCAAACTGGAACTCTGTGGTGTGGCTCAAATGATGAAGAAACTTCAAACCGTTCTCTGGGGCCAACATTTCGAATTGCAAGTTGATGCCCGATCCATCATTGAAATGATCAACGCTCCCAGTCTTCCCAATGCTCCTATGACTCGTTGGGTGGCCTTTATCCAGCTTTTCTCTTTTGATATTGTTCACAGGCCTGGAAAATCTTTCACCATGCCTGACGGTTTATCTCGACGACCTCTTGGGGACAACGAATCTGATGTTGGAACCAATTTCAATGAAGAGGAACCTTTAATTCGACCTGTTTTCTCTTTTTCTTCACAAAATTATTCTGGCTTTCAACAAGGCTTCTGGTTTAAATTAGAGCAGTACCTTTCAACTCTTCAAAAACCTCCTGATCTCTCTGCTAAGGAATTTCGATCTCTCAAACGAAAGTCTTCTAATTTTTTTGTTCAAGGCTCTAGACTTATGAAGAGGGGCAATCCTTGTGCTCTTATTGTCGTTACTATTCCCTCTAAACAAGATTCCATCCTTGAAAGTCTCCATGAAGGCCTTGGTCATCGTGGGGAAACTGAAACTTATCGACGATTATCCGAACGATTCTGGTGGCCATCTTTGAAGAAATCCGTCTCCCAATGGTGCAAGAGTTGTGAAGTTTGCCAAAAACGCGATCTTAGGCGCCCAGCCGAAATTCGTTATCCTACTGGGGAGTCCACTGTCTTTGGAAGGATTGCTATGGATGTGGTTCATATTAAGGCAGGTGGTGCTAAGTACCTCATTGTGGCTAGGGATGATTTTTCCGGATGGGTTGAAGCGAAATTTCTTAAGAACCTTAGCTCTGAATCAGTGGCAGCTTTCCTCTACGAGACCTGGACAATGCGTTATGGCCTGGCTCGATCTTACTCTACTGATGGTGGCTCTGAATTTGGGGGCAAGCTTGCTGAAATGATCCGATCCCTTCCTGGACAACATAGAGTTACTACTCCTTATTATCCTGAAGGCCAAGGCATGGTGGAACGAGGCCATGCCCCTTTGAAGGCTGCACTTGTTAAACTGGCTGGTGAAAGTGGCAAGAATTGTCGCAAATTCCTTCCTCTTGTTCTCTTTTCTGATCGAATCTCAACCAAAAGGACTACTGGCTATTCACCTTACGAAATCATCTTTGGTCAAAGAGCAGTCCTTCCTTTGGATCTGGAAATGGAATCTTTCTTGGGTATCTCTTGGGAAGAGGTGTCCTCAACCACTGATCTGTTAGTTGCTAGATCCAAGCAACTGGAGCGAAGTGAAGACGTTCGTGATGAAGCTTATCAAAAAATGATGGAGGCCAGAGAAAAATCCGTCCAGTATTGGGAGGACAAGCACTCTAATCGAATCAGGGAGCCCTTGAACCCTGGTGACCTAGTTTTAGCTTATAATCGATCTTTGGAAACCCAGTGGGGCAAGCTTTTCTCTAATCGTTGGAATGGCCCTTATCGAGTGGTTCATCAAGTTAGAGGTGGATCTTATGTTTTGGAGGAGCTGGATGGTACTCGGTTGGCCAGAAGGTTCTCTGCTGATCAAGTCAAGAAGTTCCATTGTCGTGGGGGCAACTTATCTCAGAAGTAAGTCCTCCCAATTGTGCACCACCAGGGTCATTTGCTGCGTTTTTGTTGTAAAACTCTACTTTATGCCACATATGTGAGCACCTGGGACGCCCTCCTTGTTCTATTCCTGCCGCTTCTAGGGTTCATTTGGAAGAATCAAGATATTTTCCTCAACTCTTCAACCACTCTCAAGATCAAAATGGTCATTCTTTGGTTTCAATCATCTGTCTTTCCTTTCTTTCTTTCTATGGCATCAAACTCGGGAGCAGACTAGGGACAGTCTGTAAGTTGGGGAGAGATGTGGTGCCCCATCCTGGACACCCGGACCGCCTTAAGACCTCAATTCATAAACTGTTGCAAACGTATCGCCCGGCTGGACAACTTATCCTCAGGCTCATCCAATTATTGTTTATCCGCGTCGCGCTCCGCGTCGCGCTCCGCTCCGCGCCGCGCCGCGTCCGCGCCGCGCTGCGCTTCCATTATCCGCGTCGCGCTCCGCGTCGCGCTCCGCTCCGCGCCGCGCCGCGCTCCTTTCATCCGCGCGCGTCGCGCGTTCTTTATCTGTGTTGCTTCTCATCTCCGCCGTTGTTATAGAATGTCCGCATCTTTGTTGGTTGCGTGTCTTCATCTTCGTCGTTGCGCCTCCCCTCTCCTCTTTGCTACCGTCGCGCGACGCTCATCCATGATCTACTGAATCCATCCCGACCGCTCCCGCAAGCATTTGGCAGATCCTTGACCAACGCGAGCGACCGCATGGTTGCCTTCCCGTTTCCGCTCTATTTGTAGAATCCGTTGTATATAGTCTAACAGGGCCTCCTGCCCATATAAGGAGGGGCTCTCCCCTGCCTTTTGGCGGAGCATTCCATCATCCTAGTTCCTCAGAGCATCGCATCATCATAAGCAATTTATCCGTGGGCATCCTTCCCCACTTATCTGAGCAAATTATCCGGGTATATCTATGATTGCCCCTTGATCCTTTGAGCCTCCATACTCAAAACTCTGTCCTTTGTGACCTTGATCCTTATCACCAACCAATAGCCTTGCTGGTTGAAGAAGAATTCCTGTCTGCCTGAATTCTTGAGTGTGTTATACCACTCTGATCCCTTTTTCCGACCATACTGGTCTTGATCTCCCTTGATCATCTTTCTGGAGCCAATCACGTTTGATTGAAGAGGTTTTATTAAGCTTAAAACCTGGAGTGTTATACCTCCCTTCTTCTTTGAAGTTGAATTTCGCCACGCTATTCTTGAGTTCCTTGAGAAGTGTTGGGATATTCTGGTTCAAATTCGTTATTGATTTGCCTCTAGAGCTTCTTAAACAAATTGCTTTTGTTTTGTTCAGCCTCCCACAGTTATCTGGTACCCTTCAAGCGCTTGATTGCGGAGAGTTGGGCAGGTTCATTGAGAACCTGGAGGTTGGTTGGGATTGAGTTGATCTTTCCTAATCAGCTGCTGACGACCAGAGTTATTAGCTTGTGGGCGTTGTTACTTACAACTGCCTTGTTCTATTGAACTCTGAACAAACTTTGACTTATTTGTTCAAGTCTTTCCCTGCACCATCTTGTCTCAGATAGTGTTTGTTTCCATTGCTACCGACAACTCTTATCCTCTTCTCTTAGTTTTATTTCTCATCCATAAGGTTCTGGACCTTGATTCCGGTTACATTAAAATATTATTGTAACTCCTAGGAGGGCAGCCTAAACAGCACCTTTCCCCTCCACAGAACTGCCACGGCTTAGCACCGTTTGGAGTCTTACACCGGTGTGATCTTTTTTTCCAAATGAGTCATTTGCTGAAAAACCGTGTCCATGCTCAAGGGTAGCTTCTCCAGAATCAGATAGGAAATAATTTCTGTTGATAGATCAATTTCAGCTTTGTGTAACCTGGACATCACTGTTTTAGTGTCTGTAATGAAACTGGGAATGTTTGAGTGGGAGAAAGGAATTTGTAACAATTCCTTGAAAATGCTGGCACGGTTGGAAGCGTGATTGGATGCAAAGTGTTTGTTTATGTCCAACCAGATCCAATGTGTGTCTTTTTTTTTGTCTGAAATAATAATTTTTGCTTGTAATTTTGTGTCTAGTTTGGAGGTTAGAATGGCCCAAATCCATACATTTTTGATGCCATTAAGTCCTATTGTATTTCCATTTGCATAAATTCTTTCTTTTGTGATTTTGGCATATAAATCCTCTTGTAGGTCCATCCTTTTGACTACTTGATTCCTCCATATTGAGAAATTTTCCAGCGTGATTAAGGAAATTGGCCTCTATAGCCCTTTTGAGAATTGTGGTGGTAAGAGAGTCGGTCATTGTTGTATTTTCTGGTTGATTGAGATTGGCAGTTGTTTAGAACATTGAATTAAAATCTTTACTGTGATGAAATAATATTTCCAAGTCTTAAGAAATAATAGTTTTAAAATCAGAAAACTGAAACCAGGAGTTAGAAAAAAAGACACAAATGTGTGAAGTAACAATTGAAGAATAATATGAAATAAATACAATACCCAAGCTGACAGAAATGACATGAAACCAGACACAATGCAGGAGAGGAGATCCAATTGATACTATGAAAAGAGCCCCACCACACACCACACAAAAGTTGAGAAGGGACTTGAATAAAAAAAGACTACAGAAAAAAAGTTAGAATTCCTTGTCATGAAGGAGGTAAGGATGGTGGTTGCACCAAATTATCTTGAGTCCTTAAAAATTCACAAAAATGTCTGATTTCTTGATCCTATTTGATTTTTTAGATTGAAAAACCTAATTTGAGAAATGTAAAAAAATAAAGTCTGGAAAGAGAAAAGATAATTGAATCTCAATGAGACTAGGATATTTAAAGAGGCTGAGAACATTTAAACATAATAAATATGCAGTAATTGTATCAAGCTTGTGAGGGTGGTTAAATGGATCAAGCGCCCAGTTAGATTGAGCGCATGAGGGGCTTGAATGGGAATGACCCATGACCCAGAGAAAGTTCAGGGAAATGAAGGATAGAGATAAAAGAAAAGAAATGTAATAAATAGTTATTGGATGTAGAATTGAGTAATATTTCAACAGAAATCAATGAATAGATTCCCTCTTCAAAATGGCTGTCTAAGTTAGATATGGGTCAAAAAATGGCAGATACACATGCCAGAAGTATACATTTCATTTCATTGGAGTCATTTTGTATTTATACTTTAATGAAAAAAGGTTTTATAAATCAATCAGAGTCTATGTTTATTTGCTTTTAAAATAATATCCATTGGGCTCTATGATTACTTGAGGGAGAAATGAATGCAATTCTGCCCATTGTAGCAAAAACAACTGCTTTCATTTCAAAGAAAGCTTCTGGTTGGGTTGATAATCTGAAAGATAAACTGCATGTGTATTCTATATTTTAGAATTCAATTATAGAGATCATTTCATCATTGGGTTTCCATATGACTTGTCATTTGGATGTAGCTAACTTGTAATTCTATTGATATAAAGGGTTATCACATTTTGAAAATTATGATGCTGGGTTTTTTGAGTTAAAATCATGATGATGAGCATTTTGAATGAGATTTTATTGGTAATTCAGTTCAACATGTCTTGGGCTTATCCCATCATAAGGAGTATTTTCACTTCTTGTGATGAGATAAGCTTAACACAAGTTGAACTTGTTTATTTTTTGTGTTTTTACTTCAGGTCTTGTCAAGTTACTAGTCTTTTGTTTTGGGTTTTTTTACTTTAGGGCTTGTCAAGTTACTTATCTTTTTTTTAACTTTAGTTTTTTATTGAATTTTTATTGTTTTGGTTGTCTTAAGTTTTTCATTTTTGTTTATTTTTGTTTATTTTTGTTTATTTTTGTTTATTTTTGTTTATTTTTGTTTATTTTTGTTTATTTTTGTTTATTTTTGTTTATTTTTGTTTATTTTTGTTTATTTTTGTTTATTTTTGTTTATTTTTGTTTATTTTTGTTTATTTTTGTTTATTTTTGTTTATTTTTGTTTATTTTTGTTTATTTTTGTTTATTTTTGTTTATTTTTGTTTATTTTTGTTTATTTTTGTTTATTTTTGTTTATTTTTGTTTATTTTTGTTTATTTTTGTTTATTTTTGTTTATTTTTGTTTATTTTTGTTTATTTTTGTTTATTTTTGTTTATTTTTGTTTATTTTTGTTTATTTTTGTTTATTTTTGTTTATTTTTGTTTATTTTTGTTTATTTTTGTTTATTTTTGTTTATTTTTGTTTATTTTTGTTTATTTTTGTTTATTTTTGTTTATTTTTGTTTATTTTTGTTTATTTTTGTTTATTTTTGTTTATTTTTGTTTATTTTTGTTTATTTTTGTTTATTTTTGTTTATTTTTGTTTATTTTTGTTTATTTTTGTTTATTTTTGTTTATTTTTGTTTATTTTTGTTTATTTTTGTTTATTTTTGTTTATTTTTGTTTATTTTTGTTTATTTTTGTTTATTTTTGTTTATTTTTGTTTATTTTTGTTTATTTTTGTTTATTTTTGTTTATTTTTGTTTATTTTTGTTTATTTTTGTTTATTTTTGTTTATTTTTGTTTATTTTTGTTTATTTTTGTTTATTTTTGTTTATTTTTGTTTATTTTTGTTTATTTTTGTTTATTTTTGTTTATTTTTGTTTATTTTTGTTTATTTTTGTTTATTTTTGTTTATTTTTGTTTATTTTTGTTTATTTTTGTTTATTTTTGTTTATTTTTGTTTATTTTTGTTTATTTTTGTTTATTTTTGTTTATTTTTGTTTATTTTTGTTTATTTTTGTTTATTTTTGTTTATTTTTGTTTATTTTTGTTTATTTTTGTTTATTTTTGTTTATTTTTGTTTATTTTTGTTTATTTTTGTTTATTTTTGTTTATTTTTGTTTATTTTTGTTTATTTTTGTTTATTTTTGTTTATTTTTGTTTATTTTGTTTATTCTTGTTAATAATAATAATAAAAGTAATAATAATAATAATAATAATAATAATAATAATAATAATAATAATAATAATAATAATAATAATAATAATAATAATAATAATAATAATAATAATAATAATGATAATAATAATAATAATAATAATAATAATAATAATAATAATAATAATAATAATAATAATAATAATAATAATGATAATAATAATAATAATAATAATAATAATAATAATAATAATAATAATAATAATAATAATAATAATAATAATAATAATAATAATAATAATAATAATAATAATAATAATAATAATAATAATAATAATAATAATAATAATAATAATAATAATAATAATAATAATAATAATAATAATAATAATAATAATAATAATAATAATAATAATAATAATAATAATAATAATAATAATAATAATAATAATAATAATAATAATAATAATAATAATAATAATAATAATAATAATAATAATAATAATAATAATAATAATAATAATAATAATAATAATAATAATAATAATAATAATAATAATAATAATAATAATAATAATAATAATAATAATAATAATAATAATATTAATAATAATAATAATAATAATAATAATAATAATAATAATAATAATAATAATAATAATAATAATAATAATAATAATAATAATAATAATAATAATAATAATAATACCAATGAGCTGCTTTTTTAGATATCATGGAACGTGATTTGGAGACTATGGGCAGGGTGGAATCACATCTCCCTTAAGTACAAGCTGCAGCCCATGGTTATTCTTCACAAAACCAATGAACATAGGATCTGATTGTTCTTTTACCCCAATTTTAATGAGAGTAAAATTACAACATGAATCCAATGAAATAAAATTTATTGTTCCTCCATAAGTATCTGCTATCATTTGAACTATGGCCAACTTTGAAAGCCATTTTGGGGATGGAATTTTTTCATTGATTTCATTAACATCAAGTCTTTTTTCTATATTTTGAACATCTCTACTGCCCCCAAGTATATTAGAATCGCACCCCTTATTTTTCCTCAACTTTTGAAGCATTTACTTTCTCACTTTAAACAATCCAAGCTCATCATACCCAAGTGATTTAGCAATGACTCTAAATCCACAATTTCCATCACCAACCGGATCCCAAACCTCCCCCAAGAACTTGTATAAGTTCTCAGTTATTTGATTGATGTAATTCACTTCCTAAAATCAAAAATTAGTTAGTCACAATTCTAATCTTATTAAAGGAATCAACACTCACCAAAGATGAGCTTCTGTTTGACTCCTCAATTTCTTATTCTTGATCCTTCAAAAAGGAAACCAATTCCAACGCCACAGACCCCAATGAGCTTTCAGTCTCTTCTCTGAGCTATGAAATTCAGATGAAGAGCCTGAACTGAACTATAAAAATTTCTCCATTGGTTCATTCAACAATAAAAATGAACCTTTCACAAAATAAAAGACTTAAAATCTTTCATCTTTTCTTCTTTGGTGCTCTTCTAATTCTCTTTTACCGCTTAAGTTTATTTTCAAAATGTTCAGATTGAGAAGGATCTCCCTTTGTATCTGTCAAATTTGGATTTCCTCTGCTTGATTGCAAGAATTTAGGTTCAAGTCTTGGCTTTAATTGATAATTTGCAGTCTCATTCATCAAGTTCTTCAACAGCCCACAATGATCTAGTTCAGGATCAGCCAAGATCATTCCATTGAAATTCTCATGTAACTGATAATTGCTGAGGGGTTCATCAACATTGACCTTCCAAAATTCAAAAGGATAAAATATAAGTAAAGTAGTAATAATAATTCAAAAAGCATTTATCAAAAAGCATTAATCACAAAGTGATTTGTACAATCCAACAATCCAACTCAAAACAACTTACAGAACTAGAACTGAAAGGGTCATAATCCAACCTCCACCAAGTATGAACATCCTCAGGCACACTGGATCCTCTTGATGCTAGTAGGTCACCTATCTTGTGGGAACAGGGAAAACCCATAGTCATTGAGTACAACTTGGTGCGCACTTCCCCATCATGGTTCTACTTTCATTTCTCAAATCTTTCCACAATAAGTTTGATTGCCTCTAAAGACACCTTGTATCCCAATGGTAACAGTTCTTTGGGAAGAACATTCTGGTCTTTATTGGAGAGTAATAAAGGGCAGCCTGAACCAATTTAATTTGATTGGAAACTGTTCCCTCTAGTTTTTGCCAAACATCCAACATGTTTCACAAAGAATTTTCAAGGAATTGTTTGAGAGTAGCATGGGCCCCTTCAACCCATGACTTTGTTTTATTTCCAAATTAAGGGTTTTCACAAGTCCAAGCGGTTAAAAAAGTCTCTGTGATACGGAAGATATTATGATCCATATAATCAAGCACATCTCCACAGTCTGCAAAGAAACACTTTATAATAGTCATAATGTAAGCAACCCAAAACTTGGAATATTGAAAGAAGAAGTAGTGAATGGGAATTTACTCTAAGTTCCACATCATTGAAATCTGCCTCCTCCTTGGTTTTTGAGGCCCCATATTTAGCCCACAGAGACATAAAGCTTTGCCACCCTTCAACATCATTGTTAAAGCGCACTTTACAGTTTGCTTGTAAGTTTTTAAACAAGTGCCACAGGCCACACTGTCTTTTAGACTCAGGGAAAATTTGTTCTAAAGCACAAATCTGAGCCTTTTCATGGTCTGTCACAAAGACTTTGGGAAGTCTCTCAGGATCATAAGACAACTCCTTTGGTGCATTGACAGACCAACTGTAGAACTCAGACCTTTCTATTTTTATAAAAACAAGAGCTTTTGTGAAAGTTTTTTGGTTTTCTGTAATTCCTACAACATGCAACAGTAGGATGTTGTACTTATTTGTTTTATAAGTACAATCCAACATTGCAATATGATGGAATTCTTTGCAAATCTTTAATTACTCAGGTTGAGCCAAGAATAGGGCCTCCAAGTGACCCTCTCCACTTAAATTTTTTGGATGAACCCAACCTGAATCACCAAGTTGTTCAAAGAGGACCTCCATAAGACTTTTTCCTTTGAGTTCTGCAAGTGTTACCTTACACTTAGTGTTATAGATTTTTTGGTCATCAACATATTTTCTGCCATAAATCTTGCTCAATTTTCCTTTCAGTTGAACTGTATTGAGGCCATAATTTATGCCTTATTTTAGATTGTATAAGGATACCCCAGAGATTTTCCTCAGGTGAGGATGCACTGAGGGGTGTTGAGATGGATCATGGTTATTTTGATCATTTCTGTAGGAGATTTGCCACAAGGGGCTTCCTTTGTGTGAATTTCATGAATACAAAACTTGCACCCAACCTTCCTTGTGTGAGTTTGCCTTTACCTTTTGGTGAGCAATTTCCCAGAGTAAAAACCATGTCTATTGCAGGCTAAATCCACATATGGTGTACCAAGCTTGTCTGGGCACACTCCCCAGTCCCACTTGGCGCAGTGCCCAGGGCGCTTGGGTGTGTGCCCAGCATGCTTGATTTCTGCACTCAGCCGGGCTGCAGATCTTGGCCCATAGCCAAGTTCCTCTTGGCCAAGGCCAAGCTGTTGGAACCCCCCCTCCACCTCAATCCTCTCCACCCACCACATCCAACTCTGTCGCATCATCCCACCCATTCCAAGTTTTCTCCATCTGAACCATGGTCAGTACCAATATTTCTTTCTTTTTTTTGATTTGAGAAGACATTAATTTTTTTTGCATATTTTTAAAAATACAGGCCAACTCTTCAGGAATGATTGCAGGACCTTCAGCACCTGCCAAAGAAGATGCAACCAACTTGGATGAAATTGTCAATATCCAAGCAAACAAGGAACAATCCCAGGAGCCTCTCAAAGAGCTCCACCATCTGAACCAACAAACCGCCCAACAAAAGGAAATCATGAAAGCAAAATCAAGCATCCTCAAAAATGGCAAGCATCAAAACACCCAACTTACTCACAAGGAGCGCCAACTGAAAGCGAATCATTAAGCCAGAAGTTTGCAAGTTGATCTGCAATAACGTCTTATCAAATGGGATGAAGGTAAGTGATGCCATGAAGACCTTCAAGGTGTGCCAATGTCAAATCCAAAATATCAAGCAAGAAGACCCAAATATGATCAAGATCAATAAAAAGCAGCCTGTAAAGTTTACTGAAGACATGAAAAGAGCAGTCCTCATGCAACTCAACCAGCAAGCTACCACCACCCTGCCCAAACTATCCAAATTCAACAAGAATGAATTCGGAATAAGTGTTTCCACTCAGGCCATTAGTAACCTGATCCATGATATGGACATATCATGGAAGAAGGTTACTAATATCCCTGCCTCCTGGAATAAACCCAACCTAATTGCGCAACGGGCAAATTTTGTCAATGGCCAAGGATCAGACATGGGGAAAAGTGTTGTTTTTGGTGATGAGGCACGCTTTGACCTCCATTCAGGCCAAAGCTTTGGTTATTATACCTCTGGAAAGTTGTTTCCTTTTTTTTTTAATCAAGTTGTATCATTTTTTTCTTTTTTTTTGATTTTTTTTAATCCTTTTACTTTTTTTTCAATTTACTTATGATTTCATTTTATTTTTCATGAAAGTTGAACCTGCGGTCTTGAGCCTTGTTCCCAAGGCCAAGCAGGTCACCCTTATTGGGGCCTTAGCAATCAATGGATTTTTTTATCATGAGCTCCTTGATGCCAATGGAACTAAGACTGAAGAAATAGGAAAAGATGAATTCTGCCTATTCCTTGGAAGTCTTAGTTCCCAAATTCCACCTGAATCAATCGTCATCATGGAGAATGCCCCAATTCATCAAGTTCAGCAATTTGAAGAGGTTTGCAAAACAATAATTGATTCAAAATTGATTCAAATCAAGTTCCTCTCTCCTTACTCCCCTTTCTTAAATACCACCAGATATTCCTTCCATTCAATTAGATCTTTTGTCTGATCAAAAAAGCTGCCAAATTGTGCCATTCTCATCACTCAAATTGAGCAGGGAATCAAGGAGGCAATTACTCCATCAAAATCCTGGAACTTCTTTTTACATTGTCAGCAAATTTATTGTCCATGTGCTGACTTTTGAGGAATCTTAGGAACAATTTTGTCCAAACCTGATTGATTTGTTTATTTTTTTTATTTTTTTTTTTAAAATTTTTATCATTTTTTTTATTGTTATTTTTTGTACTATTTTTTTACTATTTTTTCTACAATTTTTTCTACAATTTTTTCCATTATATGTATCTACAAGTTTCACAAGTTTAAAAAATGAATTTTTTTAAACCTGCTACAACTGTGAGGTTTTGAGGCGTGGCCAATTGGCTTGGGTGTGGCCCAACCAAACTTTGGCCCGTGCCATCTGAACTTGGGGAGGTGCCAAGTTGCACTTGGCTAAATGCCACCTGGGCTTCAGGGGTTGCCAAGCGCGCTTTAGATCTTTTTTGGCTAATTTGGGGGGGGGGTGCCCAGATGAGCTTGATAGACCTAATTTATCATGCTTTGAGTTGAAAACCTTTAAAGCATAACCATGCTTCATTTCCCATTTTTTGACAATAGCTTTGTGCATCTTCCCTAGTAGAAAAAGCTCTCACAAGAGGTGGGTCAAGTGGATCTTGCACCAATTAAATGGTTATGTTACAGTTTCATGGTTACATTGATGGAATGTCATCCATCTGTTTCAATAAAATTAAATCAGAAAAAGACCAGAATAACATAAAATGTTACTCACAACCAGAGGTAGTTTCCATTTGTGAAATATTTTGTTCCTCAATTGTAACCCTATATTGGGATGCAATTGGGGCTTCCATTGTTTCATTATCTAAATCCTTCTTTTCTGCAGCTTTTATCATGGCACTATCAACGTAGTAATTCAACACAGCCATGTTAAAAAAGGAGGGCTTGCCACTGTTCCCATAATGCAAAAAAATGCAATGTTATTTCAGTACTCAATCCAACTTTCAATTGAACAACTACCAAGTTTTCTCACTTTTGAGTTGAGAAAGATCAATTTTTATGGGATGTATGTTTGCAGTTTCACTTTAGTTTCAATTATTTGATTCAAAGTTTCACTGAATTTCACTTTAGATTCACTTTTGTGTCACTTTGGGATTTCTAGGTGTGGTACAACAGTCCCACATAGTATGTGTTGGTCCCAAATTTGGGTTGATGCAACCCAAAAGTGGTGCAGGGGGCACCAAAAATTTTGGCACAACCCCCGGGGGGTTGTATACCCTCAAACATGGATTTTAAACGCCATGTACGGGGTTTCACAACCCAAAAAAGCCATTTAAAGGGGGGTATCAAAACCCCCGGGGGTTGAGCCTGTTTAAAAAAACATTTGGACTCATGTAGACGCGTGTATGGTCCCCCATGCGTACTTTGGATGCTTTTAAGGGCCCCCACGCGCACTTTGGACGTGTTTATGGGCCCCCACGCATCCATTGGGGCATGTAGGGCCCTAAACAACTCCCACACAACTGGTAGTTGTGAATTTATCATCAACCTTATTTCTTTTTTCAATGTATTTTTTTAAAAAAAAAACGGTTTGTGAACGGCTCTCACAATGCCAAATCACATTGGGAGCGGCCATTCATGACTGAGTTGGGTTGAAAGCGGTCATTCAGGACTGGGAAGGGTTGCACGCGCCATTCAAAACCCAAGGGTGGTTGCAGTTGCACCATCCAACCCTTTTTAGGCTGTGAAGGGGTTTTACAAGGTTTCAAATTCAACATTGGCCTTTCCAATTTTTGTTTTCTTTTTTTTGTGATTTTATTGTTTTTTGTTTTTTTTTTCTAATTTTTGAATAGGGTAATGTTAAATTCACGGCTCATTGAGCCGTGCACACGGTTTGAGATGGGACGTGTGGCATAGCACACAGTCCAATTTGACTGTGTACAGCCCCCCATGGCTCACGGAGTTGTGCAGCCCACCCAACCCAGTCCGCCGCTGTGTGGACTTCCACACTACTAGATTCAAGTTTTGTGGAGCTGTACACGGCTCAAATGTAGTTGTGTGGCATTCCACACGGCCCCGGACTGTGGTGAGAAAAAAAAACAAAAGGAAAAGGAATTAAAGGGTACTAACACAACCCATAAACTAAATAAACCTTCCAAAAAAACAGAAATCAACCAAAAAATCAAAGAATGTTCATTTTTTGGTTAAAAAAAAACAAAATAAATAAATAAATAAATCAAACTAAAAAAAAAACTGATACAATCCAATGGAATATCCCTAAAGTAAAAAGACCCAAAAAACACAAGTAACTGGACTAGCCTTAAATTAAAAACACACAAAAAAAGACAAGTAACTTGACAAGCCCTAAAGTAAAAACACCAAAAAAAATGCAACTAACTTGAAAAGCCCTAAAGTCATTTCAACTTGACTAGACCTAAAGTAAAAGGTTCCAAAAATTAAAGAAGTCTTTTGACCAGCCCTTGCAAGCAGCCATGTCAGAAGAAGGAGGGCTTGCCACTTTTCCCATGCAAAAAAATGCAATGGTATACTTCAGTATTCAATCCAACTTTCAATTGATCAAACAAAGTTTGCTCACTTTCAAGTTGAGAAAGAATTTTTTACGGATTTTTATATTATTTATGATTATTCACTTTAATTTCACTTGGGTTTCACTGGAATTTCTCTTTGGGATCTCTAGGTGTCAAATAACAGTCCCACAAAGTATGCCTTAATCCCAAATTTGGGTTGACAGAACCCAAGTGTGGTCCAGGGGGTGCAAAAAAATTCTGGCATGGCTTCCAGGGGGTTGTGCACCCCCAAAACGGTCAATTTGAGCCATGTATGGGGGTTACACAGCTCCTACACAACTCCTCAGGGTTTGCGCATGTTTGAAATGGCCCTTTGTAATTTTTTTTGGTGTTTTTACTTTAGGGCTGGTAAAAAGACTTTTATTTTTTTGGCAATTTTACTTTAGGGCTTGTCAAAAGACTTCTTGTATTTTTTGGCCCTTTTAATTTAGGGCTAGTCAATTTGGAAGGAAAACGGTTGGTTGTCTTCAGTTTTTTTTTTTTTGTTTTTATTTGTTTGTTTTTATTTGTTTTTATTTATTTTTACTTTTGAATTTTTTTTTGGGCCACCAGACATGTAGTCGTGCCACATGGCTAAACAACTGCATTTGAGCCGTGTGGGGCTCTACATGGCTCATATGTAGTTGTGCGGACACCACACAGCAGTCCCGGGCTGCATGAAGTACAGCCCAACCACACTCAAGCCATGTGGAGCTGTACACAGCTCAAATATATTGTGTACACGGCTCATTTAATCTGTGAATTCATCATCACCCAAAAATAAAAAATATTCAAGTAAAATATAATTAATGTCTCAGTGAAAATACTTAAAGGGCTCTATCATGCAAAAAGATTGGAATGGGAATTGCTTTTATAAATTTTTCTGTATTTGTTTTCTTGTAAATATCAAAAAATGCAAGCAGCCCCAGTAACTAAATGGTTTTTCAAAACTGGCCAGGGGGTCTTGAAAAATAATTCCTGCTCTTTCATACTTGTTTTTTTTTCAATTTATGTTTAAATTATTTTCTTTTAATCTTTGTTGTAGTTTGTTGAATTTCTTTCAATCCCATTTTTTTGCTTTTAATGGTTAATCTCTTTTGCAATGAAAATTTTTATGTATTTTAAAAGCTTATTTTGGTTAGAGTGAAAAATTTTCTATAATGTTGATGTTTCTCCTCAAACACTAGCTTATACTTAATAAAAATTGTTTTTTTCAAGCATCATCAAACAGGAAATTTGAGGTTACTCACTGCACTGGTGTGCAATCATATATAGTAGGGCAGGACCAACCATTTCAGCTTGAAGAACCTAATGTGGCCCAGTGGCTTCCCCCCCACCTAGGTTAAATTCACAAAACCAGTATATGTAACACCCCCAGACCAAGGAAATTCTCATGCATGCAAAGTGTCCTGGGGGCATAAAAAACTTAGGTATATAAGATTAAGGGTCATGAGAAAAATAATGCTCTTGATTTTTTTTATTTTTGATTTATTTGAATTTTTCTATTTTATTTTAGTTTATTGTTTCATTTTTTTTTGTATTTTTAGATTTGAGTGGAAGACTTATAAAACTCCTGTTAGAGCTTTGATGTTCCTCCTCAAAAACAAGCTTATCCTACCTGAAAACAATTTTTGTGAAAGGCCATAAAACATCAATTGTTTGATACTCAGTGCACTGGTGTGCACTCCCATAAAGTAGAGCAGGACTAAGGCTTTCAGTGCGCAGAACCCAAATATGCTTCAGGATTTTTTTGATTTTTTTTCCCTTTTTTTTTGTGGTTTTTTTGTGTTTTGTTGTGTTTTTTTGTGATTTTTTGTGATTTTTTGTGATTTTTTTGATTTTTTTTGAATGTGCTGTTTTTTTTATTTTTTATTTTAATTTTTTTTCTCCATTAACATGGTGGACAACTTAGGCTAATTTTTCCACCTCCCCAAAGGCATTTAGATTTTTTCAGATTTTTTTCAGATTTTTTCTAGTTTTTTTCTAGTTTTTTTTTTTATATTGTTTTTCAAGGTTGAGCTAGTGTTTTAGAAGAAACATCAAAAATCTAAAAACATTTTCTTAAGCCATCCACCAAAATCTTAAAGAAATCAAAGAAACCAAAAAAAAAATTAAATATCCAAAAGGGTGATGTTAAATTCACGGCTCCAACTGTGTGGTAGTTGTGTAGGGCCCTACACAGCTCAAATGAGCTGTGGGGGACCAAGACGACTACAAAGGGCTGTTTCAAACATGTGCAACCCCTGGGGGGTTGTGTAGGAGCCATGTTTGGGGGTGCACAACCCCCTGGAAGTTGTGCAATAATTTTGGGCACCCCCTGGACCACACTTGGGTTCTGTCAACCCAAATTTGGGATTAAGGAATACTTTAATAGACTGTTTTTCCACGACTAGCAATCCCAAAGAGACATTCAAGTGAAACACAAGTGAAATTAAAGTGAAAACTCAAATCATAAATCATATAAAAATCTGCTAACAATTCTTTCTCAACTCAAAAGTGAGCAAACTTTGTTTGATCAATTGAAAGTTGGATTGAATAATGAAGTATACCATTGAATTTTTTTGCATGGGAACAGTGGCAAGCCCTCCTTCTTCTGACATTGCTGTGTGGAAGGTCTACATTGATAGTGCCATCAAAAAAGCTTTGGAAAAAGAAAAAAAGGCTTTGGGTAATGAAACATTGGAATCCCCAATTTAATCCTCATCAAGGGTGACAATTGAGGAACAAAATTATTCACAAATGGACATGACCACTGGTGGTGAGTAACATTTTATGTTACTGGTCTTTGCCATATTTAATTTGATTGAAACTGATGGAGTACATTCCATCAATATAACTATGTAACTATGGCAGATCAACTTGACCCACCTCCCTTGAGAGCTTTTCCTACTAGGGAAGAGGCACAAAACTATTATCAAACACGGGAAATGAAGCATGGTTATGATTCAACAGTTTTAAACTCAAAGCGTGACCAATATGTGGATTTAGCCTGTGATAGACATGGTTCCTATTCAGGAAATCTTCTCACAAAATGGTCTAGACAAACTCACACAAGGAAGGTTGGGTGCAAGTTTTTAATCCATGCAAGTCACACAAAGGAAGGCCCTTGTGGAGCCTCTCCTACAAAGAAACCCAACATAACCATCAACCATCTGAACATCCCTCTGTGCATCCTCAACTGAGGAGAATCTTGGGGGTGGCCTTAGACAATCTAGTAGAAGGCATGAATGATGGGCTCAATACGTTACAACTGAAGAGAAATTTGAGCAAGATTGATGGGGGGGGATTATTTTGATGACAAAACAATCTATAACACTAAGCAGAAGGTAAAGCCTGCAGAACTAAAGGGAAAAAGTGTTATGGAGGTACTCTATTAACAGCTTGAAGAAACAAGTTGGATTCACCAGCCAAATTTCAGTGGAGAGGGTCACTTGGAGGCCCTGTACTTAGCAAATCCAGAGGCAGTAAAGCTTTCAAAACAATTCCATCATATTACTACTTTTGATTGTACTTATAAAAGAAATAATTACAAAACCCCACTAATGCATGTTGTAGCAATGACAGCCAATCGGAAAACTTTCACAAAAGCTCTTGTATTTATAACAAAAGAAATGTTTGAGTTCTACAGTTGGTCTGTAAATGAATTAAAGGAGTTGGCTTATGATCCTGAGAGACTTCCAAAAGTCTTTGTGACGGACCATGAAAAAGCTCTGATTTGTGCAATTGAAAATAGTTTCTTAGAGTCATCAAGACAATGTTGCACTTGGCACTTGTCTAAAAACATACAAGCAAACTGTAAAGTGCGCTTTGTTAATGAAGTTGAAAGATGGAAAAGATTTATGAATCTGTGGGCAAAGTATGGGGCCTCAAAGACCAAGGAGGAGGCAAAGGTCAATGATGCAGAAATCCAAGTAGGTCCAAATCACTGCTTCTTATTCTTCCTATTTTTGGTTTTTGACCTTTTGACTTGTATAGTGTTTCCTGAAAGACTATGAGGATGTACTCGATTATATGGAAAATAAAATTTTCCCTATCAAAGAGACGGTTTTAACAGCATGTACTTGTATAAGCCCAGATTTTGGAAAGAAAACAACATCTTTTGTTGAAGGGGCCCATGCAACTCTCAAACAATTCCTTGCAAACTCTTTGGGAAACCTGTTGGATGTTTGGAAAATCCTTGATTGAACAGTTTTGAATCAAATTAAATCAGTTCATGAATCACTTTATAAATCTCAAATTAAGTTAGGGACAGTTCTTCCACATGAACCGTTACCATTGGGTTACAAATTGTCTTTATAGGCCCTCCATCTTGTTAGGGAAAAATTCAAGAAGTTCAAACATGATCATAATGGGGAATTGCGCACCAAGTCATATTTCAAGACTATGTGTTTTCCCTGTTCCCACCAAACAGGTGACCATCTAGCATTCAGAGGATCCGCGGTACCCAAAGATTTTCATCCTCAGTGGAGGTTGGACTATGACCCTTGCAGCTCTTGTTCTGTAAGTTGGCTTAAGTTGGATTGTTAAAATCACTATGTGATTAATGCTTTTTGATTAATGAATCCTAATTCACTAATGGTTGTTCCTTTTGAATTTTTCCAGTACAATGTTGATGAAATGCTAAGCATTACTCAGTTATGTGAAAAAGTCAATGCAATGATCTTGGAATCTCCAGATCATCAGCAAACCGGACTATTGAAGTATATCATTCAGAAGATTACAAAATATTGATTGAAGCCAAGACTTGAACCTAAAGTCTTACAATTAAGTAGGGGCCAGCCAAAATTGAGAGATAAGTGGCAAGAAACATCTCAGTTGGAGCTTGTTAAAAAAAATCAAGAGGGGAAAAAGAACTAGAAGGGCTCCAAACAAGAAAAGACAAAAGATTGTAAGTCTTTTCTTTTGGGATATGTTCATTTTTTGTTTTAATGAACTTAGTTACTAACTAATGATGAATTGTTAGTCAAATTTGTCAGAATCTGAATCTGGATTTCATAGTTCAGAGGAAGAGACTGAAAGGGAATCAGGATCAATTAATTTGGAATCGGAATCCTCTTCAGAGGAAGAGAAAATTCAGGAAAGCTCAACCAGAAGCTCATCTTTAGTGAATTTTCATTTCATTGATTGAATTGAAGAAATGAATACTAACTTAGTTTTAATGATAGGAACCAAACGTGAAATACCTCAATGAAATACGCAAGAAATTCCATAAGTTCTTGGGTAAGTTTTGGGATCCAATTGGAGATGGGAATTGGGGATTTAGAGTCATTTCTAAATCTCTTGGTTATGAAGAACATGGTTGGTTTAAGTTAGGAAGGAAATGATTGAAAAATTAGAGAAAAATAAAGCATGCTACATTAAGATGCTTGGTGGTTCAAAGGAGGTTGAAAATATTAAACAAATACTTGATGTTCAAGACTTCAATGAAAAGATTCCCTCCTCAAAATGGCCGGCTAAATTGGACATGGGTCAAATCATAGCAGACAAATATTCCAAACCCATATGTTTCATTTCATTGGAGTCATGTGATACTTATACTCCAATGAAAAATGGTGTTACTGATCAATCATATCCAATGTTCATTTCCTTTGTAAACAATAAGCACTGGTTTCTATTAGTACTTGAGGGAGAAATGATTCCAATCCCACCCATTGCAGCAAAACCACGTTCCTTGATTTCTAAAAAAGCCTCTGGTTGGGTTGATCATCTCAAAGATCAACTGCAAATGTTTTCTAGATTGTAATAGAATTTGACTTAATTTCATCATTTGGTTTAATATAAATTGTAATTCTAATGCAGCTAACAAGTTCTATTAATATAAAGGGTTATCACATTTTGAACATCATTTTTTTTGAGTGTTTTGAGTTAACATCATTATATTGAGTGTTTTAAATGAGATTTTAATGGTAAGTCAGTTTAACTTGTGTTGGGCTGATTCCCTCACAAGCTTAACTTATGTTAAGCTTTGGATGGGATCAGCTTAACACAAGTTGAAATTGTTTTTTTTGGTGTTTTTACTTGAGGGCTGGTCAAAAGACTTGTATTTTTTTGGGAACTTTTACTTAAGGGCTGGTCAAAAGAATTCTTTAATTTTTGGGCCCTTTTAATTTAGGGCTATTCAAGTTGAAATTACTTTAGGGCTTGGCAAGTTACTTGTCTTTTTTTTGGTGTTTTTACTTTAGGGCTTGTCAAGTTAATTGTCTTTTTTTTTGGTGTTTTTACTTTAGGGCTTGTCAAGTTAATTGTCTTTTTTTCTTGGTGGTTTTTGTTTAGGGATTATAACTTATTGAGTCATGATTTGAATTTCAGACCAGCAGGCTGTTTGAAGACAATGAGAAGAAAACATGAGAATCTTGAAGATAACCCTATGACAGCTTTTGAGCATTACATGATGAAACACCAACACAGAAGAAAGGTAACCAGCGCTTCACTATGGCTAGACAAAGGAGCAGTAGGAGGACCAGGAAAGGTTGAGAGAGACTGAAAAGAAGGGAAAAAAGTTGATTTCCACATAATTTAAGATAACATGGACTGATCTCACCAGTTACGTATAGGCAGCTGATGTTTCTAGATTAGTAGTGAGGATTGATCTTGAGGATTTGATAGATGGTATGATTGTAACTTATATTGGAGTTGAATTGGGTGATATTGAGACTTGAGATTTGATTCGTGTTGAGGATGGTGATGGTGGTCATAGGGTGAAGAGAGATGAAAGAATAGATGTCTATGGAAAACTAACTAAAAGAAGAAAAGAAAGACAAGACAGAGATTGAGCACCATTGAGGATAGAGTCCCTCTCTCTATCCAGAGTGTTCACAGTGGTACGCGCACACCCGTGCTACCACAGGAGGTCATTCTATAGCTTACACTTCCCTTAACTGGAGATTAGTCCAGGTTATCATTGAAAATCACGGAAGTGAACTTCTTCAGTTGATTCAGATTGACAGCCTTGGTGAGGGGATTGGCAAGCATGTCTGATGTGCTAATTAGGTGGATTGAAATTGCTTTGGAATTGAGCTCTTCCCTGATACCCTTTGTCTTGAGGTCCATGTGTCTTTTTTTGCCATTGGATCCAAACTTCTTGAGTTTATCATCCAAACCTTTGTTGTCTATGAGATGCTTTGAGGAATTTAGGTTGATTTGAAAGACTTCACCCAACAAGTGGCGAAGCCACTTGCCTTCCAGGTAGGAGTCAAGTAATGAGTTGAGCTTGGCCTTGGTTGAATAGTATGTGATGTTAAGTTGCTTGTAACTGTTCCAGGAAAAAGGGGAGCCAAAAGGCAGACAGAGATATCCCAATTGGGACTTGCAACTAGTGGGGTCCTCGACCCAGGAGGCGTCACTGAAACATTTGATAGGGTCCTTTGATCCATCATAGGTGAGAGTGAGCTTCAAATTTTTAGTGAATTTGAGATATTGCCATGTCTGCTTGAGTTCTTTCCAGTGCGTTAATCCAGGCTTGTTCTGAAAGGGCGCTAGGCTGGACACAGAGTAGCTCAGATCTGGTTGAGTTCAGCTAGATATATAATTAAGCAGTCCTATTTCTGATTTATAGTTGATGTTGATTTTCTTGAAGAGTTCAAAGTCTTCATCTGAGGCATTGCTAAGCTGACAGTGAGGAGTTAGTGGGGTAGATAAGGGTCGAGATTCAAGTAGTCCCAGTTCCTCCAGGCCGGGCATGATGTGTTTGGGTTGACTCAGAATGATACTGGTAGCTGTCCATTGAAGTTTCATACCAAGTATGGGGTCCCTTTTGTGGGCCTGGGAATTCTTGAATCAAGCGTTGAATTTTTCGTCAAATTGGTTCCCATCTCCCACTAGAATGAGGTTGTCAACATGGAAAAACAGAAATGACCAATTATCCTTTGACTTGTATAGACACGGGTCGCTGTTGGATTCCGTAAATCCTACTGACTTGATCCAGTTGGTGAGCGTCTCATACCAGTTCTTTGGTGATTGCTTGAGTCCGTACAAGCTTTTCTTGAGTCTGAGATATTTGCAGGATCAATTGCAACCTTGAGGAGTTTTGATGATCACCTCTTCTTCTATAGGAGCATGTAGAAATGCGGCCTTCACGTTGTATTGGCAAATGTTGAGTTTTTGTTTCAAAGAATATAGCAGGATAGTTCTCAACAATGCAATCTTGCCTGTTGGAGCAAACGTCTCATTGAAGTCTAGGCCATATACTTGATTGAACCCCTTGATGCAGATCCGGGCTTTGTGAATGACAACATCTTTGTGGGCATTATCTTTTATTTTGAAAACCCAGGTGGTGTCCAAAGGATTCAGTGGTTCATCACCTTCATAGTCTTCCCAAACTTCCTGCGCTTTACATTGATCTATCTCCCCTTTGATTGCTCCTCCCCACTTCACGCTATCCTTGCATTAAACTGCTTGATCAAACATTTTAGGCTTGAAGTAGTGATGGAAACCATACCTTTGCGGAGGTCTAATGGTAGACCAATTGCGGAGAGTTCTGGTAGGCTCTTCAACTTCCTCCGGTCTTCTTTTGCTGACTTCAGGGCTAATCCGTTGAGGAGAGGGGCATGGTGAGGTTGAGTTTGATTCAGTATTGGAAGATGGGGACTCTTCATCAGATGAGTCAATTTCAGTGGGTGGATCTTGATAATTCATATGGGCGGCTGAGGCTTCTTCTGTTTTGGGCTGAGGAGCACTGTCACTAGGCTTAGATAGACTGAAGTTGATGTCCATGGTTGAGACAATCCCCAGGTCCTTGATGGTCTGCTTCAAAAATCAAACGTGTTTTGATAGCATGATGTGACCGTTGGGCAATAGGATCCTGTCGGATAGGAGATCTGGATTGTAGCCAATCAGTTTTCCTTCTATTCCTTTGGGGTTGAATTTTTTGCCCTTGATCTGTTTTTGATTTAGCGCAATTGCAGTGATCCCAAGTGGTTGTAGGTAGTTGGATGGGAGTGAATGCTGTTGGATGAGTTCCCAAGGGGAGAGCTCTAGATCATCCTTTGGGATTTGATTAAGACTAATGCAGCATGACTTGAGTACCTCTGACCAATATTTCTTGGGAAATTTTGCCAAGCTCAGGGATGATCTCACACTTTCAACAATAGTTCAATTGGCTCTTTTGGCCCTACCATTGTTTTTGGGATGATGAGGCTCAGTGACCAGGTAATTGATAAATTTCTCCTTGAGATATTGTCCTAACCTTTTATTAGTGAACTTGGTACCGCCATCTGAACAAACCATAGAGGGGTAATAGCCACACTTTTTTTCTGTTTCTTAATGACCTCAATCAGTATAGAAGGTGTGTTGTACTTGCAAGTCAGAGGGATACCCAAGATATAGCCAGAGTAGTTGTCCACTAACGTCAGGATATACTTCTCGTGCCTATGCAATTCCTGCATTATTGGGCCAATCAAGTCTAGGTGTATCTTCTCAAACGGTTTGGTGGCCAATGTGGAGGAAGCCTTGAACAGGGATTTTGTAATTTTGCACAGGAGTCAATCTTTACATTCATACCTGCCCATTCTAGTGGCATTGTATTGAACTCCTTTGGTTTTGGAAAGTCAACCAAGTGATGCGTGACAATACGTCAGGTGAAGGTCCTTAAGAGTCCTTGGTTTGTTGAGTTGCATCCAGAAACATCCTTCTTTTTCTCCTCCCACTTTGAATGGATTATATAGAACAAAGAGACTGTTGATGATGGAACCGCAACAGACCGTATCTTTTCCTTTTTGTACTTTGAAATGTCCTGTCTTTGCTTCAAGAGTGCATCCCTGTTTGACAAGTTTCCCTGGACTAACAAGATTGACAACTAAATCTGGAATGTATAAACAGTCAGAGAGTGTAATCAAGTGGTTTTTAAATTCCAATCTGACTGTTCCAATTCCTTGGATTGGCAAATTTGCATTGGCCTTTCCCATTGTGATGAACTCTCTGGAGTACAGTTTGAGAGTGGTAAAGAATCTTTATTTGTTGAAGATGTGAGAATTGGCTCCACTGTCAATCAGGATGTTTCTCTCCACTCCTACCTTAGAGTCAATCCATCTAGTTACAAAGGCGTGGAAGTGAGCGGACTCTTGAGATTTTTTTTGTTTGTCTTTCCACTTACTTTGGTTTTCTATCCACCATTTGGGGGCTTTTTATGGATGAAGATGAAAGCATTCTGATTTGGAGCAATTTTTATGTTGTTTTGGATTGTGATACCCCTTGATACATTGACTTGCCAGGTGATTTTTTGTCTTTGTCCTCATCGTGGTCAGAGGTGTTTTGGAGGTCCCCCTTGACGTTCCTTTTTCAGCGAGTTCGGCCCTGACTTTGTTGTGGTATTGAATGAGATGATTACACACAAATTCCATGGAGATCTGCTTGTCCGAGTGCATGAGCTGTCTTTTGAGGTCCTGCAGGTTTACCGGAAACTTGAAAATTGTCAGATATGCCAGAATGTTGTTTTGTAATTCTATGCCAATGTCAATCATCTTTTTGATGGCTGTTTTGACGTTGGTGACAAAGTTTGTGATCTCATATTCTTTGAAGTTTATGTGTAAGAAATCATTAAAGATTCTTGCCCTGTTTGAAGCTTGAGAGGAAGAGAATTTTTCCTTGATAGCCTGCCATATCTCTTTTGCAGAATTGATGTTGCCTGGGCTAATGACGTTGTTGTGCTTTATCAAATCCACCTTTCATATGAGAAGTAATTGAATATTGTCGTTGTCCTGGCTCTCAAGGGTTCCGGAGGTTTATTCAAGTGCTTCCAGTACTCCCCTGAGCTTGAGAAATGCCATCATCTTATCCTTCCAGATCCCATAATTTTCCTTGGTTAGTAATGGGGTTGTTTTGAAAGCTGTTTTGAACATTGCTTGACAGAAGGAATCCAACAAGAATCCTGATCCAGATGCCATATTCCTTTGTCTTGCTGGTCGTATTGGTAGAACCTTTGGCTTTTAAACGTATAACTTATTGAGTCATGATTTGAATTTCAGACCAGCAGGCTGTTTAAAGACAATGAGAAGAAAACATGAGAATCTTGAAGATAAACCTATGACAGCTTTGGAGCATTACATGAAGAAACACCAACACAGAAGAAAGGTAAACAGCACTTGACTATGGCTAGAAAAAGGAGCAGTAGGAGGACACGGAAAGGTTGAGAGAGACTTAAAAGAAGGGAAACAAGTTGAGTTCCACATAAGTTAAGATAACATGGACTGATCTCACCAGTTACGTATAGGCAGCTGATGTTTCTAGATTAGTAGTGAGGATTGATCTTGAGGATTTGATTGATGGTATGATTGTAACTTATATTGGAGTTGAATTGAGTGATATTGAGACTTGAGATTTGATTTGTGTTGAGGATGGCAATGGTGGTCATATGGTGAAGAGAGATGAAATAATGAAAGAAACAAATAACAAAGAGAAGAAAAAAAGAATGAAGAGATGTCTATTGAAAAACAAACTAAAAGAAGAAAAGAAAGACAAGAAGGAGATTGAGGAACATTGAGGATATAGTCCCTCTCTCTATCCAGATTTTTCACAGTGGTACGCGCACACCCATGCTACCACAGGCAGTCATGCTATAGCTTACAGGGCTAGTCCAGTTAATTGTGTTTTTTTGGGTATTTTTACTTTAGGGCTATTCCATTTGATAGTACCAGTTTTTTCTTTGTTTTTATTTATTTATTTGTTTTTTTTTTTAACCAAAAAATCAACATTCTTTGATTTTTTGGTTGATTTCTGTTTTTTTGGAAGTTTTATTTAGTTTATGGGTTGTGTTAGTACCCTTTCATTCATTTTCCTTTTTTTTTTGGATCACCGTGGTCCGGTGCCGTGTGGGATGCCACACAACTACACTTGAGCCATGTACAACTCCACACAGCTTGAATGTAGTTGTGTGGAAGTCCATATGGGGGTGGGCCGCATGATGCCATAATCTGTGGGGGGTTGTAAATAGCCCAAATTGGACTGTGTGGTGTGCCACACAGCCCAATTTAAACCGTGTGCACGGCTTGATGAGCCGTGAATTTAACATTACCCAAAAAAAAAACAAGTTCAACTTGTGTTAAGCTGATCCCATCATAAGCTTAACTACAATTTAAGCTTGTGATGGGATCAGCCCAACACAAGTTTAATTGACTTAAAATCAAAATCTCATTCAAAACACTCATCATAATGATGTCAACTCAAAAAACTCAAAATAATGATGTTCAAAATGTGATAACCCTTTATATTAATAGAATTACAAGATCAGCATCAGAACCCAAACCCAAATGATGAAATTAATCTAAGTTAGAATAAAACTCAAAATTTTCTTGAGGTGATCAACCCAACAAGATGCTTTTTTAGAAACCAAAGAACGGGTTTTGGAAACTATGGGCGGGATTGGAATTAAATCTCCCTTAAGTACAAGCTGCACCCAATGGTTATCTTTAATGAAACAAATGAACATAGGATCTGATTTTTCTTTCAAATCCACTTTCATAGAAGTAAAAGTACAACATGAATCCAATGAAATGAAAAATATTGGTCTTTCATAAGTATCAGCTATTATTTGACCCATATCTAACTGTGAAAGCCATTTTGAAGATGGAATCTTTTAATTGATGTCATTTACATCAAGTATTTTTTCTATATTTTCAATTTCTTTACTACCACCAAGGATCTTAGCATAGCACGTCTTATTTTCCCTCAATTTTTCAACCATTTCTTTCCAAACTTTAAACCATCCATCCTCATCATACCCAAGTGATTTAGCAATGACTCTAAAAACGAAATTTCCATAACCAACTGGATCCCAAACCCCAAGTTCTTGGGTATTTGATTGAGGTAATCCCTTCCTAGAATCAAAAGGGTTGTTAGCACAAACTCTAAAATCATTAAAGGATTCAACACTCACCAAAGATGAGCTTCTGTTTGACTCATAAATTTCTTCTTCTTCATCCTTCAAAAAGGAAAAGGATTCCAATGGCACCAAACCTGATTAAATATTAGTTTCTTCAACTGAACTTTGAAATTCAGATGAGGAGCCTGACTTGGACTATAAACAATTCACAATTGGTTCATTAAACCAAAAAAATGAATTGTTCACAAAAGAAAAGACTTGCAATCATTCTTCTTTTCTTCTTTGGTGCCCTTCTACTTCTCTTTGCCTTCTTAAGGTCCTTTTCAACATTTTCAAATTGAGAAGGATCTTGCTGGGTATCTTCCAATCTTGGGCGTCCTCTGCTTGATTGCAAGACTTTAGGTTCAAGTCTTGGCTTTGATGGATAATTGGCCATCTCCTCATAAAGTGCTTCAACAGCCTGCAATAATCTTGATTAGGATGATTCAAGATCATTTCATTGAGCTTCTCATGTAACTGAGAATTGTTGAGCAGCTCATCAACATCAAACTCTAAAAATTCACAGGATCAGATATTACTCAAGTGGGAATCATCATTCAAAAAGCATTAATCAAAAAGCATTAATCACAAAGTGATTTGAACAGTCAAACTTAAACCAACTTGCAGAACTAGAAATGCAAGGGTCATAATCCAACCTCAACTGAGGATGAAAATCTTCAGGCACAAAAGAGCCTCTTGACACTAGTAGGTCACCTATCTGGTGGGAACAGGGAAAACCCATAGTTGTTGAGTATGACTTTCTGCACACTTCCCCATCATGGTTCCGCTTTAACTTCTCTATTTTTTCACCAACAAGTTTGATTGCTTGTAAATACACCTTTTATCCCAATGGTAACAGTTCAGTAGGAATAACTATTCCAATCTTTATTCAAGAGTTGTTAACCAAAGCCTGAACTGATTTAATTTGATTGGAAAATCTTCCCTCTAGGTTTCTCCCAACCTCCAACATGTTTCCTGACAAGTTTGCAAGGAATTGTTTGAGATTAGCATGGGCCCCCCAACCCAAGACATTTCTTTATTTCCAAAGTCTGAGTTTTTGCAATTCCAAGCTGTTACAAACATCTCTCTGATATGGAAGATATTATGATCCATATACTCGAGTACATCCTCACGTCTTCCAAAAAACACTTTAAACAAGTCATCATGTAAGCAACCCAAAACTAGGAAGATTAACAGTAGATGAAGTGATTTGGCACTTACTCTAAGTGTTGCATGATTGACCTCTGCCTCCTCCTTTTTTTTGAGGCTCAATACTTATCCCACAGAGACATAAAGCTTTGCCACTCTCCAGCATCATTCATCACAGGCTAAATCCACATATTGGTCGTGCTGTGAGTTGAAAACTGTTAAAGTGGAACCATGCTTCATTGCCCATGTTTGACAATACATTTTTGACTCTTCCCTAGTAGGAAAAGCTCTCACGGGAGGTGGGTGAAGTGGGTCTGTCATAGTTACATTGTTATATTGATGGCATGTACTACATCACTTTCCAGTTTCAATCAAATGAAATAACGCAAAGACAAGTGACATAAAATTTTACTCACCACCAGAGGTTGTGTCCATTTCTGAAACATTTTTTTCCTCAATTGTCACCCTTGATGAGGATGCAATTTGGGCTTCCAATGATTCATTACCCGCATCCTTTTTTTCCACAGCTTTGTTCATTGCACTAATGTAATCCTTGAACACGGCCATGTTAAAAGGAGGGCTTGCCACTGTTGCCATAATCCAAAAAAAATGCAACGCTACTTCATTTATCAATCCAACTTTCAATTGAACAACAGTTTGCTCACTTTTAAGTTGAGAAAGATTAATTTTTTGGGATGTTTATTTGTAATTTTGTATAGTTTCACTTCAATTTCACTTTAATTTCACTTTAGTTTCACTTAATGATTGCTATATTTGGTCCAACAGTCCCACATAGTATGTGTTGATCCCAAATTTGGGTTGATGAAAACCAAATGTGGTCCAGGGGGACCCAAAAAGTTTGGAACAACCCCCGGGGGGGCTGTACAGGGCGGTAAATCCCCCGGACATGGCTCAAGTCCGCCATGTATGGGGGTACACGGCTTGAATACGCCGTTTACGGGGGGTATACAGCCTCCCGGGGGTCGCGCATGTTTGAGACAGCCCCTTGGGCGCAGGTAGAAGAATCTAAAATTCCTGCATGCACGTTATGGACGCCTCTATGGCCCCCCGCATCCATTGGGCTGTGTAGGGCCCAACACAACTCCCACACATCCGGGATTTGTGAATTTATCATCACCCTTTATTTTTTTATTGATAGCTAACAAAGCAAGATTTCTAAATGTACACCACCCAATTTACCACCCCTTTTAATTGAACTGATTTTCATGGTGATAAATATTTTTTGGGGTAAAAGCTTTCATTAAAATTAAAAATCATTTTTTTCAATCTTTTAATTATATTCTAAATACTTTACAGGAAAGAAACTTTGATTCCTGATTTTTTAAAAAAAATATTGAAAAGGATGTGATTTTTAAAGTCCTTTTACCTTGAATAAAATCTGAAGAAGCCTAAAATACATCAAACAAATGCCAAGAAGATATTTTAAATATTTTGAATCAATTTCAAACAATTTCAAGCCTTTGAAGAACCAAAACAAATTAAATTAAAGGTAAAAGTTCAAGCCCCAAAAATGAATTGAGACTCATTTTTTTTATTTAATTGGTTTTTGAATGTATTTTTGAAGGTCTCAAAATAATTTTAAAAGTCTGAATTATTATTCATAAGGGCTTTTCATACTAATCTACAATGCTGCAGTTTTATAAATTTCCCAAAAAAAAAATCCTTGAAATGCCTGTGTTTTGAAGGAAATTTCTGTGTGTGCAGAACATTGAAGGAATGTAAAATATCTTTGTATTTAAGCATAAGGGCTTTGAGAAAAATAATGAACAGAATAAGAAAAATCAAAATCAGAAGTGTTGAAAAAAATCAAAAACAATCAAAAAATGAAAAATGAAAAAAAAAAACATAAAATAAAATAAAAAACATAAAATAGAAAAACATAAAATAAAAAAACATAAAATAAAATAACATAAAATAAAATAACATAAAATAAAATAACATAAAATAAAAAAGGGATAAATGAAAAATATAAAAACTAAAATTCAAAATGAAGATCAAAATGAAAACAGAAATAGAAAATCGAATTTTCATGTATTGATGAAAAGCTCAATTCCAAAAAAATAAAAAATAAAATAATAAATAATAAAAAAATAAATAATAAAAATAATAAAAAAGAAAAAAGAAAAAAGAAAAAAGAAAAAAGAAAAAAGAAAAAAGAAAAAAGAAAAAAGAAAATAAAAAAAAAAAGTAAAAAAAATAAAGAGTAAAATTAACTTCAATTTAAGGTATAATTATTAATAATGTTGTTGATTTATGGATCTGAGGGCATCCAGCCCATTTTTTCTGCAATTTTCCAAAGATAATGTTCCAAATTTTTACTTTTCAAAAATCACATTAGTACAGCCAATGGGATGAAATTTAAATTTGAAGTAGAAATTAAAAACATAAACTTTAGTCTATAAATAAGAATTAAATTTCCTTTTTTCAAAAAAATTCATAATATGTAGTCATGAAGCTTGATACAAATACAGTAAGAATTTCATGCAAAACATGTCTGAAACAAATTTCTTGACAGTTGTAAAAAAAACATGAGATTAAGAATCAGGGTTATGATAAATTCACAACTCCAGTTGCGTGGGAGTTGTGTAGGGCCCCACACAACCTGTGAGAGTTGTGTAGGGCCCCACACGGCCTGTGGGAGTTTTTGAGGGCCCCACACGGCCTGTGGGAGTTTTTTAGGGCCCCACGCAACCTTTGGGAGTTTTTTAGGGCCTCTCAACGCGTGGGGGCCCATACACTACTCCAAAGGGTTGTTCCAAACACGCGCAACCCCTGGGGGGCATATACCCCCCATAATGGGCATTTTTGATTTTTTTACCCCTGTAAACAACCATTTATACCCGTGTACAGGGGTATACAACTCCCCCAGGGTTGTTCAAAGATGCATTTATTTATTTTTATTTTATTTTATATTTTTGTTTTTTTAAACCAAAAAATCAACATTTGTTGATTTTTTGGTTGATTTCTGTTTTTTTTTTTATTTAGTTTATTTTGGTTTTTTTAAGCCTGCAATTCTTGTAGTTATGTGGCACGGAACAAAAATATATTTGAATTATGTAAAACCCTACACAACCCATTTGAGACGTGTAGCATGCCACACGGCCCGCTTGAGTTGTGTAGCATGCCACACGGCTCATTTAAGTTGTGTAGCATGCCACACAGCCCATTCACGCTGTGTACACAACTCAAAGAATCGTGAATTTAACATTAAACTAAGAATAAATACATAAATTACCAATTATTTTTTATGTAAGAATTTTCAATTCAATCCATGCATTACATGAATATTGTGCAGAAATTTTCTGAGACCATCCAGGAATCAATTTTATGTTTTACTCCATAAATCCAACAAATTCAAAACAGGTTTCACTCACCATCCCAGGTTCTACACCTGCCAGAAGGTGCAGCCATTTTTTTCATGGTGAATACCCCAGGCTGGCAGGGATTGGGGTAACAAATACAAACAAATCACAAAAATACAACCAAATAAAACAACCAAGAAACACTCCATTTAACCCACACCAGGGTATTAAATAGGGTAACAAAGCGCATCCAATCACAAATAAAGATAAAAAGAAAGAAAATTAGAAAAATATAAAAAATTTAACAAGCACCACCTAATTTCAACCAAATTGCTATCCTTCTTCCTCTATATCCCCTGCCCTAATCAGTTTCATAATATTCTAAAGATGAGATTAAATCTGGTTCTGCATCCTCACCATCATTGAGTTCAACTTCAAGCAGCTCTTCTTCTTGATCTTCATCCACCACTCCTCCTTGATCTTTGTTGATGCCTTCTGCATTGGCAGATTGGGCAGGATTGCCTGGTTGGACCTTTGAAATCATTCCATCCCAATCCTTCTTAACACTCTCATTACCTTTTGGTTGGCAATAAAGCCATAGCCAATTTACACTATCCCCCCACTCATCCATGAACCCCCCATGGGCCTCTAAACACCTATGTATCTCTCTCAGGAAAACTTTATACTTGCGCCTCCTGGGGAGACTGGCAAAACACAGATCATCCAAGTGATTTTTGGTAATCTCTGCTTGATTGTTATCCAGCGCACATATCCCTGTGACAAATAAACTATGAGTTGTCAAACAAAACCACAAGGAAAATCACCAACGCAGCTCCAAATTTCCAATTGAGTCAGCTAGGCAATTGTAGAATGAAACACCCCAGCTTATTTCCTGGCTCAATTCCTGTGCCAAAATCTGGAAAGCTTCTTTTACTTGCCAAAGTTTCAGTGTAGCTGTAATACCAGCATTCACATTTGAATCAATGGCCCATGGAGCCTTTGAGTGATAGTACAATCCATCATTCCAAAATGGATGGTCCAGGTGGAAGGCTTCCAGCTTTTTTAAGTTAAAGGTAGTTGATTGCATCAATCAAAAACTGGTTAGGGTATTTTCTGATTTATTGAGAGTAGCAGCAATTTTAGGTGGTAATATTCTTCATGAAAGCAGGCCTTCAGGATCAAAGATCTTTTTATACCCTTTCCTTCATCTTTGTGACTATTCAACTCCTGATGGACTTTGAATCAGTGATTGGTTGCCTTTCCGCTTGAATGTGTACCAACTGGACAAATAGATTGGACTTTGAATCAGTCATTGGTTGCCTTTCCGCTTGAATGTGTACCGCCTGGACAAATAGATTGGACTTTGAATTCCACAGAAGTAATAATAGTTTTTTCTCTTCATCTGAAACACCACCACAAACAAGTAAGAAGAACAATCCATTGTCAAAAATTTACAATTAAAGGCCAAGTTACATACCACTAGAGGCCAAATTTAATCCATCTTCCTATTTCAATTCATCAAGCTGGTGCCTCAACCTGTTAGATTTCTTGGATATTGATTGTAAGAGGTCTGGCACCTCTTGTTTGGCTGCCAAAAATATCTTGGGCCCCTACAGATGTTCCCTGAAATCCACAATGAAAGAATTTTAAGAGATGTATTGGCCATGCACTGCACATAACATTGACTCTTACCTCAAAACAGAGATTGTTGCTTCTTCTTTGTATAAGTCAACCAAATTCTGGCATTGATCCTCTTTGAATTCTGTGTGATCTTGATGAAATACCCATTGAGCTTCCCATTTTTGCTTGAAAAATTCTACCGTGTAGTTACCACCAGATGATGAATGCAGATTCCCATTGTGCAACAAACCTGATAGAGTTGATGAGATTTATCAATGCCTTTTTAGGGCCAATTTGAAATTCCTTGTCAACAAAATTTCTAAGACCATACACCAGGGGAAAAATTACACAGAAAGATTAATGTATTGAGTCTTGGAACAAGGGAGTTCTAGTCATTATGCGGAAAAAATAAGTTATGAAACACTGTGGAATTGTGATGCTTCAGCCAATGTGCTATGGAGGAAAATTGATGGTTGTGCATTGCTTAACGCAATGGAATTAAGAAAGGGGAAAGTTATGACCACAGATGTTCCAAATCTTCTCTATCAGAAAGACCCCAGCCAATGTTCAAGCAAAGATTTTATTGTGGTTGGCAGACCCAGTTATAAAAATATGTGTGAAATACCAAAGTACAAAATTTAATTTGGTTTTGGCTTTCCTGGAGCAGGTTCCTCTGATTTTCATGCAAAGAGAAACAGTTCAAAACAGCATTCTTTAAAAAATTAATTTACACACATTATGCTACTGTGCAATATTCTATGTGTGGCTGCAATTTATTTATGAAGTGAACATCCAATATCATATAGGATGCTGATTGTTTGGTCTGGTTTGCATGGAGAAATGAGCTTGTGTATCATAGCAATTGGAATACATCATATTTTTCCAGAATTGTAAATATTTCCCATGTAGATGGTGCTGTCATGACAAAAGCAGCATACCATCAGGCTGGTATCATTGCATCCTTTCCATTTGGACTCATTCCTTGTATCATCTTCTGCCTTGTGTGAGTATGTGCATTGGTCAGCCTAATAGAAGCATTATTATTGGTTTCTTTATCAGCTGAAATTTCTTTCAAAATTATTAAGCTGATTATTTGGTTGTGTACATACCTTTTTTGGAGGGGATATTTCCGCCTCTTTGCAGGCAATCACTTGTGACATACTGCTGAACTTGTCTGGGTAGAGGAAGATTTTTGGTGTTTGCAATTCCCAATAATCATGGCTAGCTTTGGCAAGATTTTGATTCTGGAAGCTACCATCTAAGCAGATGATCAGCTGATTTTGGGCGGTAAAATGTTAATCCAGTAAATTTGGTAGGCGTGGCCCAAATCAGGCAGGAAATTAATTCCAGGAAAGAATCTCCTGAGGTTGGAGTTGCAATACTTGGAAAAACATTTCATAAGTCATGCTTTGCAAAGTTTGAAAAAGGTCCACAGCCGCAGAAAAAGGTTTCCTCAAATTGAGATCCTATGGACATACATAGAAATTTGATTTGTTTAATGAGTTGAACACAGCTTAAAAAAAGAATATCTTATGTGTATTTTCCAATTTGAATAAAACCTTTCTGATTGCAGTTCAAGCCACTTGTTCAAAGCTTTATTCAAGGGTAGGCCTGCCACATGGAAGTTATTCCACAATGAGTCCTGGAATATGAGCAGTGCAGGGAGATAGGGGAGGAAGGGAGAAAACCATGTTGTAGAAGTTTAATAGGATCAGAGATGCATTGACAGAAATTAAATTTAAAACAATGCTGAGCTAAGAAAAAAAATTAAGTAAAATGCTGGAAACTACAAAGAGTTTTTTAGAAATAATGTTCCCCATGATGACTCACCAACAACATCCACCATATCAACCATCCAAATGGTTTGAATGTGGGGTGCACAGATACATTTGGTAAATTTGGTGTAGGAATTTGGATTGGTCCAATTTTTAATTTGTGACTTCAGTTCCATGAAGCACGCATGAAGGGGGGCCAATATTGACTTTCAGTTCAGCTCCTGGGCCTGTTGACGCCATTTCTTCTTGTCCAAATTGAGGGCTTCATGAAATTTGTCTTCATCCTCTGGTTCTAAAGTAACCCAGTCAACATGGTCTTGGTTTTCTTGGAGATTCTGAAAAGCTTGATCCTCCGGGGAGTACAGTCTGTTTTACAAGGTTTAATAATCTATTTGTGCATTAGATGGCTGGATGTGTGGCTGCCATGAGTGTTTTGGACTCCCAGGAAACAAGCTTGGGTTGCTGCTATGCACTTGGCATGCCTCATCCTTTGCAGAAATTGAGAATGGGTTCCAGTGGCATTGGTTGATTTATCAATTTTGATGGTCATGATCAACCTACAGGTAAAGAGGAAATCAATGATTGATATGTTTCCAAAGGTAATAAATAGATGGTGCAATTGGAGGGGAAGGGAAAGGGATCATATTGAAAAAGCCAACACACCATGGATTTGGAGGAGGTGGATACACTCTACCCTGGTGATGCAGTAAGGGATGAAAGGACCAATAAAAATTGAGCCAAAGAGAAGGATAGAAGGGGAAGATTTTTCAACCATTGAGTAAGGTAAGGTTGAAAGTAACATAAACAATAAAGATTGAACCAAAGAGAAAAACAGATGGAAGGAGAGTGTAAATGCAAGCACCAAAATACCGGAAGGAAAAGTTCTGGGCATGGACCAGAGCCCCTGATTTGGGCCCAAATGTTGTCCCTAGATGAAGAGCTGGGGTGCAGTCTGGCCAAGATTATGTCCAATGCAGGCAAAAATCTATCTACTTGTCCATGACACAACGCAGGGGGCTCAAAACCACCACTTGGTGGTATTGAGAACTCAGATTTGGATGAAATTTTAAATAAATCAATCTTAGCTCATCAATCTCAATTTTTTCTTCAGAAGAATAATTGAATTCCCATTGAAAAGTAGATTGGAATCAATTAAGTCATCATCCATCCCCCCCCCTGGGGTTCATTTTTATGACCTGTATTTCCTATTTTAAAAAAACACAATATTTTGGGTATGAACTAAGGCTCAAATTTTAAAAATGGGCCATTGAAAAAGCATATTTATATAAATATATATCTCTTATTTTATTTTATTTTTTTTGGGGGGGGGTTGAACACCTCAAAATCCTGAACTTAATTTGGGATCTTGAAGGCTTTTTCTTGGGTTTAGTTCACATTCCACCCATTTTTTTTTGGATGAACTTTCTCCCATAATGAAATATCCTTCATGATTATTTCTGCACTCATCCCTTTTAATTTGAGCAGTTCAATGACCTTAAATGGTGTGTATTTTGATGAAATAGGAATTATTTTGTGAGGAATTTAGGATATTAGAATTAATTATAATGGTTAGGAGGAACATTATTCCAAACTTTGTGGAAAAATTCCCACTAACACAAAATTCATGACAGTTTAATGGTTTTTGTGCTATTTGGAACTGGAAGGGGAAGGATTTTTGGGAGGCATGAAAAACTATTTTTGTGAGTATTTTAGGAGATCAGAATTATGTATCATGGTGGGGAGGAACATTATTCCAAATTTGGTGGAAAACCACCTGAAAACAACAAAGTTATGGCAGTTTGATAGTTTTTGTGCTATTTGGCACTGGAAGGGGCAGAATTTTGGGGAGGCATGAAGAGCTGTTTTGATGATTATTTTAGGATATCAGAATTGAGTATTATGGTGAGGAGGAACCTGATTAAAAATTTGGTGTAAAAATTCATGCAAACAACAAAGTTATGACAGTTTAATTTTTTTGTAGTATTTGGCACTGGAAGGGGCAGGATGTTGGGGAGGCATGAAGAGCTGTTTTGGTGAGAGTTTTAGGATTTCAGGATTAAGTATCATGGTAAGGAGGAACATGATTCATAATTATATGAGTTGAGCTGGCTGGGTGAATGATGTCTTAAGCTTAGATTACATCTACTGGAAGAGGAACTAACCAGTAAGAAGTAGTATACTAATTCCTTGGGGGTAATCAGTCCAGGATGGAAGGAGAGGCAAGTATATGTGAGAGCTGAGAGGGAGGCCTTGAGGGATGAGTGGCTGGTGTTTCAGGAGGGGGATCCCATGTTGTTACATGTTGATTGATTGGGCTTGATGCTTTAGTTGACTAATTGGGTGATGGGCCTGTCCAAGAAGGTTTGAAATGTACTGATCTGAAGTCCTGGGAGTATGGGCTGAACAGAAAGTGGAGAGTATGTACTATGTATATACTAAGCGTAATATGTGCTAACTCATATACCAATTTTTTTGAGGAGAGATGAAGGATGTACCAAGCCATGGGGAGAAGGAGATATCTTGCAAAGGTTGACTGAATCACATGAAACAGTGGTGAGGTGTACCTTGACATAGAGCTAATACCATACAGGGAGAGGGTGAAGCTGGTAAATGAGGGTGGAGACTGCAAGAGATGAAGCAGTTTTACCCAGTGGAATTTAGGATTAAGTGAATTTGGGTTTTATATCAGGGTGAAGCTGATGAAGAAGGTTGGATTGGTTTAGTTGAAGGAGTTTCAGGACTGTGGCCATGAAACAGTGCCAAATAGCACAAAAACTGTGAAATTGCCATAACTTTGTTGTTTGCGGTGTAGAGAATCCTTTAGGATTATATAAATAAAGTATCAAATAGCTTGCTGGAAGTCCTTGAAGGGGAATTTAGTATTACTTCTACTCCTTTGGTGTTAGTAAATACTAAGAGTGGTTTTGAATTGCCTGCCCTTCTAGTACTATAGTGAGTCTGCACAATAATTTATTTAAATTAATTTCTGGTTTCTTTGAGACTTAAAAGAGGTCTCAGATCAGACCTAGATTAATTATTTAACTGTTATTGGTAGGATTTGTTGAAGAATAGACCAGATTTATTTGGTTATTGGTTATTTATCGATCAGATATATTTGATCTTAACCAATATTCCAACAATTAAAGGGTTCAAGTTTTTATCAAAGGGATGGTTCTGGAGAGGACCCAAGGATGGGTTTAACCACAGGGAGCTGGGTAGAGGAAAGGTTGGTAGTTTCTTTTTGGTGTCCTCTCTTTCTTTGTAAGGTTTATTTATTAATTAATGGGTGGTTTTTCTTTAATCTGATGCGGAATATTTAGGTCAAAGAAGAACCCTCATTCAAGCACCTTTTGGGTGTTTTAATTGGTTAAAGATGGGTTATAACTTGGTCTCTGATTTCCTGTTTCTTTATAATTGGTTCACTGATGATATCTATCTGGGTAAGTACCACAGATGACTACTGGTAGGTTGGGAAATTGGGTGGCCAGAGGGCATGAGCCAGATGGCATGGGGTGGTGATACAACTTGGATAGGGCAGAGAGGCCCCTCCTTAAATAAAAAATCCCTTCCCCCAGGGGTTCTCAAGGCTGCCCCTGAGGGTTCTCCCTGTCTTGGTGGGGAACAGTGAGATACAATTACATGAGACATTTTAGCTGGTTGTAAAAAGATTTTACAATTACATGAGGCATTTCTGCTGGTTTCAAAAAGCTGGCACAGGGGTTTCATGCATGCACAGCCCTGCATAAACTGCTGTGAAGTGTAGATAAAATAACTCCTTTGCAGTACTGGTGGTTGGTCTGGTGCTGCATGTTATTGACTGCATGCATATTTTGCTGGGTATCCCTGTGGTACTTGTACTGGTGGTTTTTTTGGTATCAAATGCTTCTGAATACATAAATTTCTGTGTGGTGCTGGGGGTTGTTGGTACTGGTAGTTTTTTTGTATCACATGCTACTTTCTGCATGAATTGCTGTGTGGTGCTGTGGTGGGTTGGTACTTGTAGTTTTTTTGGTATCACATGCTACTGGCTGCATAAATTTCTGTGTGGTACTGGGGGTTGTTGGTACCGGTATTTTATTTGGTATCACATGCTACTGGATGCATAAATTTCTGTGTGGTGCTGTGGTTGGTTGGTACTTGTAGTTTGTTTGCTATTGCATGCTAATGGCTGCATGAATTGCTGTGTGGTGCTGAGGTTGTTTGGTGCTGGTAGTTGTTTGGTGCTGGTAGTTGTTTGGTGCTGGTAGTTGTTTGGTGCTGGTAGTTGTTTGGTGCTGGTAGTTGTTTGTTTCTGGTTGAGACTGGTTTCACCCCCTCCTGCCTTTACTTCTCCTGTATACTTCTGCACAGCTCTCTGTATGTATATTTGCTTGTTTGTTTGGTTCTGGTTGAGACTGGTTCCACTTCCTCCTGCCTATAGTGTTCCTGTATACTTCTGCACAGCTTTGTGTATGTATATTTCAATGCATTCCGGGTGAGGTGACTGGAGCTGAACTAGTTGCACTGCCTCCTGTATCTGTATTGCTGTATTCTGGCTGAGGTGAAAGGGTTGGTGTATTGTCCTGGTGTTGAGGGTAAGATGCTACTGGTATGTACTTGAGGGTTTGTAATGTATGTCTTTATGCCTTCCACAGAGCTGTGGCACCTGGGTGGGTATGAGTTTGCCACAGTTGAAGGGTTCTTGGGCTGTATCTTCTAATCCATGAGGGATAGGGTGGTACTTTGGCTGATTCACTATAGGTTTTTTGAATGTAGAATCCATTTTGGAGGTTTATTTGGGTGGTTTGAGCTACTTTTATAGTGCAAAATTGAGTCTGATGGCTATAGGGCAGGTTTGGTTTACCACAGTGGGAATTTTCCTTCAAAATTTGGAATCATGTTCCTCCTAACCATTATAATTAATGGTTATTTCCTAAAATACTCACAAAAATAGCTCTTCATGACTCCCCAACAACATCCTGCCCCTTCCAGTGCCAAATAGAACAAAAACTGCTAACCTGCCATAACTTTGTTGCTTGCAGAGTTGTTACACCAAATTTGGAATCATTTTCCTCCTCACCATGATGCCTAATTCTGATATCCTAAAATCCTCACAAAAATAGCTTGTCATGCCTCCCCAACATCCTTCCCCTTCCAATTCCAAATAGAACAAAAACCCTCAAACTGTCATAACTTTTTTTTTTGTGGGAATTTTTCCACCAAATTTGGAATGATGTTCCTCTTGAACATTATAATTAATTCTCATATCCTAAAATCCTCAAAAAATAATTCCTATTTCATCAAAATACACACCATTTGAGGGCATTCAACTGCTCAAATTGAAATTGATGAGTGTGCAGATAATTATGAAGGATATTTCATTATTGGATAAATTTCATCCAAAAGAAATTGGTGGAATTTGAACTAAACCCAAGAAAAAGCCTTCAAGGTCCCAAATTAAGTTCAGAATTTTGAGGGTTCAATACACATTCAAAACCTCCCAAGAAAAAACCAAAGAAAATAAATAATAATAAAAGATATATATTTATATGTATATGCTCTTTCAATGGTCTATTTTTAAAGTTGGAACCTTATTTCATACCCAAAATACTGTGTTTTTTTAAAAAAGGAAATACAGTTCATAAAAAGGAACCCTGGGGGGGTGGCTTATGACTTAATCAATTCCAATCTACTTTTTAGTTGGAATTTAATTATTCTTCTGAAGAAAAAATTGAGATTGATGAGCTAAGATTGATTTATTTACTATTTCACCCAAATCTGAGTTCTTAATACCACCAACTGGTGGTTTGGGCCCCCTGTGTTGTGTCATGGACATTTAGATAGATTTTTGCCTGTGTTGGACAAGATCTGGGCCAGACCGTTGTGGTTTCAATTTATAGACACGGATTGGGAACTGCTTCGCGGCTGCGCGCTCAGCATTGGAGGCAAGTGGGCTCAGCATTAGGGTATGCGGAGTGCTCAGCAGCGGCAGCTGCTGGATCAGCAGCAGCCGCTGTTTGGCTCCGCACTTAGTGGACGGGTTGGGCTCAGCATCAAATGCGGTGTGGGCGGCAATCCGCGCCGGAGATCGGATTTGGAAGGTAGTGTGCTTTACTAGGTTTGTAGGCGCGCCGGTTTGGATACGTAGGAGCGGAGAAATCTGCGGGCTATAAAGGAACGGATGGAGCGCGCGTGCAAGCACGCGGATCACACCGGATAATACCGGACATCCACAACGGGCGCGGACAAACACATACGGACAGGTGCGGGGGGCTCCGAGTAGGGCGCGGTGCAAGGACCCCGTCATGAGAAGGACAGAACGGCGTACGGACGTTGGGGGAAGTTTGGTACAGAGGTGGGGAGAGGAGGCTAGGGTTTCTGCTTTGGGATTGTTTTCTGTTTCTTTTTCATACTTTTATTTGCGCTTGTACTTAGGTTAGGGTTGAGAGGGAGGACTTATCCTCACTCTCAACTCCGGGTTAGGAGGGGGAGGGGCATGGAATCAGACCATCATATCATTGGATTGGATCAATCATGTCACCAAGAGATTAAAGGAACTCATACCGGATACACATCCAGGTGGAAAGTTCTTAGGATTGAAGGATTGGCGATTTCACTCTCTCTCTATTTTTCTTTATCTCTTTATCTCCTTATTTCTATTTCTCATTTAAGTGCAACTTTGGGCATCCTCATCTCCTTTCAGACGCAGGGAACTGTCAACTTCCAAACCTTGGGACAATTATAGGGGGAAAAACTTTATTCTTTACACATCTGGGGGTCTGGCTGGGAAATAACCTTCGGTTTCTTGTCTTTCAAAGGTAACTGGGCGCGATGTCCTATTCATACCTCCCTACAGTCACTTCCTCTTCTTCTTCTTCTTCTCCTTCCGTTTCCGGGTCCGCTACTCCGACCCCACTCGCGTCTTCCATCCCTCCTCCTCCCCCTCCCTCCGCTTGACCCAGGTTGAGCTACGCCGTTCCCCCATTGGTCTACAGTGACCATGAACCCACTCGTTTGGTTTGCATCAGGCCGCGCAACTACCCTGACATCCAATTCAACACTGCGGATGTGGAGCAATTCATCTCAAGATACAAAGGTATTGCAGATGCGGAAGGTGCGTCAGACGCCAATAAGGCCCAGCTTGTTGTCCTGTTCATTATGGACAAAGAGAAGCTCCAGGATGTGGAGGAGATGGAAGGCTACGAGAATCAGGATTGGCCAAAACTGAAGGCGGAGATCCTAATGCGGTGGGGTAGGCGCGAACCTTGATTCCGGGAAAGCAATTTTGACCGCGTGTCCTCGGAGGCGAGCACGCGCGGAGGAGTCAGAACTGGGGTGGAGCTGGCGGATTACATCTTGACATTTGATTGGATCTATTTGTACTTGTCAAAGAACGAGGTGGTGGCAGGACAGACGGGGGCCATGAAACGCGCGTTTCTGGGCAGTTTAGGCGCTCAACTCCGGGCAAGGGTGCAGCAGCATCTTTACGATTAAAACTTGGTAAAGCGGTCATTGGACGGGAGCATCGCGCTCCTTCCTTAGTTGGCTGTCATTTGCCAGGCTGTGGAGAGTGAGCTTGACTTAGAAGAGCTTATTGAGGATACCGCTAAGTCTTTCCCAGCGGGACCAAAGAAATCGGCCCCCCAGGTTCCGGCTCCGGCACAATTTTTGGCCCCGGTTCCACCTACTTCCACGCGTGTTCCGGTTCCTCAACCCGCGCCTGCCCCTCCGGTAAGTGAATTGACGGAACTGATGAAGGATTTGAAGATCTGCATGAGCCGTATGGGCCAGCAGAAGCCACGAGGGCCTCCACCTCACATGGTGGAAGGGGCTTTGGCCGCCCAGTACCTTTGTGCCAAGGGGGTGCTTGTACTGCGGGGAAAAAAGTCATTGGCAATTGGCGTGCAAGGAGCTTACAAAGGATCTCAACGCGGGATTGGTTTGACCGGCGGGGATGGGGTACATGTTTCCAACGGGCAAACAGATTCCAATGGAGCCAAGCCAGCCAACTGCAATGCAGCAGGTGCGCACACGGGGTCAGGAGGCGGGAACAACGGCGCGAGCGTCACCAGGCATTGTTACCGGTCCCGGATTGTGGCAACCACCTTGGGTGGAAGCTGAGGTAAGGGTAGTGGCAACGGAAGAGAAGGTGGCGGTCTCGGATAAGATGGAGGTGGATGCAAAGGAGCAACCCCCGTCAACCGTTCCAAAACCGGCCGCACGCGTGCCCGGAATTGAGGCGCCAGCAGCAAATCCTGTAGGGAAGAAGAAAGCGGCGGACATTGTGCGTAGGGTGATGGGGAACAAGACTCCGGTCCCGCTGACCTTGCGGGAACTGGCGGCTGTGTCTCCGATGGTGGTAGAAGAGATGGTGCAGGGGTTGCGGGATTGTGGTCAGGGCCGGGTACCTCAGACGGTGCAGCGAGGTCATGTGGCAGGGAAGGAGGAGGGGCACGAGGAGTGTGAGTTGAAATTGGTTTTTACTCCGCTTGCTTATGTTCCAATGGTCATAGCGGGGAGGAAGGTGTGGGCTATGGTGGACAGCGGTTCAATGGTGAACCTGCTGCCATTGCGGATGGTGGATGATTTGGGGTTGGTTTGGGGGAAACGTGCAATGGGTCTCCGCCCGCTTAACGGAGGGGAGTGTTGTGTGGATGGGGTAGTTGAGGAGGAGGAGGTTGAGGTTGCAAGGGTCCGTAAACCTCTTTCTTTTCTTGTGGTTGATTGTGGGGATGTGATTTTTGGAAGGACGTTCATGTTCAGGTTCCAAGCAAAAATGGTTTTTGATCTGGAGGCGGGAACGGAGGCATTGAAGGTGGACGATTTGTCCGGCGGAATGTTTGAGACAACTATCTGCGATCACGGGAAAGGAAAGAAAAGGAGAGTGTTGAAGTATGAGGAGGAACCGGACGCGGAGTTGGTCTGCGACGGGCAACCCTTGGAGGATTTTTTCTAGTCAACCAAGGAGACCGCACGGAACAAGCTCTGGTTTTGTGCGGGCGGTAAACTAACGAGGAGCAGGGAGGGGGAGGAAGGAAAGTGCAGGGCGCGCACGTTGCAGAAGTAATTCCCTTTTCTCAGTATGCATTGCCCAAGGCTACTACGCTTCAAAAACGCTATCATTGTGCCACACTCGTGAGCAAAGGCAAAAGCTGTGGTTCCGTTCTGTGCAGGACCTACAGCAAAGGATGCGTGTGGATGATGCAGTGCAATGCTGGCAAGTACAAGCCGGTGTCGCCAAAGGTCCGACCAAGGAATGAGCCAATGCCCCAGGAATTGAATGGAGTGCTTTGACCAATCACTTGGTCGCGGGACCCTTGGGTCATGTGGATTAAGGCTTTGGGGTGGGTTACTAGTTTGGGGCGGATCATGGAGGAGCGGATTGCAGCTTTCAATTTTGGCCCAATGGGACGGTTGAGTACGGAGGAGCATGAGTTGCTGGTATCAGTTCTGGTTCTTTGGGAAAGAGCACTCGCGTTCGGACCTGAAGAGCGGGGGCTTCTGAAAAACGATATCAGCAACCCTTATTTCATCCCCACTGTTGATCACAAGCCATGGCAGATCAAGCCAATTCCAATACCGCAGGCCGTCTGGGAGCAGTTTCTGGAGTTGGTGCGGGAATGGGTGAAGGTTTGCCTTTACAAACAGTAAACGTCTAGTTACTCCAGTCCAATCTTTGCAGTAGTTAAGCAGGACGGAAAGTTGTTGAGGATTGTCCGTGATCTGCAGCGGCTCAACTCCTTTACGATCCGGGACGCAGGACGGCCCCCTTGCGTTGACGAGTTCCTTGAGTCAATGGCGGGGCGCGCTTGTTAAGGTTTAGTGGATGTGATGGGGGGATACGACCAGCGCAAGTTGGATCCTTGCTTGCGGCCTCTAATGGTATTTGAGACTGGGTTGAGAAGAATGCAGCTGACTTGGCTACCGCAGGGCGCGCCCAATTCTGTGGCGGTGTACCAGGCGCAAATGGCTTGGATCCTGAAAGATGATCTTCTGGAGAGAGTCCAACTCTTCATCAACAACGCGGGCATCAAAGGTCCGAAATCCGATTACAGAGGAGCAGAGCTGGTTGAAGTTCCCAGCGTCCGACGTTTTGTGTGGGAATACGCGCAGACGTTGGAACGCATCCTGTTTTGCATTGAGGAGGCAGGACTGACGGTGTCGGGGAAGAAATTGGCGGTTAGTGTTCCGGCGCTCAAAGTCCTTGGCCATGTTGTTGCTTCCAATGGCTGGCGCATTGCAGAGAAAAAGCAGAACAAGGTCCTCAAATAGCCAACCCCGCGGACGGTGTTGCATATCCTTCAGTTCTTGGGATTATGTAGCTATGTCTGTATGTTCATGGAGAGGTTTGCGGAGGTGGCAAGCCTGCTCCAATAACTAACGCGGAAAGGCACGGAGTGGAATTGGGGAGAAGAGTGCGATAGCGCGTTCTGGAAGCTCAAGGAGATTGTGGGACGTGACATTGTGCTCTGCGATCTCGACTACAATGCAGGAGGAATTAGGCTAGCGGTCAATTCCAGCGAATTTGGCGCGGGGGGGGGGTTTCTCACTCAAGAGGATGAGGGTAAGGATAGGCCAGTGCTTTACGAGGCGGTCACCTTCACTCCAACGGAAAGCCGGTACTTTCAGCCAAATTTGGAGTTGTGCGGGGTCACCAAGATCGTGCGGCTGCTTCAGTATCTTTTGTGGGGGGTTCACTTTGAGCTTTTGGTGGATGTGGAGGCGCTGGCGCGGATGATCAATTCTCCGGCGTTGCCCAATGCTCCCATGACCAGGTGGGTGGCGTTTCTTCAACTTTTTTCCTTTGCTGTTGTTCATGTTCCGGGGAAAGCGTTCACTATGCCCAACGCGTTGTTGCGGTATCTGAGGGACAACCCGTTTGAGGACGCAGAACTGCTCGATGTGGAGACCCCGGTTGTCAAGGTAGGGGTTGTGGAGGCGGGCGTTCAGCTGCCGCTCCGGCAGACCGTGGGGACAGTGGCCAAGTTGGGGGGAGGTGGTGGGGTAGGGGATAAGTTTTGATTTGGTGAGGGGGTGCTCTAGCCGGTTCACAGCTGGGACAACTAGGCACCCCAGAATGTCCATTCTCTTACTCTCTCTCTCTCTCTTCCCTTATGGTGGTGTGCGCTGCTGTTTGGTTGTTGTGTTTGTTACAGGAGGAGTATGGGTAACTGTGTGGCAGTCCGTCTGGGGCGGTCCAGGTACCTTGGCGGAGCACCAGAAGGCGACTTTGCGGAATGCGCAGACCTACTCCGGCTCCGCCCTCTCTTTTCTTGACTTAGATTCTTCTCAATTTTTACTCGTGGGGTCTCTTACTTTTACTTAGGCAGCTCACTTGCTCACTTGGAAGTGGTACGCGCAATGGGTAATCGATTTCAAGCGCGGAATGATGAGAAGAAAAGGTACAACAAGAGTGTGAAGTAAAGGAAAAGGAAAAGAAAGGAAAGAGGGTGTCAGCTTGCTACTATTGCAGAGCAAGCTGCAAAAGTAACTAAAATAACATAAAAATAATAATAATACAACTAACGTAAGAAGGAGTAGGAAAACCATAAATATTATTACAGAAATGGATTTTCCATCCAAAATTAGGTAGGGTCACTCACTGACCCCTCCCTTGAAATCCAACTCCTTATATTTTTAAATAATTAAGGAAAAAAGAACCAAAATACTACGGCTCCAGTATTGAGCTTTTTGGCCAATAAAATATTTCACACGCATTGTTACGTATAGGTTTCACACCTAAAATTAAGTCAGAATTGAGGTGTTGTGTATATTTTAGGAGTTACGGGCGGAAATGTGTTTTGTCACAATTCCGGCACGCAGCCGTGGCAGCCACAGCACCCGCGTGCAGCTGAGATACAGCCGTGTCAACCTGTCAAGGTTGTGTACGCAGCCCCGGGCCTCTTACAAGTATGCAGCCGCGGGACTACGGGCTGACATAGTGACAGGGAGCCTGGGTACCGCGTAAACAGGCTACAACATACATGGGAACTTATTACATATGTAATAAAGGTTCCCGTGGATAGTAGACTGTCTAAATATACATAATATTATATAAAAATACCTAAATAATCCTTACACTTATTTTTTATTTAATATAATGCAAAGAATCAAGAATGTCGAAAATAAGACAATGACAGCTTCAAAAAATTTATTAAAATACTTTAATGTACTTTTATGAGAATTACTATACATCAACATCTTTGTGACATACTAAGGAAGATAATGATGTAATAATATTACATGAATTCTTATGACTTATATTTTTAAGTAATTATCTTAAAAAATCAACTGGAACTCGTAGATCAAGAGTAAAAACAATATTATGACTTTTACTCCAGTTATATGATAAATAATGAGAACTTACCTGCCATCAAAATGTCCGTAGAGCTGTCTAATAATATAATTATTATATGACTGGGAACTTAAACTAAGGTTAATTAATTAAATAGTACATAAATAGGACAGATTAGTGTTATTCACACGTCCTAATGTCCATTATAAGGTAGAATAATTCCCATACCCTAAGGAATTAGATGCTACCCCGGCTATAGCACCAAGGGCACATGACAGGCTACCCCTGGTTACCCTGCTAGCCTTAGTGTCCGTCCCTTTGAGCACCTACAACCCTCAGAAGGACCATATTGGGACTCCAAAAAACTATAAATACAGAGCTCTTTTGAGGATGTTGATGGGCAGAGACTCAGTAATATTTATATCCAGACGCCGTGCCAAGGTAATCAAATACTTATAAGAGATAAGTAAGTGATTTATGGCAATTTCCAATCAGTAATATCCGTCTTCAAACCTCTTTTTATCAATTAAAACTGCTGGACAACCTTATAACCCCAGTATACAGGTTTAACCCATCAGTACACGTCCCAAACAGATACCCAAAGGATTTAATAATATACCAGTGAGTCTTATTATCCTTTCTCTGTCGTGGTAGCTTGGCTACAAGGCCCTAGCACTCCATTGTGTATTTTATATACATATTATCTTTGGGTATAATAATCTTTAAACTAAAGAATCCAAAGTAACCAGGACTACGTGTTTTCATACTGAAATCCCTGAAGAGAGGTGTTAAAGATCCCCAATATAATTGTGGCCCCTCTATAAATATTTAATAATCAATTTTTATTTGAAACAATAAACAATAACCAAACCATTTAACCTTGCAATAAGCTTAATCCAAGTATTCTACGGATTTTTGCTGCAATTATTAAATAATATATTTATTATTTACAATATCACCTCTGGTAGCTAAAGGATAGCAAGGTTCTTGGCATCCAGGAGGCTGACAGAGGGGCCCTGCCTAATCCGCCTCCATTTACCGGACCATTCCATTCCTCGCGTCTGCCAGGAGCGCCCAGAATCGCTGTGGTGTCATTATATAGCCTTGGATTGGGAACTGCGTTGCGGCCTGCGCGCTCAGCATCTGGTAGGTCGGGCTCAGCAGTTGGGGTGCGCTCGTTCTCAGCAGTGGCCGCTGCGGGCTCAGCAGAAGGCGCAGCAGGGCAAAGCACGCAGCTTCGGGCCGGGTCTGACTAGGGGAGGCGGGCCGCGACCCGCTTGGGTGTCCAACCCAGTGATGGAGCCGGGCCAATCAGGTTCTTGGGCGGTTAGTTAGGGAAGGAAAGGGCGGAGCAATTGCGGGGCTATATCCGTGGACAGCCGCGCGCAAGCGCGGGCCGGCTACGGGACTAGGAAATTCATGACGGCGCGTCGGGCGGATACGGGCAATCGCGGTGAACTTCGAGAAGCGCGCGGCGGAGGGCCGCGCCGCGGGGGACAAACCGGATGCGTGTAATGGCAGGCAAGCAAGCGGAATAGGATACGGACAGGGTATAGGTTAGGATATGGGATAGGGTTTTGGGCCTAGGGTTTCCTTCTTCATTGTTGTCGGGTTGTTCATGTGCTTGTACTTAGGTTAGGGTTGAGGGGGAGGGCTCAAATACCTTTCCCCTCAACTCCAGGTTGTAGGGGGGCATCTTACCATTGTATCATCAGGAGGCGGGGGAGCGGAAAAAGGAGCCGACTTAGGAAAACAGAATCCTTCCCCTCTTCTCTCCTTTTCTCCTCTTCGGGCTCTCTAAAACTTCTCTTTACGCTTGGTATCTAATCCTTACAGACGTTTAGACCCAAGAACTCCTGAACCTGCGGCAACTTCTTGAGGGACGACCTCTAAAGTTTCCACATTGCGCCAATACTTTGCGCCAGGAATCTGTTCCGTGGGCCCTTGGGATCAAGAGGAAGCCACAAAGTAGCTCAACCAAGTCGTCCACAAACCAATCAAATCAAACCTTGGTTAGCTTGCGGCCGATTGGAATCTCCGGGACCTCAGGAGACGTCCGACCAGGGGCAGGTGGCGCGGGGGGAGGTGAGGACAAGATAACCACCCTTTCCGGTGAGGGGGCTGGCAAGGGGGAGGACGCCGGGACCGGAGATGGTGATGGTGGTGGCGGTGGAGTAGGCAACGGGACCGGAGGGGGTGTCAGCGGTCGTGGAGGAGGAGGAGGGGGTGCTGGCACAGCCGCGGGTTGTCCGGAAAGCCTTGGGTCCGGTACCATTCAATTCACGCCAACAGTGGCGGCCCAAGCGCAGGTTGCCGCGCGGCATTCCTCCAAGGTTCCGTATCTGCTTTTTTGCGGAGGTCCGGCCCGGCAGAGCGGTGATGACGAGTAGCGGCTCACGTGCGAGGTGGGAGGTGGCGGAGCTTGGGGGCAGTGGGATGAAGGTGAACCGGGGGGTGTCCACAAGCCTTTGGAGATCAAGTTGTTGCTTGAGGCCACAAATGAGTCGTGCCTGGTTCTCTTGCGCGGTTGGGTGGGGTTGTGTCACGCTTTGCACTTAAGGATTATTGTCTTCACCACTTTGACATGTCCTCTCCTCAGTACCATCTACCTCAGTCTAAAAGCATGACACAAATAAAAGCACAACATCAATGGTGCAATCCGCTATTTCCTCTGGCTCGCGCTGACCTTCCAATCTTGGCAACCAACTCAGTATATACTTGCAAACTTTGCGGTTAACTCCATACCGGTTGGCCATCCATTATGAGATCCAATCTCCTTCCCTGGCCAATCAACAGCCTTGGACTTCCATCTTCGGTCATGCATTGTTTGTTAGTTTGCATCTACGTCTAACTAAGCCATCACTACTGTATAGTTTGCAATTGGACTAGTCCCTACCCTGCATACACTATTACCTCTCATTTGCATTACCTTCAACGTCACTTGCTCCTGTCCCAATTTGTCATGCAATTGTACGCTTAGATTCTATTGTCTCGCACTTACGCTAAGACCTTGGATCTATACCACTGCTTCATTTCCTATCCCGTTCCTGTCATTTATTGCCTCACCGCTTCAACTGTAGTTAGCTCATCATCAGGTTTTATCTAGTCACTTTGGATTACCTTATAAGGGCTATCCCCTTGCCTGATGATTGTCTCCTCAGTTAGTTAATTTCATACATTCTCCCATTTTGCTACAACCTAGTTATCACATTGGACTCAGGTTGGGTTTCCTTCTTCTGAACACATTCCATTTCTCTTGCCGTTTGTTGAGTGGAAATAACCAAGTTTGCACTTTGCAACTGGGTCTCTCTATTTGCACTTGCCCTTGCACTTGGCATTCATTCGCACTCACAATCATCTAAGAATTGCCCTATAGTACGTGGGGTGGTTGTGTGACAGTAAATTAACTAACTCAACTAATCTATTGTAGCCTGCCAACCTATAGTAGACTTCTTCTTTTAAATGTCACATACTCGCTCAACCGGGAACGCTTCCCTTGCCCCTTAAAATGATGAGATCCATTGGGTAGGGAGAACCAGCGCCCCTTGGGCCCAACAACCCTTAGATCCAGTTCCTCCTTCTAAACTGCCATCTGTGGAACCTCTCAATGATCCTTGGGCTCCTCCACGGGATGCTCCGACGGACCCTCTTGCGGAATTTGCAGACTCCAACCATTCTTCCAATGAAACCTTGACTCGTGGTAGACCAGGGGTTTGCACTACTGCTCCCAAGCCCAATGCTCCAACCTTGCTTTTGACATTGATCCAGGCCCTCACTCATGGTGCCCAGCAATCTAGTCCAAGCACTCCTAGCTTTTGCACTCCGGGCATGAAACAACCCAATCACTTTGCAGGAGAACACCCTCATAAGCTTAGATCCTACCTGCAGTCTTGTAAAATCATCTTTTCAAACGACTCCAAAAATTTTCCTTCCGATAGACATAAAGTTATGTATGCTTCGTCCTTCTTAGGAGGTAGAGCCTTGCAGTGGGCCAAACCGTACCTCAAACTTTTGTCCAACAACAGTCCCACTTGTATTCTCAACAACTGGGAAAGGTTTGAGCAACAACTGGTCAACCTGTTCAGCAATCCCAATGAAGTTTGAAACACCAAATACGAACTTAATAGTTTAGTTATGAAGGAGAATAGTAGAGCTTCCATTTATATTTCTCATTTTCGAACCTTGCAGTCTTGCATCCAGTGGAACAAGGCCGCTCTTCTATTCCATTTCCAAAAGGGTTTACCGGCATGCTTAATCAAACAGCTTGCAGTTGGGGGTCATAAGACAACCTCGCTTCAGAAGCTAATCAATTGAGTGATTGAGCTTGATAATGGCTATCATGACAAGAATTGCTCTTGGCAAAACAACCATGGACCGTCCACCTCGGCTCCAAGGGTGGACAACTCCTTGAAGCAAAACACAAGGAATCCAAAACCATCCAAACCAACCCCAACTTTGAACTCCAACTCGAAAGGGAAAGCCGTTGCCGAAACTCCAAAGTTCTTGGACAAAGAAACCGGGGTGCTTCAAAGAGAAGAATGGCTGCAAAGGGAAAAGAACGGGCTGTGTATGTATTGTGGAGGAAAACATGATGTTGAAAGCTGTGCAAAGCGGCTAAGCAGTCAAAAAATTAGCTTGTAGTTTTTCTGATACTTGCAAGGAAAACTACACATTATCTAAATCACTGCGAGTAAATCTTTGCACTTGCGAATCACTAGGTGCTCTGAGTTTCAGATTTATCCTATTCCATTCCAACAACACTCCTTATCAAGTGTTACTTGATTCTGGCACTAATGTTTCCTTCATCAGCAAATCTTTCGCCACTTCCAAAAATCTTACGCGTTCCGAGATAGATAAATTTCCTATCTATTTAGTAAGTAGTGCGACTGAACCGTCTTATTGGGTTTCCCAAAAGTCAAAATGGACCTTTGCATTCTCCAATTTCCCCAGCTTTGAATGGGATTTATTTGTCTTGGCTATACCTGGAATGGATGATACCATTCTAGGCCATGATTTCCTAGTTTACTGGAATCCGGATGTGAATTGGCAAGAAGGAGTAATTAAACTTTGAACGTCGCACCCCCAGAACGCTAAACTTTCCGTCAATCAGGAATTAAACAGCCTACCTGACACTGTCATTGAGTTGGATGACACTTTTCCGCCAGGAGATTTGCAATATCCTGACCTTCATTCCCAAATTCCCTCTTCAGATTTAGGAGTTATCGCTTACCTATCCATCTTACCTCTTTCCTGTTCCTTCAAAGAGAAACAGACACCAACCAAAAGGTGTATTTTGAGCTCCCTAATCCTCTCGCACCATGCGAGCACCTTGAACCCGGTGCTCAAAGATGACAAGATTGAAGATTTAGAAATCATTTGAGAGTCTTTACCTTTGGTTTATCATGACTTTGCTGACGTCTTCTCAGCTGCAAAAGCAGATAAACTTCCTCCATCCCGTCCTTACAATCACAAGATCAAACTTACTGGCCCACCTCCGGCACCAGGACCAGTCTACTCTCTCTTGACGCAAGAATCAATTGCGCTTCAAGACTACATTGCGGAAAATGTAGCAAAAGGATTTCTTTGACCAAGTGATTCAAACACTGGTTAACCTGTCCTATTTGTTCCAAAAAAGGACTGCGGACTTTGCCTTTGTGTTGACTACAGGAAACTGAACCAGGTAACCCGGAAGAATGCCTATCCAGTACAGCCTATGTCGCATCTCCTCACCCTCTTCCATGGAGCTACTTATTTCTCAAAGTTAGACCTTTGAGGTGCCTATAACCTAATTTGCATTAAGGAAGGTCATGAGTATTTAACTGCAATGAGAACCCGGTTTGGCAGTTATGAGTATACCGTCATGCCTTTTGGCCTCTGTAACGCTCCTTCCACTTTTCAACATTTTTTCAACGACATTTTCTCCGATCTTGTAGGTAAATACCTTGTGGTATATCTCAATGATATACTAGTCTACTCAAGGAACCTCAAAGATCACATTGCACATGTGCGAGAGGTGCTACAGCAACTTTGCAAGAATGACCTGTTTGCAAAAGCCTCTAAGTGCAAGTTCCATTCCTCTTCTCTTCATTTTCTAGGTGTTGTAGTCTTGCAGCAAGGACTATCAATGGACCCAGCCAAGAGCAAACACATATTGGACTGGCCCCCACCTACTTTGGTTAAATCTCTTCAAGTTTTCCTTGGTTTCAGAAATTTCTATAGAAGGTTTATTGCGTGTTACGCCAAAAAAACCGTGAATCTTACTAACCTTCTTCAAAAAGACACTCCTTTTTTTTTACCAAACAAGCTGCTTCGGAGTTCAAAGCTCTGAAGAAAGCGTTCACCACTGCTCCAATACTCGCTCACTTCAACGAGCTAGCTTGCACTATTGTCAAAACAGACGCAAGCGACTATGAAATTGCAGGAGTAATCTCGCAGTTTTCTTCTTCCACTTCTCTCTTTCATCCCATAGCTTTCGAGTCTTGCAAGTTGCTTGCTGCAGAGCTTAACTATGAGATTCATGACAAGGAACTTCTCGCAATTTTTGATTGCTTGAAAAAATGGTGTTCATACCTTTTGAGCCTTAGGGAATCCTTTGAGGTTTTAACTGATCATAATTCTTTGAAGTATTTCATTAGCTCAAAAGTCCTCACACGTAGACAGGCAGGGTGGGCCAAATACCTCTCCGAGTTCCACTTTACAATCACGTACCGTCCTGGGAAACAAGCGGTAGTTCCTGATGCTTTATCACGTCGGGACGACGTTTACCCAGGGGGGGGGAGCACCTTTGCCGAAAACAACCCTGAAAATGTTAGGACACTCTTCTCAACCCAATCTGCCCAACTCATTTTGATCATTGCTCACTTACAAGATTTGGCTTCCAAACTCCAACAAGCTCAACGCGACGACCCCAAGTGCATCAAACTTTGCAAAAGTGAAAACTTATTAGATAGTAGTTACAGTATTGATGATAATGACTTTTTAGTCTATGATAATTGTATAGTAGTACCAGATAATTCTTGCATTAAGTTAGATATCTTTGGGTCAAGGCACAATTCTCCGCTTGCTGGTCATCATGGGAAGGATAAAACCTACCAATTGATTGCACGAGACTTCTACTGGCCTGGTATGACCAAAGAAGTAAAAGACTATGTTAGCGTGTGCTATGATTGCAATCGTAACAAGTCCTTGAAACACCGAAAGTATGGGCTGCTCCAGGCACTTCCAATTCTGCCTCATCCTTGGCACTTTCTGTCTATGGATTTCATCTCTCAATTACCTTCTTCTAGTGGATATGATGCTATTCTAGTAATAGTAGATCGCTTCTCAAAGATGTCTTTATTTTTACGCAGTAATGTGACGGCCTCTTCAGAATACTTAGCTAACTTGTTCATAGAATATGTATTTTAAAAACATGGCCTCCCTGATAATATAGTTAGTGATCGTGGATCTCTGTTTGTCTCAAGCTTCTGGACCTTGCTATGCCAACCTTTGAAGATTACTCACAATTTATCAATGGCTTACCACCTGGAAACGGATGGGCAAACCAAGAAAGTTAATCAGATTCTTGAACAATATCTTCAAATGTATGTTGCCTATCAACAAGAGGACTGGTCGCAATGGCTCCCACTAGCCAAATTTGCCTACAAAAACTCCACTCATTCTTCCACAAAACAGTCACCCTTCCAAAATCTTTATGGTAGAAACCCAACTTTCTCTTCCCTTCACGTAGCACCTTCTCAACCTGCTACCGATTACCTTGAACAAATTCAATCCCTTCAATTGCAACTTTGAACCAACCTCGAAGAAGCAAACCAGCGCTATAAGGAGCAAGCAGACCAATCTTGCACTTCGGCTCCAACCTTTGCAGTAGGAGATCAAGTATGGCTCAATGCTCACAACATTTGCAGCACTCACCCAACTTGCAAACTCTCCAAAAGAAAGCTTGGCCCCTTTAAAGTAGAATCAGTTATCTCCCCTAACGCCTTTAAACTTACTTTACCTGCAAAATGGCAAGGTATCCACCCGGTCTTTCATGTGTCTCTCCTAGAGCCAGCTGGAGTCCTATACCCAGGCAAGACTCATGCCCCTCCTGAACCAGTCACTGTCCTCAATCATCAAGAGTGGGAAGTAAGCCGTATTCTGTATTCCAGGTTACGCAAAGGAAAACTTCAATACCTCGTCAAATGGTCTGGCTTCCAGTCCAACGAAGATCACACCTTGTGGGAACCAGCCCATCACCTTTGCAATTCACCCAATCTGATTCAAGACTTCCATGCGAGCTACCCTTGCAAACCTCAAAAATCATGATTCTTTCCCATCCAATCCCATTCCATTCCATTCCACATTTCATCCCATCCAATCCCATTCCATTCCATTCCACATTTCATCCCATCCAATCCCATTCCATTCCACATTTCATCCCATCCAATCCCATTCCATTCCATTCCACATTTTATCTCATTCAATCCCATTTCATCTCATATTCCATCTCATCCAAACCCATTTTATTTTACACCATCATCCCGTCAGTTAATTCCTCCATCTCACCGTGTTATTCTTTTTCTCATTTTCCTTTCATTTCTACTAAATAAAAACTTCATTCCTTATTATTAAAAAAATAATAATAATATTTCTATTTATAATAATGAAAAAAAAGAGAAAATATATATTTTTAATTACAAAGTTTCCTTTATTTCTTTCTCCGCATCCTCCCAATTCGCAGTCAATTCCGCAACCATGGATCAAAAATTATCCAGGTCTTCATTGTTGATCAATGCGGACATTCTTTGGAGAACCAGCACTTCCGTTACGATGTGCCTCTCGAAGATCTCCTTGCACCTTGCAACCCAAGCTTGCTTTGGCCAAGCATTCCATCCGCCTTCCTCCAAGAGCTCTTCATACGCTCTCTTCCTTTGGCCACCCAACATGCCTTCTCCAATATCATCCATCAGGCGCCTCGCATCCATTTCGATTGTCCCTACGACTCGCACCGGATCCGCTTTGCCTCGGCCCTCCATTCCTTCCGTCCCATCCACTCCATCCCTTCCACCTCCTTCATTTCCTTCTTCTAATTCATCCGCTCAATTTCTGTTCTCTCCATCTCCGTTCCCTCCATTCCCTGCTTCTCCCTCCGCTTTGTTTCCTTCCTCCTCCCTTGCTTCCTTGGTTATGACTCCTACTGGTTCTGCACCGGACACTTTGCCTCGCACCTTGGCATTCTTCTGGGCTCCTGGGAGTTCAGTCGGCGGTCCCCAGTAAGGTGGTGGTGGTGGTGGTGTGTTTGTGGTATATCTTTGGAAACGGGGCAACACTAGCGAAAAAAGCAAAATTAGTTATTATTCTATAATCATTAGTCAGTCCAGATTAGTACTTACCAGGAACTCAAGTCCCCAAGTATTCAATCTCCGGCAACGGTGGTATCTTGTAATTAACCCTTGGCGCGGACCTATGACTTTGCATCTCCCTTGATGATTCCAAAGGACCCTTGACAGTCGACTCAACATTTATAGGGAAATTGCATGCCACTTTGCAAAGGCAACATTGCTTGCACTTGCCTCAAAGTCCTTGGACGGCAGTACTAGGAACACAACGCTCATTTCAGCGAATACAGTTTTTGCAACAGCGTGACAACAATGACGACAATGACAACATTTTATATAAATATTAAATTTATCAAGTAATAAATTAACTAATGTATAAGGGTATACAGTAATGATTAACGACTTGAAATCAATTGGAAAATTTACCTGAACGCTTGCAGGAGCTTGCGTCTTTATACCCGGGCAACTGTCACGCTTTGCACTTAAGGATTATTGTCTTCACCACTTTGACATGTCCTCTCCTCAGTACCATCTACCTCAGTCTAAAAGCATGACACAAATAAAAGCACAACATCAATGGTGCAATCCGCTATTTCCTCTGGCTCGCGCTGACCTTCCAATCTTGGCAACCAACTCAGTATATACTTGCAAACTTTGCGGTTAACTCCATACCGGTTGGCCATCCATTATGAGATCCAATCTCCTTCCCTGGCCAATCAACAGCCTTGGACTTCCATCTTCGGTCATGCATTGTTTGTTAGTTTGCATCTACGTCTAACTAAGCCATCACTACTGTATAGTTTGCAATTGGACTAGTCCCTACCCTGCATACACTATTACCTCTCATTTGCATTACCTTCAACGTCACTTGCTCCTGTCCCAATTTGTCATGCAATTGTACGCTCAGATTCTATTGTCTCGCACTTACGCTAAGACCTTGGATCTATACCACTGCTTCATTTCCTATCCCGTTCCTGTCATTTATTGCCTCACCGCTTCAACTGTAGTTAGCTCATCATCAGGTTTTATCTAGTCACTTTGGATTACCTTATAAGGGCTATCCCCTTGCCTGATGATTGTCTCCTCAGTTAGTTAATTTCATACATTCTCCCATTTTGCTACAACCTAGTTATCACATTGGACTCAGGTTGGGTTTCCTTCTTCTGAACACATTCCATTTCTCTTGCCGTTTGTTGAGTGGAAATAACCAAGTTCGCACTTTGCAACTGGGTCTCTCTATTTGCACTTGCCCTTGCACTTGGCATTCATTCGCACTCACAATCATCTAAGAATTGCCCTATAGTACGTGGGGTGGTTGTGTGACAGTAAATTAACTAACTCAACTAATCTATTGTAGCCTGCCAACCTATAGTAGACTTCTTCTTTTAAATGTCACATACTCGCTCAACCGGGAACGCTTCCCTTGCCCCTTAAAATGATGAGATCCATTGGGTAGGGAGAACCAGCGCCCCTTGGGCCCAACAACCCTTAGATCCAGTTCCTCCTTCTAAACTGCCATCTGTGGAACCTCTCAATGATCCTTGGGCTCCTCCACGGGATGCTCCGACGGACCCTCTTGCGGAATTTGCAGACTCCAACCATTCTTCCAATGAAACCTTGACTCGTGGTAGACCAGGGGTTTGCACTACTGCTCCCAAGCCCAATGCTCCAACCTTGCTTTTGACATTGATCCAGGCCCTCACTCATGGTGCCCAGCAATCTAGTCCAAGCACTCCTAGCTTTTGCACCGCTTGCAGGAGCTTGCGTCTTTATACCCGGGCAACTGTCACGCTTTGCACTTAAGGATTATTGTCTTCACCACTTTGACATGTCCTCTCCTCAGTACCATCTACCTCAGTCTAAAAGCATGACACAAATAAAAGCATAACATCAATGGTGCAATCCGCTATTTCCTCTGGCTCGCGCTGACCTTCCAATCTCGGCAACCAACTCAGTATATACTTGCAAACTTTGCAGTTAACTCCATACTGGTTGGCCATCCATTATGAGATCCAATCTCCTTCCCTGGCCAATCAACATCCTTGGACTTCCATCTTTGGTCATGCATTGTTTGTTAGTTTGCATCTACGTCTAACTAAGCCATCACTAGTGTATAGTTCACAATTGGACTAGTCCCTACCCTGCATACACTATTACCTCTCATTTGCATTACCTTCAACGTCACTTGCTCCTGTCCCAATTTGTCATGCAATTGTACGCTCAGATTCTATTGTCTCGCACTTACGCTAAGACCTCAGATCTATACCACTGCTTCATTTCCTATCCCGTTCCTGTCATTTATTGCCTCACCGCTTCAACTTTAGTTAGCTCATCACCAGGTTGTATCTAGTCACTTTGGATTACCTTATAAGGGCTATCCCCTTGCCTGATGATTGTCTCCTCAGTTAGTTAATTTCATACGTTCTCGCATTTTGCTACAACCTAGTTATCACATTGGACTCAGGTTGGGTTTCCTTCTTTGGAACACATTCCATTTCTCTTGCCGTTTGTTGAGTGGAAATAACCAAGTTGGCACTTTGCAACTGGGTCTTCCAATTTGTACTTGCCCTTGCACTTGGCATTCCTTCGCGCTCACAATCATCTAAGAATTGCCCTATAGTACGTGGGGTGGTCGTGTGACAGTTTGGCTTCTGAAACTTGGGACAATTATAGGGGAAAAACCTTTATTCTTTCCACACCGTGCCCCAGCTCTTCATCTGTGGACAAAAATTGGGCCCAGCTGAGCAGCTCCATTCCAGGCCCAGAACTTGTCCTTCCGGTATTGCGGCGCTTGTGTCAACACCCTCTTTTGGTCTGTTGTTCTCTTTGTCTCTTTTTCCATTCATTGGTTCTTATTACTCCATAACCAGGGCAAGTGCAAGGCATATTTTGTAGTTTCTTCTCCAAATAGCTTTCACTGACCCAATGATTGTCCAATCTAGCCAATCCCAAACTGATCAACATTCATTTTTTCAGGCTACCTTTTCAGGAAATATCACCATAAATGCTGGTGTACCTCCCATCAGGGACCAATGTTTTGATCCGGATCAATATCAGTGCATGGTCCATCATAAGCTTCATTCCATGTGCCCACCTCACTATCCCACCATATCACAGTTGTCCCCAACTAATTTTCAAACTGTCAATCAAGCGCATCAAGAGTATTGTTCAATATATCTATTTCCAAATGGATTTCAATATATTGAAGACATCAACATGCCCTCCCAGCCATTTAGTTCAAGTACCACCCCAATCCCAAGCTTACCTATCTTTCCCTTGCAGGTCTCCAATGGTTCCACTCCATTCCAAAATAACCAACAGCCATGGTTCAATCCTAAAAACAGTTCCTTGCATATTTACCAAGAAAAAACTCAAATTCCAAATCCGGCTTCCAACACAATGCAATATTCACTTCAAAATCCATCTCCTTGGCAAACTTTGACTTCCAAGAGCACCAGGGGGTTGCCTGTCAATTAATTTTTTTCATTAAGTGGAACCTCATGTGGAATCAATCCCATCCCTCCTATTAATCAGAAATTCCATGCCCATATGTCTTATTTTTTCCCTTTTTCTTTGAGCAATCTCTCTGGTTTGCACACCTCAGCAACCTTGCACTCCAATGATCTCACCAGAAATGCTGGGCCTGTCTCCCTGGTGTCTTTGTTCTCAACTCTTCCAAATATCCAAGAAGGGCTTCATTGGTCCCTGGAATTCAATGCTAAAACCCAAAAATGAAAAGTTGTGTCCAAACTCCCAAAACTCCGTATCATAATCTAACTGGTTACAATCTATAACATTCATAAATATTCCCGTAGGTTTTCAGAACAGCAAACCACCGCAGGGGAGATGTTTGCAAGCCAGTGTTTCTAAGGCGCAATTGACTGATCTGACTGAGGATAATTGGCAGTTGCTAGACTATTCTTCATTCTCAGACGCCGGCCCCAACAGTTGCTCATCCCCCCCCCCCACAAAAAAACCACACCCTTTCCCCCACACACAACAACTCCAACAACACTGTGTCCCCCCCTTACATAACTATGGCCTCAATGATCTCTTCTCAACCTGCAAATAGTGTGGTACCAGGTATCATAACTACTGGGGAAGAAGGGCCAAGTCACAATCAGACTGCTCCCAACTCTACTCAAGCTGACAAAACTGAGCTGCATCTTGCGGCTTTCCCTATCAACAATGGGCCTGGAACCTCAGACAAAAACCTTCCTACTCCTCCAGACTCTGGATTTGCAGCAATAAAACAAATCAACAAGGACCTGATCAAGGAGGTTGATAGACCTGACCTCCATTGTGGAAAGAAAAGGAAGATGCTTGCTCCGCATCTTGTCAAACAATGTCTCTTGTGGGATCTGGATAAGCTAAGCAATAAATTCAAGAAGCATGGATTGTATGCTTGATTGATTGCAGATGATAAGTAAAAACTGTAAAAATCACACTATGAGTATCAATTGAAGATAAATCAGATAGCGTTTAAGAAACAACTGAAGAAAACGCCAGTATTGGCCTACCTTGGGCAGGCTAGTCCTGCTTGTGGGGCTACAATCTACAACAACTTTTTCCAATACAATCCCAAAGCTAGTAGGGTCCGGAATGATTTGTAATTTTTTCCTGTCTATGGAATGCTTTTCTGTTTCCGATTGTATTGATCACATCAAATATGCCAATACAAGAACAATGGGCCAAATGTGGTGCCATGTGGCGGCAGCCTGACCCTAACATCCAAAAGTAGTTTGGAGATTCCGCCTATCTTGCTACTCTTCCCAATCCGTTTTTACACAAATCTACAACCCATCAACCAGAGGTAGGTAATCAAGCAGTGTTACCGGCTACCTTTGCAAGCACAAAAACAAGCCATAGAAATAAATTAACCACCCAGAAGTAGGGCAAAGCCACAATACTTCAACATAAGTAGATGGTCTGGTAAGATCATAGGTGATGTAGGTGTTTTACTCTGGCATGGCCAACCATGGTACTCACATGCTGACTCTTGATTTTATCAATTTTTTCCCCTTGTTCTACAGCTCACCAATCTATCAATGGCCCATTCCATCCAGGGCTACCTTGTGGTTGTATACCTCCGCCAAAAAGGGCTTGAAATGCAAACTGGAGGGAGCCCTATGGGTGAGGCCTTTTTGGATATGTTTGCGGTGGAGCCAAATCCTTGCTGTGCTTGCTTGGAATTTGTGAAAGGGCAGGCTGATGTGAAGAAAATATTGGGTTTGAAGCCTGCACTTAACAAGAAGAAAAGGAACCACACCACAGGACATAACCTGTTTGAAAACTCAATACATGACTGGGGTAAGTCTCATCAAAAATGGTTTTGGCAGACATGGAATACTGATTGGCGTCATTCAATTGTTTGACAGGAGATCCTTCATAAAACTTAGAGGCATTGCATGAGCAACTTCAATATTCCATATGTATGTTTCTTCCCCTGCTCCCTGCTTCTGTTCCATTATGGTGTTATTGAAATGTCCACCTTTGGGTGTTTATAGGTTGATCTTCCAATGGCACATGACACAGAGGCTGGCCTGGCACAAAAACTGCCTGGAGGTTAGAAAAGTTGGGCATCCAACTGCGGTTCAAGCCCAAAAATTTGAACTTCTCTGCTCAAGAATTATGCAAGCATCCTGTGGACATGTTGACAGGGCAATTACAAAAAATTCTGACTTTGCTAGGAGAAGGGTGGGTGGAACTTTGGGGACCTGCATTAGGAGCAGAAAATAACACTATTAGAAATGTAGCTTCTGATGAAGATGTGGATTGAACTATCATAACGGTAGGTCCTGTTTCCAGCTGAAGGACAACCTCATCATCCAAGCACAGGAAAACCTCATCATCTAAGAAGGCCACCTCAAAATAATTGGTGAATTGCAATGAAATGTCCCATGATGCCCCGGCTTTTAATACTGCTTGCCAAAGGGGTAAATGTCCATTGCCAACTACAGGGAGAGGAAATAATAGCAAAAAGAGCAGAACATCCAAGTCAGAAGAGCTGTCCAAGGCGGAGGAGTCACCCAGAAAGGCATCTGAGGATACACAAAGCAACTTGTCTGGAGGAGGGTCTGGGGAGTTGGAGTCTTCTGTGTACCAAGGTTCAGCCAAGGCCACTGATGCGGAGGACACAGGCTCTGATTGATGGGATACTGACCAACTGACCACCGGTGATACTGACTTGGGGTGTTGAGGGTGAAATCAGGTGGCTATCCATTTTTAATTTTAGTGCTTGTTACTGCTACCATATTGTTATATTAAGGTTTCTTGCTATTCTTGGATGGAAAATTGCTGTAAAATAAAGTCCTATGCTCCAACCATTATTACATGAGTAATGACCAGAATTCAACAAGATGAATTGCATTTGTATTTATATTACATTAAGTAGCAAGTTAAGAAAAGATATAAATAAAATAATGCTTAATAAATTGCATCAGTAAAGCATTATGTGAGCAGTATTGAAGAAAAAAATGGGTGAAAAAACACCCTAGGTGAAAAAAAATACTGGTGAAACAAGCAAACACCCAAAAAAAAAGAAAAGAAAAAAGAGAAAAAAAGAAAAAAAAAAGAAAAAAAGAAAAAAAAAGAAAAAAAAAAGAAAAAAAAAGAAAAAAAAAAGAAAGAAAAAAAAAAGAAAAAAAGAAAAAGAAAGAAAAGAAAGAAAAAAAAAAGAAAAAAAAGAAAAAAAAGAAAAAAAAAGAAAAAAAAAAAAAAAAAAAAGAAAAAAAAAAAGAAAAAAAAGAAAAAAAAGACAAAAAAAGAAAAAAAAAGAAAAAAAAGAAAAAAGAAAGAAAAAAAAGAAAAAAAAAAAAAAAAAAAGAAAAAAAAAAGAAAAAAAAAAGAAAAAAAAGAAAAAAAAGAAAAAAAAAGAAAAAAAAAGAAAAAAAAAGAAAAAAAAAAAAAAAAAAAAAAAAAGAAAAAAAAGAAAAAAAAGAAAAAAAAGAAAAAAAAGAAAAAAAAGAAAAAAAAGAAAAAAAAAGAAAAAAAAAGAAAAAAAAAGAAAAAAAAAGAAAAAAAAAAAAAAAAAGAAAAAAAAGAAGAAAAAAAAAGAAAAAAAAGAAGAAAAAAAAAAGAAAAAAAAAGAAAAAAAAAGAAAAAAAAAAGAAAAAAATAGAAAAAAATAGAAAAAAATAGAAAAAAATAGAAAAAAAAATAGAGAAATTCTGGATGTTATTGATGTGTGTTGGGGTGGCCGCCTATGGTGGTGACTACGCCCCCTGCGGTCAAATGGTGTGGTGTTGTCCGTGGGGTTGTGACAGGTGCGGAGGTGTGGGTTCCAGGTAGGGTGTGGTGCGTGGTGCTGCAGGAGGGCAATGTTTGGGTTGGTAGGACAACATGGCCGCCAGAGCACCTATTTGGCGGACTTTGCAGCCGCGGAGGTGCTCTGGCGGTTGAAATTTGGGAGAGACCAATGAGATTTGTGAGAGCATCTACCACTGTCTTGATAAGTCCGCTTGATAAGCGGACTCAGTGAGGATCTACCCAGTTGGGCCACCATTGTGGGCTTGATAGCGCTTGATAGTTGTCCACTGGACAAAATCCTCAACAAGGATCCATAAATTTATGGATCCTTGTCGAGGCTTGACAAGCAAAATCCTGTCAGGCCCCACTAGTTGTAGCTTTTCTCCCCCCGGCCCTCCCCCTCCATAACTCCACCCTACCATACCGCCCCCCCTTTCAACTTCATCACTTCCATTGACAACCCCCACCCATTTGACATTGTTCCGAATCGTTCTCACATCTTTTTTTTTCAAGATCAAAATGATGCCCAAATGATCATTTTTGCCCTGTTTGGGGGCGGTCCCGACCCTTATCGAAGGGGGATTCGCGGAAGGGACGATGGTGGGACTCGCTCGCTAACTGACCGATGTCGCGCGGGCCCGATTTATCGCAACGAGGGTGCGAAATCGGGTTTCGACAGTTATCCACCCTCGCGCGCCTCGACAACTTGTCAAAGCTGTCGAGGATTTTGTCGAGACGAGGGTAGATGCTCTGAGATCTCAGAGAGAGCCCACCGCGCGTGAAACTGTCTACTTTGCCGGGCTTCAGAACGCCTGCAGAACAACAGGTTGAATATGCCCTATCGGGTTGACCACAGGTGCTGAGTCGTAAGTAATGGTATTGCTATACTACTAATCAAACGCAAAACGTCCATCCGTTTGCCATTTACGAGTTCGCCGTGTTCAAAAGCCCCCCTTGAAAGGTAGAGGTTAATGGTGGGTTCATAATCAGAGGTCCTCCTCTTCCTGAGACAGTTAGAGGTCTTGAGTAGTGAGTAATGATATTGGCATACTGGTAATGAGACGACAAAACGTGCACCTATGTGTCGTGTACGAATTCACCGAGTTCAAACGCCTACTTGCTAAAAGGGCTAGGGTTTGAAGATCCGTACTTAGTCTGCGCTTTTCTCCTTCAAACTTCATTGTCAATCACATTTCGACATCTTTCAGACCCTCCGCAGGGATCTCATATCTTCGGCGAGCGATCCATTCCAGTAGCCAATAATTTCCGAACTTAGTGATCGCAGCACTTAACTCATGCAGTTATTAGCTTGGTATCGTATTATCCCAATTTTCGTTACCATAAGCTCCTTGGTTTTCAATACAGAAGCGTATCCGATCAAGCCTGTTCACGCCGATACGCCGAATCCGCCGAGTGCAAAAAGTTTTTTGTCGGGTATCCGGCGATCTTCCAGTCCTGAAAAAGTAGACGCAGGACTAGTAAGCACCGAGGAGAAAATAAGCAAGATGACTCCCGCCCAAAGATCAAAATTGAAAAAAGAACTCGATGAGATGGTTCATGGTCCCAAACCGAAGACTCGACTCGGTAGGCTATGGGATCGTATCCTGAAATTCTTTCAACGCCGTAGGCGCCCTTTTGCCGACATTGCGGACAAGACCAAGCACGTCGGCGCAGCAAGTGCTCGTTCCCTCTGGACTGGGTTCATGTTGGGGGGGTTTGGAGCTAGCTTCACATTACTGGCGGCAAGAATTGCAAATCTGTTTCCATGTTGATGAATTTATCAAGGTAAAATATTGTGAGAGAGATCGATCGATCATTGAGCTTCCCTTCTCCGATACTCAGATTATAGTTGGTCTGTTTTTCGTGTTGAATCGGGCTCCAATGTATTGCGTTTCTTTTCTTTTCTTTTCTTTTTGACAGGCAAAAGATGTTTTTTGTAGGTTCTCGGCAGGCTAGACGAGGTTACAAAATCTAGTTAGAGATCAACGTTGATGAGAGGTTCTTATTGCGAAATGCCAAGACACAACCCCAAACGGCCTTGTCAATCAAAATACTTTGCGCTTAAGAACGAAGGCCCAAAGTTACCGAACGAATGTCGGGCCCAGCTTGAAAAACGAATCCGAGTGGAAATCGGGAAACTTTCCTATGCTGACAGTCGAAGTAGTCATACACCAATTATTCATGAATGTAAATCATTTTATTTGACCCGGGTCAACATAACTCAAACGTTTCGTTACCCATTGGGCGCCCCTCTGTCGAAAGGACTTGAAATCTAGCGATGCAATTAATGTAAATCAACTAGGGCAGTCCCCCTAAATTTGGGGGCAGCTCCAAATGAATCTTTTGGATTAGGGTTACGTATGATTGATATGAAAACATGAAATGGGGACTTTTCCAGACCCCACGAGGCTCCGAGATATATTTCAAAGTAAATGGAATATTACAGAAGTAAATTGACATTTGATAATCAAGTGCAGAAAGAACTCAGGAATGGTACTTGATAGAGGACTAAGTAGAGAAATATACATATGATAAATAAAGTACAGAAATAAATCAATACTTGATTACAAAATAAAGTAAAGATGTAAAGCAAAATTACTAGGGCATATCAAAATTAGCAAATCCCCCATTAGAAACCTGGCAGTTTTTTTGACAAAATCCAGCATTTTTAATGGTGGTTTCTGAGATAAACTTACCCCTTAACTGGTGTATTTCAAAATGGCGGATTTCAAAAATCAAAGCCACCATTTATGCATCATCATCTATCCACCATCCATCAACATGCAAAACACCCATCCACACCTCCACATCATCCATATCAAAACCAAAACCTTATAACAGCACACCATACACCTCCTCATCACTTCAAATCACAAACACCACCCCTCCCTGAACTCTTCATTTCTCAGCATCTCAAAACCAACCTCCAGGAAGCTAGTGGAAAATGGAATAAAGCTTACTGAACCCATTCAAATTGTTGATCAACTCTTTTTTTTATTTTACTCATCAATTCATTGCCACCTTTTATCAATATAACTCTCTTGGTCATTGCTGTTCTTCCTTGCCCAACCCAACCAACCCCCCCCCACCTTACTGGGGCAACCAGCTCCACCCTTGCCACTCTCATCCCCACCATCCTTGCCACTCTCATCTACACCATCCTCCCCAAGGCCTATTAGCAATTTGGTGAATCCTGGAACCCAAAAACAGTGAGTGACATTACCCCCATTTCTTCCTTGGATGTACCCCCTGCTTCATCTTTACTATGGTGTCTGTCAAATTTATTATATAATCAGGATCATGGCCATTTGGGGAGTAATTCAGTCCAATCCTTGGACTTTACCCCTGCTTGATTTTCTGTATGGGGTCTGTCAACTTGATTGTACAATCAGGAGCACAGCCATGAGGGTAGTGATTCAGTCCAATCCTTGGAATTTTCACCCTGCCTTATTTATGTATTTTTTGGGGGCTCATTGGTGAATCAGTTACTATTGGTATAAGAAGAAGAACAAAATTTTCAGGGGTTGCATTAGCTGTTTTCAGATCCAAGGATTTTACTCATCAAAATTGTGGAGGATTATCACCATCCAAAAAGTATACACAGATAGGCTTCTCTTCTCAAATATACAAAAAAATGGCACTAGCAGTCCAGAAATATCTTGATGGAACTTCAAAATTCTCAAAAATTAGTGGATATGAAGAAAAGATAAAAAATGGTTGTAAATAATTTAATTTTTATGTTTTTGTGAACTCATAGCAATACTTTTAAGCAAATTTACAAGCCAAAAAGATGAGAAATCTTTTGAATTTCTGTCATAGGTCAACCACTACTAGCACAGGTAATTCCCAACAACAACCTGTCCTTTTTCTTCAATTGAGAACCATCCTTTTCCTTTTGCTTTTTCTGAAAATCCAACTCATATTTTTTGATGTTACTTTCAGAATTGGTCTTCTTTTGTTGGGCTTCTGCCTCTGCTTCTATTTGTTTATATTGATCTATAAGCTATGATATCTGTTTATCCTCTTCAATTTCCACATTGAGACCCCACCTCTCCCTCTCAAAGTCAATTTTATTGCTTTCAACATGATTTTTCACTGTTATTAAAAGCCAGTAAATCATTTTTTTTTGCATTATTGGGAAGATTTAGCAATCCAATTTGTTTTCCTTACTTGAATCTTTCTTCTTAATGATTTTTTCAAAGCCTCCAAATCAAGAAGTGTGTCCTGGGCTGATTGAGCTTTAATTTTGGCAACATCATTCTTGGTGGCTGATGCTGGCTCTATTGGTGGGAAATCATACTTTTCCTCTTTATCAGGTTCACTAGGCTGAGTATCATTGAGCAGTGGCTCCATATCTTTTGACTCTGCTGTTTGAGCATCAAACTTAGCTGGAGGGGTGATATTTGTGTTTTTACCAAATATTTCATCCACATGTTTTTATAAAGGGTAGATTGAATCCAATTTCTCAAGCACAGAGTTTATTCCCTTGGCTTTATTGGCATCAGTTATGCCAAACCCAGTTGAGATGGACATGGAGTGCTTGTTTGTGTACTTGGCCCAGTATTTCTTGAATTACACCTGCATTTGCTTTGAAGACAATTCCAGCCTAACTTTTGTTTGTTCTTGAGCTCATTGGCCATCAAGAGATAAACATTTACCTTTTAAGATGGGGGTTGAAAAACTCTTGTTCCTTTGTTGGACCCAACAGAAGCAGAATAGTTTGACACAAATTTGATCCATTTGACCAGGATGAGGTGCTCTTCTTGCTTGATTTGGCCAGATTATTTGGAAGCTGAAGGAGGAGGATTTTTTCTTTTTAAATTTCTTTAAAATTTTATTTTGGGTAGGTGGTATTTGGGTTTGGATTGCTGAGGGGCCATTTGAATAGGCAAGGTACGAGCAAGCAAGTGATTAGGTGGAAACTGGGTAGTAGAAGCTGTAAGATGAATGGAAATGATGTAGTTTTGTGTGGAATTTGGAGGAGGAATTTTTAGATGGGGAGGAGTAGGTGAGGTTTCAGAGGATATTATGATGACCAGTGAGGATGATGAGATGTCCAAGGAGTTAGGAGTTGGATGGAAGTGGGAAGCAAGGATGAGCAGTGAGGATGATGAGATTTCCAAGTAGGTTGGAGTTGTATGGAAGAGGAAAGCAAGGGACGGATGGTGTGCTGCAGGTTGTGGTTTATGCTGTGGGTACCTTTATATACTTTACTTGAAAAAACCCACTTATTTCATGTTAACTTTGAAATGTCTGATCTGAAATAAGTGGGTCTTTCTTATTTTTAATGATGGATTTCAGATTGCTGATTTGGTTTGAAACCCGCCATAAAGAATTTGTGGCTTTGTTTAACTTTGATACACCCTATTTATTTTAGCAGGAGGCAGTAAAAAATATATGCATGGCAGAAAAATCAATTTGTGGGATTTATGGAATTTAAAACCTCTTTTGAAGCAAACTTATCCATTTTCTGATTGAATCTCTTTTTCTGGAATATGTGTGACCACTATCATTGTTAATTTGCCAAATCTCATCCTTAATATTCTACCTAAAACTGACCATAGCTTAACATTGAGTTTTACACAAAAAGATGACAGGTTTATTGTTTAACTTTCCTGATTTTGAGATTTTTTTATTTTCAATAAGAAGGCCAAATTTACTTGAACCTTTTCAAAAAAAAATTCTGAAAGGAATTTAATTTTCATGGGAGTTAGCAATAATAGGTATTTCTAGAATGGCTAAAAATCTTCCCGTGGATTCATCTTTTTCTATCTGGAAAAATGGAATATTATTTCCCAATCTGACAAAAATTTATTGAGTTACATTGCAAAGGCTATATTTGCTTCATATTCCTCAAAATTATCACAGGGACACCCAAAATCATGGTCAATGTATGAAAATTAAATTATGGAAGATTGGGGATAATGGAGAACTTGTAAAATTATTCTACAAAGGCATATAAGGTCAAGGTCATTGAAAATTTGAAGACAGTGAATTTGAACAAAGACTTTTTTGGGGAATATTTGAAATTGAATCAGAAGGAGATATAAGAAAATTTATGTTTCAGTTGCTAATCTTCTTGTGTAGCAGGCTTCAAAGTTAATGAGGTGAACTTGATTTCCCAAGTAAATTATGAAAAACATGAATAGTTATTTTGAAAGATGTGAAGTGAGCTGGAAAATGTGAGTTTATTGACCTATTAATGTGTAGCAATTGATTTTGTATTATACTTTAAAAATTAAAATTAATCTATGGTGGAGGTTGCGATGGAGTGCTGATTTCTGTGTGATGGTTATTGTGATAAATTTATTGGTCAAAGTGTCTTTTTTCAGAAACATCAAAATTGAGTCTTATTTTTGAATATATTCCTATTAAAATTATGAAGGTTTGAATTTTAATTGGAATTATGCAGTACATCTGGAACCAAAATCAAACAGATTGAGGATTTATTTGTATTTGATGGATTCAGTCTTCGGTTCATGGGATTTTTAAGATGTAAAAATAGGAAAATTTATGATTAATAGTGATAAAATATATGTGAAAATAAAATAAGATATTTGCCTCCTGGATTGAGCAATTGCAAATTGAAGTGGAATAGAGGAAATAATTTTGAAATTGCAACATTGAGAAATTTTTGACCAAGGAAGGAATTTGTGTTGGTTACATTGGTTGTAATTTTCCATATTTTAAGTGACATCAGTTTTCAATATTCTATGGTACACTACTTTTCTCAACTCTATCTTGAATGAAGTATAGATTTGATTTCATTTTCATTCAATGTCTGTCTAAATTTGGCTGAAATTGTTGAGTTGTAAGGAATTTTATTTACATTGATTTATGTATCTGTTGCAATATCTTTGAATTTATTGCCATCAAATTTTCAATTAATACCTCAAGGCAAAAATATAAATTCTGTGCATTAAACTGAATGCAATTCAGAGCCATTACATCAAAGAGAAAATTGCAAGAGGTATGTCCTTGAGGTTGGATAATGAATGAATTTGCACAAAATTTTACCAAGGAAAACTGTTTCCAGAAAAATCTTGAGGAATATCAATGCTGAATGATAAATCAAATTTGGGAAAAAAATAATCCTGGTACCAAATTAATTGAGGGAGAGAAAAATTAGATATAAAAAAGGATCTAAAAGGTTATTTTTTTATATTTCTTGATAAACTTGAAAACTTTACCTCATCAGGTTTTTCTATTCCTTTCAGACATACTTTTCTCCTGGCTAAATGAAAGGGTGATGATAAATTCACAAGTCCAGTTGTTTCGGGAGTTGTGTAGGGCCCAACACAAGCTGTGGGAGTGGCGTAGGGCCCCACACGACCTGTGGGAGTTGTGTAGGGCCCCACACGACCTGTGGGAGTTGTTTAGGGCCCCTCAACGCGTGGGGGCTCATAAACTACTCCAAGTGGTTGTTCTAAACACGCGCAACCCCTGGGGTGGCATATGTCCCCCATAATGGGCATTTTCAATTTTTGTACCCCTGTAAACAACCATATTATTTATTATTTATTATTTATTATTTATTATTTATCATTTATTATTTATTATTTATTATTTATTATTTATTATTTATTATTTATTATTTATTATTTATTATTTGTTATTTATTATTTATTATTTATTATTTATTATTTATTATTTATTATTTATTATTTATTATTTATTATTTATTATTTATTATTTATTATTTATTATTTATTATTTATTATTTATTATTTATTATTTATTATTTATTATTTATTATTTATTATTTATTATTTATTATTTATTATTTATTATTTATTATTTATTATTTATTATTTATTATTTATTATTTATTATTTATTATTTATTATTTATTATTTATTATTTATTATTTATTATTTATTATTTATTATTTATTATTTATTATTTATTATTTATTATTTATTATTTATTATTTATTATTTATTATTTATTATTTATTATTTATTATTTATTATTTATTATTTATTATTTATTATTTATTATTTATTATTTATTATTTATTATTTATTATTTATTATTTATTATTTATTATTTATTATTTATTATTTATTATTTGTTATTTGTTATTTGTTATTTATTATTTATTATTTATTATTTATTATTTATTATTTATTATTTATTATTTATTATTTATTATTTATTATTTATTATTTATTATTTATTATTTATTATTTATTATTTATTATTTATTATTTATTATTTATTATTTATTATTTATTATTTATTATTTATTATTTATTATTTATTATTTATTATTTATTATTTATTATTTATTATTTATTATTTATTATTTATTATTTATTATTTATTATTTATTATTTATTATTTATTATTTATTATTTATTATTTATTATTTATTATTTATTATTTATTATTTATTATTTATTATTTATTATTTATTATTTATTATTTATTATTTATTATTTATTATTTATTATTTATTATTTATTATTTATTATTTATTATTTATTATTTATTATTTATTATTTATTATTTATTATTTATTATTTATTATTTATTATTTATTATTTATTATTTATTATTTATTATTTATTATTTATTATTTATTATTTATTATTTATTATTTATTATTTATTATTTATTATTTATTATTTATTATTTATTATTTATTATTTATTATTTATTATTTATTATTTATTATTTATTATTTATTATTTATTATTTATTATTTATTATTTATTATTTATTATTTATTATTTATTATTTATTATTTATTATTTATTATTTATTATTTATTATTTATTATTTATTATTTATTATTTATTATTTATTATTTATTATTTATTATTTATTATTTATTATTTATTATTTATTATTTATTATTTATTATTTATTATTTATTATTTATTATTTATTATTTATTATTTATTATTTATTATTTATTATTTATTATTTATTATTTATTATTTATTATTTATTATTTATTATTTATTATTTATTATTTATTATTTATTATTTATTATTTATTATTTATTATTTATTATTTATTATTTATTATTTATTATTTATTATTTATTATTTATTATTTATTATTTATTATTTATTATTTATTATTTATTATTTATTATTTATTATTTATTATTTATTATTTATTATTTATTATTTATTATTTATTATTTATTATTTATTATTTATTATTTATTATTTATTATTTATTATTTATTATTTATTATTTATTATTTATTATTTATTATTTATTATTTATTATTTATTATTTATTATTTATTATTTATTATTTATTATTTATTATTTATTATTTATTATTTATTATTTATTATTTATTATTTATTATTTATTATTTATTATTTATTATTTATTATTTATTATTTATTATTTATTATTTATTATTTATTATTTATTATTTATTATTTATTATTTATTATTTATTATTTATTATTTATTATTTATTATTTATTATTTATTATTTATTATTTATTATTTATTATTTATTATTTATTATTTATTATTTATTATTTATTATTTATTATTTATTATTTATTATTTATTATTTATTATTTATTATTTATTATTTATTATTTATTATTTATTATTTATTATTTATTATTTATTATTTATTATTTATTATTTATTATTTATTATTTATTATTTATTATTTATTATTTATTATTTATTATTTATTATTTATTATTTATTATTTATTATTTATTATTTATTATTTATTATTTATTATTTATTATTTATGATTTATGATTTATTATTTATTATTTATTATTTATAATTTATTATTTATTATTTATTATTTATTATTTATTATTTATTATTTATTATTTATTATTTATTATTTATT